>OY757015.1:114338114-114939773 GCA_963580285.1 Lucinisca nassula | reverse complement strand
TGAAGAAACAAGAATATCGGTGAAACCGACGGATGCTCCCCGAACGTGCAATAGTCGGTACAGGAAACATTATCCCAGTTAAAGAGCAGTATACTGTGTATTCTCACTGTACTTCAAAATGGAGTATAACGAAACCTGTCGGTGGACAGATTAGCTTGCCTAATGGCACTGTCATACAAACGTCAGCAACACAAAAGTCGGAATAAATGAAAGGAAGTGTCTTCAGGTACGATACCATACCCCAAGATCCTGGTTGGTAGTTTAGCTATATTAATTGGGTAAAACTGTTTAATACAAATTATTGAAAACTTACTCTCGTACACAGAGGCAATCCTCATTGGACTGTCTCCAGGTATGGTTCCGTATTGGGTGCCATTACATGCATATAAAATATCAGACGGGTCCGAAAATTATATTTAAATCCATCAGCAAATGTAGATACTAGAGCGATGACAAAGTTTTTCTAAAAATAGCCACAGTGATCTTGACCTTGAGCCCAGGACCCTGAAAGTCAAACTTGCTTGAGATATTATCATACCCAACATTTGTGTGGAGTTATATTAAAATCCATCAGCAAATGACGACGCTAGAGCGATGACAAAGTTTTTTTTTCTAAAAATAGCCGCAGTGACCTTGACCTTGAGCCCAAGGACCCTGAAAGTCAAACTTGCTCGAGATATTATCATGCCCAACATTTGTGTGAAATTATATTAAAATCCATCAATAAATGTAGGCACTAGAGCGATGACAAATTTTTTTTATTCTAAAAATAACCACAATGACCTTTACCTTGACCCGTGGATCCTGAAAGTTGAACTTGCTCGAGATATTATTACATCCAACATTTGTGTGAAGTTATATTAAAATCCATCAGCAAATGACGACGCTAGAGCGATGACAATTTTTTTTTTCTAAAAATAGCCACAGTGACATTGACCTTGAACCCAGGACCCTGAAAGTTGAACTTGCTCGAGATATTATCATACTCAACATTTGTGTGAAATTATATTAAAATCCATCAATAAATGTAGGCACTAGAGCGAAAACAAAGTTTTTCTAAAAATAGCCACAGTGACCTTGACCTTGAGCCCAGGACCCTGAAAGTCAAACATGCTCAAGATATTATCATACCCAACATTTGTGTGAAGTTATATTAAAATCCAGCAATAAATGTAGGCACCAGAGTGATGACAATTTTTTTTCTAAAAATAGCCACAGTGGCCTTACACTGCAGCTTTAAACAAAGTACCATAACTCTGTGACGAATCATCTAATCAGATAGCACGGATAATATGCGCATCCCCTATTGCTGCTTAAGGTTCCATTGAAGTTTCGTTGTATTTCTGCAAGTAGTTGCTGTGAATTCGCGTAGACACGAACAGTACCCTATATATTCATGCAGAATTCATCAAAGGGCCATAACTGTTGGAAAAATCATCGAACCATAACACGCAGGTGATATGCGCATCCACCTTCGATACTTAATAGTCCCATGAAGTTTCATTGAAATCCGCCCAGTAGTTTCTGAGAATTCGCGTAGACAAGAGCGGGACGGACGCACGGACGCACGGACTCACGGACGCACGGACGAAGCGGCGACTATATGCTCCCCCGAAATTCTTCGGGGAGCATATTAAATGGGCTACATGATGGTTCCACTCAGAGCTGAATCCGACCGCACACGAGCACTGGTAAACAACTCAGAGGTTCCAAGTCTGCCCAGGCAAAGCGGTGTGAGTTTTTAAGTTAGCACATGGTGTCTATGCTTATAAACCCTATTGGTTTCATTGGGCGACAGGGCTTGAGATGTCATTTTTTTTCTCAATGTCCAGTAAAAGTCCCACAAAATTGGAAGCAACGTCTCCAAAATGATCTATATAGTGTTGACGGGGACGTTAAACATCAAATCAAACAAACAATAAGCCGCCACGTCCACATGTCATTGAAAGCATCAAACCTTCTGTTAAATCCATTGCATGCGGGAAATCCCTAATGGGGTACCTTGGCAAACAGTGCAGGTCCAAGAACGCGGCATTTGATCAGGGCCTGCACAATTTTCGTCAACAATAGCATAAAAACACGAAAATTTAGGCCTTATATGACAAATAGACTTGTCCATAATATAGCAATGCAAGAGACCACTAGCATACAATGGGTTAAAAAATAGATACATTAAGACAGTTGTAACGAGTTCCCGCAGTCAATCGAAGCACAAATTGAAATAACCCCTGAACAAGGGCAATCAAGGATGTTATTTCACGGACTGCAAATGTGATGCTTTTTTATACCCTGATAAATATAGACGCATTTATTTATCTATTTTGTGTTTGCTCGTTAGAATCGCCTAAACGAAAACTAACACAGAGTTTCTTCTGAAAATATGCTAGTTTAGGAGAAAGGAATCGGACGCCATTTTATGTTAGCACATGGGCGTGCGATATTAGTAATTATAATTTTATTTAGATTTAGTCAATTTTAAAGCCTTCAAATAAAACGCCTGCTTCAATCTGAATATTTTACCTGATATTCCGGTTACGCAAATGAAAAAGTACAATAATATAAGCTCAAACTTCATTTTCCCCTCCATCATTTCAAATTTGCTAAGAAAGGTACTAACAATATTTTTAATTGATTACTTTCACACACCACATCTGTATTTTTGTTTGTTTAATAACTCTTATGTCAGAGCCAAGTCACAATGAATAAAACGAAACCGATAATGATTGCATATAAGAGATACCCTATCATACCTAATGTAATCCATCCTTCATAGGTTTGGTATAATAACATAATCGATCTTACATGGATGTGGTAGCCTAGTGAATTTTTATTTTACATGTGTGTGGTGTCCTAATGGAACCTATCTTACACAGGTGTGGCGTCCTTATGGAACCTGTCCAATACAGGAGATGACTTCTAGACAAGCCATCACAAAAACACGCCTATATAATTTTGACCCCCATTGAACCCCACTTTTATATAGTAAAACTGGGGTTTCCGGGGGTGTACCTTATTTTTTCTTATTTCTGCTCTAAAATATAGATTGTGGGTACTCGTTAGAACCGCCTCGATGAGGCGGTTCTAACGAGTGCCAGAATCTATATTTTGAGCGGAAATAAGAAAAATATCACAATTTTTCATCATACAATTTTCATTTTTTCGGCGATAAAGGTGGCAATGTATTTGTATAGGCGTGTTTGCTTAATGACTCTTGCTTACTTTCAGATACTGAGTTTTATGATATTGTTTGTACGCCACAATTTCCATGCAAATGTTTGAAATATTGTTTGAAATAACCTGTCCAACATAACGATAACACACCCGTGCGACAAAGTGCATTTTTGCACATCTCCAAAATTGCTACTTTTCTGAAGAAAATCCGTGATATTTTTCTTATTTATACTGCAAACATAGGTTGTGGGTGCTCGTTAGAACCGCCTCATTGAGGCGGTTCTAACGAGTACCCACAACCTATGTCTTGGAGCAGAAATAAGAAAAATAGTGTATACCCCCGTAAACCCCAGTTTTCTCTCCATAAAGTGGGGTTTAGGGGGTCTTGATTTCACGGACTTGTTCACGTGATGAATATAGGTGTGGTATTCAAAGATACGGTGTCCAAATGGAATCTATCTTACATAGCTGTGGTATCCTAATGTAATTTATCTTATACAGCTGTTGTGTCTTAATGGGACCTACCTTTCATAGGAGTGGTATCCTATTGCAATCTATCCAATATAGGTGTGCTATCCTAAAATAATCTATCCAACATAGGCGTGCTATCCATAGATGCGGTGTCCTCATGGAATCTATCCTACATAGATTTGGTGTGTGCGTGTGAATTCGGGTTTAACGTCGCTTTCAACAATTTTTCAGTCTTATCACGACGGTGTCTGGTTGCGACAGGGAGCTCAATGATCACTTTTATAGTGCTGCCTCACTGAAGTATCATGTCCCAGACACATTACATGATACCACACCCTGTCACATTATCCTGACACTGGGTCGACCAGTCCTAGCTCTACCCCGTAAATCTGAGCGCCAAGCGAGGAGCAGCTAGCACCATTTTTAACGACTTAGGTATGTCGCGGCACGGGATCGAACCCCTGACCTCCCGCACGGGATCGAACCCGTGACCTCCCGTTCCCCGGAGCGGATACTCTACCAACTGAGCTATCGGGGCCGGTTTTTGTTTGTTTGATTTGAGGTTTAACGTCCCCGTCAACACTGTAAAGGTCATTTTGGAGACGTTGCTTCCAATTTTGTGGGACTTTTACCCGACATTGAGATGAAATGACATCTCAAGCCCTGTCGCCCAATGAAATCAATAGGGTTTATTAGCATGGGCGGTCCCGCCTCGCACCGCGGTTCCTGGAAAGTCTTAGATCCTCTAAGCGGTTTACCGGTACTAGTGTGCGGGCCGGATTCAGCTCTGCGTGGAAGCATCATGCAGCCCATATATTTCTTCAAGCCCCTATGGGCGGGGGCGAAACATAGATGTGGTATCCTATGTAATTTATCCTACAAGGTGTTGAATCCTAATGTAATCTATCTTACACAGGCATGTTATACCAATTTTATCTATTACACGTAGTGTATCCTAATGTATTTTCCTAATGCAGTGTAATCTATCCTATATGGGAATGGTATCTTAATGTGTTGTATGGGTGGTTTGACGTGTACCTTGCGTCACTGGGGCATCCAAATTATATTGGCTTACAGTTGGACAAGGCCTGCTGTCATTGCAGCAGGGAATGTTGTTATTTTATACAGTTTCTATACTTCTATTCATTTTCCTTTTTCTTTTCTGTCTCTCATTTTCATTTCCTCTAATGTTTCTTTTATTTCTTTTCTCCCTTTCTCTGGGAGACGACACAAAATGACCTGCAAGGATTCGTTACGAAACATGCCTACTCATATATATTGAAAATTTGACCATAAAAAAGGGATTTTTTTTTCCGATTCTGATATATTTCATATATCTGCTCAAACATAGATTGTGGGTACTTGTTAGATTATATATATATAATGGCGTCGGCGAGGTGGTTCTAACAGTACCCGTAGTGTATGATTTTGAACAGAAATAAGACAAATAATGTATACCCCTGTTAACCCCAGTTTTACTATATATAAAAGTGGGGTTCAAAGGCGTCAACATTGTTGTCGTATCGTTAATCATCAACACAAGCAGTAAATAGGGGAGGTTGGGTGAGGCAAAGGTGATCTGTATCTTGCGTCCCTAGGGCGTCCAACTGATATTGGCTTACAGTTCTACATTACGCAAACACGCCTATACAAATACATGTACATTGCCACCTTTATTGCCGAAAATAATGAAACTTTTATGATGAAAAACTGTGACATTTTTCTTATTTCTGCTCTGAAATATAGATTGTGGGCACTCGTTAGAACCGCCTCATTGAGGCGGTTCTAACGAGTACCCACAATCTATATTTTAGAGCAGAAATAAGAAAAATAAGGTATACCCCCGGAAACTCCAGTTTTACTATATAAAAGAGGGGTTCAAGGGGGTCAAAAATAAATAGGCGTATTTTCGTGATGACAAGGCCTTCTGTCCTTGCAGCAGGTAAGGGTAGTTGTTATTTGTTCTGTTTCTTCACTTCCATTTATTTTTCTTTTTCTTCTCTATCCCCCGCTTTCATCTCATTCACTATCTATTCCATCTCTTTTTCTCTTTCTCTGGGAGACGACAAAAATTACCAAGAACGGTTGGTGTGTCGTTCAAACCAAATCAATCAATCAATCAGTCAATCAACCAACCAATCAATCAATGCGACATAGTGCATTCGTAGATCTATCTCCAAAATGGCTACTTTTCTGATGAAAATCCGTGATTTTTTTCTTATTCGTAGTCCAAACATAGGTTGTGGGTACTCGTTAGGACCGTCTCATTGAGTCGGTTCTATCGAGTACCTATATAACCCACCGGCCCCGATAGCTCAGTTGGTAGAGTGTCCGCTCCGGGGAACGGGAGGTCTCGGGTTCGATCCCGGGCCGCGACATACCAAAGTCGTTAAAAATGGTACTAGCTGCTCCTCGCTGCATTTAGATTTACGGGGTAGAGCTAGGACTGGTCGATCCAGTGTCAGGATAATGTGACTGGATGTGGTATCATGTAATGTGTCTGGGACATGATACTTCAGTGAGGCAGCACTATAAACGTGAGCATTGAGCTCCCTGTCGCAACCAGACACCGTCGTGATATGACTGAAAAATTGTTGAAAGCGACGTTAAACCCGAATTCACACACACACACCTATATAACCTATGTATTGGAGCAGAAATAAAAAAAATAATTTAGATTCCCGCAAACTCCAGTTTTCTCTATACAATTGGGTATAAGGGGTGTTCATTGCACGGACTTGTTATATGTATCGTGAGGTGAAATGACTAACACTGTCAACATGGATGTGTTAACTCAACGCATTTCTGATGAAGATTTGAAACAGATTCTTCTCTTTGTCGAACAGAAATAAATGTGCTCATAAGAACAGCCACACCGAAAACAATTTTTTTCTGCATAAAGTGGAGTTTTCAAGTACATGTGTATTCCGGCCCCCGCCCATCGGGGCTTGAAGAAATAGATGGGCTGCATGATGCTTCCACGCAGAGCTGAAACCGACCCGCACACTAATACTGGTAAACCGTTTTGAGGATCTAAGCCTGCCTATGCAAAGCGGTGCGCGTCGGACCCTCCATGCTTATAAACCCTATTGGTTTCATTGGGCGGCAGGGTTTGAGATGTCATTTCATCTCAATGTCGGGTAAAAGTCCCATAAAGTTAGAAGCAACGTCTCGAAAATGACCTTTACAGTGCTGACGGGGATGTTAAACCTCAAATCAAACAAACAAACAAAACATGTATATTCATTGCACAGACCTGTGTCGGAGGTTGTTCTTTATTTTAAATAAACTTTATTTACATGTTCCGCTACATGTATTTAAAAGGAACTTAATATTCGGCTTGCGCGGTTGGAGAAATAGACTTGGCTGCGTGGTGCTTCCCCGCAGAACTGAAACGGACCGAACTTAGTAATGGTAACCTGCTTAGAAGGTCTAAGCCTGCCCAAGAAAAGTGATGCAAGCCTAGTCGGACCGTTCCTTAAACCCTAGCGGTTTCGTTTGGTGGTAGGGCTTGAGATGTCATTTTATCTCGTCTCAGGTAAAAGTCCCACATAATCTGAAGCAACTATCCAAAATGACCTAATAAGTGCCGACGGGGACGTAAAACCTCAAAACAAACAAATAGGCTACATTCACCTTATTTGCATTATCTGCTGGTTCCTAGTCTGAAGGTTATCAGCGTTGGAAAAACAGGTAACCAGACCCCCTGACCTTAAAAGGTCAGGGGGTCTGGTTACCTGTTTTTTCAATATTGACAATGTGCAAGCTGGAATCCAGCAAATAATGCAAATATGGTGAATACTGAACAGCGCTAGAGGAAACACAAAGTGTGGGAATATATTCGGTACTGGACAAACAGATAATCCGTACGTACCAGAGTCGCGCATTTTGATCAATTCAGTATTTCATTGCCCTGCTAAACTTTTATTGTCCCCGCAGTTTAAAATTTCTATAAGTTTCACAATGTCGTCCTCATGTATTCTTGATAACAGAGTGATAATTGTTTGGTCGCGAAAGTATTAAAACGTTAAATTATAGATTTGTGACAATATTAAGACGGCACATGTCAAAAACCTTATCAAAGTCACATGTGCGAACAACGTATTCCAAGAGCCGGATTAAAAGCATCTTATTGTGGTCGATTACGTATCAATCGACCCCAGATTACTGTCTGTAACTGCAGAAGCATAGACTGGGCTGCGTCCAGACAGAGCTGCAACAGACCGCGTATGAGTACTGGTAAACCGCTTAGAAGTTCTAAGCCTGTCCAGGCAAAGTGGTGCGAGTCAGACCGTCCATGCGTATAAATGCTGCTTTATTTGTTTTAATTGAGATGTCATTTCATCTCAGTGTCGGGTAAAATTCCTACAAAGTTGGACACAACGTCTCCAAAATGACCTACATGTAAATAGAATTGACGGGGACGTTAAACCTTTTAAACAAACTCCTAAGTGACTATCGATTGCCATAGTAAAACTGGGTAAACTTTATTTTTCTTATTTCTGCTCTAAAATATAAATTGTGTTATAAATATAACCGGTACCCGCAATCTATATTTTGAGCAGAAAAAAAAAAAAAAAAAACACTTTTTTTTTCATCTTACAATTTGTCTTTTTTTCGGCAGTAAAGTTCACAATGCATTTGTATATGTGTGTTTTCATAATTAAAATCCAGGTAACTGCTATTTATAGCAGCGCTAGACTTCTCCCTGTAAGGTCAGAGTGCTGTGTAAAAAGTTGGTTATCCGACACGTGTACTGGGAGATTGGCATGCTGTGTAGACCCAGAAATGGGACGCAGATTGCGGCGTCCGTTCAGGGTCCTTACCGTTTGCTCAAATACAGGAATTTAAAGTTAAACGAAACAAGGCTAAGAAACCTTTCAGGGCGGTTTCCGTGCCTACACTCAGAGACAATCGACCCACTTGTTCTCTGTCAGTGCTTTGATTTATGCTGTTGCCGTTTGGTGTTAAGATTTAACATACATGTGATGCTAGTTTATTAACAATAAAGACTCGATTCACTGGCATAGCATACCCGTGTCAGATAGTTAAACATCATTAACAAGTCCGTGTAATGATGTAATGAACAGTTCTGTAAAATAAAGGTAGGATCGATACAACTATCCATCACATCCCATCAGAGACACCAAAGGGAAAAAATAACGAACATAAAATGACTAAATCCTAATCATCAGGAAAACACGCCTATATAACTTTGACCCCCTCTAACCCCACTTTTATATAGTAAAACTGGGGTTTAAAGGGGTATACCCTATTTTTCTTATTTCTGCTCAAAAATATAGATTGTGGGTACTCGTTAGAACCGCCTCGATGAGGCGGTTCTAACGAGTACCCACAATCTATATTTTGAGCAGAAATAAGAAAAATATCACAATTTTTCATATTAAAATGTTCGTATTTTCGGCGGTAAAATTGACAATGTATTTGTATAGGCGTGTTTTCGTAATGGAAACACATCACAAGCTGAAAGCCAAAAGGACAGTTACTTTCCTACAAGGTGGCAAAACGGATATCCAAAATAGAAACGATATAAGCAATACATACATGCAAGGACAACATTACGAAAACACGCCTATACACATACATTGCCATTTTTTTTTTGCCAAAAATTAGAAATTTTAAGTTGAAAATTTGTGATATTTTTCTTATTTCTGCTCAAAACATAGATTGTGGCGACTCGATAGAACCGCCTCGGTGAGGCGGTTCTATCGAATACTCACAATCTATGTTTTGGAGCAGAAATAAGAAAAATAATGTATACCCCTTCAAACCCCAGTTTTACTACATAAAGTGGGGTTTAAAGGGGTCAAAATTGTATAGACATGTTTTTGTGATGAAACTTAAATAAACACAAGATTTTTTTTTTAAGTTAATCAGTTCATCTACTTATCATCCCCAACCAGTCTGTAAAGTTTCATTACAATAGTTCAAATACTTTTAGAGATAACTTGCTTGCAAGCTTGAAACGCCCAAAGTTTCATAGGGCAATAACTCAAGAAAAAAAATAATCGGATTTTTTTTTCAAAAGTTAATCTGTTCATCTGCTCATCATCCCATATCAGTCTGTAAAGAATCAGGGCAATAGCTTAAATCGTTTTTTGAGATACCTTGATTACAAGTTTAAAATGCCCCAAAATTCAAAGGGCCATAACTCAAGAAAATGTTTTTTCCAAAGTTAATCAGTTCATCTTCTCATCATCCTCAATCAGTCTGTAAACGTTCAGTGCAATAGCTGGAATGGTTTTTGAGATGTCTTGCTTACAAGCTTAAAATGCCCAAATTTCCAAAGGACAATATCTCAAGAAAACAACCCAGATTTTTTTTCCAAAAGTTAATCAGTTCATCTTCTCATCATTCCCAATCAGCCTGTAAAGTTTCAAGGCAATAGCTCGAATAGATTTTGAGGTATCTTGCGTACAAGCTTAAAATGCCCAAAATTCCAAAGGACCATATCCAAAAAAAAAAAAAGGATTTTTTTTTCAAAAGTTGATCTGATCTTCTCATCGTCCCCAATCAGTCTTGAGAGTTTCAGGGCAATAGCTATGATGATTTTTCAGATATCTTGCTTACAAGCTTAAAATGTCCAAAGTTCAAAAGGGCTATAACTCAAGAAAAGATTTCTGATTTTTTTTTTCAAAAGTTAATAATTTCATCTACTCATGATCCAAAATCGGTCTGTAAAGTTTCAGCTCAAATCGTTTATGAGATATCTTGCTTACAAGCTTAAAACGTCGAAAATTTCAAAGGGTCATAACTCAAGTAAAAAAAATCAGTCTTTTTTAAAAGTTAATCAGTTCATCTTCTCATCATCTCCAATCAGTATATAAAGTTTCAGCGCAGTAGCTCTAATGAGTTTTGAGATATCCTGCTTTCAAGATTTCATAGCATTTTTGCAAAGGGGCATAACTCCAGAAAGGGGCATAATCCTGATGAGAAAAAAAAACACGGGTCATTTTTTTTTTTTTTTTTTTTCAAAAGGAATCCATTTATGAAATTTCAAAAAACCTAGCATGCACGGTTCAAAAGTTATGCTATGCAGTACAAGGCGGGACGGACGGAAGGATGGAAGGACGGACGGATGAACATGGCAAAAGCAATATGCCCTACCAACATCTTCGAAGTTTGGGGCATACATGTATTGAACCACGACAGAAAAACCGCCGTGGAACAGTCAGTAAAATGTTTTTCACCATTGAGCTTAAATCGATTTTATGTGGTCACAATCCTCGCCCTTACTTCTGTCGCGGCATAGACAAACACATTGTTCAGTCCGCGTGAACGTTTTCAATCAACTCCGAGAATATGGGCCCCGTCAAGCGATTTTGGTACTTATCGCCTATGCGAGCAGCGAAGGTTCAGGCGAGCCTGCGCATCCGCGCAGTCTCGCCAGAACCTTCGCTGCTCGCTCATACAAGCAGCGAATCAAGAGGAACCTTCAGACAGAAAGCCACATCCCTGACTCTCTGAATGGCTGGGCATGCGCAGTTAAAATGTGTCATGACGGAATGCTCGAAGACACAAATTCGCTTGGCGGGGCTCATATAATAAAAAATCCATTACAGAGATGAAACAACGATGAAGACTCGACAGCATGAAATAACTGAAATACTTGAGCAAACGAAAACCAACAGTCAGAGTCCAATGGGCCCGACCAGAGACAGAGCATCAGGTACCAACCGACATTTCCTAAAGTTTAAAGTAAGCATCTACGCTGGACCCGTCATAGAATCTGAGGCCTGACTCGCCGGCGTGCAATTTAAGAGGGAGGCAAAGTTATCCACCGAGATTGGGTTAACTACCATGAAACCAGTCTGTCGTATAACAGTTATGTTGAACCCAATCGTTTTATAACGAAGAATGGTTTTTCGAAATTCGGTACTGAAATCGTTGCAAGCATATATATATATTTTCTGAATTTATATACTAAGTCACCATAACATTGGGGTTCCGATAGGCCTTGTTGTAGAAGAGATTTAAGTCCAACATTGAATTTTGAAACTAAACAGAATGACGTCTACAGTGGCGTTCTGTGGCGTCTGATCTGGGCCTGTACTGTTTGCCAGGCTATCCGTTTTGGGGTCTCCGGTACAAAATGGGTTCAACATGTTTTGTGTGTTTCTTAAGAAAACAAGGTTCAAAGAAAATAAAAATAAAAATCCCACATGCTAAAAAAAAAAAAAAAGGAATGACGTCTACAGAAATTAGGAAAGGCTTTTCGTAGTTTATGGAACCGTTAACCATGACTTGACACTCTGTCAAATCGAATTAATTGCGAAACATTTACATTTCCAGTGTAAAGTCTAATATAAACCTATAGAAAACAATGAAGTTCATACTTCCATGAACGCATTGAATTACATGATATTCGGTGACGTCAACTGACGTCAGTCTAAATCATGGTTCCGTTCGGGTGTTGATGACGTCAACGCTGTTCCGCTCTTTGTGGAAAAACAGTGTGTAAATGTTTTTCAGCTTTAATAGTCTGTCCTATAAGCATTTTCTCGCCGTGTGATGAGGGGCAAAGAATGTATATTAAAAATAAATTTAACTTTTCTGCTTTTCAGGTTTTCGCGGGGGTTGCCCGAAAAGTTTACATGTTACATGAACTCCTTCGGGTTTCATTTACCTGACACGCGACCTGTTGTGTTCCTACTTTCATGAACAGCAGAAAAATAAACTTCATTTCTTAAATATATACATCGAGAAACATCACCATGCAAGAAATGAAAATTTACAATCTCAAAATCAAAATCATTCCGATTATCAAACATTTTGCGGGAACAAACCCATCCACAATAGATATACGTAAATCCAAGAAACGCTGCTTCGGTATCAGAAGAATTTGCTTTATTTTTTAAAACTGAAGTTCTGTAGGGTACATTTGACTGATCAAACCAGCGAGTAGGTATTGTCAATATATAATAAATCATCCAAATATCTAGACGTCGAGCTACATGCTTCAATGATTTCAAATTAATTTTCAATGGAAATGAACATCATTAAGTCTCTTTCATAACATAACAAAAACAAATCAGCCACAAGGGCTGCGCAATTCGTACCCATCAGAATTCTCACAATTTGGTCTAAATATCTTAGTACCAAATCTTATGTGGAAAGGTGAGAGCTTCACAAACTTTCTAAGATGACCATAATGTGTAATGTTTATTTATTCAGATTTTTTGTCATTATAAACATAGTTACATAATAAGGCTACAGTAGCAAATACATATAACAGTTCATTTCATGAATGAGGCACGGACTGAGCGTAGGCTAGGTTTATTATTGCTCTTTTTCTAATTTGTTATGCTCTTCAGTAGTGAAAAAAGCATTTCTTACATTACATTCAAGACAGGGCATCTTCTCTATGGAATGTTCATTCAATTAAATCAGTTTGTTTTGCTTTTATAAGGTTAAAAGGAAGTGTAGGGTAAAGCGTGGAAAATCCAAAGTAGACAGACTAAATGCACGAAAACGTCTGGATTTCATTTAATTTAAAACCTCATTCGAATTTTTGATAGACAAAAACATATTTCTCCATGCTCTTTCAAAGACTTTTGAAATAATTTAAGAAGTTCAGCCGTCCGTGGTACGAGAGCTTGCATTTGCAATAAACCGTGCTTTGTATGGTCTCTGTATCCTTCGAATCGACGAATGGAAAGGCAGCTAGCCATGTGAAGCAAGGGTTAAAACGGGAGATGATTTCCAGTAAAAACGGTATTTTTAATTGACCCGATGCACATTCGGAATAGAACGCAGGGAACTACACCCATGGAAATTTTTTAGGAAATTTTCCTAACAGCGTAAAGAATTTGTGGCACTGCTTAATAAAGGGCGCTATGCTGTTTTTGTTGCATAGCTCAGGTTTTATGAAGTTTAGTTAGCCAATATAGCGTAGGAAGCTTGTCTTGGCCTTCTGTATTTGTTTGTTTCGTTTGGATTGAGGTTTAACGTCCCCGTCAACACTGTATAGGTCATTTTGGAGACGTTGCTACCAATTTTGTGGGACTTTTACCCGACATTGAGATGAAATGACATCTCAAGTTATGTAGCCTAATGAAACCAATAGGGTTTATAAGCATGGACGGTCCGACTCGCACCGCTTCCCCTGGGCAGGCTGTTGCTTGCTGTGTGTGTCACTTGTGTCTTTTTGTTTTGGATGGCCATATGGCCATTTTGCGGGAAAGTTACTGTCCTTATGGCCTTCCTTTGTTTAGGTTTCCATTATGGTCTGGACGCTTAATGTTTGTGTTTCTTTCCCTTTGGTGTCTTTGATGGGTGGAGTAAGTTAATTGTATCGATTCCTGATCTTTGTTTTACTTCTACTTTAGATCCTCTAAGTTGTTTACCGGTACCCGTGTGGGCTCGGTTTCAGCTCTGCGTGGAAGCATCATGCAACCCATCTATAGAAATTTCTTCAAGCCCCGATGGGCGGGGGCTGATTGGGCTTCTATAACACAGACAGCACACTTAATGGCCGAATGACAGATATGATCATTAACTACATGTACATACATCTCTTCAGCAACTGGTTGTAGTTCATAGGCTTTCGTGCCACCAAATACTTGCCGAAGAGTATCAACATAGCGAAACCGTCAACAACGATGTTGTTACATGTAGCGGCCTGGTCTGCCGGAGCAAAAACATACTATGAAATTCTTGAATACCTAGTTCAAGGTGACTGTTTGGGAGGTAATGAGTTAGTGTTTTGAGAATAGAAGGAAATGCGCCTGTTTACTAGTTCCAAATTGCTATTTTCCATTCTTTAAAGGCTTCATGCTCAACACACTCTCGCGTACACCATCGATGACCGAATTTATTCTAGGTAGCAGCTACCACAAATTCAAGTGTTTTGGTGAAATGAAAAAGTGCTCTCTGTCAAATGGATGTGTATTCGTCATGTGAGCCCCGCCAAGCGAATTTGTGTCTTCGAGCATTCCGTAATGACAAATTTTAACTGCGCATGCCCAGCCATTCAGAGGGGCCAGGGATATGGCTTTCTGTCTGAAGGTTTTTCTTGATTCACTGCTTGTTTGAGCGAGCAGCGAAGGTTCTGGCTCGCCTGAACCTTCGCTGCTCGCTTAGGCGATAAGTACCAAAATCGCTTGACGGGGCCCATGTAATGAATACATCATTTCATTCTTTCAAGCATTTTCGAATTCGGGACAACAATAGGTCACGTGCAAAGTAAATTTAGGTCCATTTACTTTGCAAGCGACCCAGTACTAGTGTTGTTCGGGGTTCATTTACTTTGCAAACAGTTAGATATTGTTCGGGGTTAATTTACTTTGCAAGCAGCCCAGTCTGTTTGGCTCGCATTTATTTTGCATGTGACCCAATGTTCTTTGAGGTTCGTTTACTTTGCGCGTGGCCGCCCTCGGTAGCTCAGTCGGATGCGCGTCTGACTGGTGATCAGGAGGTCGTGGGTTCGATACCTGCCGGGGTGGGCAACATTCTTTCGTGGAGATTGATAATGAAATCTTTTCTACGGTCATTCTCTACCTTCCGTTTATTCAAAAAGGGCAGTTGTCAATTTCTGGCGAAAGAATGTGTACTGTACTAGTTAACCGCTTACGTATAAGCCTGTCCGGGAAAAGTGTGGATACGTAAACTTACCGGCTCGAAAATGACCTAAAATAGTGTTGACTGGGCCGTTAAACTCAAATACAAACCAAATACTTTGCGCGTGACTCAATGTTGTTTGCGGTTCATTTACTTTGCGTTTGACACAATGATTTTCGGAAAAAATATTTACTTTGTGAGTGTACCAATATTGTTCGAGGTTCATTGACTTTGCAAGTTACCGAATGTTGTTGGGGTCTATTCACTTTGCGCATGACCCATTGGTGTTTGGGGTGCATTTGCTTTGCGCGTAACCCAATGTTTTGAGGTTTATTCACTTTGCAAATGACACAATGTTGTTTGGGTATCATTTACTTTGCAAATGCTGCAATGTTGTTTGAGTTCATTTACTTTGCAAGTGACCGAATGTTGTTTGGGGTTCATTTACATTGCAAATTATCCAATGTTGTTTGGGGTTCATTGACTTTGCGTGTGACAAATGTTGCTTGAGTTTCGTTAAATTTTGCGCGTGACCCAATGCTTTTCGGGATTCATTGCTTAGGATTCATTTACTTTGAAGGCAATCCGACCCAACAGGCACCTAAAGTAGAATTGACATTTAAAGGTCAACACTGAAACAACGCTGAAACGCCGACCCAAACGTTGAGTCAACGTTTTGTGCCTGTGGGAAATACTGTTAGGTTTTCGTTTCCTTTGCACAGGGACCAGTGTTGTTCCTCAGGCAAATGAAATCCATTGCTAATACTTAAACCTTTATTCTTTAGCACATTAATGATGAATCTGGTCTGATTGAAACAAGACACTTTTTTTTCTTTCAGGCAGAACGGCGTCATTGACACAGTAATATGTCGACAAAGTATTTTAGAAAATCGGTCTTCGATTTTGACGTCACTTATTAGTTCTGTGTATTCATTGAAATATGAACTTCTTGTACATCCATGAAGCAACCAACCTGTTTAAGCAACCATGACTTTGGCTCACCAAAATGATAATTGCACCTGTATTAAGCGAGCTGCCTTAAGCTATTCCCTAGGTGCTTCCTCATACAGGTTGCACTGGGCACTACACTCCAATAGTTAATTGCAGGACTTAATTGCATCGAGTTTTAATATGTTTAGAAAACGCTTCATTGTTATGGTGAGTGTTTGAGCTAAAAACGCCCCACCAACAGCTAAAGTACAATACGAAAATACGCCTATACAAATAAATTGTGCACTTTACCACCAAAAAATCTAGAAAATTTGGATGAAAAAATTGTGATATTTTTTCTCATTTCTGTTCCAAATATAGATGGTGGGCACTCGTTAGAACCGCCTCATCGAGGCGGTTCTAACGAGTACCCACAATCTATATTTTAGAGCAGAAATAAGAAAAATAAGGTAGACCCCCGGAAACCCCAGTTTTGCTCTATAAAAGTTGGGTTCAAGGGGTCAAAATTATATAGGCGTGTTGTCGTGATGTATGGAGACGGGACCTCGGTTTAAAGACTCATCCAAATGTCTGGAGAATTGCCCGAACTAGAACCTCCGACCCCTGGTTTATAAGACGAGTAACTTACACTTACATGTACATACTGCACAACGGAGGCGTCTTTCGTTGCAGTGGTGCTGTGGTAACTAGGATGTCTCTCTTCTGTTTTGCTCTTTAAGGGGAATGGATACACCTGGCAAATTTTTTGTCCGCCATGTTTTCAAAAGGAGACAATTTTCGGAACTTCCTGTTTGCTTTCCTATGAACTCTGTCCCACAGGAAAAAGTGGTCTACTCTAAAGTTGACCCCTAATGACATGGGAGACAAAAACACTTTTGCAGGAGTTGTCTTCCTGAAGGTGTATTCATTCCCCTTAAATGGATTGTTCATGTTGTCTCAGTGAAGAAAACTGCGAAGGGTTTGAAGTGTCAAAAAAGAGTACTCACAGACTATGCGTGGCAGTCATGAAAGAAGCAGAATCGGGTTTTGCTATTTGCTAAAAACAAACGTTTAAGGTGCAGATCAATGGTATGACACAATCGCAGGTGAGTCACTGAGGTTTGCTGCGTCCGGGGTTCAAATGTTTTAAATAAGCTTTTTGAAATGCACTTCTCTTTATCCTGATTTTTATTTTATTACAATCTTAATAAATGCTTTACAAACAGAATAAAATGTACCCAGCTAGAAATGTATTGACGTATGTATATTTGGCAAAAACTTCATGTATCTTTTATTGTCGCCTTACATGTTAGGAAGTAGATTAAAATGAACTAAGCATCACGAAAACACGCCTATATAAATTTGACCCCCTTGAACTCCACTTTTATTTAGAAAAACTGGGGTTTGCAGGGGTAAACCTTATTTTGATTATTTCTGCTCTAAAATATAGATTGTGGGTACTCGTTAGAACCGCCTCGATGAGGCGGTTCTAACGAGTGCCCACAATCTATATTTTGAGCAGATATAAGAAAAATATCACATGTTTTCATCTTAAGATTTTAGTTTTTTCGGTGGTAATGTTTACAATGTATTTGTATAGTCATGTTTTCGTAATGCTTTTACGTTCCATCACGTTAACACGTCCATGTAGTGAACACCCTGTAAACTGCACTTAAGACAGGACATTATTTTTTAATTTCTATTCCCTTCCGCAAGTCCGTGAAATGAACAACCCTAAACCCCACTTTATAATGAGAAAACTATTATTAATGTGACAATAAATAAAGAAATGGATTTTATTTGTTTATGACAGTATGAACGCAGTGGCTCGCGTGCAAAGTAAATGAACCTCGAAGGGGTTCAGGTAAACTTTGCTAGCGACCAGCTGTCGTTCATACTTTCATGAAAACCAGAAAAATAAGTTTATGTTTTATATTTTATATTTTTTGCCTCTCATCACTGTGAGAAAAAATGACTATAGGGCAAACTTTTAAAGCTATAAACAGTTACAAAGAGTTTGTCTACAAAGAGTAGAACAACTTTGACGACACCAACGCCCGTAGAGAACCATGGTTTTAGCTGACGTCACTTGACGATACTGAAAATCATGTGACTCGATGCGTTCATGGAAGTATGAACAAAACTGTTTTCTATAGCTTTACATTAGAGTTTACACTGGAAATGTAAATATTGCAAAGTGTATAGTTTATCAACGACCTTTGAGAGTTCAACGTTCAAGCGTGCTAAGACTATTCCATGTTTTAGGGGAAGCAGGTTTCGGATTTCTTTTTTCTCGGGATTTTAAAATTATAAATAAGTATTTTGATAATGACATTATGTAGAATTCGTGGCCAAGTGGTTAATATGATGCAGTACGGTCCTCAGTAAAACTATATCGCCCACTATAAGATCCCAACTGAAGGCGATTTACCTAAAACGCGGACAAGTCCAAAATTCAAAGTGCATTCACGTCTCACTGCGTTTTGAAAAATTATAGAACAGTCATTCAACTAAACATTATCACAATAGTGCCAATCATACAGAGATCGCCGGATAACTGTTTCGCAGGAGATACAGCACTTATAGTCACGAACATGACACAATAATAAGTCCCTATAACGAATTCCCTCTCCCGACCCTCTCCCCTAACTTCATCCCACTACACCCACGCATCCAAGAGGTCTTGGTGCACGAGAAAATCTAAGTTTTAAATCCAAACAAAATATTTACATTCTCAACAACAGGAATGCAATGTTGTTCATACTGTAGTGAATACATTGACTCACGGGGCGTCACATTATTATGTGAGCCCCGCCAAGCGAATTTGTGTCTTCGAGCATTCAGTCATGACAAATTTTAACTGCGCATGCCCAGCCATTCAGAGGGACCAGTGATATGGCTTTCAGTCTGAAGGTTCCTCTTGATTCAATGCTTGTATGAGCGAGCAGCGAAGGTTCTGGTAAGACTGCGTGGATGCGCAGGCTCGCCTGAACCTTCGCTGCTCGCATAGGCAATAAGTACCAAAATCGCTTGACGGGGCCCATGTAGTAAAGTCAAAAATAAACCACGGTTCCCTTCAATATGACGGGACGATTGAGACATAATGACATTATGAACGTTAAAAAATTGCATTCATTTCTTAATCATGTCGTCACGAAAACGTCTATATAATGCTGACCCCCTTGAGCCCCACTTTTATACAGTACAACTGGGGTTTACAGTGGTAAACCTTATTTTCTTGTGTACCCACAATCTACATTTTGAGCAGAAATAAGAAAACATATCACAACTTTTTCATCAGACAAAAAATCTGTTTTTCATATGTTGTTTATACTTTAACGAATACATATTCACACGCGGCGTCACATTATTATTCAGTGAAGTCAAAAATACAACGGCCCCCCACTAGTACTGGTAAACCGCTTAGAGGATCTAAGCCTGTCCAGGAACCGCAGTGCGAGGCGGACCGTCCATGCTAATAAACCCTATTGGTTTCATTGGGCGACAGGGCTTGAGATGTCATTTCATCTCAATGTCGGGTAAAAGTCCCACAAAATTGGAAGCAACGTCTCCAAAATGACATTTACAGTGTTGACGGGGACGTTAAACCTCAAATCAAACAAACAAACAAAACAAAACTACAACATGGTTCTCTTCAGCATGATTGGACGTTGGCGTCGTTATGACGTTATGAATATTAAAAAATCTTGCATTCATTTCTTAAGTATCGAACAAAAATACATATCGCCATTTTCTTATGAAAGACAGCATTCATACTGTCATGAGAGATAGCATTATCTAACTATGCACCCTCGCATTAACAGCTACAGGCAATCTTCCACGTTAAAGAGAATAGTGAGTGTGGTTAACATTATTTTGCTCTCTTTGTTTATCAAATCATCATGAAAACACGACTATATAATATTGACCCCTTTGATCCCCACTTTTATAAAGTAAAACTGGGGTTTACAGGGGTAAACGTTATTTTTCGTATTTCTGCTCTAAAATATACATTGTTGGTACTCGTTAGAACCGCCTCGATGATGCGGTTCTAACATGTACCTGCAACCTATATCTTGAGCAGAAATTATTAAAATATCACAATTTTTCATCTCAAAATTTTCATTTCTTTTCGGAGATAAAGGTGTAATGTATTTGTATAGGTGTGTTTTCGTAATGCATAAAGTGTGGGCGCTCGTTAGAGCCGCTTCAATGAGGCGGTTCTCACCTGCACCCACAATCTATGTTTGCAGCAGAAATAAGACAATATCACAAATTTTCATTAGAAAACATGACATATCTGCAGCCATGAAAGAATTTACTATGTAACATGGCCGGGATAACATGGGCCTGTCATCCTACCAACGGTATTTCAGGGGTGGCCTTAAAACTGCCTTCGAGAACATTCGTCCGCCCGTCGGGGCTTGGAGTAATAGATTGGGCTGCATGATCTTAACGACCAGTTTTGAACAGTCCAATAGGTGGTCTTTTAAGACTTCCTGAACAGTCCAAAGGTGGTCTTAAAAGAGGAATGTTACTGTAGTTGTACTTTACAACATCGCGAAAACACACCTTTATAATTTCACCCCCTTGAACCCCACTTTTATATAATACAACTGGGGTTTGCAGGGTTTAACCTTATTTTTCTTATTTCTGCTCCAAAATATAAATTGTGGCTACTCGTTAGAACCGCCTCGATGAGGCGGTTCTAACGGGTACCCACAATCTATATTTTGAGCAGAAATAAGACAAATATCACAGTTTTTCATCTTAAAATTTTCCATTTTCCGGCGATAAAATTAACATTGTATTTGTATAGGCGTGTTTTCGTAATGGAGTCGTGTTTTAATACGATATATTTGATTAATTAATATTGGTTTCATCAATGACAGAAATGATTATATATACAACATGTATGTCACAGTTTTTTCAGCAATTATAACGCCAAAGTAAAGGGGTTTATTATTATTATTATTATTATTATTATAATTATTATTACCTGTAAATACTGCGTGACCATTACATCGGTTTCCTTGATAGAAACGATTACTGAGCGATGTGGATAAAGAGTCTTGCTCAAGGACACAACACATTATGCCTGGCGTGGCGTGGAACAACACGAGTCAAATGTTTTACCTCTGAACAAATGTCGGGTGACGAATTCTGGACCCTAAGGGATTTGACTCTAATACCGCTTCATATCGTTACATGCTCCCTACTTTATGAATTTAATTTATGCCTCGGAACGTCGAGATATCTAATGTAACTCTAACCATCGTCTGTACTCTAATATTTGCGTTGAAACTCTAACTGATTTGAAGTTTGTATGCTACTTTCAAATTTCCTGCAATTATTCCGACCACATCTACCGGTGATCATTAAATTGCAATTGTCTGATCTATTCCAGGAAATGTGACCGGCGAGGAAACGTTCGTTCAGACTATGTTCACTTACCTTCAAGATGTTGGCCTACTTCTTCTGTTTTTTGTTTTTTTCTTTGCAAACCAAACATTACCTGTTTCATGTTTTGAAAACATATTATGTTTTAAAAACTTTCGTTATACAAAGTCAATTAATTCGTTTTGCGAAACAATACGCCACGCTAAAAAGTTTTTTTCTCAATCATGTAGACCGGTGCATGTTCCTATTCTTACGATATGAAAGCCGTAACAAAGGCAAGAAGCATAGCCTGTAAAAAATCCCCGCCAATGGTGGTATTCGAGCCCGGGCCGCTCGGGTGATAGTCCAGTGCTCTAACCGCTGAGCCAAAGAGTCGACTCCCTGACGCAGAGAGTGGTGATAAACCTATAAGCTATGCGTGTAGATAACTGAAGGGAGGCAATGCGGTCCGTAACACACCCCCTCATCAAGGAACTCATCATTTATGATGACGTGAAGCCAACTTCGGCACGGAGCCATTTTCGGCG
Source organism: Lucinisca nassula (assembly GCA_963580285.1). NCBI lineage: Eukaryota > Metazoa > Mollusca > Bivalvia > Lucinida > Lucinidae > Lucinisca > Lucinisca nassula. Next base: position 114,917,694 of record OY757015.1, on the reverse strand, counting down.
AAATAAAGTCCGATCCCGGACCAGCCCCCATCTTACGACATGAAAGCCGTAACAAAGGAAAGAAGCATAACCTAAAAAATCCCCGCCTATGGTGGGATTCGAACCCGGGCCGCTCGGGTGATAGTCCAGTGCTCTCACCGCTGAGCCAAAAATGTCGACTCCGTGACGCATTTGTCAGAGAGTGGTCATAAACCTATAAGCTATGCATGTAGATAACTATAGGGAGGCAATGCGGCCCGTAACAATATGCTAACAATCTAGACATCATGTTAACAAGTCAATGTAATGAAGACCGCTCTACTACCTACTTTATATGGAGAAAAGTTGGTTTACAGGGGTATACATAATTTTCTGTATTTCTGCCCAGGTACAATGTATATAGGTTGTGGGTACTCGTTAGAACCGCCTCAATGAGGCGGTTCAAATAAACCGCATAAATCTATGTTCGCAGTATAAATAAGAAAAATATCACGGATTTTCATCAGAAAAGTAGCCATTTTGGAGATGTGCAAAAAATGCACTATATCGCACGGACATGTTATCGGAATGAATCTTGATCCTGATTAAAGCCGTCTCATCGGGATCTACAATGCTTGTAGTCATGTTAAGGATTGCAACAGCCTACCCCATCACCCCCATCCCCACCCCCTCGAATTCGTAAAAAAATGAACAAGTTCAAATTAAAAGATGAAATAGCTTTGTCAGAATTCCAGGGATGGAAGGGTCAAACCAGGTTTTTGTTTAACCCATAAATGACAATGGACTCTTCCGTCTAATAAGTTTGGAGTGTTCCAGATCAACTGAAATTAAGACTTATTCAGCTTTTCAAAATCTATTTTTAAACGATTCAGTTATTCTTTCTTTTTGTTTTCTTCACTCAGTGTCTAGCAAGAGACCACTTTGGGACTTTCCACCTCTGGGCATTATGATAACACACCCGTGTGACATATAGAGGATCTTACATGAATGCGCATGTATTATTGAATTTGTTAAACGAGTTTAGGAAAAGGGATAAAATGCGAGGCTTTGTCGAGCATTTTATCCCTTTTCCTCGACGGATTTAATATAAATTCAATAATAAATGAACACGAATACACGATTCTATTTATCATACGACATTTAAAACGCATTTTAAACACATTTTTTATATATTCCGCTATTTGTAGGACGTCGTACGTGCAACGTTACGGAGCGTATCTAACCAATTTCCATATTTAATCCACTAGTGGACTACCGAATTTATTACATGGCGTTATTACATTCTCAGAGGCGACGTCATGATAAAGGGCATTCTTTCATATCTCCAAAATGGTAATTTGCTCATTTTTACTCCATACTTGGGTTGTGACTGCTCGATAGAACCGACTCCTTGAGGCAGTTCTAACGAGTACCCACAACCTATGACTTAGAGCAGGAATAAGGAGGATAATGTATACCCCCGTAAACCCCATTTTTCTCTTTTTAAAGCGGGATTTAGAGGGTCTTCATTACAAAGACTTGATAACGTGATGACTGTTTAACAGCTCCAAAGTTGGTCTCGTAATAAGATTTTTCTTGTGTATACATTAAATTACATACACGCTGAAAGCAAAACTACAAGTGCATGTACCATACAAAGGGACCCAGAAGGAAAAAAAAAACAAGTCGAATGGCTTATTTAAATTTGTCTCAATGATTTTTTGAATTTGCAAACTTTATTAAAGTGTATTGCGAGAGTACAATTTCATTGAACCTGTATGCAAAACGTTAATGAATTAAAACATAGGAATGTAATCTTTGGTACTAATCTTGTTTTATTCACACATGTAAGGATAATATCTATATATCTATACACGAAACTGAGGAGCTTACAAGTTAGGTTACATGTATCTCCGGAAACAATACTATAAGCTGGGTCTGCATGCATATTCTCAAAAGACTACTATAAATACTTCATCACGAAAACACGCCTATATAATTTTGATCCCCTTGAACCCCCCCCCCCCCCCCTTTTACACTTTTATGTAGAAAATTAGGGTTTAACAAAGGGTTATCCTTATTTTTCTAATTTCTGCTCTGAAATATAAATTGTGGGTACTCGTTAGAACCGCCTCGATGATGTGAATGCTGTCGTTCTCAGAAAGATCGGTGCAATATAGACACATTTACAAGTGCTCTTTTCTTCAAGTCAGTGTGAAATCATTCAACGTGTTAAATAAATATCTCATAAAAAGAATCACAAATGAGAGATACATTTTGTCATACGATCGTTCAAAATTGGCCTTTCTACAAACATTTTCTATTGGCAACGTCGTCATACCAATGTGTTGTTATTATGATTTGGTTCGATACCTGCCTGGTCGGCAATATTCATGCTTGGAGATTGATCATGGAATATTTTCTACAGTCATTTTCTCACTTTCGCTAATTCAAAGGTACAGTTCGTCACGAAAACACGCCTAAAAATTGCCCGCACCCCCTCCCTTAAATCCCACTTTTATTTAAAACTGGGGTTTACAGGGGCTTACAGTATGTTTCTAATTTCTGCTCAAAAACATAGACTGTGGGCACACGTTAGACCCACCTCATTGAGCCAATTCTAATGAGAACTCAAAATATATATTTGTACTAGAAATAAGAAAATATCAAACATTTTCATCTGAAAAATGACAGTTCTAGAGATATTAGCGCACAGGCGTGTTATCGTAATGATGAATTCCCATAATCTATGTTTGGAGCAGAAATATTTGTTTTTGTTTGTAGGTCATTTTGGAGACGTTGCTTCCAATTTTATGGGACTTTTACCCGACGTTGAAATGAAATGACATCTCAAGCCCTGTCGCCCAGTGGAACCAATAGGGTTGATAAGCATGGACGGTCCGACTCGCACCACTTTACCTTGGCCGACTTAGATCCTCTAAGCAGTTTACCAGTACTTCTGTGCGGTCGGATTTCAGCTCTGCGTGGAAACATCATGCAGCCCATGTATTTCTTCAAGCCCCTATGGGCGGGGGCCGGGAGCAGAAATATGAAAAATATCAGAACTGTTTTATCTAAAAATTTATAAATTTTTGGTGGTAAAATGTTCCAAAATATTTGAATAGGCGTTTTTTCGTAATGTGTCAGAAGACAGGCATTACGAAAACACGCCTATACCAATGCATTGTAAACTTCACCGCCGAAGAAACGAACATTTTAAGAGAAAACAAAAATGTGGAATTTTCCTTACTTCTGCTCAAAATATAGATTGTCGGTATTAGTTAGCTCCGCCTCATCGAGGCGGTTCTAACGAATACAAACAATCTATATTTTAGATCAGAAATAAGAAAAAATAATGTTTACCCCTGTAAACCCCAGTTTTACTGTATACTATAGATTGTGGGTACTCGTTAGAACCGCCTCATCGAGGCGGTTCTAACGAATACCGACAATCTATATTTTAGATCAGAAATAAGAAAAATAAGGTTTACCCCTGTAAACCCCAGTTTTACTATATAAAAGTGGTATTCAAGGGGGTCAACATTATACAGACGTGTTTTCATGATGCCTCACGCGATTTGGTTAATGTGGTATCAATGAGATCAGGCGCAAAAACTTTGTTTATAAAATCTGATCGCATCAGAGGTTCCATGCTCTCTCTAATCTTTTGAATTAATCCAACGACTAACTTAATGGCTGGAAATTCGCTTGAAGACATCCTGAGAACATTTCCCTGCTAATTTGACAGTTTCCTGGCTTGACAGTTAGTTAAGCTGCAGAAACGAGATAAAATAATCAATAGTCTTCTAACTTCCAAATGCAATTTTGAATCACAAATAGACTATAAACAAGACTTTGTACAATCTAAACTTTAACCTTAGCCTGCATTTAGTTCTTAATGCATCTTAGATGAATTATCGTTCAGTGTCACACATTTAAGGAACAAATCGTTTATTAAATCCTAAAATACAGAAGTGAAGGCAACACCACCAAAACACTCCTGTATAATTTTGACCCCTTCTAACCCCACGTTTATATAGTAAAACTTGGGTTTACAGGGGTAAACCTTATTTTTCTAATTTCTGCTCTAAAATACCTCGATGAGGCGGTTCCAACGCGTACCCACAATCTTTATTTTGAGCAGAAATAAGACATAAGAAAAATATCACGATTTTTCGTCTTAAAATGTGCATTTTTCGGCAATAAAATTTACAATGTATTTCTATAGGCGTGGTTTCGTAATGGCTAAATAGTCCGTGTTATGAACAACTCTGTGTGTGCGTGCGTGCGTGCGTGCGTGCGTGCGTGCGTGCGTGCGTGTGTGTGTGTGTGTGTGTGTGTGTGTGTGTGTGTGTGTGTGTGTGTGTGTGTGTGTGTGTGTGTGAATTCGGGTTTAACGTCACTTTCAGCAATTTTTCAGTCATATCACGACGGTGTCTGGTTGCGACCAGGAGCTCAATGCTCACTTTTATAGTGCTGCCTCACTGAAGTATCATGTCCCAGACACATTACATGAAACCATACCCAGTCACATTATCCTGACACTGGGTCGACCAGTCCTAGCTCTTCCCCGTAAATCTGAGTGCCAAGCGAGGAGCAGCTGGTACCATTTTTAACGACTTTGGTATGTCGCGGCCCGGGATCGATTCCGTGACCTCCCGTTCCCCGGAGCGGACACTCTACCAACTTAGCTATCGGGGCCGGAATGAACAACCTTGTAAACCCAACTGTACGTAAAGAAACCTTTTGGTTTACAGAGCTACACCTTATTTCGAGTACTCGTTTGAACAGCTTAAGAGAACTAAAACAAACATTTGGTATAACCCGTATATGCCTAGCGGTCCTTTCTATGGGACACGGCGTCTGATCAGGGTCTACACTGTTTGCTGAAAGTACATACATTTTCGCAAAACATACCGCTAACAAGACAAACCTGACACCCCTATAATTGAAAGTGAAACGCTCTAAACTTATTAGGTCGGAGATTCCATTACGAAAACAAACTTATTCAAATATATTGGTAAAATTGTACCACCAAAAATGGAAATTTCCAGGTAAGAGTCCTAATATTTTTCTTATTTCTGGTCAAAATTTAGATTGTGGGTATGCGTTAGAAGCGCCTCATCGAGACGGTTCTAAAGGGTACCAACAATCTATATTTTAGAACAGAAATAAGAAAAAACAAGGTTTACCCCTGTAAACCCCAGTTTTTGCTACATGTATATAAAAGTGGCGTTCAAGGAAGTCAAAATTATATAGGTGTGTTTTCTTGATGGCTTTGTCATATATGGGTCAATATTGGCTGTTGTTGACTTCGAGAAAAAAACTGGTGTCCTCAAACATCCGAACTCAAGACAATATTCATCTTTGGAAGGAGAACCATCAGACCGTATCCACAAACAGGTGTTTGCTGTGAATGAAGTCTTGTATTTATGAACAGTGTATGTTAACGGAATATAAAATGTATGTTAATGGATGTGGTGTGAATTTCATAAGGACAGACATTTGTTCGGCCCCGCCCATCGGGGCTTGAAGAAATGGATGGGCTGCATGATGCTTCCACGCAGAGCGGAAACCGACCCGCACACGAGTACTGATAAACCGCTTGGAGGATCCAAGCCTGCTCAGGCAAAGCGGTGCGAGTCGGCCCGTCCATGCTTATAAACCTATTGGTTTCATTGGGCGACAGGGCTTAAGATGTCATTTCATCTCAATGTCGGATAAAAGTCCCACGAAATTGGAAGCAACGTTTCCAAAATGACCTTTACAATGTTGACGGGGACGTTAAACCTTAAATCAACCAACCAACCAGACATTTGTTTGATTGTCTTATATGTCTACGAGGGATTCTATTATGATGTAACAGACTTGATATCATTAAACAATACGTTAAATTGTATTGTCTGGGTATATAAAGTAAATGTTCTGTAAAAAAAAGGTAGCCCTTTGGAAGGACTACAACACAGAACTGAAAACCCCAGAACTGTCCAAGTATTTTCTTGGCAAGCCTAGCTAGTTTCGGCCAATTAGGCCTCATTCGTGACCCTACGATGCCTGCTTCTTGGTCAGGCTCAGAACTTTTCAGCCTACCCTTGTATACATTGAGGTTTGACCAACATTGCGTGTAGGGGTTTGCAGTAAATGCACTGAGAATGTATGTATGTATTTCTGTACGCATAACATCGCCCAGACATACTCCTTACATGCCCATTGTATGCTCTGTGCTTTGCTGTACATTACGACAACACGCGTTTACAAATACACTGTAAATTTTACCGCCGTAAAAAGAAAAAAAAAAGATGTAAAATTGTGTTTTTTTTTTCTTATTGCCCCCGCCCATAGGGGCTTGAAGAAATACATGTATATGGGCTGCATGATGCTTCCACGCAGAGCTGAATCCGGCCCGCACACTAGTACTGGTAAAGCGCTTAGAGGATCTAAGCCTGTCCAGGAACCGCGGTGCGAGGCGGACCGTTCATGCTAATAAACCCTATTGGTTTCATTGGGCGACAGGGCTTGAGATGTCATTTCATCTCAATGTCGGGTAAAAGTCCCACAAAATTGGAAGCAACGTCTCCAAAATGACATTTACAGTGTTGACGGGGACGTTAAACCTCAAATCAAACAAACAAACAAACAAACAAACTTATTTCTACTCTAAAATATAGACTGTTCAAATCAAATCAAATCAGTTTTATTTTTTTCTCAGAATACATAAAGTATTAAATGAGAATTGTCAAAATACAAAATACAAATACCGCATGGCGTAGCATATAAGTAAAACAAGGATTTATCTTTTTAGTATAGTCAATCTCTTTGTACAGATTGAATATTCTGTAAGTACAGAATAAAGTGTTGGTACAGGATAAAGATTTAGAAGTAGGGAGGGGGGGGGGGGGGGGAGGGAAGTAAGTTTTTAGCCTACCAAGGGAGAAAAAACCTCCAATAAAATAAGTTTTGTTATGCCGGTCAGCTCGAGAAAGGCACTTATGCCATATGTTCTTTACCAGGCTGTACATCTAGGTAAGCGTGCCTAGCCTTTCGTTATTCTACTATATAAGATGTACTGCATGGCATAGTGTTGTCATGGAAATGATGCCCAGCGTTGGGTTCATATCCCCTCTCCAAAGCTCGGCCTTTAATCTTAGTTATGTATTACAAAAGAAAAAAAAAAAAAGATCACCGGACCATATAAGACACGCGATCCGCGTGCATTCGCACGTTTTAGTGTCTCTGTTGATATGTGTTCAGTGTTCTGAATGGATTACTTCTGGAAGGATGATAACTCATAACATGGTTTGTTAATAGAAGCGTTTGCTCCATTCACAACGCAGTGCGATCTGTTCTTGACGCTCGCCCGACGTCACCGCAATGCTCCAATAATGTTGGTGCACCGCGAAGACGTCGCGCGTACAATATACGGTAGAATCTCGGTGATTCGAACGCCGATTTTTCGAAACTACCGATTTTTCGAAGACGACTTGCGGTCCCGACATTTTTCTCTATAAGTTATTGCAAAAATATTACCGATTTTTCGAATTTCGATTTTTCGAAAAATTCGATTTTTCGAACAGTTTCGCCGGTCCCAATCAAAGAAATTCTTATTAAAATCCCCTGTTTAATTCGAAATATTACTTGGCTAATCAAGGTCACACATCGCAATTTTGCGGCGAGTTCGATTGTTACACTTCACACCCGACTGACTTCAAGAATTAGAAGATACAGGTAATTAACACCGGATTAACGGCCACACTACAGGTGATGATCCTTTATTGAGTAATTGGTGTAACTAACACGACTCCAGCCACACAGCATTGTGAATGGTAGCAAACGTAAATTTAGTAAAACAATTTTCATGGTGACACGTTTTCGAGGACAGAAACAAACGATACAGGCTCGGATCAGTCCGCGCAAACGCGCAGTCTGATCAGGGTCTAGGCCGTTTGCAAATAAATTTCGCCACGTTTCTTTGTTTATCTAAACTTTGAATGGCTAATCCAAATGTAGGGTGGGGGAGTTCAGTCCCCACCCATCGGGGCCTAGAGAAATAGACTGTTGGTACTCGTTAGAACCGCCTCAATAAATAAGGTTTGCCCCTGCAAACCCCAGTTGTACTATATAAAAGCCTATATAGGCATGTTTGCGTGATAAAATTTAAAATGCTGTCGATTTATTTAAATTTTCCTTCTTCACTGCCATCAATTCAATAATATGTCAGGAAGAAAATGATTTGCATTGCCTAGTGGCAGATCAGACATGTTATCAAGCTTCCCTACAATTCTTAAAACAAAACCATTTTATTTTGTTTATTTATTTATTTATTTTGTTTTTCAGTTTTGCTAAAAATAGAAGGCAATGATCAGGAATCGTTACAATCAACCCACAGCTCACATCAGAGACACCAAAGGGAAAAGTCCTAAAAAGAAGTGAAAAATCCAATTGGAATTCCAAAACAAACGCTATTTTTTCAATTAGATTCCTAATTTACTTTATCTCTTGCAATTTTGAAAATGTGTTCATATTAAATGTGTTTTATTGTGACTCACAGAGTAGGCAGTTGATTTGTTTGTTTGATTTGAGGTTTAACGTCCCCGTCAACACTGTAAAGGTCATTTTGGAGACGTTGCTTCCAATTTTGTGGGACTTTTACCCGACATTGAGATGAAATGACATCTCAAGCCCTGTCGCCCAATGAAACCAATAAGGTTTATTAGCATGGACGGTCCGCCTCGCACCGCGGTTCCTGGACAGGCTTAGATCCTCTAAGCGGTTTACCAGTACTAGTGTGCGCGCAGGATTCAGCTCTGCGTGGAAGCATCGTGCAGTCCATATATTTCTTCAAGCCCCTATGGGCGGGGGCGGTAGAGTAGGCAGTTGAAGGCAGCTGACCAGTGGATCCTTTTGTGTGGTTGACTGGATGGCAAATATGTGATTTTAAGGTGACTAAACATTACGAAAACATGCCTATTCAAATATATATTGGAAAACTTTTACCACCACCCTCCCCTAAAAAAAACATCAGATAAAAAACACTGATATTTTTATATTTCTGCTCAAAACATAGATTGTGCGTACTCGTGAAAAGCGGCTCGACGAGGTTCTTCTAACGAGTACCCACAATCTACCCCGCCGAGTACCAACAACCTATGTTTCTGAGCAGAAATAATAGAAATAAAGTATACCCCTGTAAACCCCAGTTTTACTATATAAAAGTGGGATTTAAGGGGGTCAAAATTATAAACTAAAGCAGGAATATAGAATCGTCAGTACAAACTTTATTCGGAGGAGATGGGGCGATTCATTCGATGTTACATGGCCACAAAGTATTGTGGTTTGGACAAATAGTTTGTTCAGTCCGCATGAAAGATTTTTTCCAACCTTAGTGTAGCATCTCCGAGAACATAACAAACAAACAAAGACAGAGATGAAACAACGAGGAAGACTCGACAGCATAAAATAACTGAACTGCTGGGGCAAAAGAAAGTTAGACTCCTGTGGGCCCGGCCAGAGACAGCATCAGGCACCAACCAATATTTACGGAACCCGTGAAGGGACATTTCTGCCCCAATATCTAGCAGAACAGAATTTAAAACAATAAAATTAGAGTGGAGAGGAAAACAAGAAATATGTCGTTTAAACGATATAATATGTCGTTTAAACAACATATTTCTTGTTTTCTTTTCCACTCTGAAAAAGTAGGGTGGAATTTAAAACAATAAAATTAGAATGGAACAGAAAACAAAAATATGTCGTTTAAACGACATTTTTTTTTTTGTTTTCTTTTCCACTCTGAAAAAATGTAGCGTGGAATTTAAAACAATAAATATATCGTTTAATCGACATAATCTTGACCTACCGTTGGTTAAAGAACTTGTTTTTTCAACATAATATGTCGTTTAAACGATATAATCCTTGCCTTCCATTGCTTGGTGATATCACCCAATGAAAGGTCAAGATTATTACGATTAAACGATATCTTTTTGTTTTAAATTCCACGCTACTTTTTCAGAGTGGAAAGAAAAACAAGGGGTTTTTGTTTTCTGTTCCTTTCTAATTTTATTATTTTAAATTCCACGCTCTGTGGAACAGAAAACAAGAAATATGTCGTTTAAACGAGATATTTCTGTTGTCTGTTCCATTCTAATTTATTGTTTTAAATTACACCCTACTTTTTCAGAGTGGAAAAGAAAACAAGAAATATGTCGTTTAAACGACATATTTCTGTTTTCCTCTCCACTCTAATTTTATTGTTAAAAATTCTGCTCTGCTAGATACTGGAACAGAAATGTTTATTCCAGGGTTCCGTACATATTACTGAACAAATTAATTATCTAAACCGTGACTTAAGTAAGGGTGATGATTGTGTAAAATCGACTTAAGGCCAAGTGAAATACTTTTCACTAAACGTTCCACGGCGGTCCTTCTGTCGAGGTTTATTTTATTATAGTTTGTCTCTGAATGTATATATCGCTTATAATTTTTTGTTTTGGATAACCAATTAGCAATTTTGTGGGGAAGTTGCCTTTTGGACCTTCCGCTAGTAATATTCCCATTAGTGTCTAGCTATCTCATGTTCGTGTTTCTTTCTCTTTGGTGTCTCTGATGGGAGGTGTGGGTTTATTGTATATATTCCTGGTCACTGCCTTAATTTCTGTTCTACCTAGTATCAAATGGGTAAGGGCAATATTATAGGTATGAACTCTGTATTACGTACTCCCCGGAACAAGTTATTCAGTATGAATAAATGGTCAAAATAAAAGTGAAGGCAATGACCAGGAATCGATATAATTACTCCATATCCATCATCAAAGAATCCAGAGGGAACGAAACAAGAAGTTCATGAAAAGTAGAAGTGGAGGCAGTGATAAGAAATCAATACAATTAATCCACAGCTCCCACCAGAGACACCAAAGGGAAAGAAACACAAACATAAAACAACAGACCCTAATGGAAACATCGATAGCGGAAAGCCAAAAGGACAGTTACTTTCTCACAAAATGGCCAATAGGCTATCCAAAATAAAATAATATAAACGACAGCAAGAAACCTCTGAAATGCTGGAGCAAATGAAAACCAACAGTTAGACTCCGATTGGCCCGACCAGAGACAGAGCATCGGGTACCAACTAACATAAGCCTTTACGTTGGAAGTGTAATGAAGTCGTTAAACCCTAATGAAAACATCATAAGCGGATAGCCAAAAGGAAGTTACTTTTCCAAAAATTGGCCAAACGACTTTCCAAATAAACAGATATAAGCAATTCATACATGCAAAGACAAACTATAACAAATAATAATAAAAATCGGCAGCGGAAAAGCCTTTGAACGGTCTTGCAAAAGGTATTTCACTGTGGGAGCCTAAATCGGTTTTACATGGCCATAATCATCGGCCCTGGTTCTGTTGTGGTTTAGACAAATTGTATGTTCAGTCCGCATCAACTCTTAAGTGATAAAACTCTGATATCCAATAACCATACTGGTCTGAAGAAAAGGGACGGGTTGCTGTACATTTCTTGAAAGCAGGAAACTGGATTTCAGTTGCGTCTAGGAAAGCTGTTTAATTTAGGTTCTGATGGCTCCAAAAGGAACTTGAAAGTTTGAAACTAGAGCTGTCAGTGAAACTGACTAGGGCCCCGGCAGCGCTATCAGAAATTTGTGGGCGGACAGACGGACAGACAGACAGAAGGACGGACAGAGTGATTACTATAGGGCACCCACACTTTCAGTGCGGGGCCCTAATAAAGTGAATGAAAATGTGAAATTAAAGGGCTTTATTGCCATTGATTATGGGTATTGCCACAACATGCATGTGGTTCACAGCTCTTCCAAATTTGACCTGAAAGTGTATGGCCAAAAGCAGAGGAACTGGTCATTGATATATATTTTACTTTTTCAAGCAATCCTCACGCAAAAGAAAATATTTCTTGGAGGTTGAAATAACATATTGCTTTGGTAATGAGTTGTTTATATGACATTCTCAATCTGATGTACGTCTATGCTACCTGCACTATAGCGTATTGTGATTGGCAACCTCTAGTGGAATACTTTCTGACAACACTACCTAAGAGAGCAACAGCTGCTAGAACCCTGAAGATGTTGAAAAGTAATAGCAGAAACATTCGGAAACGTCGTATATATGTCCTAATAGTCTATCTGCTCTGTAGGATAGATTTCTTAAGTTTATTTAGAGAGAGGGTCTCTTAGTACACATCCTTCACTCAGAAATCATGGATCTTCTTTTTAGTTCAGATGTTTAAATGGAACGATGGTTGATGGTCTGAAGACTGGAAAGAAGCTGAATAAATTTAAAGTTGAACCTTCTGAAAGTCAGCGAAGTGAAGGCGGTTCTTCTGTCGAGGTTTATTTTTGTTACGGTTTGTCTTTAAGTGTTGGTATCGCTTATATTATTTTGTTTTGGATAGCCAATTGCCCATTTTGTGGGAAAGTAACTGTCCTTTTGGCTTTCAGCTATTGATGTTTCCATTAGGGTCTGTTGTTTCATATTTGTGTTTCTTTCCCTTATGTGTCTCTGATGGGAGCTGTGGGTTAATTGTATCGATTCCTGATCATTGCCTTCACTTCTCTTTAGAAGTTAGACAGTCAACCCAGAAACTGCTGGATAAGAAGCCAGACCAAGCAAAAAGAGGCATTAGGCACGCGACAATGTTACCAGAGAGTCGCCAAGTATCTGCAGAAGAGACTGTTTGTTGACAATGAGATTATGAATGATCTTAAATTCCTGAACTCACTATAACAGAAATCTGAGAGAGGGGCAAGCATAATTAGAAGACTTGCTGAAAGTGTGCCTCAGGTTTAGGATGACACTGAAATTTTCCAGGTAAAAGATGAGACTTGAAGAAATACTTCCTAGTAAAAGCTACATCTTGCTGCTGAAGTTGAGAGAAACCCATAAGAAAATATGAATATGCTCTCCAAATAAATGGCTCTGTGATATGACCTTTTTACAACTTACATAATAGAAGAATTGAGGAACAGGAGCTTAAAAAGCAAGTCGAAAAATCATTCTTCGATATAAAAGGTTTGGGTACAACATAAATGTTATACGATGGACAGTATGCATGGTAGTTAACCCAGTTACGGTTGATTACTTTGCTACCCTCTTTAATTGCACGCTAGCGGATCGGGCCTCAGACTCTATGGCGGCTCCAGCCTAGAGACTTGCTTAAACATTTTTGTTATGTCGGTTGGTCCCTAATTCTCTGTCTCTGGTCGGGCCCATCGGAGTCCAACTGTTGGTTTCCGGTTCCTCCAGCATTTCTCTCATTTCATGTTGTCGAGTCCTCATCGTTGTATCATCTCTGTGTTCGTTTGATTTTCGTGTTTTCGAAGATGTTGCACTGATGAGTTAGTAATCTCTCATGGTGACTGAACAAATAATTTGTCTAAACAACGGCGGAACCAATGCTAAGGTTAGTGGCAATGTGAAATTTATTTAAGCCTCATCCCCCATTTAAAATACTTTTTACTGATCGTTTCAAGGCGGAACTTCTGCTCTGGTTTATTATTGTTATATTTCGTCTTTTCATATGTGTATTGCTAGTATATTTTGTTTTGGATTGCCATTTGGCTATTTTGGAGGAAAGTAAGTGTCCGTTTTGGTTTTCCGTTTGTGACGTTTACATTATTTTGAAGTTGTTTTAGGTTTGCAAGTCTTTGATAAGTCTTAGATGGGAGGTGTGAGGTAACTGTATCGATTCCTGATCATTGCATTCACTTCTGTTTTGAATCAGACGCAGAAAGAGAGAAGCTAGAAGAATCCAGAAAAGAGTTAGAAAGTAGTAAATAGTCCTTGAATGAAAAAACAACAACAACAAAAAAAAAACATACTGCTTGAATTTGACAAGTATATATAGCAGCCTATATATTTTAGGTCACAGCTAACGAAACCTGAGACTATGGTACACTAGTTTACACCTTTCCGGTAACTAAAGCATTATTTTAATTAATAGAGGGTAGAAGACGGAATGAATTACCAATAATAAGCATTATTTGTGAGTTTCATACGAAAGCCGGGTAGGGCCATTTCTTACTTCTAACTTCTAACTTCTTACTTCTAACTTCTAACTTCTTACTTCTAACTTCTATCTTCTTACCTCTAACTTCTTACTTCTAACTTCTAATTTCTAATATCTTACTTCCGTGTTGTATGTTTTATTATTATAATATTTTTTTTTTGGGGTGGGGGGTGGGTGATTTTCCGGCCCTTTCAAGTTTTTTACAATCATATCGAGACGATCGTTAATCAGAGGTAAGCAAAAGTCAAAGTACACGGAGAAAAGCCATCTGGACTTCCGTTGCAGAACTTGGCGTGTGTGTGTGGGGGGGGGTGCGTGCGTGCGTGCGTGCGCGCGTGTGGGGGGGGGGGGACATTTCTTATTTCTAACTTCTAACGTCTTACTTCTAACTTCTTACTTCTAATAACTTCTTACTTCTAACTTCTTACTTCCAATTTCTTACTTCTAACGTCTAATTTCTAACTTCTAATTTCTAACTTCTAACTTCCATGTTGTATGTTTTTTTTTTTTTTTTTTTGTTGTTGTTGTTTTGTTTTGTTTTGATTTTCCGGCCCTTTCAAGATTTTTACAATCATATCGAGCCAATTGTTAATCGGAGGTACGCAAAAGCCGAAGTACCCGGAGAAAAGTCATCTGGACTTCGGTTACAGATGGCCCCCGCCCATCGGGGCTTGAAGAAATATATGGGCTGCATGATGCTTCCACGCAGAGCTGAATCCGACCCGCACATGAGTACTGGTAAACCGCTAATGGGATCTAAGCTTGCCCAGGCAAAGCGGTGCGCACGAGTCGGACCGTTCATGCTTTATAAACCCTATTGGTTTCATTGGGCGACAGGGCTTGAGATGTCATTTCATCTCAATGTCGGGTAAAAGTCCCACAAAATTGGGAGCAACGTCTCCAAAATGACCTATACAGTGTTGACGGGGACGTTAAAACTCAAATCAAACAAATCCGTTGCAGAATTTGGCGTGTGTGTGTGCGGGGGGGGGGGGGGGGCTGTTGTGTGTGTGTGGGGGGGACATTTCTTATTTCTAACTTCTTACTTCTTACTTCTAACTTCTTACTTCTAACTTCTTACTTCTAACTTTTAATTGACTTCTTTGATTTGAGGTTTAACGTCCCCGTCATCACTGTAAAGGTCATTTTAGAGACGTTGCTTGGAATTTCGTGGGATTTTACCCGACATTAAGACGAAATGACATCTCAAGCCATGCCACCCAATAAAACCAATAGAGTTTATGAGCATGGACGGTTCGACACTCGCACTACTTTGCCTGGGCAGGCTTAGATCCTCTAAGCGGTTTACGAGTACTCGTGTGCGGGTCTGTTTCAGCTCTGCGTGGAAGCATCATCCAGCCCATCTATTTCTTCCGGTCCCGATGGGCGGGGGCAGGCTTTTCTCCGGGTACTTCGGCTTTTGCTTACCCCTGATTAACGATCGTCTTGATATTATTGTAAAACTCTTGAAAGGGCCGGAAAATCAAAACAAGAAAAAAAAAAAAAAAAAAACATACATGGAATTTAGAAGTTAGAAGTTAGAAATTAGACGTTAGAAGTAAGAAGTTAGAAGTAAGAAGATAGAAGTAAGAAGTTAGACGTTAGAAATTAGAAGTAAAAAAACATACATGGAATTTAGAAGTTAGAAGTTAGAAATTAGACGTTAGAAGTAAGAAGTTAGAAGTAAGAAGATAGAAGTAAGAAGTTAGACGTTAGAAATTAGAAGTAAGAAGTAAGAAGTTAGAAATAAGAAATGCCCCCACACACACGCGCGCACGCGCGCCCGCACTCACGCACTCACGCACACACCACACCCCCAGACACGTCAAGTTCTGCAACGGAAGTCCAGATGGCTTTTCTCCGGGTACTTCGGCATTTGCTTACCTCTGATAAACGATCGTATCGATATGATTGTAAAAATCTTGAAAGGGGCGGAAAATCAATACCAAAAAAAAACAACAAAAAAAAAAAAAAAACATACATCATGGAAACTAGAAGTTACAAATTAGAAGTTAGAAGTAGGAAGTTAGAAATAAGAAGTTAGAAGTAAAAAGTTAGAAGTAAAAAGTTAGAAGTAAGAAGTTAGAAGTTAGAAATTAGAAGTTAGAAGTAAGAAGTTAGAAGTAAGAAGATAAAAGTTAGAAATAAGAAATGTCTCCGCCACACACACAAACACACGCTAGCGCGCGCACGCAGGCACGCACACACACACACCACACCCACAAACACACGCCAAGTTCTGCAATGGAAGTCCAGCTGGCTTTTCTCCGGGTACTTTGCCTTTTGCTTACCTCTGATTAACGATCGTCTCGATATGATTGTAAAAATCTTGAAAGGGCCGGAAAATCAATACCAAAAATAATAATAATAATAATAATAAAATATACAACATGGAAGTTAGAAGTAAGAAATTAGAATTTAGAAGTTAGAAGTAAGAAGTAAAAAGTTAGAAGTAAGAAGAAGTAAGAAGTTAGAAATAGGAAGTTAGAAGTTAGAAGTTAGAAGTTATAAATTAGAAGTTAGAAGTAATAAGTTAGAAGTAAGACGTTAGAAATAAGAAATGTCCCCAACACACAATCGCACGCACGCACGCACGCACGCACGCAGGCATACCCCACACCCCCAAACACACGCCAAGTTATGCAACGGAAGTCCAGATGGCAATAAGAAATGTCCCCCCCACACACACACACAATCGCACGCGCGCGCGCGCAAGCACGCACACAGCACACCCCCAAACACACGCCAAGTTCTGCAATGGAAGTCCAGCTGGCTTTTCTCCGGGTACTTTGGCTTTTGCTTACCTCTGATTAACGATCGTCTCGATATGATTGTGAAAATCTTGAAAGGGCCGGAAAATCAATACCTAAAAAAAAAAAAAAATATACAACAAGGAAGTTAGAAGTTAGAAATTAGAAGTTAGAAGCAAGAAGTTAGAAGTAAGAAGTAAGAAGTTAGAAGTAAGAAGTTAGAAGTTAGAAATAAGAAGTTAGAAGTAAGAAGTTAGAAGTTAGAAATAAGAAATGCCCCCCTACACACACAATCGCACGCACGCACGCAGGCACACACTACACCCTCCAAACACACGCCAAGTTCTGCAACGGAAGTCCAGATGGCTTTTCTCCGGGTACTTCGGCTTTTGCTTACCTCTGATTAACGATCGTCTCGATATGATTGTAAAAATCTTGAAAGGGTCGGTAAATCAAAACCAAAAAAAAAACAACAAAAAAACATACAACATGGAAGTTACAAGTAAGAAATTAGAAGTTAGAAGTAAGAAGTTAGAAGTTAGAAATAAGAAGTTAGAAGTTAGAAGTAAGAAGTTAGAAATAAGAAATGGCCCTACAAATGATCAGTAAGTATAGATACAATTACCTTATATACCAATGGGAAGAACGAACAAACGTAAAACAACGACACTATAATTAAGGCGAATGGGAACACATTGCAGATTGTTTCGTATTTTTTCAATGGGAGACAACTTTCAGGACTTCCTATTCGCTTTGCTATAAACCCTGTTCCACTGAAAAAGGGGTCTACTCTTAAAGGAAAGAATTTGCTCCTCAGGAGCAATTTTTTCCATTAAGAGTTGACCCCTATTGATATGGGAGACAAAAATTATTTTGCAGGAGTTGCCCCCGCTAAAGATATTCCCTTTCCCCTTAAACATTACCATGGAAAACCTTAACGACTGTTTCCTTTCCAAAGACTGCCGAACGGTCACCAAAAAGATATAATCGGGACATACATGCAAAGACAAAAATATGACAAAAATAAACCATAGCAGAAGCTCCGCCTTGGAACGGCCGCAGGCCCCATCGCGCCAAATCCCGAATTGAGCACCATATCCCGTGGATATTTTGAAAGCTCATGAATCAGCAGTTATATTAATGTTGTAATAGGCAATAATATTTCTAAAAAATCAGCAGATACTCGGCATTTCCTATAACACACCCGTGTGCTAAAATGGTGTCTTTCTTTTTTAGATAAAGGTTTTTGATATTTTCTTTGTTTCTTGTCCAAACGTTGCTCGTTACATGTACAACTGACTGAATAAGTCGATTCTCACGAAAACCCATGATCTATGTTTTGAGCAAGAAGGAGAACAAGATGACAATGATGGTCCTATATTGCTCACCTGAGCTAACAGATTCAAAGTTTCAGGAAGTTCCAATCTTTACCGAAGGATTAATGCTGATGACAAGGTCAAAAACAGGCATTTTCAGCATTCAAGGGGACGTAACTTGAGAGATAGGCAGACATCACCAGTTTTCAAACTCATCCGAACTTTTATTCCCAACTTACTTACATGCTAGTTTCGATCAAAACTAAAGGACTTATGGTGATGGCAAAGTACAAAATAGGCATTTTCAGCAAGGAAGAGATCTTAACTCTATGAGAAATGTGCCAATAATATTAGTTTGGAAACACATTCAAGCTTTTATCTCTAACTTATTTATATGTAAGTTTCAGGAAGGTCCGTTCAAACATTAGGAACTTATGATGACAATATCATGAATGGGCATTTTCAGCAATCAAAGGGACATAACTCTATGATAAATACGCCGACCTCACCAGTTTTTGGCTTGCAGCGACGGCTGCAAGCCATTTAGATTGGAAATGTGGTTCCGGTTTTAGACTTCTCTTTCTATGTTATTTTGGATCCTCAGGTGTTTTTTTTTTAAAGCAAAAATCAGAGATACAGTCAGCTTTTTCCGGTGTTCTGGTTCCCTCACCCTATAGCTCAATAGGTTTCGCATATTTTAATAGAATACAGGGTACCAGTTTAGTGAGAGATGGTCTAGTGACATAGCTCTCGTTTCTGCGCGAAAGTTTAACTAAACACCGAAGCGAATTTATCCACTAGGCAACGGACTACACAGCACTACCGTCAATACAGTTTACCTGATCACATTCATAAATCATCTGTGTAGCAGTCTACAATTCACTCGAAGGTCAAAACTCGATGGGTTTTTATGCCCCCGCCTATTCGGAGAATAGCGGAAGGGCATTAAGTTTAACCCCTGTCCATCCTTTCGTCCGTCCGTCCGTCCCGACATCGTGTCCGGACCATAACTCCTAAACAGTACGGAATATATTCATGAAACTTCACAGGTGCATGCATCACACTGAGACGATGTGTCATGAACAAGGAAGACAACTCTTGCGTTTATGGTTTTTGGATTATCTGCCCTTGACTTAGTACCATATAGTAAACCGTGTCCGGGCCATAACTCCTAAACCGTATGGAATATATTCATGAAACTTCCCAGGTGCATTCATCACACTGAGACGATGTGTCATGAACAAGGAAGACAACTCTTGCATTTTTTGGTTTTCGGATTATCTGCCCTTGACTTAGTACCATATAGTTCACCGTGTCCGGGCCATAAGTCCTAAACCGTATAGAATATATTCATGAAACTTCACAGGTGCATTCATCAAACTGAGAAGATGTGTCATGAACAAGGAAGACAACTCTTGAATTTTTGGTTTTTGGATTATCTGCCCTTGACTTAGTACCATATAGTAAACCGTGTCCGGGCCATAACTCCTAAACCGTGCGGAATATATTCATGAAACTTCACAGGTGCATTCATCACACTGAGACGATATGTCATAAACAAGGAAGACAACTCTTGCATTTTTGGTTTTTGGACTATCTGCCCTTGACTTAGTACCATATAGTTAACTGTGTCCGGGCCATAACTCCTAAACCGTATGGAATATATTCATGAAACTTCACAGGTGCATTCATCACACTGAGACGATGTGTCATGAACAAGAAAGACAACTCTTGCATTTTACGGTTTTTTGGATTATATGCCCTTGACTTAGTACCATATAGTAAACCGTGTCCGGGCCATAACTCCTAAACCGTATGGAATATATTCATGAATATTCACAGGTGCATTCATCACACTGAGACGATATGTCATAAACAAGGAAGACAACTCTTGCATTTTTGGTTTTTGGACTATCTGCCCTTGACTTAGTACCATATAGTTAACTGTGTCCGGGCCATAACTCCTAAACCGTATGGAATATATTCATGAAACTTCACAGGTGCATTCATCACACTGAGACGATGTGTCATGAACAAGAAAGACAACTCTTGCATTTTACGGTTTTTGGATTATATGCCCTTGACTTAGTACCATATAGTAAACCGTGTCCGGGCCATAACTCCTAAACCGTATGGAATATATTCATGAATATTCACAGGTGCATTCATCACACTGAGACGATATGTCATAAACAAGGAAGACAACTCTTGCATTTTTGGTTTTTGGACTATCTGCCCTTGACTTAGTACCATATAGTTAACTGTGTCCGGGCCATAACTCCTAAACCGTATGGAATATATTCATGAAACTTTACAGGTGCATTTATCACACTGAGACGATGTGTCACGATCAAGGAAGACAACTCTTGCATTTTTGGTTTTTGGATTATCTGCCCTTCATGCATATATTTTATGATTTATTTGAAGTATATTTGTAATATTTTTTATGAATGGCATTTGGCGGGGGCATCCGGATCCTATGGACACGTTTTCTAGTGTTGAAATTTTATAGGGTAGATTCCTGACGTCAGAAGTGTTAACTAGAGTAGGTCAACTGAACTGCTGCGTCTTTTTTATCGTGCCCGATCAATATCTTTCTTATTCCTGGATTGATTTTAGAATAACTTGACAGTATTGTTTATCATCATGAGAGGATGTGTTGTGCTCGAAACCCAGGTTGGTTTCTAAGACCGAGTTATCATGTTCAAAATGATTCTTTGAGATACGTTCTTTCATTTCCTTGTTCTTTATAGTTTTTTTAACATCAACATTTTCTTACTCCTCTGATAGCGCTGCCGGGGCGCTAGTCAGTTCCACTGACAACTCTAGTTATATTGAAGGTACTGCCACCAATAAATGAACAAAGTTTATGGCGTACTGACAGTCAATTGGTCCAGTTTTTATCAAGATTAAGATTCACTTTAAATAGCTTTATACTGTTTATTTCTTTTTAGACTTTCAGATAAAAACTGTTAACATTGGTAACATTGTTTACTTTGGTTGTCTCTTGTTTATAATATTTTATACTTTGCTAATAAAAGATGTTAACATTTAATGTCTCTTCCTCCTTTGTCTTATACTCCCTTGTATGTATATTTGTGTCGTCACCTAACAATTACATGTTTACTGGCCACATTACATGAATGTATACTCAGTATGTATGGAAGACCGCCTCCGTGGTCCAGTGATTATGGTCGCTGACTTGTAATCACTGGAGGGTCATGGGTTCGAGCCCCGCTACCGGCCATGATCGTTTATGTGAGAACATTTGGTAGTTTGTGTCGGAGGATCTGAGTCTAGTACTGGTACTTTCCAGGAACGATGGATAGGAAACTACTCGCCTGTATATGACTGAAAGATTGTTGAACAGGCGTAAAACCTAGCAAAACAAACAGTATGTATGATGTGTTCTACCACATTATTGTCTCTCTTAAATCTGTTGGGGACATTTATTTTGTTTTGTTTGTCCATATCTACTTGCCAAATTGCATATCGTCCGTGCTCCATAAGTCCATTATTCCTCCTGTCTGTCTGTTAACAATGTCTTCTTCAAACTACTATTCAGATACTACTGAGCAAATTTCAATAAAACAGGGTCATCACAATGATCCCTTACTATCATAGTTGGTCAGCAGTGAGAATGTGATCATTGGGTCACATGTCAATGCCTCAGTTACCTTAACATTGAAATATTTCTTCCAATAAATGTCAGGGTTGTGCCACATAGAAAATTGACACCTCATGGGTTTGTCCATTCCAATGTGTAGATAAACCATATATTGCCTTTGAGTACACTGCATCAAAAGTCTGCGTCCCATTAACAAGTTAACGGACGACGGATGGACGACAGATAATCCATAATACTATAAGCTCCCCCGGAGCCTTCGGCCCATGTAAGCTAAAAAATTATACCCTTTTAAATCCAACTTTTCTGTTTATAAACAGTAGTTTACAGGGTGTTCATTACATGATGATAAGCAGTGAGATAATTACTATATTGCATATGACTTGTATATTATCCTTTTGTACATGATTATATACTTTTGAAGTGTTAGAGATAATGATTTATTGCCGAGTAAACAGTAGATGATGCACTAATGAGACAGATCCCTCTGGACGAAACATTGTCATTTTCGGTGCAAATACTGTGAGAAAGCTGAGTTTTACACGAACGTATTGTAATATTGTAATAACAGCAATTTGAAAATTTCTCAGGAGACTTCACCGAACCACAGGCAATAGCTTGAAAGAAAGGCAACTGAATGTGAAGCGTATTGCGTGCAAACTGGAAATTTGTCAATATACTAGTCATTTGGCATGTCTTTCACTACGTAGCACGCCGAGTGTTTGACCTGTTAAATGTCTTTGCGCAGAAATACAAACCTACACAATATTTTGTAGTATGTGTTCTGTCATTTTGGTACTTTCTGGTTACCTTAATGTGTATTGAAGGGTAATGGATACACCTTCATGGGTGGCAATTCCTTCAAAAGTATGTTTGTCTCCAATGTCAATAGGGGTCAACTCTTAAAGGAATGCATTTGCTCGGAAGCAAATTCTTTCCTTCATCGGTTGACCCCTTTCCAGTTGGATAGGACTTACAGAAAAGTGAGCAAGGAGTCCCAAAAGTTGTCCCCTTTAAAAAATGGCGAAAAAAATCTGCCAGGTGTTCCTATACTGTATAAAATTATAATTTGCATGTTATGAAACTGTTACTTGTTTTGGTCGTTATGCTTGTGGACTCTTCCATTGCTATATGCTGGACAAATCCATTTGTCATATAAGGGGTGTCAGGCCTATTTGTTTTGTTTTAATTCTATTTTTGATGGAAAATTATATTAGCAAATAGTGCAGGCCCTGATCAGAAGCCGCATTCTGGGCTGGTGCTGTCTGTCAAGGTACCCTTTTAGGGGTTTCCCGCATGCAATGGGTTAAGCTGTTTGCTGTCTGTGAAAGAACTGTATAGTTAAATTGATCAAAAGTATGAATAAACTTAACCGTATAGATCTTTAGTCAGTGATATACATGTACATGTCTTTTGTTAGATTTACCGAAATGGGATATATTTGTGAAGTATAATTTATTAAAGGTTTCTTAAAGTTTTTGATAAGCAGATTCAATTTAACTATGTGGAATGATTCGAAAGAAGAAAGCATTTTTGTATTCTCTCACGCCAGTATAATAATTTTAGCAGATGTTCAGTAAATGTATTGAGCTGTTATGTAAACGATTTTATAAAAGGAATTATTAAAGAAACTCCTCAGTCAAAGATCACAAGCATTACTTACGTCTTTCTTAGGTAAACAAAAATCGTCTATTAAGTGTTGATGTTTTGGGCCAGATTACATGTACACTGCTTCTAGTTTTGGCCAATATGGTCATACCAGTGACACCTTAATATTTGCAAAATTCATTACGATAACACACCCGTGCGACATAGTGCATTTTTTTTTCACACCTTCAAAAAAGCCATTTTTCTGATGAATATCTGTAATATTTTTCTTATAAATACTGCAAACATAGGTTGAGTGCTCGTGAGGCGGTTCTAACGAGTACCCACAACCTATGTCTTGGAGCAAAAATAAGAAAAATATTGTATACCCCCGTCCCTATATAAAGTGGGGTACAGGGGGTCTTCATTTTACGGACTTGTTCACGTGGTGTTAACAACGGAATCAGTGATTACATAGGAGTACTGAGACAACATAATTTAAACTATTATGAAGGACAGTGACACACACATGACATTAAAGAACACATTGCAGATAGAACTGTAGGAGTCTGGGTTTTACTAAAACGTTTTAAATTTTCCCTCGTTATAACGACAGTATTTGTTCCCTAATATCGTGCCATTACTAAGAATTTGCCGTTATAATGAATCCCAGTTAGGAGTATGGTGGGTAATAAAGAGCCTTTTTCCCCTTCATTACTCCAAGAAGCAAATGTTATAGACATTTGATAGAATCGCCTCGGTGAGGCGATTCTAACAAATATCTATACCATTAGTTTGTTGGAGTATTTGATTACTAGAATCTGTCATGAGTATGTATTCGATATGGGCGTTTCCTACACGATGTAATCCGACGCCGATCGCAAGCGATGCTCATCTTTGAGCTTTGAATTCATTCCTTTTAAATCGTCTTTATAACGAGTATTGTCGTTACAATGTTGTTTGTTGAACTTGTTTCTTGATATAACATGTTTCTTCTGTCATTAAGGGGAATGGATACACCTTTAGGGGAGGTAACTCCTGCAAAAATAGTTTTGTCTCCCATGTCATTATACGGGTCAACTCTTAAACGAAAGAATTAGCTCCTGAGGAGCAAATTCTTTCCTTTAAGAGTAGACTCCTTTTTCACTGGGACAGATCTTATAGAAAAGCGAACAGGAAGTCCCGAAAGTTGTCTCCCTTTGAAAAATTGCAGAAAATGAGCTAGGTGTTCCCATTCCCCTTAAAATGGTTCCAAATGACAGCATTTTTGGATAATTATATTTAATGAAAAGGCAATCCTTTGAAAGCAAGGACGACAACACAGAACTTAAAAATGTCCAGTAGACAGTTTTTTTTGCTGGACCAGACCAGCTGGTATTGGCCAATTAGGCCTCTTCAGGAATCCCCAGATGTTTTCAAATTCCTCATGCGAATCAATGATCCGAAAGGTAGAACCAGGGAGCGACTTAGACTCACGGACCGGGCACACAATTGTAGCACAGGCAAAGCACGCATTAGTCTGTAATATTATCTACCTTTCGCTGTTTTGAGACTATAAGAATCTGATATGGGGTTCTGTTGTAGATGGGTGTTTCCAACCCGAGGGATGACCGTGCTGAGCGGAACCGAGGCTAAGCCGAGGTTCCGCTGAGCAAGGTCAGCCCGAGGGTTGGAAACGGCCATCTACAACAGAACGTTGTAGATGGTGTTTCCAACCCGAGGGATGACCGTGCTGAGCGGAACCGAGGCTACGCCGAGGTTCCGCTGAGCACGGTCAGCCCGAGGGTTGGAAACGGCCATCTACAACAGAAACCTATATTGGATTCTTTTTCTTGTACAGCACCTCCCAAACATTTCTTTTTTATTGTGTAGCAAATAGCAGGGGCCCGTTTCACTAAACTTCTTAAATCTACGAAGTTCGTAAGTTTAAGAAGTGCACTTAAGAACTTTCTTAAGAAAATCGTATGTGCGTTTCACTAAACCGTTCTTAAGTACAATGGTTAAGATTTTCTTAGCTAAGAATTCGTAGCTACTCTTCGTCGTGGAAGGTACGAAAATCGCTTAGAAACGTAAACATCCGTCTAAGTCGGACCTAATTGAAAGCAACTGTTTTGACAGCAGACGTAAGAAATATGGAGAAGAAGGATGTCAAAAGGAAAGAAAACTGGGGGAAAAATGATGTAAAGCAACTAGTGTTCGCTTACACGGATAATGTGAAATTGCTGGAGGGCAAATTTTCTAGTTCCCTCAGTGCGTCCGTGAAGGCTGACGCATGGAATCGTGTTGTTGAGAGGTAGGTATCCTCGTTTTGTTGGTTCAGATTAACTGTACTGATAGCTTATGTTGATATCCAAACCTGGTTGATGTATCGATATGAATAAGTTATCAAATTTCATAACAAAGGATACTTTCTTACACGAGCTTGTACTCTAGCAATCATTAAATGCTCTGCATGATCTGATTCTGACCAATTTGACAAATGATGTCAGGTGTGGTACGAAGGAAAATATGGTAAGTTAAGAAAATGATAATCAATAAAAGTTGGGTATCTTTCTTTCTTTCTACTGTCATACTGCAATCGGTCAAATATGACCATTACTCGCAGGTGTACATCACATACACTCCATGTTGCAGGGTTGAAAGCCTACACAGACTCAGTAATAATGCACCCAGGAAACCCATAACTCCGTTCACCTCAGGTTGAGCAATTCTGATTTCAATTTTTTATTGCCAGAATAATTTTCGGTAGGTATTTTTTAAACATTTGACTAAATGCCTGAGAGGATATCAAGATATAAGAAAATAAACATCACTTCTGTTTATTCTACAGCCGTCTAGAAATGCAGGGCGTGTTTGGGGCATGTTCTCATAAATCCGTTCACCTAAATTTATTTGATTATCATAAGTAATCATATTCATTCTATGAATATTATATATGATGAGTATTTTATTTATACTGCACTATTCTAATTTGTTGATACTTTTTTATTATCATTCACATCCTTGTCACTGGTTAGAGATTATTTTCAGGGACCCCTTAAATATTAAGCATTTTGTGACAAATTTCGATTTTTGTGAATTAAATTGTAAGTCAACACTGAATTTCTTCAAAACAGGCTGCAATGTTATTTGTTGACTACAAATTCTGCTGTTTGATAACTGTAAAAATGATTCTTTTTCATATTAATCCAAAAAGAGGGTGAACGGAGTTATGAGACTGAACGGAGATATGAGAAAATGAGACATTACGATAACTCAACCGTGCGACATAGTGCATTTTTCACATCTCCAAAATTGCTAATTTTCTGATGAAAATCCTTGATAGTTTTGTTATAAGTGTTCAAAACATAGGTTGAGGGTGCTCGTTAGAACTGCTTCAGTGAGGCAGTTCCAGCGAGTACCCACAACCTACATGTATGTATTGGAGCATAAATAAGAGAATTGGGTATACCCCCTTACCCCCAGTTTTCTCTGTATAAAGTTGGGTGTAGGGGGTATTCATTTCACGGACATGTTCACGTGATGTTAAGGTAGGGGTATTTAACCTGCACATGAGATGACTCTTCCTGCATATGGGGCCTCCACGTAACGTAACCCCGATTCGAATGACGGTGCACTTTGTGGCATTCATCTCTGCAAATGATGCCAATGGAGCAGAATAATGTGCACTGTACTGGTTAACAATAATCAACACCTCCGGGGATCGAACCGGGGGCCTCTAGCATCAGAGGCAAGGGCACTAACCACTGAGCTATCACTTTTTTTATCTCTCTATATCTCTTCTATATTCCAACACATCTAAATCTCCAAAGTGGGGCGTAAGACGGGATCTAGTCTGGCTCCAGACCCTTTCTTAACTTCTTCTCTCTTTATTTTTCTTTTTTCTGGAAGGGACATAAAGCTTGTTTAGCTTATAGAATTTTGTTTTACTTCAGTCCCTTGGCTAGAAAGAAAGGGTCTGGTAACAAGCGAAATTGGTCTAGGCAGAATTCTGCCCGCTGGCCTTTTCACCTTGTTTAACTGAGGGCAATAAAATTTGTTAAATAAACTAATGCTGCTAATTGCCTGTATCAAATTTCTTGGAAGTCAGAACATTTTATATAATGAGGCAGATCTGGATTTCACATTCTCAAGTTGAAGTGGGGCTGAGGCTGCGGAAAATTCATGTCATATTGCACTGTGTCTATATATGTAGTTAATCAGCCTGCTTATCAGTGAGTTCTGATTTATCTTCACTGTTACATAATTATTCTAAAGTCTCCCACCAGAATCTGTTGACACAATGTTACTGTTTTTGTTTTGTTCTGTTTAACGGCCCTTTCAAACTTATTTCGAACCGATCATTAACTGGAGGTGGCGAAAACCGGAGTACCCGGAGAAAAAACACCGACCTTCCGTTGCAGAGCGAGATGTAGCGAGTCGGTTGCCAATGCGGCGTTTTTCCATGGGTCTCCAATTTAGGTCATTCAGTATAACCGTAACAGTTGAATTGTAGAACTTTATAGTCACGTGTTGCCCACTTGGCATTCCTTATTTGGGCTGTTTTTCCCTTGGGATACCATTCAATGGACGATGTATACAAGAATAATAATTGGTCAGAGAACCGAGCCTTGTGTGACTCCTGAGGAGACTGTGATACTAGCTGAATTTTCCCCGTTTGTACAACTGTTTGATTTCGGATGCCCAAAAAGTCCTAAACACATTTTATAGTGTCTCCTGTAATGCCGTATTGCTGCAATAACATACTGAGGTTTGAAAAATTGAAAAAAAAAAAAAAAATACAATGAAAATATCAGAAGAAAAATAATGGTCATCTAATAGTAAATATACTGATCAATTATATTCTGTAGCGGAATGTTGGGACGCACTATATGCAATGACCACGAGTGTAAGATTATGTTCATCATAATACCACTTTATCATAAAATTTAAATTTGATATTATCGCATTATACTTAGAAGAAAAAAAAATGCATGGTTGAATTGCACGTCGTCCTTAATTTAGTGAATCCCGCGAAAGTGTTATTACACATATGAACTTTATCTTATTTCACACATTTATATATATTTGTTTTTGTTCAGCGTTAATTCCATCAGTGCGACACAAAGAACAGTAGATGAGGCAAAGAAGAAGTATGCGGACCTAAAGAGTATAACAAAGAAAAAAGAAAGAAGACGGCGGCTATACTCATCGTCAACTGGTGGGGGGATTCAAGCCGACCCATTGGAAGACTGGGAAGAAAAGGTTTCACTATATTCTACTCCTTTGAATAATAATACATAATACATTGCTGTTTAAGAAATAGGGATATCTAGGATAACAAAAAATTGCTATTTTTGGCTTAGAAATGTTGTTCTAATCCTTATCCGTGTGAGCTAGACAACTCCTACATTTGCAAACATTGTAGATCCATATCAGATGGTGTCTGCCCTTGATCTACATGGCTTTTCATGCATTGTTTTTAATAATTGAACATTTTGAAAAGGTTGAAAAAAATGGGTAAAATGCTCGGCAAAGTCTCTCAATTTATCCATTTTCCTCAACTCGTTTAATCAATTAATTAATACAAGACCACTCATGTAATATTCTCTATATATCCTATTACATCCCGTCTCATAATGTAATAATTCCGAGCAATAAATTCGATAATCCACATGATGATTAAATATTTAAATATGCAAATGAGTTATATACGCTCCGTAACGTTACACGTTCGACGTCACCATCGACATCACGTTTACTAATGGCATAATACTGTATTTTTTGTAAAACAGTCTTTAAAAAATTCGTTTTAAATGCCATATGATAAATAAAATCTTGCACTCGTGCTCAAGTATTATTTTATTTATTAAATTCGTTGAGGAGAAGGGATAAAATTCTCGGCAAAGCCTCTTATTTATTCCTTTTCCTCAACTCGTTTAATAAATCCAATAATACATAAACAGTCATTTAAAATCATCTATTTAAAAGACATGTTACAGCCTGTGAAATTGGCAGCGTCATACTTCTTTTTTCTGCAGTTCATGTGAGTATGAACGCAATGGTCGCGTGCAAAGTAAATGGACCCGAAGGGGTTCATGTAAACATTGCTAGCAACCCACTGTCGTTCATTATTGCATGAAAAGCAGAAAAATTAAATTTATTTTTTATATTTACATTATTTGCCCCTCATCACTGGGTGAAAAATTGCTTGTAGTGCAAACTTTTAAAGCTGAAAAACATTTACACGCTGTTGTTCTACAAAGAGCGGAGCAGCATTGACGTCATCAACTCCCTTATATAACAATGTTTTAGAACGGCGTCACTTAACGTCACGGAAAATCATGAGATTCGATGCGTTCATGGAAGTATGAACGCAATTGTTTTCTACAGGTTTACATTAGACTTTACACTGGAAATGTAAATATTACTCTGTATCTGAATGTGAAGAGAGAGTTATACTTCTCTTCATATTTGCACCCAATTTTATTTTCAGATGTAGCTTCATGTGATCAAAAATGTAAATGTTAATTTATCATTCCAGATTGTATCCACTCTGGCTGATTCCATCATAATTGGCGTAGAAGGTGGAATAGACACCTTTCAGGGTATGTATGTACCAATTTAACCATACCTACCCTGCCAACGTTAATCGCTTATTTCACACTGTACAATGCGATGAGTTGATAAATCATATTACCAGATTCGTGTCATCTGATATCAAATTTATCCGGCCCGGCTTCGAGAGCGCATGGAAAATCGCTCGGCAAGCCTCGTAATTCTATAAGCGTTCTCGGATCCTTACCTGACAAATTTGAAATGCAAAAGACACGAACCTGTTATTCTGTATATGTATGTTTCTCTTAAAGGTTGTTTCAGTGAATGCATTTGTACTTTTGACCACATAATATTGCATGGGACTAATACAATTAATGGCCATCGTGACATGCTTTGGATCAGTGACAATTTAATGAAAGCTTATGCCTGTTAATGAGATTAAATAATACAAATCAATTATACACAATATCAATTGACAAAATGTCCATTCGGTGCTCGCCGGATGAAGGATGTTAAGTTCCTCTTTCCATCCGAAAATGAATAAGATTTACCACATGACGTCGGGTCTGAGAGTGTAATAACGCCATGTAATAAATTCGATAATCCACTAGTGTATTAATGATGCAAATTAGTCAAATACGCCCCGTAACGTTACATGTACGACGCCATTAACGACGTCGCGTTTACTTATTGCGGAATATTTACATTTTTTTTTAAAACAGTTGTGACTAAAATGGGCTTTAAATGTCGTATGATAAATAGAATATTGTATTTGTGCTCATTGAAGAAAAAAGAATAAAATGCTTGGCAAAGCCTCGCATTGTAACCCTTTTCTTAAAATCGTATAATAAATTCAATAATACACGAGCACTCATGTAAGATCCTCTATGAACACTCACACTCCCATATCCCTTACCAAAATGACCTATTCATAGAAAATACCAGTTTTGTGTCAATTGATATCACGTTTATCATGCAAGGATTCGAGAATGCTTGTGGAATGACGATGCTCGCCCAGCGGTTATACATGCGTTCTCGAAGACGAGCCAAATAAACTTTATATCAAATGAAATTAATATGGTATTCTATTTATCATTTAATCCCTTTGTACACGCTTACATTTTTGCAAACGTTTCCAGCAGTCCTTTTCACAGAAGTGAAATGTCACGTCGACTGATAAAGCTCACTTGTACAGATATAGCAGAACGTTATCATGTCAATTTGTTCCAATTCAATTAATATAGGGGGTAACTGATAAAACATATTACACCGAGCATCGGGCTTGGAATGATCTGCATTATGCTTCACTTTGAGCTGAAACTGACAGCACTTTCATGATATCCATGTTAAACTCTATGTATATCTATATTTTAACAGTTGGACCAAGTGGGGACGCGGACAGAACTGCATCTGCAACCCAATCATCTGAAGGTATTTAACAGAAACTTTAATACATATTGAATCTGACTAATTGAACTATTCTATTCAGTTTAACAAAATTCGTCTAAAATGACCTAAATATTGTTGACGGAGACGTTAAACCTACAAAACAAACAAGTAAACATATTTGTTATACATGTATTTGATTACATACACTACACTGTGAGTGAAATATCATTTAAATCTGGTCCATTCACTCTATGCCAGAGTTCTTGTCCATTCATTAATAAAAGTGCAATGTCACGTTGACCTGATAAAGCTCATTTGTCCTGAGATAGCATATCTATATCAGGCCAGTTTGCTACAATGCAATTAATATAGGTGTTGACTGACAAATAACAAGTAAATATATGTCTTTTTTCAATTAAATCTTATTTTCCATTCAATAGACTACAAAATACATACCTGCCATCTCGTCTATCGTTTATTTTTCCGGATGCATAGACCATGTATATGATGAAATGATCTTGGATTTTCATATATGTATTACAGTTTGTAAGCCCAGTACCTCATCCGGACCAAACACAACGCTAAAGTCTGCATCAGCAGAATCAGGTAACGTAAATCTGGATGGATTTTGAATTTACTTTGAATAAACGTTAACCATCACGAGATGATGTGTCAAGTGCAAACCAAGCTCCGAACCTCCAAGGTCAAGGTCAAACTTATAAGTTGAATAGGTTAAAGGTAAAAAAAATCGTCCGAAACTTAAACGCAGTCAATAACTTTCTTATCTCTGGATGGACTTTGAAATTACTTGGCAGAAATGTTGGCCATCATGAGACAATATGTCTCACACATAACAAAGTTATTGCTCTCCTCTATTCGCCTTTATATATGATAAATTTTCCATAAAAATGCATGGTTGATATGGACGTTTTGGTGACGTTACTTTATCCCGTCAAAGTGTTATTACGCGTGATTTCATACTATTTTTATTACTCCACGTTCTTTACTGTGTATAAACGACGTCAAATAATAAATAAAGCATGTTACACTCTTGTTCATTTCATATGATGTTTTTGAAACGAGCTTTCAGCGAGTTACATAAATATCATATGCAATGATCGTGAGTGTAAAATTATATTTATCATATGACCACTTTAAATTGGTTTATATCACCTTTAACTAGACCATTTTCACACAAAAAAATGCATCGTCGACACGGACGTCATCACGAAGTTACTTAAGCCCACCTAAGTGTTATTACATGTGTGATCATACTACTTTCATTATACGACTCTAGCCACTGCTTATCAACGACGTCTTGTGATATACTAGCATATATAGAAGATCTGACACTAGAGGTCATTTAATATATTTATGAAAATTCTCAAACGAGCCATCGGTAAATCTTATAAATTTCATAAGAAATGATCTCGAGTGTCAGATTTTCTTTATCATATGTCCTCTTTAAATTGGAATTTGTCGTCTTTGCATTTCACGTCTTGTGAAAGTAAACAATACATGTGCGTTGAAACTTAATCTCCAGAATTAATATATAGTCTGAACAGTCTTGCATTGTTTAAAAAAGACGTGTAGGTTTGTTGTTTAAATGTTTTATTTTGCATCACGTGAACAAGCCCGTGAAATGAACACCGCACTAAACCCCACTTTATATAGAGAAAACTGGGATTTACGGAGGTAAACATTATTTTCCTTATCTCTGTTCCTGACTAGATTTCTGGTACCTTCAGAAGTTTGAGACTGAATATTGAAGGTATTTTTCCGGTCAACACTATTTTGGTCATTTTGGTTTATTACATTTACATTCTGTGCACATCACAATCAGTGAAAAAATCTATATATGGCCAAAATTTAAAGTACCGTATTCGACCTATTTACCGCACATGCTCCTATAAGGGCACACCCAAGCTTTTTCTGGAAAAAAATACACAAGTGCTCACTTTACAGTAACCTCTCAACAAATTCATATTGAATTTTGATGCATCTTTGACACGGGGAAATCGTATGTATATGTGGTGAACCCCTTTGCTGAAATTCAACTCTATAAAATAATCATATGGGAAGTTTTTTTTTTTCTTTTTTTTTTTGTATTGAGTGTGCGCTCATTAGGTAGATTTTTCACCACAATATTTTCATACAATTTTGAACAAGAGTTGTCAGAAGACAACATAGCTCGCCTTTTGGGGCCTAAGATGGATGAGGGCAAGTTATCAAAAAAGAGCCACAGTGACCTTGACCTTCAGCCCCAGACCCTGAAAGTCAAACTCGCTCGAGATATCATCATACCCAACATTTGTGTAAAGTGTTAGTAAAATCCATTTATAAATGTAGGCACTAGAGCGATCACAAAGTTTTTCTAAATATAGCCACAGTTACCTTGACCTTCAGCCCAGGAACCTGAAAGTCAAAGTCACTCGAGATATCATCATACCCAATATTTGTGTGAAATTATATAAAAATCCATGTGTTAAGCAAGCACCTGTCTTAAGCAAGCACTTTTTGAATATCCAATAGGTGGTTGCTTAATACAGGTTGAACTGTAATTTGCCCATCATTTTTAGGCGACAAATGTTAATAGGACAAACTTATAAGGAGGAAAAACATGTACATGCTGCAGCAGAACAGTGTTGACATCACCAACCTCCGTATAGAAACATGGTTTAGACTGACGTCAATTGACGTAAATGAAAACCATGTGACTCGATGCGTTCATGGAAGTAGCAACTGCATTGTTTTCTTCAGTTTAACAGCAGACTTTGTACTGGAAATGTACATATTAACATTTATACAAAACCGAGAAAGTTAAATATAATTTAAAGGCTGCATTTATGTAAAGTAAGCTAAGTAGAGCTTTCTTACCTGAATCTTGATTTTAATACACCGAAAGCCCTTTCAACTACCATTCGAGTTTGTGAGTGTGCCATATTGAATCGGTTCTCAGCTACTGTTATTGGATTGGGTTTTGGGGTAATCAGGTACTTTCGTAGTGGATAGCCAGAATCTCCAAGAAGCCACCCAACCTCGTGGTTTTCAAGATATGTCTTTAGCCCACAACTTTCAAACGTACTTGCATCATGCTGTGAGCCAGGCCACTTGGCAACAACATCAGTAAATCTGCAAACAAAATTCTACATGCACCACATTGACAAAGCTGACTTAAGTTCAAATTCCTATTGTTAACACTGAATACAGTTAAGGCCTTTTGTAATAAAGTATTTTGTGTGATGGTAAGTATATGCTGGACGTTTTATGGGAGTACAGCCATAAGTTTTGGATCCCAGCCCATCAGGGCGTGAAGAAATAGATTGGGTTGCATGATGCTTTCACGCAGAGTGGAAACAGACTGCACATTAATACAATGTAGTGGTAAACAACTTAGAAGATACACATGTAGGTATGCACAGGACAATTAGTGTGAGTCTCACCGACCATGAATATAAACCATATTGGTTTATTGGTTGGCAGGGCTACTTATGCCATTTTATCTAGATACATAGTAAAGGTCATACAAAATTGGAAGCCAACATGTTTGAAACTTCAACATGACATATACAGTTTTTACAGGACGTTCAACCTAAAATCAAACAAACAAGAGCCAATAGTTTTTACGCGATGACCAAAGTTAATTTTTTGGGTTAGTGTGTCCCAAAAACACACAGACAAAAGCAAAACACACTAACCACTTTATAACACTATTAATGGGTTCCAAAGCAGTAACTATGTAATAGTAAAACCGTGTTATATTAAATCAAACTAGAAATGCGTCCATAGGACACGGATGCCCCCGCCCGAAAATATGTCTTATGTGCGAGTCATCCATAGAAAGTTATTGACAGTGTTTAAGTTTTGGACCCTTTTTATGCCATTTGACCTCCAAGTATGACCTTGGAGGTACGGATCTGGGTTTGCACGTGACACATTGTCTCATGATGGTTAACATTTCTTCAAAATAATTTCAAAATCCATCCAAAAATAAGTAAGTTATTGGCTGCGTTTAAGTTTCGGACCCTTTTCTTGACCTTTGACCTCCAAGTATGACCTTGACCTTGGAGGTACGGACCTGGATTTTGCATGTGACACATCGACTCATGATGGTCAACATTTCTTCAAAATAATTTCAAAATCCATCCAAAAATAAGTAAGTTATTGGCTGCGTTTAAGTTTCGGACCCTTTTCTTGACCTTTGACTTCCAAGTATGACCCTGACCTTGGAGATACGGACCTTGATTTTGCATGTGACACATCAACTCATGATGGTTAACATTTCTACAAAGTAATTTCAAAATCCATCCAGAAATAAGAAAGTTATTGACTGTGTTTAAGTTTCAGACCCTTTTTTTGACCTTTGACCTCCAAGTATGACCTTGACCTTGGAGGTACGGACCTGGGTTTTGCATGTGACACATCGACTCATGATGGTTAACATTTCTACAAAGTAATTTCAAAATCCATCCAGAAATAAGAAAGTTATTGACTGTGTTTAAGTTTCAAACCCTTTTTTTGACCTTTGATCTCTAAGTATGACCTTGACCTTGGAGGTACAGACCTGGGTTTTGCACGTGACACGACGTCTCATGATGGTTAACATTACTGCCAAGTAATTTTAAAATTCATCAAGAAATAAGGAAGTTATTGACTGCGTTTAAGTTTCGGACGGACGGACGCACGGACGGACGGACGAACGGACGGACGGACGGACAGGGGCAACGCTATATGCCCTTTCCACCATTCTTCGAATGGCGGGGGCATAAAAATGTGTAGATTATATAGAAAATTGACCATTAACCCATTCGGTAAAAGAAAACTCTAAAGGGGTACCTTGGCAAACAATGCAGGCTCAGATCAGACGCAGCAGAAAAAGCGCCGTCTGATCAGGGCATACACAGTTTGCCAAAAAGTTAAGCCATTTTTCAAATAAAGTTCGATTATACCAAAACATGGCACCCTAAATTTTGAAATGGTGTCCTGCTATATATAAGGAGGAAGATTTAAATTGGTATGAAAAGGGTTAATGGTCATTTTTCTATATAATCTACACATTTTTGGGATCCATCTTGAATCTGTGTAATACCAAAACCTTGTTATAATGAACCGTGTTATAACAAGATTGTTATGTATAGTTATGGTCTTTTGTCGGAATGTAGGTCTTGAGATGGTAAATTTGTGCGGGTTTTTTCTCACCTCTTTGGAAGTACATGCAGTTTGTGTTATTGCAAGAACTGCCTCACAGAGGCCTTTCAGTGATTCCCAACATTGTTGAATACAGTGATTTACTTTGTCTAATCCCCTATCAACAATAAATATTGGGTCAGGGTGGAGAAACGCTTTCAATTTTGTGTGTTTATTAGAAAACAATGAGATGAAATTACACTCCTAGGCGTATCGTCAAAAGAAAACAAACGCCTTTCATTGTATTCTCTACAGTGAAATCAATGCGTATATGAAACAAATAAAAATATTTACATTTCCAGAGTAAAGTCTAATGTAAACCTATAGAAAACAATTGCGTTCATACTTCCATGAACGCATAGAATCACAAGATTTTCATTGACGTTCAGTGACATCATTCTAAACCATTATTCTCTACGGGCGTTGATGACGTCAACGCTGCCCCGCTCATGGTAGAAAAACAGTGTGTAAATGTTTTTCAGCCTTCAAGCATTACTTCGCCCAGTGATGAGGGGCAAATAATGTAAATATAAAAAATAAACTTAATTTTTCTGATTTTCATGAAAGTATGAACGACAGTGGGGCGCTAGCAAAGTTTTCATGAACCCCTTCGGGGCTCATTTACTTTGCACGTGACCCAATGCGTTCATATTTCCATGAACTGCAGAAAAATAATTTCCATTTCTTAAATGAAATTTTCACAATGTGAAAATATATGATAAATAACATGTTACAACTGTCTCCCAGTGACGTATCAATCCAAAAACCACTTATACAGCTCATCTAGTTATTAATTTACCTCATGTCTGGACCAACCACAGCCTGAACATTGATAGCATGGTAGCCTTTCCTACATACATATACTGGTTCGTCTTGTCCTTTAGGGGCAATGATCGGTATGAGAGTTCCATCCAAAGCACCAATTACATTTGGAATTCCAGCAATGTGGTAGAAGTTTCTTTTCATTTCATGGACCTCTGCATCGTGTGTGGGAAATTTTATGTTGTTTAGTCTTATGTTTAATGCAGCAACAACATCAGAAATGGCTCTGGACACAGAACTCCTGGACACTCCATGCAGGTCACCAGTCTCACTATAGAAATTACCCTTGGCCAAATACCTCAGGGTAATCAATGTCTGTAACGAGTCAAGAACAACCACAACGTCACACTAGAATGACACTATAAAAAAAAAATCTTTATTTAATTTTATTAAATTATCATTTGCTGTTAATTTAAATCTCTTATGATTTAAGTTTTTTTTTCCCGGTTGTTTATGAAAGTATGAATGCACTAAATTGCAGTGAATCAACTCCAAAGTACATTTAACCGAATGGGTTCATCTAAACCGCGTGAGAGACCCAATGTCGTTCATAATTTCATGAAAAACATAAAATTCAAGTATATTTATTATATTTACATTTTGGGGGACATTAAGTTCTCATCTAGTTATATTTACATTTCCAGTGTAAAGTCTAATGTGAACCTATAGAATACAATTGCGTTCATACTTCCATGAACGCATCGAATCACATGATTTTCAGTGACGTTAAGTGACGTCATTCTAAACCATTGTTCTCTATGGGCGTTGATGACGTCAACGCTGCTCCGCTCTTTGTAGAAAAACAGCGTGTAAATGTTTTTTCAGCTTTAAAAGTTTGCCCTACAAGTATTTTTTTCGTCCAGTGATAAGGAGCAAATAATGTAAATATAAAAAATAAACTTAATTTTTCTGCTTCTCATGAAAGTATGAACGACAGTGGGTCGCTAGCAAAGTTTACATGAACCCCTTCGGGGTTCATTTACTTTGCACGCGACCCACTGCGTTCATACTTCCATGAAATGCAGAAAAATAAATTTCATTTCTTAAATTAATTTACCTCATATCTGGATCAACCACAACCCGAACATTGATAGCATTAACATTTACAGGATAAACTTTTAAAGCTAAAAAAAAAAACAGTTACAGGCAGTTTTTATGAAACTAGTGGCACAGCGTTGACGTCACCCAATCCCAATGCCACCGTAGAGGACCATCATTTACATTGACGTCACTTTACGTTAAAAAATATCATGTGATTCGACGTTTTCATGGAACTATGAAATACAGCGTTTTCAAAAGGTTTACATTAGGCTTTACAATACTAATGTAAATATATGGAAATATATGGACATGACAGACATTTTTGTCATGTGACCAAAGTCCAAAGAAGATGCATAATCCACCAGCCCATGGAAGTTCCACATGTAAGTTGGTTATAATCAGTAATAAGCCTTAAGCAATCCAGAAACATTCGGCTCTATGGGTTTATAACAATAAATCACATACAAGAACATGCGAATCATACAGTGTCAGGAATGGAGAGGCTCAGAGCGCTTCAAAAACAGTATTTATATTTGGTCCTCGGTCAGATTCGAACTGACATTTTCCCATTTGTAGATGGACAGTACTTCCATTGTACGACGAGGACTGACTTTAACTGTTATATAAGCACTTAAAACCTAACCATTCCGGACTATTACAAGAAAGCAGTATGAGGGACAGCCAAATCCCATGCTGCATTTCAATAACAATGTTAAACCTTGTGATCTTCAACTATGTCCTTGACCTTCACATGTCATGGTTTATGTTTTTTTATTTGTGTGTGTGTGTGGGGGGGGGGGGGGAATTTGATCAAAGTTTAATGAAAATCAGGTAAGAGATAAACGAGTTGTGGAATGGACACCAAATTCAATGACTCATGCTTGTGACATACATTGAACGGTGACCTTGACATTGAGTCATCTTTCTTTTTTTTGGGGGGGGGGGGATATTCGGTTTTACGGCTCTTCCAAGAATATTTCACTTATATCAAGCCAATCGTTAATCAGAGGTGGACGAAAACCGGAGTACACGGAGAAAAACCACCTGACCTTCCATTGCAGAACTTGGCGTCTCACATGTAATCCGAGCGAGACTCGAACCACAGCATTGAGAGACCTGAAGATCAAGAGTCAGCGCTCTTAACCACTAAGCCACGGAGGCCCGTGCATTTCTTTCAATTATGTGTTTTGCGCATCAGCTCAATAAGGCGGATACTTTACCAATTAAGAATTGAAAATTATTTTTCTGCTAATTTTGGAAGTATTAACGCAGTGGGTCGTGTGCAAAGTAAATGAACCCTGAATGTTTGTTTGATTTGAGGTTTAACGTCCCCATCAACAATGTAAAGGTCATTTTGGAGATGTTGCTTCCAATCTTGTGGGACTTTTACCGACATTGAGATGAAATGACATCTCAAGCCCTGTCGCCCAATCAAACCAATAGGGTTTATTAGCATGGAGAGTTCGCCTCGCACGGTGGTTCCTGGACAGGCTTAGATCCTCTAAGCGGCTTACCAGTACTAGTATGTGGGCCGGATTCAGCTCTGCGTGGAAGCATCATGCAGCACATATATTTCTCCAAGCCCATATGGGTGGGGGCTTTAACCCTGAATGTAAGATTGTCATTAATACTTTCATTTAAAGCAGAAAAATTAAGTTTATTTTTTATATTTACATTATTTAAGAAATAAAGTTTATTTTTCTGCAGTTCATGGAAATATGAACGCAGTGGATTGTGTGTGCAGTAAATGAACCCCGAATGGGTTCATGTAAACATTGCTAGCGAACTATTGTCGTTCATACTTTCCTGAAAAGCAGAAAAATTAAGTTTATTTTTTATATAAATTGACATTATTTGTCCCTCATGACTTAGCGAAAAAATGCTTGTGGGGCAAACTGTAAAACATTTACACGCTGTTTTTATACAAATAGCAGAGTAGCATTGACGTCATCAACGCCAGTAGAGAAGAATGGTTTAGAATAACGTCACTTAACGTCACTGAAAATCATGTCATTCGATGCGTTCAGGGAAGTATGAACGCAATTGTTTTCTATAGGTTTACATTAGACTTTACATTGGAATTGGACTATTACGTATTTAAAAAATGTTACTCTGATGAACTTTTAACAATTTTGTTTCATGATGCAGCAACTGACGAATAAATGGAGACATAAGGGCAAACAGTATGAAACCAGGCGCACTCTGATCTGTGTCTGCTATGTTTGCCTCGTAAGTTACGCCCCAATACTAAGGATCATTAAGTAAATCAGGGCTGATGTCATGTTGCCATCCATGATAACCCAGTACTTTCTAAACAAAACCTTACATATAACCATCAAGGCTTGAAAAAATAGATGGACTGCATTATGCTTCCACACAGAGGTGAATCCGACCGCACATGTATGAGTAATGGTAGTCCGCTTAGACGATATAAGCCTGCCCATGCAAAACAGTTTATGTCAGACCACCCATGTCTATATAGCCCTTTTGCTTTCATTGAGAGACAGGCCTTCAGATGTCATTTCATCAAAAGCATGTTGAACTTTTTCCTTCATTCGCCGGAAATTACCGAGTTGAATATCGATTTCCGTAGGAAATCGGCAGTTAAAGTTACCTGTATATTTTGAAGGTTTTTTATATTAAAATTATGAAGGAAAAAAATCTTAAATACTCGTATCTTATTTATCCTTAACACTAGAAAAAAGTCACTGTTATCCTCATGTAAGAAAATTATTCAGTTTTTATTTGGTGCATTTCAAAGTGATGAATAATTAATTCTTATTGCTTCCATCTGCAATTTAACGTCATGCCTATATGCTCCATAGACGGCAATGTATTTTTTTTTAAAAACGTTCAGCTTTCCATGTTTGGTTGCCAATATTAAATAGAAATGATTTGTTTGGAATTAAGTCACTGTTATATACTGTTAAACTGTTGTTCAAAGTTTACGATGATATAAAGTTTATTTCTACTGAAAAATGATAAATTGCTTCCCCGAGAGCTTAAAAATCGTTCATAAGCTGTTTTTCAGTACTGCAGTTCATGATGCGAAAATCGCTAAGTCCACATTATATGTACCAGAAATCGTATCAAACCTGTAAAGCTTTTTTGGTATTAATTTTGTAATTACTTGTAATAATATACTTGATACAGTGGTTATATTTCTCGGATTTCTTTATTGTCTCAGTTTTGTTACATGTATGTTTTCATTCATTATGAATGGGCGGCAAATATGTCAAAAGGACAAAAATTGTCGAAATCATTAACTGTGAATTGGCGATTAAATGGCGATTAAAACCACCATGAAAAGTTAATTGGCAGTCTGAAGCCAGTGATTGATTTTGTTTGTTTGTTTGTATTGGAGTTTAACGGCCCAGTCAACACTATTTAGGTCAGTTTTGAGCCGGTCAGTTTACCTGTCCACACTTTTCCTGAGCAAGCTTATACGTAAGCGGTTAACCAGTACAGTGCACATTCGCCTTATCGAGAGGGCTCAAACGAGCACCAACAATCTATGTTTTGTGCGGAACAAAACACTGTTTGCTATTCTGTTAATGAGTTTCAACTCTGTCTGTCCGCACAGTTACTTTGCAAACAGTGTAGAGCATGGTGCGACTGCTCAGGATGAGCCGTCTTTTCTCCAGATCTACACTGTTTGCCATTCTGTTGATTACTTTGACTAAACCACCGTCAATAAAAATGGAATTGTCTAAATTCAAATTACGAAATCACGCCTATACTGACAAATTTTACCACAAAAAAAAAAAAAAAATGAAAATGTTTAGATAGAAAATTCTGCTATTTTTAGCTCGTCTGTTTTTTGAAAAAAAAAAAAACTTTCGAGCTATTGTCATCACTCCGGCGTCTGCGTTGTCGTTGTCGTCTGGCGTCTTGCGTCGTCGTTCCAAAAAAACTTAACCTTGGCTATAACTTAAAAAGTATTATACCTAGCCTCATGAAACTTCATACACACACTCATCATCACAAGAGCTACATTTTGACTAAGGACCATAACAACATTGTTGATTTTGGCTGAATTATCTCCCCTTTTCCATTTTTTTCTGAAACACATTTTTTGCTCTCATTTTAATACTATTCACAACAGAGCCTTCAAACTTCACATGAATGTTCCTTGGGACAAGACCTTTCAGTGATACCACACTTTTTGATCTGTGACCCTGACCTTTGAACTTTGACCTATTTTTCGAAAATTTAACCGAAAACCTTAACCTTGACCATATTTCCAAAAGTATTTGGCCTACCTTCATGAAACTTCATACACATACTCACCATCACAAGAGCTACATTCCCTACAAGTTTTATAACTCCATCTTGCAATTTGATTGCTCTTGTTTGACTTAGAACTTTGGTTTTCTAAAAGAAACTGCAGACGAGCGTTGGCACCCGCATGCGGTGCTCTTGTTCATACTTCTGTTCCAAAAATAGATTATAGGAACTCGTCAGAGCCGCCTCGGTGAGGCAGTTCTAACGAGTATCCACAATCTTTGTTTTGATCAAAAATAAGAAAAAAATAATGTTTACTACTGTAAACCCCAGTTTTACTGTATAAAACTTATTTATCTTCACTGCAGCTGATTTGAGGTTTTAGAGTAACAGTCAAATAAATAATGTATACCCCTATAAACCCCAGTTGTACTATATAAAAGTGGGGTACACGTGGGTCAGAATTATATAGGTGTGTTATCGTGATGACGAAGTTAACAAACGTGCTTTAATTAAACAATGAGTTGGCGCGTGCCCGTCGTCCCCCACTATGTGTTAATCTTTAAAGTGTCAATCATGTGTGACCCTTAAAGTGCCAATCATAATATTGAAGATAACAATTTGATTAATCAAATTAAATAAATAAATAAATTATTATAAATAAATAAATAAATAAATAAATTAACAGTCTCACCATTGTTCACTTTTTGTGATTGATTTGGTAGACAATTTTTGTGGTGTCTTGATTTATGTACAGTTTTATTAACTCTTAAAGTGTAAATCATAACTAGTGCAGATGACATTTTCCAGGTTTTGAGTTGATTAATTTCGAAAACACGTCTATTAAAAAATATTGAAAATTTTACCACCAAAAAACGAAAGTATTCAGATAAAAAAAAATTGCTACTTTCGTATTTCTTCTCGAAACATAAATTGATGGAATCGTTAGTTCCACCTCAGCGAGGCGGTTCTTACGACAAACAACAATACATGTTTTAGCAGAAATAAGAAAAATAATGATCCATATTTTACTAAATAAAAGTGGGTAATATGGGGTGTTTTTGTGATGTGATCATAAAACTATTGCAGCCCATTCACATATTAATTGCATGCCTCATTTTAATAAATAAATAAATAAATAAATAAATAAATAAATAAATAAATAAATATGCCGTTTCTGTAATCACCTTCTGTGACCGACTTTAAGGCACTTTTTCTATCTTTCTTAAAATTCTTAAAGTGTAAACCATAGCTCGACAAACAACATTCTTCGAAATTGTGTTAAAATTGTTTATGACAAACATTACAGCCGATTCAAATATGAGTGAAATGTCCTTTATAAAAAATAAATAAAAACATAAATAAATAAATAAATAGGCTTATCTGTGTTTACACATTATGTAACTTTTATGGCGTCCTTTCAATTATTCAGGGAATATCTTATACAATATACTATATATCGGTGTAGTGTTAACTCTTAAGGTGTCAATCATGACTTGGGAAGACAACATTTTTCAAAATGTGTTTACCTAGTATAAGTTACTTTTTATGGCGTCCTAAATATCTTATACAATATACTGTATATCGGTGTAATGTTAACTCTTAAGGTGTCAATTATGACTGCCGGCAGACCATCACGAAAATTTGACCCCCTATAACCCCACTTTCATAAAGTAAAACTTGGGTTTGCAGTGGTATACATTATGTTTCTTATTTCTTCTTAAAAACATAGATTGCGGGTACTCGTTAGAACCGTCTCGCCGAGGCGGTTCTAACGAGTATCCACAATCTATGTCTTGAGCAGAAATAAGAAAAATAGCATTTTTTTTCATCTGAAATTTTTCATTTTTTGGTGGTAAAATTTACAATGTATATGTATAGGCGTGTTTTCGGCATGGAACAAAATTGGTTTTAATGTAAGAACTTTCTCATCTGAGCTCATCTCGGCTCCCGCCCATAGGGGCTTGAAGAAATATATGGGCTGCATGATGCTTCCACGCAGAGCTGAATCCGGCCCGCACAATAGTACTGGTAAGTCGCTTAGAGGATCCAAGCCTGCATGTCCAGGAACCGCGGTGCGAGGCAGATGCTAATAAACCCTATTGGTTTCATTTGGCGACAGGGCTTGAGATGTCATTCCATCTCAACGTCGGGTAAAAGCCCAACAAAATTGTAAGCAACGTCTCCAAAATGACCTTTACCGTGTTGACGGTGACGTTAAACCTCAAATCAAACAAACAAACAAAATCTGAGTTCATCTTGATCGAGTCTTATAGGCGTGTGTTCGTGATTGGCTAACAATATT
Organism: Lucinisca nassula; assembly: GCA_963580285.1. Classification (NCBI taxonomy): domain Eukaryota; kingdom Metazoa; phylum Mollusca; class Bivalvia; order Lucinida; family Lucinidae; genus Lucinisca; species Lucinisca nassula. The sequence continues at coordinate 114,872,918 of OY757015.1, read as the reverse complement.
TTTCATGGCGTTATTTATTTAAATAAATAGATAAAATAAATGCATAAAAAGATCGGAGTCAAGAGATTTCACGTATCATATTTGACCTTAATCCTTATTTAAAATCACTGGACAAGACTCTGACAAGAGATATAGACCCAATATCCTACATGTCCAAAAAAATAAATCAATAAATAAAAATCAAAAACAAAAAACAACAACAACAAAAAAAAAAAAATACTAATAATACTTATAATATTATTATTAAGCAATTCTACATAATGTAGCTCTTCAATATGTTAAATATGTTCGTTCATACTAGATGGCTCGAAATGAAAAGGCGTGGTTGTTACTTCAAGAAGTTCTTTTTCACATTTAGATAGCCTTAATTTGAGCACTACTTAGGCGCTCCTTTGAATACCTACAGGTAGATCAAAGTGTCATATCTGCAGATAAATGATTAATGATTCCCTGAGGTCAGCGACTAGAGAAAAAATATTGGCTATTCTGTACCTTGATCCCAGTGGTGTACAGGGAGATAACTCGAATATCTCGCTCAGATAGGTTTTAACGGAAATTCACGACTTATTCCGATCGCCGCCTATGAAGGAAAAAGTTCGGTATGGCCCACCAACATTTGAAGCAACGTCTCCAACATGACCTATACAGTGTTGATAGGGATGTTAAAATCCAAATCAAACAAAACACACAATATATATATCTGTATTAAATAATGAAAATAGCCAAAGGCTGGTTTGTTTCCATTATACTCCTCAACACGTAGATTGTGAGTTCTCTTTATAAATGCCTCGATAGGAAATTGCCAATAAGTATGCATAGTTTGTGAGTGATCAATAGAAGTGCCTCAATGAGGCATTGTATCGAGTATCCACAACAGGCTATGGAAAGGAACTACAGCTGTACAGTGCATCCCATCAGAAACAGAATCAATAGTATAATAATATACAAGCAAATAATAAAAAGGCAGTGGCTAGCCGTCCGGTACCGGACGACCAGCCTATGAGTCTGCCCGTCCGGTACCGGACGACCAGCCAACGAGTCTGCTCGTCCGGTACCGGACGGCTAGCCAGCCCACGTAGGAATGTCTAGCCGTCCGGTAGTAAATTTATGTCTATCATTTTATATAGGGTAGGCGTTCCCTATTATCCCCTTTATGCTGTAATAACAATATTTCTAATTTACTCTAACTGTATTCTTATTACCTGTTTAAATTGTCGCCATTTTTTAACTAAATTTCAGTATGGGACAACTGATGCAATAGACTGTTGTACGGGCACTGTGACATTTATTATTATTATTATGTCAATGTTATAATTTCTATTTTTATATTATTATTGTTATTATTAAAATCTGCAAATGTTTATCCGATGTTGAGCTTGATATTAATCGTATATATTTAACCTATCAGTTCAACATGGTAGGTACAAAGAAATATCAATTAGGGGTAAGTATCTTGTTAGCAGGGCACACATAAAGGCAACGATCCGAAACTCCATGAGTAGATCAATTACCGTAATGATTCTTTGTATTAATTGTGACAGATAGGCTTAGGCAAATAATGCAGTCCCAGATTAGACTGCTCCTGAAGCAGGGTCTACACTGTTTGCATTCCATTTGCACCTTTTGGACTCTTTGCCGGATCGTGAAACAAATTTGTTAAAAATTTAGGAGAATGTTAGATTACCGATTTGTAGTTACTTATAAATATATTTTTGATAGTAATAATAACAGAAATAAGTTAACACGACTACAGCTTTTATTATCACAGGCATAATTGTTACGACAATCATGCATTACCGATACGGAGCCCTGTGTTTATTTACCTTATTTTTAAAATGATCTCAATGAAATTTACTTAGTCTCAAAGTAGGAACTATTTAGTGCTCCAGAAAATGATACAAGTGCTATTCAGCATTCATACCCTATATGAAATGAAACACTAAAATTTACTACCGGACGGCTAGCCAGTACTACGTGGGTTGGCTAGCCGTCCGGTACCGGACGAGCAGACTCATTGGCTGGTCGTCCGGTACCGGACGGGCAGACTCGTAGGCTGGTCGTCCGGTACCGGACGCCTAGCCACTGCCTAATAAAAAAAGGAAGGGCGTGCAGCTTACTGCATCCTAAACAAAGCGGAAAAATTGACACCGATTACTCACCTTCACCAAAATACACTCACCGGCCCCGATAGCTCAGTTGGTAGAGTGTCCGCTCCTGGGAACGGGAGGTCACAGGTTCGATCCCGGGCCGCGATATACCAAAGTCGTTAAAAATGGTACTAGCTGCCCCACGCTTGGCACTCAGATTGATGAGGTGGAGCTAGAACTGGTCGAACCAGTGTCAGGATAATGTGACTGGGTCAGAATCAGAATTGTTACTGGTGACACGTCAAATGATACCGATAGTAGGGAGGTTAAGGTAGTGATTTTCATTTCTAGTCTGGGACATGATACTTCAGTGAGGCAGCACTATAAAAATGAGCATTGAGCTCCCTGTCGCAACCAGACACCGTCGTGATATGACTGAAAAAATTGTTGAAAGCGACGTTAAACCCGAATTCACACACGCACACCAAAAGCGTGATAGCTCAGTGGTTAGTGCACTTGCCTCTGGTGCTAGAGGTCCCGGGTTCGATCCCCGGCAGCGGCGATAAAATTTCGGTGTCCGAACACGCTCCACTGGCATCATTTGCAGGGATGAATGTCATAAAGTGCATCGTCCTTCGGATCGGGACGTTAACTGGAGGCCCCCTGTGCGGGGAGAATCATCCCCAGTGCAGGTAAAAGAACCCTACCATAATTACATGATTACTGTGTAGGCTTTCATCCTGCAAAACTGGAGTGTATGTAATATACACCTGCCTAGAATGTCCGCGATGGCGTATGGCAGTGAATAGAGAAAGAAAGAAAGAAAATACACTCGCGAGTGAGTATCGCAAAATGCGTTACCCCACCCACCCATCTGTCATACAGAAATCCATTTGCATTAAGAATTTGCGATAGAAAATCCATTTCGGGAACTTGCATTTACGGCACCCGCATTCACAAGTAAATGTGCATCAAACTACTACATTTTTTTTAGTATAATGCAAAACAATTATCCGGATTTTGTCATCTATCTATCGACGCAAATCAAAACATTAGGATTGCATCCGGAAGTTGTATCGGCTCATCTACAGTATATGCGCATACGGTACATAGTCATAAAATGGTTCCAAACAAATTCTGTATTTGACATATTATCAGAGAATAAAATTACTAACTTTGGTGGTTGTGTCAAGGGGGTGACTCCTTGCACATACTGGAGATACATCATTTTCTATCAATTTTATCAAGTCTTCAATGCCGGCCCTGGGAAGTCTATAGCGTTCTTCGATTTCTTCGTCATTTAGATGAAGCAAAGGATTTAGCCGTTCCCTAAATACCCGGCGACGACGAATTTCTTGTTCCTGTAAATCTAACAACATGATGGACGCCATGACACTTAATAAAATTCTTAGGAGTTACGACTGCCTACCACCTATCTTAAAGTTACGAAAAAAGTTAAGAAAATCTTAAGAAAATTCTTAAGAAGTTGACGTTGGTGAAACGCATTTTTGGACTTAAGAATTCTTAAGATAAATCTTAAGAAAATCTTAGACTTACGAAGTTTAGTGAAACGGGGCCCAGATCTACAGACAGTATTTCTTTGCTTCTTTTTAAGATTTCATACAAAAGTCCTGTATTCAGTGTCCTTTAACAATAAATGAGTCAAATAATTATCATCCTTATTGATTTGTTTATTTCTGGTTTATTTATTTATTTATTTATTTATTTTTTTTTTTTTTTTTTTTGCCGTTAGTTTTGACAGCTCGCACATGTATATTGTTAACAAAATGAAAGTAGTGCGGAAGTAGTTCCGGCAGTTGAATAGAATTAACTCGCACTTGTGTTAGTTGCCTGGGTCGGAACACCAGGGTCAGAACATAAATTTCTATCCCAGGGTAAAATCACGGATTTCCTTGTCTGGTGTGCAAGAATAGCTGTTACCAGATACTGGGAGAAGTATGGGTACTAAATGCTGGTAAGCAGCCCACATTTGTTCCGGAGCATCTTATGTATGTTTACTTAATTAATAAAACATAGCCTTGGCAATGTGGAATTTCATTAAAAATCAAGACCTCACATAAACATCGTGTTTCAAATATCAAATTTCCGTGCCTACTTAAGAATTGAACTTTTCCATGAGAGATGAATCTCTAAAAGGTGAAATGTACTAACTATCACTGTCTCTATTACATCAAAGACATTTTTATGTTCATTGTATTTATAGATATTTTTCGTGTGTTGCTAACGACTGCGCAAAACGCATGGCGAAAACTGAACTTAACAGACGTTCATAGCCGTAATATGATAGACTTAAATTTACCACCGGACGGCTGGCCATTCCTACGTGGGTTGGCTAGTCGTCCGGTACCGGACGGGCAGACTCGTTGGCTGGTCGTCCTGTACCGGACAGGCAGACTCGTAGGCTGGTCGTCCGGTACCGGACGGCTAGCCACTACCGTAAATTTATTCCCAAACAGAACAATCAAAATTTCACCATTTGCTTTGGTAAAAAACTTCCTTAATTTCAGGCCTATCAAAGAAAACTGAGTTTACTCACTGCAGTTATTTCGTAATGTTGTCCCATGTGGCTCAACCATTACCACAAAAGTTCACAGATACATATTAGATATACTCAGTATCGAGTATGGCCTCTATTAGCTTCAACACAAGCGACACAGCGTCTTTGCATGGATCCAATAATGTGATCGTTGGCGTAGATGTGCCACTTGGATATGCCTTTCTTGCCCTCGGATGCCCATCTTGGCTGACCGTCTTCACATTACGATAATACACCCGTGTGATATAGTGCGTTTTTCATATCTCCGAAATGGCTATTTTTCTTCTGTAAATCCATGATATCTTTCATATTTATACTGCAAACACCGTAAACCCCAGTTTTTCTATATTATGCGGGGTTTAGGGGACGTTTATTTCACAGACCTGTTCACGTAATGACCCTCGGCCTGCCGCTTCATGGACAATCTTTAATGCTGTTTGTCTGGCGGTAACACGATACCATTCGGAGATGGTTCTAGGATACACTCATAATTAGAAGTGACAGCACGAAGCGTAACTCAAGCGTCTAGTTTTTGTCAAAGCGTTCGGTGACGCTGGTTTACATTCAGCCATGGCATCTGACGTCAGTGCAAAATTAGGCGTTTTAATTGGGATTCCTGTTACATGCCCAAATTGCTGTTGTATCATATGGGATTGTTAAAGCATGTGGCTGCACAAGGGCAGTGCACGTGGAAAACATGTTAACCATACATGTGTAGCTACGCTGGAGCAGACTGTATCATAAAGGTCAGTACAGTGACTGACCATAGTTTGACGACTGGGAAGTTCACTAAAGGAAATTTGAAACGAAATTTCAACCGATTGCAGAAAGAATCAGAAGTTGAACTTGTGGGCGTTTCGTTTGGCGTTCAGTATACATTGTGAACTTGACCGCCGAAAAAAACACGAACATTTCAATATGAAAAAATGATATTTTTCTAATTTGTGCTCAAAATATAGACTGTGGATACTCGTTAGAACCGCCTCAATTAGAACCGCCTCATTGGGGCGGTTCTGACAAACCCTCATAATCTATATTTTAGAGCAGAAATAAGAAAAACACGGTTTACCCCTGTAAACCCCAATTTTACTACATGCATATAATGGTGGGGTTCAAGGGGGCCAAATTTATATAAGCGTGTTTTCCTGATATGCTACCGCCTTAAAAGGTATTCCTTTTTCCAGATGCAACAGTTTCATCTGCAACAGATTAATGATCCATTATGATAATACACCCGTGCGACAAAGTGCATATTTCTCATCTCCAAAGTGGCTACGTTTCTGATGAAAATCCCTGATATTTTTCTTATAAATACTGCAAACAACGGTCGTGGGTGCTCGTTAGAACCGCCTCGTTGAGGCGGTTCTAACGAGTACCCACAACCTATGTCTTGGAGTAATAATAAGAAAAATAACGTTTACCCCCGTAAACCTCATTTTCTCTATATAAGGTGGGGTATAGGGTGGTCTTCTTTCACGGACTCGTTCACGTGATGGATTACTCTAACATAAATATTTTAAAATAAATAAATAAATAAATAAATAATCACACCTTCTCGCGGACAGTACTATGACCAGCACAGAGCTATGGTATAGCCACTGTTATACAAGACTATTGATTGGTTCCAGTCTCATTACACAAGTAACGAAGCCAATCATGTTGATAGAAAGATACTAGCAGTTCCTGCTAGTTTGTCACGATTCCTATTTAAATGATGAATGACAAGAGGTTATTGTTGGTCTAAGTTGATCCTGAGAGAGAAATGAATACAGCCACGTTTCAATAAGAGAACTTTGTATTGCACAGCATGAATTAATATGTTTTATATGTGATTATAACAGGGATTATTCTGTGTTTCCCGATTACTAATTGAATTTTATTGTATCCTAAAATAGGCTTATTTTCTGGGTAAAAGCCGTAATACTTCAGGTAAGATTTCATTTTTCCAGATTAAAAAAAAAAAAAAAAAATACAGATATAGAAAATTACTCATAACGAGTGTATTTTGCATTTTGTATTTAAACTGATTCATGTACACACATTTTCGACTATTTGCTTACAATGGTTCTAGCAGTCAGAAAAACAAAAATCAAATTAAATGTATTTGTTAAAACTAAATATTTTTTTTCCTGGGATAAAAATTCTATTATGGTAGGAAATAATAATATACTAACAATAATCAACCGACATGGTGAAAAACAGACCGCGAGAAACACCTATGATCCAGAAACTACGTTCCATCACGAAAACACGCCTATATAATTTTGACCTCCTTTAACTCCACTTTTATATAGTAAAACTGAGGTTTACAGGGGTAAACATTATTTTCCTTATATCTGCTTAAAACATAGATTGTGGGGACTCGATAGAACCGCCTCGTCGAGGCGGTTCTATCGAGTCCCTACAATCTATGTTTTGAGCAGAAATAAGAAAAAAAGAATCACAATATTTCATCTTAAAATGTTTGACTGAAAAAATCACAATGTATTTGTATAGGCGTGTTTTCGTAATGTAATTCAATATTAGTATTCCGGAAAATAAAAGATACCATTGCCCAAACCGTAATAGCAAAAATATATATCACGTGAACAAAGTAGAAGTAAAACAAAGATCAGGAATCGATACAATTAACTTACTCCACCCATCAAAGACACCAAAGGGAAAGAAACACAAACATGAAGCGACCAGACCATAATGGAAACCTAAACAAAGGAAGGCCCTAAGGACAGTTACTTTCCCACAAAATGGCCAAATGGCCATCCAAAATAAAAAGACAAAAGTGATACACACAGTAAGTAACAAACAACAACATTAATAAACCGCAACAGAAGAACCGCCTTGGAACGGTCGGTGGAAAGAATTCCACTGGGGGGCTTAAATCGATTTTACATGGCCATACTCCTCGCCCTTACCTCTGTCGCGGTATACACTAATTTTGTTTAGTCCGTATGAAGGCTTCCTAACTCATCAGTGTAACATCTCCGAGAAAATACAAATAAAAAAACTACAGAGATGAAACAACTTTGAGGACTCGACAGCATACAACAACAGAATTGCTGCAGCAAAAGAAAACCAACAGTTAGACTGCGAGGGCCCCGACCAAAGACGGAACAAGTCTGTGAAATGAATATCCCGTCACGTGAACACTGAAGCCCGTGAAATGCGTACCCCTCCTCCACGAACCCCACTTCATATAGAGAAAACTGGGGTTTACGGTAGTAAACATTACTTTCCTTATTTCTGCTCCTGGGCATAGGTAGTGAGTACTCATTAGAACCACCTCGCTGAGGCGATTCTAACGAGCGACCACATCCTACATGTATGTTTGCAATACAAAGAAGAACAATATTGCTATTTTAATCAGAAAAGTAGCCATTTTGGAGCTGTGAAAAATGCACTATGTTGCATGGGTTTGTTCTCATAATGCACCTAAACCCCACGTTATATATAGAATACTGGTGAAACGGGGTTATACATTATTTTTCTTATTTTTGCCCCGAGACATGGGATGTAGGCGGTTCTAACGAGCACCCGCAACCTATGTTTGCAGTATAAATAAGAAAAATATATTTTAAGCCAAATATCACAGATATTTTATCAGAAAAGTAGCCGGTTTGCAGACAAGAGAAATGCACTATGTCGCACGGGTGTGTTATTGTATTGTTTCGATTAATAATTCAGTATTTAAGGTGAATCTATAACACTGGCAAGTTCCCACCATTGCACACAAGGAAGATGAAATTCTGGACTCCCAACGTGTGACAAAGTGCATACTTTCCACTCCAAAATGGCTACCTTTCAGATTGATTTATACTTTGTTTTCTTATCTATACTCCAAACATAGGCTGTGGGTGCCAGAAAGCAGAAATAAGCAATATCATATATATCCCTGTAAACCCAAGTTTTCTCAATATAAAGTGGCGTTTAAAGGGGTGTTTATTTCACGGCCTTGGTAACCTTATAGTTTGTATCATATAAAGTACATCATTCTTTAAAAGGTGTCTCTGAAGAGGCATTCTTTCTTGCAAGAGAAGACCATTTTGATACGGAATACAAGCATCACGAAAACACGCCTATATAATTTTGACCCCCCTCCAACCCCACTTCTATATTGTAAGAATGGGGTTTACAGGCCTGTGGTAAACCTTATTTTTCTTATTTCTGCTCTAAAATAAAGGTTGTGGGTATTCGTTAGAACCGCCTCGACGAGGCGGTTCTAACGAGTACCCACAATCTATATTTTGAGCAGAAATAAGGAAAATATCACAAATTTTCTTCTTAAAAAGTTCATTTTTTCGGTGGTAAAGGTTTCAATGTATTTGTATAGGCGTGTTTTCGTAATGAATGTGTTTAAAAGAGTAGCCTCTCCTGTACGTTAATCAAGTCCCCTTCACAGGACACCCGCATATCGAGGCTTGGAGAAATAGATTGGGCTGCATGGTGCTTCCACGCAGAGCTGAAACCGACCGTGCATGAGTACTGGTACATGTAACCCACTTAGGTATAAGCCTGCCCAAGCAAAGAGGCGCGAGATGACCCGTCCGTCCTTATAAACCCTATTGGTATCATATGGCGGCATTGCTTGAGATGTAATTTCATCTCAATGTCAGGTAAAAGTCCCACAAAATTTGACACAGCGTCTCAAAAATGATCTACTGTTTACGGGGACGTTAAACCCCAGTTCAAACAAACAAAAAGTCCCCTTCACAGGGTTGTGACAGACACTATATTAACAAATAAGATTATTACGATTAGACATTTGCGTGACATTGTATATTCTTTCATATCTCCAGAAGCCCCTGTGGCGCAGTGGTTATGCTACTCGCCTTGTAAACCAGGGATCGCAGGATCGATCCCGGGCTTCTCCAGACTTTCGGATGAGTCTTTAAACCGAGGTCCCGTCTCCGTAGAACCACCACATTGAGGCGCTTCTATCAAGTACCTCACCGTATATATTTGAGAAGAAAAATAGAATATAACACTGTTTATCATATGACGTCGCGTCTGAGAGTGTAAAAACGTCATGTAATAAATTCAATAATCCACTAGTGGATTAAATATAAAAAAAATTGTTAGGTATGCCCGTAACATTTCATCTACGACGTCATTAACGACGTCGGGTTTACAAATGGCGGAATATTGACATTTTCATTAAGAAATCGTGAATAAAATGTGTTTGAAATGTCATATGATAAATAGAATCTTGCATTCGTGTTCATTTATAATTGGATTTTTAAACTCGTTGAGGAAAGAGATAAATGCTCGGCGAAGCCTCGCATTTTATAGCCTCGCATTTTATCTTTTTTCTCAACTTGTTTGCTAAATTCAATAATACATGAGCACTCATGTGAGATCCTCTATAAACCCAAGTTTCCTCTAAAAATAGGGTTTACATCAGTGTTCATTACATGGATTTGTTAACAATTAAGATAAATTGCTAAATAGGTACAGGGAAGCCTCTGTGGTGTAGTGGTTATGCTACTCGCCAGATAAACCAATGATTGCATGATCGATCCCGGGTTTCTCAAGACTTTCGGATGAGTCTTCAAACCGAGGTCCCGTCTCCGTATCGCTGTTGGTGGGACGTAAAACTGAAACACACTCACTCACACTCACTAAATAGGTATAGGTATAGGCACATTTGCATAGACCTTTTAGAATCAAAATATTAATACGGAGATTATTTGCAGATACACCGACAACAGCAGAGTTTAATTTGTTGGGTGTTTCCTAATTATTTGGGACCAAATACAGTATGAGATAATTTAAAAGTTCGGGCCGCGGGTACATTAGGGCAATATGTCCAGTTACAGTGATCTGTTTCTTCTTAGCCTGCACGGGTTCATTTACATCATGTGAACAAGTCCGTGAAATGAACACCCCTTAAACCCCACTATATACATTGAAAATTGGGGTTTACTGGGGTATACATTATTTTTCTTATTTCTGCTCTAAGACATAGGTGGTGGGTACTCGTTAGAAACGCCTCATTGAGGCGGTTCTAACGAGCACCCATAACCTATGCTTACAGTATAAATAATAAAAATATCACAGATTTTCATAAGAAAAGTAGCCATTTTGGAGATGTGACTAAATCCACTATGGCGATTGGGTATGTTATCGTAATGATTTGTCAAACTGTAACTCTACCGTTTTTTCTAGCACAAGCATTATTATCAGATAATACATTTTGACATTTTTCTTGCTATTAGTTCTCGGAATATATGTTGTTAGTTGAAATCGCCACGGTCTAGAGTTTGTGAAGCTGTTTATCGCCATAGCTGGTGAACGCTGTTGAGGAGGCTTTGCGTGTTTCCCGTGAATTCATTCCGGTACCCCTTTCCGCGTATTGCATTGTCAAGTTGCCACTGAACAAAACTGAACTGCCGACTATTTGAAATTTGTCGACTTTTGTAACCCTGTAGACCGACAAAGATACCTCTTCAAACAGTAAAGATTCCGATCTGATGGCCCATTGCTCATCACACGTTTTTAAATCTATATTTGGATAACGATTCGTTCCTAATTAGAGAAAGTTAGCTTATGCTCAGAAATTAGAAGTGAAAGGGTTAACGACAAAGAAAACAAAACAATTTTCTTCATTTATGTTTTAATATATTAGATAAACGTTATTGGTTACCCTGGGTGATTCCTGTCCACTGAAATGGCTACCGACACCTCATAGCTGATTGTAAGGGTTTTTTTTTTTGTTTGGGTTTTACGGCCCTTTCAAGATTATTTCACTCATATCGAGCCGATCTTTAATCATAGGTGGGCGAAAACCGGAGTACCCGGAGAAAAACCACCTGACCTTCCGTTGCAGAACTTGGCGTCTCACACGTGACCCGAGCGAGGCTCGAACCCACGGCGGTGAGAGACCTTATGACTAAGAGTCAGCGCTCTTATCCATTAGGCCACGGAGGCCCGTGCAACTGATTGTGAGGTAGCAAAACTTGAAAACGTCGTTAGGACCAAAAAGCATTATGCACAATGGTCATGATTTCTTTGTTTGCTTGTTTCGACCAATCAGGTCTCCTCAGTGATTATTATATTAAATTGCAATACTTCAAATCAGCAGCTTAGTGGCCTTGTGGGTACGTTTTATTGGTTACCTAAACTTCATTAAAGACCATACAAAGCATGTTTTAGTGCAAATTCAAAAGCTTGTACCACCACTGAACTTTTCAAATTATTAACATCATGTTTTACTGCCATCAAAAACATGTGTTTAAATATTGCGACTAAGTCTTTGAAAGATCAGGGAGACATCTGGTTTGGTCTAAACAATTCTAATTAAGTTTTTAATAAATTAAAATCAAGACGTGTTCATGCTTCAAGTCTGTCTACTTATGATTTGTTCAACCTTTACATAATACGTAGCCTCCTCATAATCTTATAAAAGAAAAAATCTAAAGATACAATTGATTAGACATGTCATAGGGAAGATTCCCTCTATATTGCCTGTAATGTAAGAAATGATTTTTTTGCTTCTGAATAGCATATAACTTATACTTTATGTCATGCCGGAAAGTGTGTGAAGCTCTCGCCTTTCTATTTGACAATATTTAAACAAGGTTGGATATTAAGTTATTAGACAGATTCTTGGTATTCCGAAGGGTACAAAATGCCCACCCATTCTGGCTGATCTATTTTCATGTTTTTTGTTATGAAAGAGACTTTTGTACGCCGGTGGGTCAGGCTTCAGATTCTATGACGGTTTCAGCATAAAGGCTTATGTCGGTTGGTACCTGATGCTCTGTCTCTGGTCGGGCCCATCGGAGTCTAACTGTTGGTTTTCTTTTGCCCCAGCATTTCAGTGGTTTCTTGCTGTCGAATCCTCAGCGTTGTTTCATCTCTATGGTTGTTTAAATTTTGTGATCAGGGAGATGTTGCGCTGGTGGGTTAGGAGGCCTTCGTGCGGACTGAACAAGTTGTTTGTCTTAATCGCGACGGAGGTGGGGGCGAGGGTTTTGGCCGCTTGGGGTCTATTTGCCCCCCCCCCCCCCCGCCCCCCAAATCCCCACCCCAGTGGAATTCGTTTCCGCTGACCGTTCCAATGCGGTTCTTCTGTCGCGGTTTGTTTTTGTTATGGTTCGTCTTTTGGTGTTTGTGTCGCTTGTGTTGTTTTATTTTGGATATACTATTGGCCATTTTGTGGGAAAGTAACTGTCATTTTTGGCTTTCCGCTATTGATGATTTCATTAGGGTCTGTTGTTTCATGTTTGTGTTTCTTTCCCTTTGATGTCTCTGATTGGAGCTGTGGGTTAATTGTATCGATTTCTGATCATTGCCATCACTTCTGTTTTTCATAATATCCCTTTCCGTTGAAAACCAACCTGATTTGTTCTTGTTTTGTTATGATAGAAGCTTCATGATGTCCCTTTCCGTTGAAAACCAACCCGATATCATTGAATCGTTTAACCCGAATTCTAAGTAGATATTTGGATGATTTATTAAATAGTGACGATACCTGTTTCGATGGTTTGATCAGTTAGATTTACCCTCGAGAATTTATGTTAAATAAAGCAAAATCTTCTGATACCGAGACCCGGTTTCTAGATTTGCATCTATCTATTGTAGATGGGTTTGTTTCCTGCACAATTTGTAATAAACGTGATGATTTCGATATCGAGATTGTAAATTTTCCTTTCTTGGATGGTGATGTTCCTCGTATGGCTTTCGATGGCGTTTATATTTCGCAATCAATTCCATTTGCCAGAGTGTCTAGTCAAGTAACTGACTTCAACACTCGTAATTTATTGTAAACTGCTAAACTTCTTAATCAGGGTTAGCTAGAGCTGGTGTTGTGCCGTGTGTTGGCCATAAAAAGTCTCCCCGTACATCACCATAGTGCAGATTATATTTTCTGGACCTTTGGGATCATTGAGTTCATTTAGAATCAAATGTTGAAAATAGAGTTCTGCTTAAGCTGGTGCTAGAGAGCGTTGCCGGTGTTGTACATTTTAGTACTGGTCATGAACAGACTCAATAAAACCGAGTCTGCTATTTTTGTTTATTTGGTGTATTCCTTGCTTCCAAAGGATCTAACTATTCAGAACTTATATATCTGTATCATAAACTACGCAAAGCCTTTTCTAAATTTTGCAGACGTCATTCTTATTTAATTTCCAAATTCAATGTTGAATTTTAATCTTTTCGTCAACAAGGTCTATCGGAACCCGAACTTTATGGTGACTTAGTATATAAATTCAGAAAAAAATATAAACTTGCAATGACTCAAGCACTCAATTTCGTAAAATCATTCTTCGATATAAAAAGATTGGGTACAGCATAAATGTTATACGACAGACTGCATGCATGGTAGTTAACCCAATCACGGTTGACAAATTTGCTTCTCTCTTTAATTGCATGTCGGTGGGGGTAAGGCCGCAGATTATATGACGGTTCCGGCATAAAGGCTTACTGAGAATTAAAATTCATTTTATGTAAATGTTGGTTGGTGCGTGATGCTTTGTTTCTGGTCGGGCCAGTCGGAGCCTAACTGTTTGTTTTCTTTTGTTCCATCATTTCAGTGTTTGTTTTGTGTGTGTGTGTGTTTTTTTTTTTTTTTTGCTGTCAAGTCCTTGCCGTTATTTCATCGCTGTGGTTGTTTGATTTTTGTGTTCTCGGAGATTATAGAGGCCTTCATGCGGACTGAACAAAATGTTTGTCTCAATCGCGACGGATTGCGGCCGCGTACATGTAAAATCGATTTAAGCCCCCTAGTGAAATTCTTTTCACTGACCGTTCTAAGACGGTTCTTCTGTCGCGGTTTATTTTTATTATCGTTTGTATCGCTTATATCTTTTTTTGTTTTTGATAGCCAATTGGCCATTTCGTGGGACAGTTACTGTCCTTTTGGCATTCCGCTATTGATGTTTCGATAAGGATCTAGTTATTTCATGTTTGTGTTTTTCCCCTTTGGTGTCTCTGTTTGGGAGCTGTGGGTTAATTGTATCGATGTCTGTTCATTGCCTTCACTTTTGATCATTAATACCAGTTCTATTTTGCACTTTAGCCTCGTTTTTCTGAGATCTTCTATTATAACTACTCTGGTATGCAATACGGCTATAAAATATGTTCTAGAAAGGGTTATGCTTTGGTAGCAAATGGAGTGTACAAATTTTCTGCGCCAGACTAGCTATTTTCGGCCAATCAGGCTTCATCAGTGACCCTCAAATATTTTAAAATTCCAACTGGAATCAATGATCCCAAAGGACAAGAAAATATAAACTACACTACGATTTAGGACAGGGAGACTTTTTACGGCCGCCAAACAGTCCCATACACCAGCTGTAGTGACGTAAAATATGTTCTAGAAAGGGTTATCCTTTGGTAGCAAGTAATACACCAAAGAACTGGAAAATATGGAGTGTACAAGTTTTCTGGGCCAGACTAGCTAGTTTCGGCCAATCAGGCTTCATTAAGGCTATCTTCGAAAACAAAAGTACACACTTAAACCCATTTGGTACCGGAAACTACAAAACGGGTTCCCTGGCAAAACAGTGCAGACCCAGGTCAAACGCCGCAGCATGCGGCGACTGATCAGGGCCTCCACTGTCTGCAAAAAGTTCAGCCACTTGAAGAAAACACAACCTGACACCCCTAAATGAAATGGATTCCTGCTATATATAAGGAGGATTCAATTTTGTACAAAAAGGGTTAAATAGAACATTAATATCCCAAAGGAAATCTAAAATGTAAGACGAAGTACGGCTAGGTGTTTTACAACCTCGACACGGCATTTAACAACGACATACATGAAACTGCTATAAAGTGACCGTAGTCGTCATCAAGACAACAAGTCCGTGAAATTAATACCCTTTAAATCTCATTTAATATAGAGGAAGCTGGGATTTACAAGGGTACACATGTTTCTTCTTCTTTCTGCACTAAGACAAAGGCGGCTTGAACAAGCATCTGCAACCTATGTTTGCAGTACAAATTACAACAATCACACATTTTATCAGCGAAATGACCGATATGGAGAAATGCAAGAGTGTACTATCTCATACGGAAATGTTTAAATTGCACAATGCACTTGTTGTTTTCCGAGTAAATGCACACTTCTTGGCACTCGTTTTAGAGGGCTGTGCTCCGCTAGTGAATTCCATGTTTTTTATCGGCCAAGGTCAAATTTGGAGTACAAACTCCTCAATAAATTGAAAGAATCCATTTATGAAACACATACAGTGAAAGAGTCTATTGGTACAGAAATGCAGAGACACTGTAAAGCGGTTTCTGTCCCTATTTCGTTCTTAAGATCCGTTTTCACCGTTCCGCTTGTCCACAAAAAGAGCATTATCGGAAATAATCATTTTGAATCTGCTCCTAAATAGTTCTTTATGGTAGTTTGTAACGTTAGGATAGGATCTTTTCACGCATTTTCTTGTCAAAATTCTAGGAGAGATTGATATGATTTGTATTTAGTTCATATTTCCATGGTCCATTGAGAATTATCAAATGAAAAACGCGTGTAGAGACGAGAAGATCAGAGTAATTGTTAGCAGCAGGACAGGTCCAACAAAATCCAAAAATCCAGGGCACCCTGCAAGCTTGTGCTGCCGACTCTTTTAAAGCAGTGGTTCTGGTATTATTCTCTCAGCGTTGCTTTGCTATATGTTCTGCATTTTGTACTTTGTTGTGCATTGTTGTAAAGTGCTTTCTAGCAGTCTAATTACATCACGAAAACACGCCTATATAATTTTGAACCGCCTGAAACCCACTTTTATAAAGTAAAACTGGGGTTTATATTGGCGTGCCTATTTTTTCTTATTTCTACTCTAAAATATAGATTGTAGGTACTCGTTAGAACCGCCTCGTAAAATGATTATAGGTACTCGTTAGAACCGCCTCGATGAGGCGGTTCTGACGACTACCCACAATCTATATTTTGAGCAGAAATAGGAAAAAGATTACAATTTTTTATCTTAAAAGTTTCGTGTTTTTTTCGGCGGTTTAGTTTACAATGTATTTGTATAGGCGTGTTTTCGTAATGTTTGGGAAGAGAAGAGAGGGTTCTTTGATCCGCTTGTTGAGCGCTTGTTTTTGTTTCTTTCCATGTACGTTTCGTTTTTGGAGCGTAGCTGTTGCAGCGTAGCTCCAGTGAGATGAGAAGTGATTTCTGCACTACTTTCGGTGTTACTGCATATGACCCAATCACCAGTGAAAACATAGTACCCCGTGTTAACATAGTAGATTATTACGCCATGCGGTATCTTCTTATAGACTGCTTCACAGACCACCTATTTCAAACGGAATAGATGAATATTTTTAATAGACGACCTGTGTAGCAGTCTAATCTTTTTATAGTTTAATTCATATAACCCAGTTTACAGCCGATTTGTACCATAAAAGCCCAAACCTGGCAACTTGCAAACAGGACAAACCCAGATCAGATACCACAAAACGCAGAGTCTCATTATGACCTGCACTGCATACTTACAAAAAGGTTCAGCCATTTTTGCCAAATATTTCGTGGAAGCCACAACCTGACATCCCTGATTTTAAAATGAACTCATTCCATACTGATACAAGGTGTTGAGGATTCCATTCGTTTAAAATGGGTTAAAAGTACGCAGTGTGGGTCGATAATGTATTACCAAAATAAGACAGTTGGAATGAGTTTGGACAGGTGCACGTCAAGGTTTATATTGTAAGCAGTAAATTTTGCAGTTTAGACACAGATGAGACGCCACTTATTGTAGCATCCGGGTCTGCAATGTTTGTCCCTAAAAAGGCTGCTAGACATATATACTCAGAGTATGGGTTAATGTGTGTGTGTGTGGGGGGGGGGGGGGGCAATGTTACTTTTTTAAAGCGACCTGTCTGCGTCCTAGGCATGTGACCATAAATAAAGCAAATTATCAGCTCAGACGCAAAAGCTGATTCAAGAAGGGCAGTTGTTGGTTTCCGGTAAAAGACTGTCCACTGTGCTGTATTGACAATATCTAACCAAAGAAATTGCCTTAATGCCAGATCATTTCATAAATTGCCTCGTTGAGGCAATTAATTTATATATAATAATAATGGAGTATAATGTCTAAACCTCTTCAAATATTCCTATGGATTGATATTGACAATAACTAACCCAAGAAACTGTCGTATGCAAGATCACTTCATAAATGGCCTCACAGATGCAATATATATTTAGAAAAATGTTAACAGAGTGTAATGTTCAAACCTCTCTGAATATTCCGATCGTTTTAGGAATTCGGATTGATATTGACAATACCTAACCTATGAGGCTGTTTTATGCAAGATTACTTTATGAATGGCCTCGCCGAGGCAAAATAATATAAAAATGAATACGGAATATAACATCTAAACCCGACGTTTATCATTTTCGGCATACAGGTTGATATTGACAATTCACAACCCGCAAAATTGCCTTATGCCAAATTACTTTACAAACGGCCTCGCCTGGGCAAACTGAAAAATTATTTCGAAGTGTAACTTCTAATCTACTTGGAATATTTTTGACAACTGTTAGCATACAAATAGATAATGTACAGATCTAACCAACGAGATTCCTGAATGCCCAATTTCTTTATTTTAGCCTCGGCAAGGGTAAAAATTCACCCACTGACACGGTCGTATAACTTTCAAACCGACGGGTTTATTTTTATAATGTTTTGCATGCAGATGTAAATTGACAAGATCAAGCTAATGATATTGTCTAATGCCAGATAGCTATATAAACAGCCTCACCGAGGCAATTTTTAAAGACTGATTACGGATGTATAACTTATAAACTGCTGGGAAAATTATGCTAATTTTTCACATGAAGATAAACATCATCAAGACGTAACCAAGGAGAATGTCTGATGCAGGATAAATACCCCCCCCCCCCCCACAAGGTAATTCTTTCAAAAACTGATTACATAAAATAACTTTAAAGTCGCCAAACAATTTCGCAAGCCGCAGTTATTGCACGAACTATAGCTCAGCAGAAATCTTCAAGTAAACTGTAGAACTGCATGGTTGCTGTATTGCTCAAAAACATTGATTGTGGGTACTTGATAAAACTGCCTCGTCAAGGCGGTTCAATCAAGTCCCCGCAATCAATGTTTTGAGCAGAGATAAGAAAATATCCATTTTTTTTTTTTTTGCGAAAAAATTGACAATGTATTTGAACAGGCGTGTTTTCGTGATGGTTGTTGCGGGGTCTACACCTTAGCGTGAGTTAATTTCAATATAGGTCTTGTTGCTTTAACACGACTTCTGGCCCAGAATAGCTTCAAACAGCTATGTTCATTGGATCAATATGAGCCTGAATTAAAATACCAATCAGACGCTAAATCAAATTATCAAAGCTACGCTCCATCAGCACTCTCAGTGCTTTGATTCCTCTTCTTCTTGGTGCGAAGATTAGCCTTCGTTTTGTGATTGAGCCTCTACCTGGATTTTGCGGTCAAATTGTTATATCTCAGCTTGCAATGTCTTAAAAATAATAATTGCGAGAACTCTTCTATTCAATTATATTGAACGTTTTACCAACACAAAGTGAAACATTTCAGATAAAAAATTCTGATATTTTTTATATTTCCGCACAAAAAGTCTTGCCATTTGTTTTTTTTTTTTTTTTTTCACATGCATTCTCCGGAGTTCTTGAAGATGTCTACAACAAAATAGTCAATCGAATATATTGAACTTCACATGTATGCTGGGCGGGGGGGGGGGGGGCGGTTGAGGGTGGGTTGGACTTTTACTACCGGCAAATCTTCGCCCAACTATTCGCACAAACTATTCGGTTCGCATAATGGTTGCCTTCTCCAATCAGTGAATCATGCCAGACACATAAAAAAAAAACAATTCCGATCACTGAGGTGAAGCAAACACGAGCGCCTCGGACTGATACCCTTGCTCTGTGAGCTAAAGAAAATCATTAGTAAAACAGGACGTGTCCAGCGAAGGAATGGCATTATGCCTCAACTATCTTATAGAAGCTTTATGTCGAGGCCATCACCGAGTCCGAAGCTGAACCGCTGTCGTGCAATTAAAGAAACCACAGTGATTCGGCAACAACCATTCGTGAAATATTAGGTTTCTCTGTAATTGTCTTAAATTTGTTTTCATTGGAATGGGTGTTGATGAAATCGAGCTGACTTTTTAACATGCAGGCATATCTTTGTGGAACTCGAGGCTAGTTAACATCAAATGAACTGCAATAGAAAGGCCGCTTTGTGACGGTGAGCAGCAAACAAAAATATGGTACATTGGAGAAATCTACATCCTTCGCAGTCAATTGCATTTCAGTCTCCTACATTACTGATCGATCCTCATTAATCATTGACACTATTTTCAGATAATAAAACTCACTGTGTATCTCCGTGACATTAAGTACCTTAAAAGGACTGAGTAAAATACCAATGTGGAATGCATGACATTCTGTCATTTCCAGTGTTTTGGCTGCAAAAGCCTTATAACACTTTATCTATTGTTTGTTTTAGTGGCTTGCGTTCTTTTCTACTATGTCTCAGTTCTGTTGGCGTTTTATTGTAAAGAAGTTAAAATAAAATTACTTAAGATCATAACACAAACCGTTTAGGATAGGTATGTTGTGTGTACTCATTAGAATCGATTCTTATGAGTACACACAACATTCCTTCATTTTAGAGAACATCGAAAATAGATCATTAAGTCAACTCTATGGCCTCCGCATAGCCTGGGGCAATGATAAATGAGCCGCCGTATGACAAAACCCATACTGATAAAACCTGTGCGACCAGCTAAGACTCAGATCAGCCTGCGCATTCGCGCAGTCTGATCATAGTCTTCGCTGTTCGTCTGAGCCTTCTATAGCCTCTGGGCTATTCATAGGGAAACAAGAGAATGTTCTGACTAGGCTGACCTGACGGGCTGGCTGAACTGAGTCTTCGACCATAGCAAAACCTTTTTTAAATTTTATAGACGTCATTCCGATTTCATTTCAAAATTCAATGTTGACTTAAATCTCTCCTGCAACAAAGTCTACCGGAACCCGAATTAAATGGTGGCTTAGTATATAAGTTCAGAAAAATATATAATTGCAATGACTTCAGTACCCAATTTCGTAAAATCATTCTTCGTTATAAAAAGATTGGATATAGTTCGAACAAATTGAACTGAGACTGACCTTTATGCAAGAAATAAATTAGTCATTGTTATCGCCTAATACGTCGGCTTTTGTAAACTTCTCGTGCATTTTTGGCATCCCGTGAATTGCGACCCATTTACCGACCTCTCTGTAGTGAATAACAATAACAATATTTTCGGAAGACGGCGAAGATAAATACATGCATTCAGTCGGGTGTGGAATTATGTTAATAGAATTCACCAGTCTCAGGTCAATTTGTTCGAACTATACAACATAGATATTATACGACAGACTGCGTGCATTGTAGTTAACCCAATCACGGTTCACAACTTTGCTTCCCTCTTTAATTGCACGCCGGTAGGTCAGGCCTCAGATTCTATGACGGTTCCAGCGTAAAGACTTACTGACAATTAGAGAGAATCTAATTTTATGTAATGTTGTAGGTGCCTGATGCTCTGTCTCTGGTTGAGCCCATCGGCGTCTAACTGTTGGTTTTCTTTTGCTAAAGCATTTCAGTGGTTTCTTGGTGTCGAGACCTTACGGTTGTTTCATCTCTGTGGTTGATTGATATTTTGTTCACGGAGATGTTGCACTGATGTGTTAGGAGGCCTTCATGCGGACTGAACAAATTATTTGTCAAAATCGCGACGGAAGTAAGGGCGAGGATTGTGGCCATGTAAAATCGATGTAAGCCCCCAGTGGAATTCGTTCCACTGACCGTTCCAAGGCGGTTCTTCTGTCGTGGTTTATTTCTGTTACGGCTTGTCTTTGAGTGTGTGAATCGCTAATATCAGTTTTTGCTTTAGATAGCCAATTGGCCATTATGTGGGAAAGTGAAAATCCTCTTGCTTTTCGCTAATGATGTTTCCATTAGGGTCTAGATTTTCCATGTTTGGGTTTCTTTCCCTAGGTGTCTCTGATGGGAGCTTTTGGTTAATTGTATCGATTCCTGATCATTGCCTTCACTTCAATTTTATTAAAGGTTTTGCAATGCGCTTGCTAATTTATAATCTGCTGTTTGAAATGACTTTATCTTTGCTCACAAATAATATTTGCTCCACTCAGGAGAAATAACTTTCATTTAAGAGTTCGCCCATCGTCATTTCGTTGAAAGAAAATTTGACATAGGTTTTCTTTCTTGTGCGTAAAGATTCTTTGTTCATTTGCTACGGGGCTGGTAAAGTTCTTTTCCGAAGTTGCATAACTACATGTACATGTTGAAAATAAATCCAACAGTGAAAAGTTAAACAAGGTCGCAAATAAAAAGAAACGAGATACAACGCCTAAATTGAACAGGTTCAAACTTACAGCAAGCAATGCTATCAGCTCCCTAGGTAATTACGAGGCACAACCATTACTTACAACAAACATACTACAAGAAAAGATAGCCAACGTTTGTTTTTATTTCTACTTCTTCAAAAAAAAAATCAAGTTCCAAGTCAAGGCTTTATCCTTTGTGGTTGCTGTGTTCAATATTATTTCATTTTATATATTCCATTTTATTATTATTAATATATTGTTTCGTTTGGTTTGATTATATTTATTATTACGCTGGAATATCTAGAGCTTTGGGTTTTCTTTTGCTCCAGCATTTCAGTTATTTCATGCTGTCGAGTCCTCACCGTTGTTTCATCTCTGTAATAGTTTGATTTGTGTGTTCTCGGAGATGTAGCACTGATGAGTTGCGGACTGAACAAATTATTTTTTTCGAAACCACAACAGAATTAAGGGCGAGGATTGTGGCCAATAATATTTAATCCCGAAGTAAAATACCTTATACTGACCGTTCCAAGGCGGTTCTTCTGTCGCGGTTTATTTTTGTTATATTTCGTCTTATTTGTTTTTTTTTTTTTGGATTGCTTATATTCTTTTATTTTGGTTAGCAACTTGGCCATTTTTTGGGGAAAGTGAATGTCCTTTTGGCTTTCCGCTAGTGATGTTTACATAAGGGATTAATTATTTCATGTTTGTGTTTATTTCCCTTTGGAGTCTCTGGTGGGAGTTGTGGGGTAAATGTATTCCTGATCATTGCCTTCACTTCCATTATGGAGAAAACTTTTATAGGAATGCCAAAACGAGTTCAAATTAGCCATATTAAACGATCCACCCGTATTCGAGTTATCGGTCTTTAGATGTGTATTGTGGCCCCGTCACGCGAAACCTTGTCTTTTGCTTTCCCTACAACACAGATAACCCTCCTAAGCTGCACACACTTAACAAATTCCTGGAATTATAGCCATAGAAATAACTAGATGCAATGCACAATCCAGGCATCGAGTACCATTACAATAACACATCCGAGTGATATTTGAGCCCCGCCAAGCGAATTTGTGTCTTCGAGCATTCCGTCATGACAAATTTTAACTGCACATGCCCAGCCATTCAGAGCGGCCAGGGACATGGATTTCTGTCTGAAGGTTCCTCTTGATTCACTGCTTGTATGAGCGAGCAGCGAAGGTTCAGGCGAGACTGCGCGGATGCGCAGGCTCGCCTGAACCTTCGCTGCTCGCATAGGCGATAAGTACCAAAATCGCTTGACGGGGCCCATTTAAAGCATGGTTTTATATCTCCAAAACGATTATTTTTGTGACAAAAATGTTATATTGTTTCTTATTACAACTCTAAGGAGTGGTTGTGTGTGCTCGTTAGAACCGCCTCATTAAGGCGGCTCTAACGGGTTCCCACAACCTATGTTTTAGAACAGGAAAAAAAAAAAAGAAAAATGATGAATATCCCTGTAACCCCAGTTTTCTCAATGTACAAGGTCTTCTGTCGCGGTTTATTTTTGTTATGGTTTGTCTTTGAGTGTGTGCATCGCTTATTGTCTACGCACATGGACGCATTTAACAAAAGGTCAAGACTGGTTTGTTTCACTTTTCTTAGACACGACTTTCCACCTCTAATTACCCCAGGACACCCCAAGTCTGTTTATACCACAACACCCCTTGCGAGGAGTACGTGCAGGGAAATAGTGTGTCGTGATAGAGAAAGGAAGATGAACAGTATGTTGTGTTTAAACTTAATTTCTGTGCTGTCTACGCCCTATCTAATGATGACTTTTTACCCCCAGAAGCACTTAAGAAAATGTCAAGACTGGTCATCATAGTTGCAATTATTATAACCCGGTAATTACCGGATAACATGTCCATGCATGGATGCTTTCACGCTTTCAAAATATTCATATATTCGTGGTTTATATGATGTTGGATTTGCCCTCATAATACAGCACATCTAGTTCTATCCGTAATGTTAACCTAGAATGCGAAATGCAAGTTTACCCTAGAATGCGAAAAGAAAGAAACCGTAAATGTAGGCATTTAGTATAAGTAGTTGTAATTGATAGTGAAAGATCGGTAATTTTGTTTTTTATGTCACATTGGAGAGAACATTTGAAAACCCTAATTGTAATCTGTGACTGTTATACGCTTACATATTGACTGGCACATTATAACAACATACACCTGGTAAGTTTGTCATTTTACTTTCAAGTCGAAATACTACACAAATTAATGTGTGCTGAGGGAAGACTCAGGGCTTTTTGTAATAGCTAATACTTGTATCTTTGTGTGTTTGGATAGCCAATTGGCTATTTTGTGGGAAAGTAACTGACCCGTTTAGCTTTCCGCTATTCATGTTTGCATTAGGGTCTAGTTATTTCATGTTTGTGTTTATTTCCCTTTGGTGTCTCTGATGGGAGCTGTGGGTTAATTGTATCGATTCCTGATCATTGTAGATTGGCGTTCATTACACAGACTTGATAACGTGATGCAAAGGTGCTGATAAGGCTGTAAGGGTCTACCTTCGTTGTTTACAAATGGCCTGATCAGGATTTCGCATGACATGACTCATTTATGAGTTACTGTCTACAGTTTTGACAATTACTACCATCATCACATCAATTCCTGGTCCAGTAAAAGCAACTTCATGTTCAGGTTTATAGTTTATGCTTGAAATGGCCAGTTTGAAATATGAATGGTTATGTTAGATATCTGTCTGCAATTTATAGCCTGTCGATAATCTTAGCAAGGCTAATTTTCTCCGTCTGATATATCTGCGAGTCCTAAATTTGGAATGACAGCTTCAATATTAATCCCTATACAATTCAAAGTAATGGAAATGATGCTATTGTGTGGTCGCTAGAAATTTATGCTAATGTTCAAAGGATGAAACTTACAATTACTTTCAATTACTTAAAGATGGAACGCGTTTTCGTCGGAGAAGTGCCTAAATATTGATTAGGGTTAGGGTGCAAATACACGTCTTATTTCATACAATGTTAGAGGAGCTGACCCAAACTTAACCCTTGTACTGCTGAGCCCGAATATGCCTTATTTTCCAAACAATGAAGATCCAGATCAGATGGCTTCTAACGAAGCCATCTGATCAGGATCTAAATGGTTTGCCATTCAGATTGTGAATTTGTTACAACAATTGCATTAAGTAATCTGATTGGTTGATAATCGGTCGTGGGTGTGGCCGATTAAAATATTCAGGAGGAAAAGTATCACGAGAACACGCCTCTATACTTCTGACCCCCTTGAACCCCACTTTTATACAGTAAAACTGGGGTTACCTGAGGTATACCTTATTTTTCTTATTTCTGCTCTAAAATATAGATTGTGGATACTCGTTAGAACCGCCTCGATGAGGCGGTTCTAACGAGTGCCCACAATCTATATTTTGAGCAGAAATAAGAAAAATATCACAATTCTTCATCTTAAAATTTTCATTTTTTCGGCGATAAAGGTGGCAATGTAATTGTATAGGCGTGTTTGCGTAATGCCAGGTTTCTCTTAGATAATCAAACGGGCTCAGTGGTTTCAAAATATGCACTGTACTATGATGGGGCTGGACGATATTCTAACTCCACAACCTGACAATTACCACCGGCGGTGAAGTGATTAAATATTTTAATGCCATAGAGGGGTGCTAAAAAGTGTTGAAAATCTTCCAAATCTGGACTCGTGAACTTGGGCGTTGGCAAACAATTTAAATCCAGATCAGACGCTCGACCCGCCGGTCCTGTCAGTGCTTTGATTTGATGTCATTTTCTTATACTTTTTTGTTTGAAAATGTACTCCTCGCGTGCAGGTGTGTAAGCTACAGTTATGCTTATGAGATGGATTTCTAACTGAAAGTGAGGCTCCCATTACGACTGCACAGCAATCGGGCATAGTACATGTACAATCTATCTCAAAATGGCTTCTTTTCCGATGAAAATATTCTATCTCCATAGTACATTCTATCTCCGAAATGGCTTTTTCTGATGAAAATGTATTCTATTTCCTTATTTATACTATGTACATGCGTTGTAGGTGCTGATTAGAACCGATGGGGCGGTTATAAGTAGTACCTACAACCTAGTACCTACAACCTATGTCTTGGGACAGAAATAAACCAAACAGTATTTACCCCCGTAAACCCCAGTTTGTTTTCAGTTAACAGACTTGTTAACATGATGCTAATTCTGTCTCTAGATAACACACCAGTGTGTCTTTGGGCAGTCTTTGGTGTCTACAAAACTGAAATTGTTATGATCAAAATTTATGGTGTTCTTCTTATTTTTCTATATATAAACATATGTTATTTGTGCTTGTTTGGACCATGTCATTAAGGGGGTTCTAACGAGTATCCCTTACCTATGTTTTTTTTTTTTTTTTTTTGTGTGTGGTTTTGTGTTGTGTTTTTTTTTTTTTGTTTTTGTTTTTTCAGAAAAAAAAACTGTATATACCCCTGTATATTACCATTTTCTCTTTATCAAACGAGTACCCACAACCTATGTTTTGGAGCAAAAATAGTGCATAGTGCAGATTATATTTTCTGGTCCTTTGGGATCATTGAGTTCATTTGGTATCATTTTGAAAATAGAGTTCTGCTTAAGCCGGTGCAAGAGGGCGTGGCCGGTGTTGTATATTTCAGTACTGGTCATGAACACACTCAATAAAACCGAGTCTGCTATTTTCGTTTATTTGGTGTATTCCTTACTCCCACAGGATCTAACTTCAGAACTTATTTTATGGGTTGTTCGTTGCACGATATCATTACGACAACACATCCGTGTGATATAGTGTATGTTTTCGTACCTCAAAAAAGGTAATTTTTCTGATGAAAATTTGTGATATTTTTCTTCTTTATTCTCAGAACATAGGTTTTGGGTACACGTTAGCGGTTCTAACGAGTACCCACAACCTATGTCTTGGAGAAGAATTACGGCAAATAATGTTTACCCCCGTAAACCTCAGTTTTCTCTATATAAAGTGGGGTTTAGGGGGGTCTTTATTTCACGGACTGGTTCGCGTGATGTTGTTAACCGGATGAATTCCTATGAAGAGTCTGTCTCCATTACGAAAACACGCCTATACAAATACATTGCCAATTTTTGGGCCAAAAAATAGAAATTTTAAGATGAAAAATTGTCATATTGTTCTTAATTTTGCTCAAAAACATAGATTGTGGGTACTCGATAGAACCGCCTCGTCGCTCAAAACATATATTGTGGGGACTCGATAGAACCGCCTCGACGAGGCGGTTCTATCGAGTACCCACACTCTATGATTTTGAGCAGAAATAAGAAAAATAATGTATACCTCCTTAAACCCCAGTTTTACTATATAAAAGTGGGGTATGGGGGGTCAAAAGTATATAGGCGTGTTTTCGTGATGTCAATAAAGGCGTGCCTCCTACATTTTGTCTCTGAAGTATCACGTTAACAAGTTCGTGTAAAGAACAACCTCGTTAACCCCACTTTTATAGAGAAGTATGGTGTTTCCAAGGGTATAAATTACGTTCTTTATTTTTGCTCCAAAACATAGGTTGTGGGTACTCGTAGAATTGCCTCAATGATGCGGCTCCAACGAGCACCTACATCCTGTGTTTTGAATATATATATAAGAATAATATCACATTTTATGTCAGAAAATTGAATTTCACTGAGATATGAAAGAATGCACCAGGTCGTGCGGGTGATGTCAAAGGCTTCATTATTTAAGTTATATTAAGAAAGTCAAGAAACATTTTATTCCTAATCTGCTTACTTTTATTTTTTTATTGTTTAGGCTTACAATTAGACCGAAAACAATTATCTTTGCTCCATCACCGTGAATTCTGTCAACTTTTGAACTAATTATCGAATGATATGAGAAAATGTTTTATAAGGACAGATAGTTGCCTACCTACCGCTGCGCTACGATAGAGAGATATTTCCCACCACTATCGATCTTTTCGATTTCTTATACATGAAAACAAGCCCGAAGCAAGGCTATTTCATGATACGGTTTGTCGTGGTTCCTATTAAGCGACGAATATAAAACAATACTTCCATTCTCTCTTGAAGTCCTTGGAGAGAACTGGGACTGTTCAAATAGTGGTAAAAAGGGAAAATAATTTGACGTTAATTATTATTGTGTTATTTTAATGGCATGACTTAATTTAACTGGAATTACAATATTACAAGCGCAGTGTCAGAATTATCTAACTGTAAGTATTAAGCTCATTAGCTCCATTTCCCGTATTAATATTATATACAGTAAAATGAAATTTGCGCTTGTTTTCAACGTCAGAGTTGACGTACCATTAAAAGTCATCTTCATGATGTAAAGCTTTCAAAGACCAGGGGCTGCTGCCTATTTCAAATATACTGAAAATTTTACCACCCAATATGAAAATTTCGAAATAAAAAAAATGATTTTTCATATTTCTGCTAAAAACATAGATTGTGAATACTCGTTAGGACCGCCTAAACGAGGCGGTTCTAACGAGTACCCACAATCTATGTTTTTGAGCTGAAATAAAAAAAATATATAATTTATACCCTTGTAAACCCCTGTTTTACTTTATAAAGTGGGATTTACGGAGGCAAAATTATATAGGCTTGTTTTCGTGATGGTCATAGGGGAATATCATTCTTAAATTTGTGAATAATACTATGGAACTTATTTTTTTTGACGTGCAAAGTAAAATTAGTGTCTGTCAATAAATAAATACAGCTTTCTTGGTATCTGATTATGCCTTTTCTCACACACACTGCAATGCTTCATTCGTATACACTTTAATGGATAATTTGATGCAGTGGAGATTCGAATTGTATTAACCATCCATTTCGCGAACGTATTCATGTGCAACAGTGTATTCTGTCATATTTCAAAAAAAAAAATAAAAACAAACATCACAAAAACACGCCTATACAAATACATTGTAAAGTTTACTGCCGAAAAAAAAAAGATTTTAAGATGAAACTTTGTGATATTTTTCTTATTTCTGCTCAGAATATAGATCGTTATTACTCGTTAGAACGGCCTCATCAATGCGGTTCTAACGAGTATCCACAATCTATATTTTAGAGCAGAAATAAGAAAACTTAGGTTTACCCTTGTAAACCCAAAATTTACTATATAATAGCGGGTTCCAAGGGGGTCAAAATTATATCGGCGTGTTTTAATGATGACTTGGCATATGTTTATTTATATTCGAAACATTGGTTGTTGGTGCTCGTTTGAACCGCCGCATTAAGGCGGTGATAACGAATACCTACAGCCTATGTTTAGTTTGTTGGTGCTCTTAAACCCCCAACATTAATGTGGCGGTAACGAACAAGTACAGCCTATGTTTTCAAGCAAAAGAATCCCTGTATAATCTTGAAAACCCCAATTTTCACGAAATAAATTAGGGTTTACACTGAAGTTCAAATCACGGGCTTGTCAGTGTGATGCTATTTTGGTCAAAACGATAATGCATCTTTAAAAGATGTGTTTATCATTCATAAAATTTCACTTGTTTTAATCACAGAAAAACAGTAGACTTCAAGCTTTAAAATCTGGGGCCAGTTTTTCAAAACTAACGATGTCTTTAGATGAAATCTCGTTAAAAATTTGATAACTGGATATCGCAAATATGCTATTGGTTTTGCTTTTGCCAATGCCTTACTACACTTCTTTTAAAACTCGCAACGGTGATATTTACTTCCCGTCTTAAATAGCTGAATAAGTAGCGGATAATGTAGACACTATTGAGACGCCGCGCTCTGCTCATCTATTCTATGCTGTTTGCTTTGGCCAATCTTTCCGAATTCGTAAGGTAAATATGGTATAATTTTCACATACCATTGTTTAATTATTTTTTATACTATTACATTAATGACTATATTAACTGATTGTTATCTGCACTCGATGTTGTTCAGCATCAATACAACCTATCAATATTAAAAATGCAAACTATCATATCAGTGCTAATTCAGCCCAGAAAATGGGCATTTTTGTTGGAGTTGGGCTATACTTTTATTACACTCAGTCTATTTCCACCCCACCTTGTGTTTGAAAACAGGAGTATTCATAAGCATTGTTTAATTATTATTTGGTATAGTTTCTGCTGCAAAACGAAATTATTTGCGTTTTATGTAGCCCTTAATTTATCTTTGCACACACAAATGGAATACTTAATTAAATACTCAGTGCAGACTAACCATGTGTACAGTATTTGTGTTTGTTTGTTTGATTTGAGGTTTAACGTCCCCGTCAACACTGTAAAGGTCATTCTGGAAACGTTGCACCCAATTTTGTGGGACTTTTACCCGACATTGAGATGAAATGACATCTCAAGCCCTGTCGCCCAATGAAACCAATAGGGTTTATTACAGGCTTAAACGGTTTACCAGTACTAGTGTGCGGGCCAGAATCAGCTCTGCGTGGAAGCATCATGCAGCCCATATATTTCTTCAAGCCCCTATGGGCGGGGGCAAATGTGTACAGTAGTGTATCAATATTAACCAAAAGTGTGATACGAAGTATTGTTCTAATATTGCAGAAACAAAACACATCTTCGAATTGCTTCATTAATTGTAAACAAAAAAAAAAAAATCATAACAGCTACATGATAAAATATACTCAGGGAAATGAACTATACGTTCAGAGCAATTATTTGACTAAAACATTACATTCAAGAAGTGAAGGCAATGATCAGGAACCGATACAGTTACCCCACACATCCCATCCAAGACACAAAATGGAAAGAAACACGAACATTAAATACCTTTTATATAATGAAAGCGTCACAAACGGAAAACCAAAAGGACAGTTACTTTCCCAAAATATGACCAAACGGATATCCAAAATGAAAAGATATTAGCCATAAATATATGGAAAGACGAACGATAACAGTAATAAACCGCGACAGAAGAACCGCCTTGGAACAAAGATCAGTAGGAGGATTTATACTCGGGGTTGGGGGGCTTCTGTCGATTTTGCGTGGTCACAATCCTCGCCCTTGATTCGGTCGGGATTTAAACAACACTTTTCAATCCGCATGAAGGATCTGTATCCACCACGAAAACACGTCTATAAAATTTTGACCCCCTTGAACCCCACATTTATATAGTAAAACTGGGGTTCACAGGGGTAAACCTTATTTTTCTTATTTCTGCTCTAAAGTACAGATTGTGGGTACTCGTTAGAACCGCCTCGATGAGGCGGTTCTAACGGGTACCCTCAATCTACATTATGAGCAGAAATAAGAAAATATCACAATTTTTCATCTAAAAAGTTTCTTTTTGTCAGCGATAAAGGTTATAATGTATAAGTATAGGCGTGTTTTCGTAATGCTCATCAGTGCAATATATCCGATAACATAAAAATTAAACGACCACGATGAGGACTCGACAGCATGAAATAACTGAAATGTTGGATGAAAAGAAACCCAACAGTTAGACCCCGGAACCTGAAAGCAAAATATGGCCGAGTTTATTTTTTAAACAGTCAACGTACATTCATTATAGCAATGCAGTATTTACCAAGTATTATGCTTCAAAATAAACGAATTAATGAGGAACACAACAGAAGGAACTGGACTTATTTGCCCAGCTGCTCATAAAATACGATGATAATGCAAACGCTAATTCTTAAGAAACAGTATTTCAAAACTTTTTATTGCATACCGACTAAGTATACAAGCTTTGCAAATGAAACACCACAGACAAATAACACAGTCAAAAGCAAATGTATTAGCAGAAAGTAAATTGAAAGCAGTCAAACTTATGGTTTGATTTTACTTCAACATTTCAGTTATTCCATGCAGTCGAGTTCATCTCTGAGTGTGTTTGATTTTATGTACTCGGGGATGTTAAACTGAATAGTTAGAATGTATCAATTTTTTTGCGTATACCACGACGGAAAGACACGAGGATTGTGGCCACGTAATGCCGATTTAATCTTCCCCAGACTTTTTCTTACGGACCATTCCCAGGCCATCACGAAAACACGCCTATATAATTTTGACCCCTTAAACCCTTATTTTATATACATGTAGTTAAACTGGGGTTTACAGTGGTAAACTTTATTTTTCTTATTTCTGCTCTAAAATATAGATTGTGGGTACGCGTTAGAACCGCCTCATCGCGGCGGTTCTAACGAGTACCCACAATCTATATTTTGGACAGAAATCCATATTTTGGCAAAAAAACAATAAGAAAAATATCACAAGTTTTCACCGTAAAATGTTCATTTTTCGATGGTAAATTTACAATGTACTTGTATAGGCGTGTTTTCTAAATGCGAATGTGGTTTATTGTTGTCATTGTTTGTCTTTGCAAGCATGTACTGGAAATATTTTGGATATAAACTGGCCTTATTTTATTTGTCTTTGTGTCGTTGGTTCATGAAACTCGTCTGTGTTTATATGTGACCGCGTGCCACTTTCTATAGGTGACTTGATACAGCTGCGTTCTTAGATTGTGGCCTTTTCCGAGTGACCTTTTCTTACTAGTATCTTCTTGTGATGTTTAAATTTTTTATTTGTGCTTCTGTACCGCTGGTGTCTTGAACGGAATGTGTAAGGTAATTTTGCCGATTCCTGATCATTGCTTTCTCTTCTATTTGTCAAGCGACTATCTTCAAAATACCCGTATTCGTTGTCGGTTTGTTCTCAAGCTTCTCTAAGACGGATAGAGCTACTGTAAACGCTGTGTTGGAACAGAGTGTTTGAATCTTGGTGAAAACTACAATATTACATGTCAGAAAGCAGCGCATATTTTTTTCTAAGGAAGAATGTAACTAATCTATATATGTAAAGGACACTTGGCATTTCCGATTCATGTTAAAAAAGAGGATTAGAAGCATGGTTCTTGAAGTTATGGTCATCCGTTTTTTCGATGGTTGGTGTGCTTTGTGGGTGTCTCATTTGGGGTTGAGACACACTGATGAAGATTAAATATCCGAAAGGCCTCTGTGTCTCTTAATTTGGTATAGTTACGCCTTAATTGCTTACTTATAAACCGAGGAAAATGCCTGAATATGCCTTTACTACCTCTGCCAGGTGCAAAGAAAATCGGCAAATTATGTCTGATTCATCTTACTATACCTGGGAACATTTGTTTAAAACACCGTAGCTTTACAAGCTCATCAGTTGTCAAACTGTTTAGTGTTCCAATAGGCAAAGTGTCTAAAAAGTAAAAAGAGAAACAGTCATATCCCGAATTCTTCCCACCATAAACGACAATGGCCGTTCCGGGGCGGCTCTTCTGTGGCGATTTATTTATGTTGTTGTTTGTTACTTACTGTGTGTATCACTTGTGTCTTTTAATTTTGGATGGCCATATGGCCATTTTGTGGGAAAGTAACTGTCCATATGGCCTTCCTTTGTTTAGGTTTCCATTATGGTCTGGTCGCTTAATGTTTGTATTTCTTTCCCTTTGGTGTCTTTTATGGATGGAGTAAGTTAATTGTATCAATTCCTGATCTTTGTTTTACTTCTACATCGAAACATGAGCTGACGACAACAGTAAACAAAACGGACAACAGGTAAACCGAGTCATCAGCTCTTTTCTAAACACACTACGATAACACACCCGTAAAGACATAGTGCATTTTTTCACATCCCCAAAATGGCCACTTTTCGGATGAAAATCCATGATATCTTTCTTATTTATACTGCAAACATAGGTTGTGGATGCTCGTTATTGAGGCGGTTCTAACGAGTACCCACAACCTATGTATTGGAGTAAAAATAAGAAAAATAATGTTTACCGCCGTAAACCCCAGTTTTCTCTATATAAAGTGGGGTGTAAGGGGTTGTTCATTTCATGGACTTGTTCACGTGATGAGGTGGGGACTCAGAATGTCCAAACCTAACTAAAAAGGAGCAATATACATAATTGCGAAAAGAATCAGAATCACCAACAAGACAAACACCAAACTGGAATGCTATATCAGTTAATGCTATACGAGTGGTATTCATAACAGCTACATGGAAAACACCTAATGCAATACCTATGGTATTTTGTTGATAAAATGCGAGTTGTTTTTGTATTTGCAAAAGATACTCACATTTTCAGCAAATCAGTATATCAAGCGTTAACCGACAAGATAAGTGACATCATCGTTTTTGAACAAAAAGGCCCTGAATGCGCATCAGAAAGAAATTGCGTCTCCAGCCGCCTAACGAATGAAAACATCAGCGACCTGACGGTAGTTTTAACTCGTTAACGCGGTCAGTGTGATGATCACTATGGCAACAACAGTATGGTCTAATCTACTGTTGTCGGAGGATAAGTAGACCGTGACGTAAAAGAGTATTCCACCACAGGTATGTTTGACAGGTTACACCGTCATCATCATCATATCCATAATTGGCTGGCAAGACAGACAATGCCGTTATAATTATCATTACCGAAGCGTCGTTACCTTTTAATCACAGTGGACAATGCTTAATGACAAAAAACATTCGCTGACGTCACTTTCAACTTGTCTTTCTGTTAACTATAATTTTGTTGACAAACAGTGAAATTCCTTATTAAAAACAAATGCTACGAATTCGCCGTTTTTGTATGATCATCAAAAATGAAAGTTATGCCAGAGCCAACATTTTACCGTTCTTGGATAAGGAAATGGTTGAAATTTACGGAACAGATATTGTTTTGGGTTCATTTCATTATTAAACATGTTCATGGAAACAGTAACATTGCGACTTTTGAAAATTTTAATTTTTCGACATTTATTCAATATCAGATCAACTTAAATGGTTACAGATTCACTTAAACGATTTGCTGTAATGCATATCATGGCAAGCTTCTATTTACAAGTAATTCTAAGTTATCAGTCAGTGATTCATTATCTTTTCATAGAATTTATATGTATTTTCCCATGTATTTCATCTGGGGGTAGGGGAAGGGTTTGTTTAATAAAACAGAAATTAGCACGGTGACCCCTAGTTTTCTTTTAATTTTCTATTCTCCGAAAACACCCCCTAGAGAAAAAAACCTTGTTTTATGAAAATTTCAATGTAGCATTTTTCTATATGGTCCAAAATATTGCAGACAATGAATTATTTTTAAAGATATTTTGGTTGATGACAAATTGGTTTTGCAAAAAAAAAAATCTGAGCTTGAAAATTGGCTAAAATTAGGCAGCAGTATCTTTAAATATATCATTCTGTCTGAAATGAATGTTTAAAAGCTAGGCAAAAGTTATTTTTGACATGCTGTTTACCGACATGGTTGTTTTCAGATATTTCTTGGAAAACAGTTTGGGGTGATTTCCTTCTTGTTCAGATTACTTAAGATTCGACACGGAGACATATGGTTTTTATTTCATATCTGGTGAGCCAGTATATGATTCTGAACATATACAGACTGTTAAACTGTTTTCAATGTAGGAAGTATTTCGAAGCATATGCCCTTAAGACCAACTAAAATTAAGACTAACTCTGCCTTAAACAGCCTATTTAGAGGGGTGCATTTATTTTTTTTTTTGCTTTTTGCACACAATGTCCTCTGTGCAGGGACCACATTTGGGACTGTTCAAAGGTGGTCTTAATACAGGAAATATACTGTACATCGACTGACGTACGAAAGATAATAATAATAATAAAAACAACAATTATAATGATATCATTAACAGAAAAGGACTGATAAAATGGCATCCAATTACGGAAAAAAGCCCGACATTTAATATAATAACAGCTTGATTCAATAAATTCTGTCCTCCAGGAGCTGTATGTCTGACTCAAGATACAGGCATAAAGGTGCATAAAGGCTATTTCCACTGCGGCTCTACAGCGCTTGAATTGCTTTTGAAAATGAGTTCAGTTTATACAATTGACAAAAAATTATGATATATGCGTATACTCGCCATACAAGTACATCGACAGAGAATCAAACTAAATCACTGGCCAACTCACTTATTCATTATATGGTTCTATAAAATGCGGAACGACATAAAATAAGTGTCCGTTTGATATAGAACACGCCTTGGATATTGTCACTAGACACTCAAAGAGGCAATCCATAATTCCCCAAAGCCTAATAAATACTGCCGCCCTGTTGTAAAACAGCGGAAATGTAGTTTATGGAGAGAAATATAGACTTCTATTACATCTAACATTTCAGCTTTAAGTATGATATATGAAATGCGGTAATGTAAAGATGCAAATCATATTTAATATAACTGTACGACTTAACGAGAATTTGATGTATGTGATAGTGAAATGCTTTCAAAAGCGCTCAATAAAACACCACAGACTTGCAGGAATGTGTAAGAAACCTCTGTACAGTTGCATGTGAAGTAATAAAAGCCGAGAATATGCGAGAGTTTTAAATTGAGACCATCAGGATAGCACATACGTGTGAACGAATTTGGACAATTAACAATTTCAAATAACACTGATGTGTATGCATCTGTTAAAACTAGTCAAGTTAGAGAACAATAACATAATACCGAACGGCATACGTGCATACGACAGGAAACGTGAATGATATAGCTATGACCACTGGACACAAACATATACGGAGAACACTTTAGTGTCAAGAATGCACAGATGCTGCCAAACATATTCCTCCATGTTTCAGCAAATCATTTGCATTGGTATGTGGGCAAACAACCTTGCAGTTGTGATTTCCGTATTCTCAATAATCCTACTTTCTCAGAGTAATTGGATTTTAAGCTAATAGTAAGAGATACAACTAGATTCTTAAATGAATTAGACAACTGAATTGGATCCAAACATATACAGTCGTGACGGCATGGCGACATCCACTTTTCCATAATGGCACAAAATCTCAGAGGAACAGATAGAGAAAATGAAGTTCAAACCATCAGAATAACAAGTTCGTTTTAAACGTCACTTTATACGGAGAAAAACGGGCTTACTGCGGTATTCAATATTATTCCTTATTTTTGCTCAAAAACATAGATTAAAACCGCCTAAATTAGGCTGTTCTAACTTACACCAACAATCTATATGAGTACTAGAAATGAGAAAATATCAAATACTTTCATCTGAAAAGTGTTAGTTCTAGACATTACGAAAACACGCCAATACAAATACATTGACTATTTTACCGCCGAAAAATCGAATTTTTTTACATGAAAAAATGTGATATTTTTCTTATTTCTGCTCGAAATATAGATTGTGGTACTCGTTAGAACCGCCTCGATGAGGCGGTTCTAACGAGTACCCACAATCCATATTTTAGAGCAGAAATAAGAAAAATAAGGTTTACCCCTGCAAACCCCAGTTTTACTACATGAAAGTGGGGTTCAAAGGGGTCAAAATTATATAGGCGTGTTTTCGTGATGGATAAGAAAAACGCCAGTTTAGCGCATTTTAGTGTTATCGTAACAGATCATGGGAACATTAACTGTAAAGTTTTATTAATACCCCTTGAAAAGTACATCACGTGAACAAGTCCGTGAAATAAAGACCCCCTAAACCCCACTTTATATAGAGATAACATTATTTTCCTTATTTCTGCTCCAAGACATAGGTTGTGGGTACTCGTTAGAACCGGTTCTAACGAGCACCCAAAACCTATGTTTGGGGTATAAATAAGAACAATATCGCAAATTTTCATCAGAAAAATTGCTGTTTTTTGAGGTTTGAAAAATGTACTATATCACACGGATGTGTTATCGATATGGTAAGAGAAATTGCGGAGACAATGTTGTGTCTACGGACGGATGGACAGACAGACGGACAGACAGACAGACGAACTCAGTAATATAGTCCCTTTGACTAACGTCGAGGGACAACAATAACTGGAAAGAGTCATTAATATCCTTTGAGAACTGTACTAGGAGTTGTGAAGACAATAGTTTCAGTTGATAAAATGGCTACAACTGCCAGAGGGCCATAACTCTGGTACGTAATAAGCAATCAAACATGACCTCATTATAATATGATCCTCTTCAGGTCATGGGAACAGTAATTGGAAGGGTTCATTATAATCCATTGGAAACTGCATGGGTTGCAGAGACAAGACTTACTGTTGAAAAGTTGCCAAAAGACCATAACTTTGGTGAAAACCAGTGCTTCAGCTGAAGTGCACGACCCGCCGGATGCTTTTAGCTTTATGAGTGTTACCAAGTATGGGTATGGCGGCCATTTTGGTCATGTGACCTGGACCTAAAACGGTTCCCCCAATAAATGCGCCTTATCGTAAGGAGCAAAAATATATCTTATACTTTAGTACTGTATTCTGAATCGTTTGCAGGATAAAATGCATTCACACTTTTCCAATACAAAAGCATATGTGTCAAAGTTTGACCTAGGCACAAAGAAGGTCAAGGTCAACCCAGGGTCACCATTTTAGCAATTTATGATGGGCCTACGTCCAAGATGCTATTTATCAAGTTTTGTGGAAATCTGCCTAGTGGTTCTGGAGAAGACTATTTTTGAAGGGTTTTTACCATATATGGCTTGGCGGCCATTTTGGTCATGTGACCTGGACACCATGAGCAAATTTTGGTTCCCCCCATCCCATAGAGGCTCCATATGAAATTTGACTTCCATCGGCCCAACGGTTTCCGAGGAGAAGCAGTTCGAAAATTTTCACATTTTTCGCCTCGGCGAGGCCATACTAAATGGAATGTAATATTTCGCAAGTTCATTGGTTAGATCTCATTGATATCTATCAGTATGCCAAAATTGTTTAAATATTCCAAGCGGTTAAGTCTCTATCACCTATTTTCACAAACGGGTTACGGACGGACAGACAGACAGACCATATATGGCTTCGCGACCATTTTGGCCATGTGACCTGGACCCCATGAGCAAATATTGGTTTCCCCCATCCCATAGAGGCTCCATATGAAATTTGACTTCAATCGGCCCAACGGTTTTCGAGGAGAAGCAGTTCGAAAATTTTCACATTTTTCGGCACGGCGAGGCTTTACTAAATGGAATGTAATATTTCGCAAGTTCATTGGTTAGATCTCATTGATATCTATCAGTATGCCAAAAATTGTTTAAATATTCCAAGCAGTTAAGTCACTATCACCAATTTTCACAAACGGGTTACGGACCGACAGACAGACTGACAGACTGACAGAATGACACGGTGATTTTAGGGCACTCTTAGAAAATCAATCGACTTCAGTCGGTCGCTTTTTCTGCGGGTCGTGCAATCAGTCGAGCATGACCTCAGTAAAATATGATCATCTTCAGGTTATGCAAACAATGACTGAAAATTTCATCAAAATCCCTTAAGAAATGTGGGAGGAGTTGCGGATTCAAGATTGTGCCTACGGACGGTAGGACGGACGAATCCATAACTATAGTCTCGTTCGACTGGCGTCGAGGGACAAAAATAGTGGGTCACGTTTTGTAAACAATTGTTTAAATATCGAGTCACGTAATATTATATTTATGGTTTTGAGATACTAGACGGATGCTCAGGTCATTATAATAATACGTCCCCCGTGCTACAATGGTGTCAACTACGAGCAGCATTCTTGTGGACGATATTTGACTCTCCTTATTTCTTCCAAAAACACATATTGTGGGTGGTTGGGGTGGGCGAAGGTACCGTGTATCTCATGACCACGAAAGAAAGCATACTGATTTACAAGAGCTAAAGAAAAGTAAATAAAATACCACGTTTCAGATATTAGGCTGGGGCTGTCAGTTGAATTAAGCCACGATCACAAACCACTATTCAAGCCCCGCCCGACCACTTGGCGACTGATTTTGGGTGAAATCGGGCTGGAGTCCGGCCGGCATACCGCCGAATGTTGGGGCGTCGGTGGTAGTCGGGCGGGGTCCGATGAAATTTTAACTCGCACTTAAAATTCTCACCCAATTTTCACCGACTTCTAGGTCGGTGGCACATCGAATAAAGTTGAGCAGAGCTTGCACCGACGTCGGGACGATGCTGATGACATCAACTAGCATCCGGTGGTCGTAGAGCGGACCCCGACCAATACGATTATCGGGCAGTAATCGTATGCCGCCCGACCGACGCTCGGCCGGCGCCCGACAGGTAATCAAGCTCGACGAATCCTGTTTCGGCTGTCGCTGCTCGATCGCCGACCGGTTTTCCACCGGTGTTCCACTGATTGCCGCTCGACTATACAAGTGCCTGATCTTCGATGCGTGCCAGTTCTAGCAGACTAGACCAGTCGCCGTGATCTTCTCTGAGTAGCTCTGCCATCAGGTTTTCATAGTTTCCGTGCAAAGGACGGCGCCCGATCCACCATCGGCGGCAGCAACGTTGACGGGATGCTAAA
Organism: Lucinisca nassula; assembly: GCA_963580285.1. Taxonomy (NCBI): domain Eukaryota; kingdom Metazoa; phylum Mollusca; class Bivalvia; order Lucinida; family Lucinidae; genus Lucinisca; species Lucinisca nassula. The sequence continues at coordinate 114,832,709 of OY757015.1, read as the reverse complement.
AAGAAACTAAAATGGACATTCTATGTTATTGTATAGCGCTTTGTTAGACTTTTGTACGCCACATCCTATGTTAAGACCTAATGAACCTTTTCAGCTTTCAAGATTTCCGATTACAAGTATTTTATTGCTTTGCGCACTTGCTAGCTGTGATGTTTTGCGTTTTCCAATGAATTTTTCATCTAAGTCTTCATTACCGAATCAAATGTTGTTGTACTTTTTCCTGTCACGCAATTATAAGGAGTTACAGCCAGTCAGTCTCTTGTTGATTTGTACATTTTGGTATAGAAGCATGCGTAAAGTTAAAAAGCTACCCACATGATTATGACGAAAATATCTCCCATCTGATAGCTAGAAACCGGTACGTTACAGAATATAGCGGTGTAAAAATTGTTCTGTAGTAAATGTAAGTCCTCTCCAAAACATGGGACACTACGCCTATATGGGCCCCGTCAAACGATTTTGGTACTTATCGCCTATGCGAGCAGCGAAGGTTTAGGCGAGCCTGCGCATCCGCGCAGTCTCGCCAGAACCTTCGCTGCTCGCTCATACAAGCAGTGACTCAAGAGGAACCTTCAGACAGAAAGCCATATCCCTGGCCCCTCTTAATGGCTGGGCATGCGCAGTTAAAATTTGTCATGACGGAATGCTCGAAGACACAAATTCGCTTGGCGGGGCTCATATTTGGTTAACAACTGTTGAAACTGTGAATGCCACGGTAGTATGGTTTTGGCGTCAATATCGATATTAAGGCGGGTACGATTAATCGGATAATCGATTATTTAATCGATAAATTCCACAAAAATGATTATCATTACTGATTTGCTTACAATCGATTATTTAATAAGTACAATTTCTTACCAAATTTGTGCCTAAATAGCTGTATGAGTGCCAAACAGTGCAGACCCAGATGAGACACCGCGTTCTGCGGCGTCTCATCTGGGTCTACACTGTTTGCTCAGGCTTGTCTGTTCAAATACGTATGGCAAAGTATACCATATGGTAGGAGTCATGCTCAGACAGAAAGCCACATAGGTAAAATTATGACCAAATCTTCAGTGATTACTAATCGATCATCGATGGCGATGACAGAAATGATAATCGATTATCTTTTCAGCTCCGATTAGCCAACCCTAATCGATATGCAATGGTTGCTATTAGTTTTGTCTTACCAAACCAATGATGGCATTAGTGAGTGAGAAAGGTCGTTACACACAAACTAACGTCGTATCAATGTCGATGATACTTCATGACGTTGCACCGACGTTGATACGCTGTTAAATACAAGTGGTGTGTCCGCTGGCAAGATAATTCAGATGAACTTTGCGCATCCAATCAAAAGAGCTAGTCAAAATTATGATAGCTAGCAGTGACACGTCTCAAAAACTGTAACTGCTGGCGCATTATTGTTTGAAACACCGAGATAGTGGGGCGGTTCCCAGACCATGGACCCATCTCACAACAGGGACCGATCCTACCACGAGGGCGGGTTTTCTTGGAAGTGTGGGACTTGCGTCGACAATTACGATCTTCGCCATTCGTGTTTAAAGATGAATGCGCATTTTAAATAGCACGTGCTTTTGTTGTAATCGCGTTAGTATTCTGTATATTAACGCTTTTTAACTTCGCTCATTTTGGGGTCGCATCACGTAAACACGCCTAAATAAATCTGACCCCCTTGAACCCCACGTTTATATAGTAAAACTGGGGTTTACAGTGGTAAACCTTATTTTTCTAATGTCTGCTCTAAAATAACGAGTACCCACAATCTATATTTTGAGCAGAAATAAGAAACATATTACAATTTTTCATCTAAAAACCTTCATTTTCTTTCGGTGATAAAGGTTACAATGTATTTGTGTAGGCGTGTTTTCCTGATGATGGTTTATCAATCTACTTTAAGTCACTTACTACAGAAGATTCCCGCCTGCTATTGTCCAACTGACTATCGATGACCATTGTACAAAATCCGGTAATGCTATCTATGGCATCACTTCTCTTCTCCATGTGACTTCAGAGCGTTGATTATCTGTAAAATCTGGACTGGTCTAGTGTATTTTTTGTTTGGGTTTGTTTGATTCAAGATAATTTCACTTAAACGAGCCGATCGTTAATCAGAAGTTGGCGAAGAGCCAAAATACTATAATAAAACAAGTATAAACGTGTTTTCAAGTAAATGGGTCGGGCCAAAAGGTCTACCACCATTTGTGTATCCCAACCCCAACATTTTTAAATAAAGCTATGTTTTGTACATTCATTACACCAGTTGCACTTGATATTTCGTATAGCTTTGTTGACAATAAATTAATTATGCATAGTAACTTTGAAAACTCAGAGTGTAATAAAGGAATTGTTAGAACAAAAGGCAAACGTGTCTATTGATTTTGGTCCTTTGATAATCGTATAGCAATGGTGATAAACTTCCCAGCAGGCACTCAACGTTGAATCAACGTTGAGTTTGTGTTGAAATTAGGTTGATTGGTTGATCAACCTTATATCAACCTCTGTTCAACGGTGATTTATCAACACTGATTAAACGTTGGCAGTATAACGTTGAATCAAAGTTGATATATAAACAACTGATTCCGCAAAGTTGAACTTAAGTTGGTAAAACTCTGCTGATTAAACGTTGATGTCCTTATTATTTAATCAACGTTGAAATTTGGTTGACAACCAACATTTGGTTATTACGACATAATAAACAACAACAACAACAACGAAATTATTATTATTATTATTGTTGTTGCTGCTGCTGCTGCTTTAAAACAACACTCGCAAATATGAAAGAGCACATCACGTCGGGTCAACGTCGTCGTATCGACGTTGATGCGACGTTACCTAAACGCCGTGTGCCCACTGGGATAAAAATCCAGAAGGCGCGCAGGTGCGGCAAACGATCAGGGTCTACGTTGTTTGCTTGTCAAATACCAATTATATATGGATCTGATCAGTTTGTAAGTTTTGAATGGACTTTCCCACGAAGCTCGCAGAAACAAAAAATGGCGGCGCCGAGCAGAAAAAGGTATTTAGAGTTTTATCCTAACGTACGTCGCTGGCATAGCCAGTGTTGGGCTTATCCTGCGTCTAAACGAATACTAGTTGATGAGATGGCTCTTATAAAAAAATGCAGGCTTTGTTAGATCTTATTTTCATATCTTTTGATCCTTTGGTCGTGACGTGACGCGCCGGGAAAATCATATGCTCACAGAGCGTGTAAGTTTTTTCGTGAACTTGAGACAGAGAGGGAAAAAAAACAACAGAAAAAAAGTATTCATTGTGCGAGGTAAGATTTATTATTATCATTATTACTGCATACATTTTCATAATAGCATGTGTTATTACGCACACTACAATGGAAACGAAGAAACTTTTGATTAATAAATTTAGTACTCTTTCAAGTGCGCATTACAAGCGCATGCACGCAGACGCGCAGTTATGAAAATACACCGCCAGAAACTGAAACGGGCTTCTCAACTTGCAGTTAATACAAAATAGCATTTAAAAGTGATTTTGTAATAGCTTTGTTCTTTATAAATTTTAAAATTAACTTTTAAATGAAGAGAAACTTTTCATTTTTCCAGTTAACTTTCAAATCGAACGAAACGAAGTGCAATGATGAATATATAATTGGCCAGTCAAAGGAAACATATATAAATTAAAATGCCCGGTAAAATGCACGATTCTATTTCTATTACTTAACAGTAAAATCAAGCTTCTGAGCCATGTAATGCTTAGTTTAAGTCACTGGGAACCTTTTTAGAAAATATGTGATTTTCAGCCAACTACTTAAAATTTTGTTATGCTCTGGCTTTACTCCTTTGTGTATACATAACTGTGCTTATCAGTTTTCCGTGTAATATTAGAGCGTCTGGTGTTTATGATTACCATCTTATGCCACAAGTTTTATGCCTTTTTTTACGATAACACACCCGTGCGACATAGTGCATTTTTCACATCTCAAAAATGGCTTCTTTTCTGATGAAAATTTGTGATATTTTTGTTACTTTTACTTCAAACATATGTTGTGGGTGCCCGTAAGAACTGCCTCATTGAGGCGGTTCTAACGAGTACCCATAACCTATGTTTTGGTTTAAACCTATGTTTTGAAGCAGAAATGTAGAAATAAGAAAAATGATATATACCCCCCGTAAACCCCAGTTTTCTCTATATGAAGTGGGGTTTAGGAGGTGTTAATTTCACGGACGAGTTCACGTGATGGATTATACGGCCCTTTCAATATTATTTCACTGATATCGAGCCGATCGTTAATCAGAGGTGGGCGAAAACCGGAGTAACCGGAGAAAAAAATACATAACCTTCCCTTGCAGAACTTTGCGTCTCACGTGTGACCCGAGCCAGGCTCGAACAACAGCGGTGAGGGATCTAATGATTAAGAGTCAGCGCTCTTATCCACTAGGCCAAGGAGGCCCATATGTTTTATGCCTGTACATGGTTAGTTTGGGCGATTCCGTTCCCTAATATATGTTACTGTTATTATACATGTATTTTTATGCAAACAGTGTAAGATGCCCTGGGTGTACGTAGTACGTGGGTCTACACTATTTGCCCAAATCTCATCCATTATACCCTATATAGGCATTATAATGTGCAAATGTAATCCAACAGGGTTTAGAATAAAAATGCATATTTAAACGTTTGTTACAAGACATGTGCGGCCCCCGCCCATTGGGGCTGGCAGAAATGAATGGGCTGCATGATGCTTCGACGCAGAGCTGAAACCGACCGCACATGAGTACTGGTAAACCGCTCAGAGAATCTAAGCCTGCCCAGGTAAAGCGGTGCGAGTTGGACTGTCCGTGCTTATAAACCCTATTGGTTTCATTGGGCGACAGGGCTTGAGATGTCATTTCATCTCCATGTCGGGAAAACGTCCCACAAAATTGGAAGCAACGGCTCCAAAATGACCTATTCAGTGTTGACGGGGACGTTAAACCTCAAATAAAACAAAACTAAAATCATAACACTTTATCTAGAAAAAAAAAAAACTTTAATAGTGAAATAAACAGAAGCATAGGCCTACCCCTGCATCATTATTATTATTATTATTATTATTTTACTTTTCTTATTTCTTCTCAAAACATAGGTCGTGGGTACCCGTTAGAAGGCGGTTCCAACAAGCAACAACAAGATATGGGTACGTATGCATGGAACATGCTAGACGTTAATTTTATTTAGTAAGAAAAATTTACTCAGGAAAAGCCACAATCAAAGACCACAGCCACCACAAGCCACCAAAATAACAGTTAAAAATGATGAGACGACACGTCACATACACAATCGAAATGTGCGTGCACCAACAGTACAAAACCAGAAACTGCAACGGAATCATTACGACAACATGCCTATGTAATGCAGGACAATATTTTATGTATCCAGAGATGATAATTGGTGATTTGTTCTTATTTCTGCGCCAAACATAGATTGTAGATGCTCGTTAGAGCAGGTTCTAACGCGTATCCACAATTAATAATAATAATAATAATCGACCTCTCGATCTAAAACCCGATGCTTTACCACTGCACCCCAGCGCATTAATGTTTTGGAGCAGAAATAAGTAAAATAATGTAAACCCCCACCTTTCTCTATATAAAGTAGTGTTTAAAAGGGTAATCATTGTATGGACTTGTTAACATGACGTGACCGCCAGTAGTTAAACTACTGATTGGGTTTCAAATCCGGAGTTTACGAAATTGTCACCATCGCCCCCAATTCCGATGCAGTGTCATACATAATGGCAATAACAGTATATTCAGCATTCATGGTCAGGTGGTATAGACGCAGCAAAGCGTATGGCATTAACAAACACTACCTGCATGCAGCCACATTTATTTAGCTAGTTTGTTCATAAGCATATTTATCTTTCTCTCCTCTAATAAATAATGACTTCTTTAATGAATGAAATTTTGAAGATGAAGGAACAGGTTTCAGAGAGGGATGTGGTAGGTAATCAGAGAGACATTTATAGGTCTAGAGTGAATTAGAGTGAACATTTGGACTGATTCCAGTCTACCACGATAAGTAAAACCGAAAAAAAAATGTTTGGTCATTGTAAGGTTAATTAACTCAGATTTTTAGTTCAATCCTATTTTTGGTCATGGCATTTTCAAGATTAAACGTTATTTCCCGCATGTTTTCGTGTAAAATTGAGGATCCAGTGTAAATTGTTCATAAATAAGAACTTATCATGATGTGCGATTTAAATTACTAATTCATAATTAAAACTCTTGCTGCATATATATGTATATTATCGGTCGATCCTCAAACCAGACTGTTGTGGAGAGGTGGCTTACAACATAGAAAACGATCCTCATACTTAGCAGTTATGGTGAGGTGGTATCGATACTGCAAAGCATACACCACTCATGATTTCACTATTTAAGTAGCACATAAAGTAAGGAATTAAACACAATAAATATCGAATTCAGAATTTAAACTTCTCGATGCTCATGTTTTTTTTTTCAATCTTCGATCGATCCTCATACCGGTCTGTTGAGGAGAGGTGGCTTTTTAGAAAACGATCCTCATGCCTTGCATTCATGGTGAGGTGGTATCGATACTTCAAAGAATTCAACACTTACACATACATACCTTCGGTTTACATGCATGATTTCATTATTTACGTAATTAGCACATGAGGTAAGGCAATGCTAATTCAGAATTTAAACTTCTCTATGCGCATGTTTTTTTTTTTTTTTTCATTTTTCGATCGATCCTCATACCAGTCTGTTGAGGAGAGGTGGCTTTTTAGAAAACGATCCTCATGCCTTGCATTCATGGTGAGGTGGTATCGATATTTAAAAGCATACAACATTTACACATACATATTTTCGGTTCACAAGCATAATTTCATTATTTACGTAATTAGCACATGAAGTAAGGAAACCCTAATTCAGAATGTATGGTCATGTTTTTTCCTATTTTCGATCGATCCTCGTACCAGTCTGTTGAGGAGAGGTGGCTTTTTAGAAAACGATCCTCATGCCCTGCATTCACGGTGAGGTGGTATCGATACTTCAAAGCATACAGCAATTACACATACATGCTTTCGGTTTACAAGCATGGTTTCATTATTTACGTAATTAGCACATGAAGTAAGGAAATACTAACTAAGAATTTAAACTTCTCTATGCTCATGCTTTTTCAATTTTCGATCGATCCTCACACCAGTCTGTCGAGGAGAGGTGGCTTTTTAGAAAACGATCCTAATGCGAGGTGATATTGATACTTCAGAGCATACAGCACTTACACATACATACTTTTCCAGAAAACTTGAATGACAGCGGATCGCGGTCAAAGTTTACGCGAACCCCTTCGGGGTTCATTCAATTTGCATGCGACCCACTGCGTTCATATTTACATAAACAGCAGAAAGATAAAATGCATTTCTAAAGTGTACACAATACACAATAATTCCTTCCAGAAACTAAACATGCATCTATAGGAGAAAATACATCTGTGGTGTAATTTGAAGAATTGCCTTTCTTGTTTTTTTTCAGATAGTGTTATGAATAGGACCACCCTTGACCTCGACAGAATTAAAAAAGAAAAGAAAAGAAATTAGCGTCCGACTAAAATAGACAGCTTACAGAACAGGCGGTAGCTAATGTCGAACAAAAAAAACCCACGGTGATCAATTCTACAAACTTTTACGTACAACAGTGTTTGTGGCTCGTAATATCTTAAAAGAAAATTTAAGTGAAAAAGTGGGCGCCCTTGCATGCGTATGAAATATTTACAGTTTGCAAATTTATATGTTAGTTTCGTTTCTTTAATAAATCATGGTTTCTTAAACGCTGTTTCTGTAGTTCTATCAGTTTGATTTAATGGTTGATATTTCAACGTTGATGTAAGGTTGAAAATTAAGCTATGGTTCAAAGATGACTGCTCAACGTTGATTCAACTTTCATATTCAACCGAATATCAACGTTTATTCAACATTAATATCTTAACGTTGAATCAACACTGAAATATCAACGTTGATTCACCGTTGGATTGTCAACTTTGAGTCAACGTTGACTGTGCAACGTTGATTCAAATTTCATATTCAACCCAAAATCAACGTTTATTCAACGTTTGCCTTCAACGTTGACTCAACGTTGAATCAACCGATTATTGCCCGCTGGGTTTCCCGAAATTCATTTATCTGTTTGGAGATAGTGTCTCTGCCTACACTTAATTGCATGCATTTCTGGATTATGTCAAATCAATCAGAAACTTCCAACGACAGAGGCATTGCTAACAAATAAAGTTTAGTAAAACGTTGTTGCTGTGACATACTGATAATCTATTTCACGATGTTTAGGGTAGCGGAATGTACATGTAGGTCGGAGAATATAAAGCTATACATCACGTAAACAAGTCCGTGAAATGAAGACCCCCCTAAACCCCACTTTATATAGAGAAAACTGGGGTTTAAGGGGATAAACATTATTTTTCTTATTTATGGTCCAAGACATAGGTTGTGGGTACTCGTTAGAACCGCCTCACTGAGGCGGTTCTAACGAGTACCCTCAACCTATGTTTTGAGCATTTATAAAAAAAATAGCACGGATTTTCACCAGAAAAGCAGCCATTTTGGAGATGTGAAAACTGCACTATATCGCACGGGTGAGTTTTCGTAATGAAACTGAACATGGAAAGTTCATTTACCATGGCCAACCGAACACGTTCTGCAGACTATTTCTTCCCGTAGCCCCAGCTATTCATCTATTAAGGATAATTGAGGGGTGTGGGTATTTATTGAAAAGGTATACTGAAAGCACATAGAATTGCCTCAATGAGACGAAACATTTCTTTGTTTTATACAAGATTGAAAATATAGCCTTAAAGCATCCATGCTATTCCTAATGGCCCGGTACCAAGATTAATACAGTAAAATTCCTATATTAAGACCTCCTTTGGGACTATTCACAAGTGGTCTTTAGGACCACTTTTGAAGAGTCTCAAAGGTGGTCCCTGACCAGAGGACATTGTGTTCAGAAAGCATGAAGAAAGAATAACTGCACCCTTCTAAATAAGCTTTTTAAAGTAGAATTAGTCTTAATTTTAGGTGGTCTTAATAGCGGAATTTCACTGTACTTGTAATAAGTATTTCGAAAAACGAATTTTCAGGGCCCCAATGATGACTTCCCATTTCATGAATCAGAATCAATATACATGTACATGTACGTGCCATTTTATGCTGTTTATAACATTAATGGCCCGTACGGGTTGTAGCTAATCGCCAGGGTTACTCAAATTAATGTTAATTATTTGTACCTACTGGCTATAAGCTTTATTTGTTTAACGAACCCCAACAAGGAAGTGGGCAAAAATTTACTAGCCCAGCAAGTATAATCGGATATTTTTTCGGGGAATGGGAACACCTGGCAGTTTTGTCCGCCATTTTTCAAAGGGAGACAACTTTCTGGACTTCCTGTTCGCTTTTCTATAAGCCCTGCTCCACTGAAAAAGGGGTATACTATTAAAGGAAAGAATTTGCTCCTCAGGAGCAAATTGAGGAGTAGATTCTTTCCATTAAGAGTTGACCCCTATCGACATGGGAGACAAAAATACTTTTGCCGGAGTTGCCTCCCATGAAGGTGTTCCCATTCCCCTTAAATAAACCGTTTCCCTCATGAGTGTAAAATGACGGTATTATTATAACACACCGTTTGTTTATTTATTTATGTATTTATTTATTTATTGTTCAAAACGTAGATTGTGAGTGCTTGTTAGAACGGATATTCTAACAAGACCGCACAATCTATAACTTGAAGCAATTATAAGACCCTTGCAAACCCCATTTTTTTCTGTATAAAATGGGTTTTTATTAGCGTGTCCATTACATAACCTTGCTATGCGATCGTTTCCTTTTCAGCTATATGGAGCCAAGTTTCAATTAAATTTCTTCTTGGCTGGAATAAGTAAATCATAGGATGATTGGCAGATCTAGATGTAATTGACACAAATAAATGTAAATACATAGACCTTAAGAGATATTAGATTATACATCCAGACTTCTTTATACTATCACAATGTCTTGTCTGAAAATTTCCAGTGATCGAGTGCTATTGCCTGCTGCAGGGATGTCTCTTTAGATATTTGGTACAATAAGATGTGTCAGTCTTGAAACAAATATGATAGTTGGCAGTATGATGAATGTCTGTAATAATAACTGTTATGCTTCCCGTTTCAATAAAGTATGTATTGATGTTTATGTATTAGAATGATGCCGGCTGTGTGGAAATATGTATCGTCGTGTCCCTGAAAGCCCCCAACCGCACCCTATCCTCTTAATTAGAAAAACAAAACCATGACACTAAAACGAGCGTAGTACATATTTCCATCAAAATATTGGTTTCAGGGACATATACAACACCATTTTCTAACTTATAAGACAAGAATATCACCTTATATGTCCATGTAAGATTTTTGTTTCAAATTATTATCTTAAACGAGGGTTATACAAATCAACGCTATCGGAAAGCATGCATATCGCGCTGTAACTACTTCTTTTCACATCCCACTAGTCATGCAAACCGGGCATCATCATTTGTTTAATTTTTGGGCATGTTTGTTTTCATCTTGAAAGCTGTTTCTCATTTGATCTATATTTTAACTGCCCAACGCGCTCTTACTGAAATGAACATTTAGTATTTATGTCATCAAACGGCTGTCAAGTGCAAACGACAGAAAGGCTATGCATGTATATATGCGCTGTACTCTTCAGAATTCATCATCTGCTTTTCGATTCAAATTTACCAGTTCATTTAAATGCATCACGAAAACACACCTATATCATTTTCACCCCCTTAAACCCGACTTTTTTACAGTAAAAATTTAAAAGAAAGACCATCACAAAACACCACTATCGACGCCAAGAGGAAGAGGAAACATACACAAAACAAAATGAATTACGAATGTTTATGAAATGGAACAATCAGCCCTCTCTTCCCCACACGGAGTGATCAGACCATTACAAAACACTAAACAACAACTCACAACAAATTCGCAGACATACAACAAAGATTACAGCAAAAGACCAACATCAAGACTGTCAGCAGCACGTGCAACTGGGAGGCTTAAAGATATTTTACTGGCCGAATCTTTGCCCTAGGTTAGGGTGTTGTTCCCAACAATAATCATTACATATTCGGTTTGCATAATGATTTCCTAACTAAATCATTGTATCATTACAGAGACATAAATCAAATTCAAACACTGAGATGAAGCAAAGATGAGGGCTGCTAGCCAATCCCCCTTACACTGTTGGCTAGAGCTAAAGAAAATCATTAGTTAAACCACGATGGGCCCAGCGACAGGCATAGCACCAAGCCTCAGACCTAACTGGGGTTTACAGCTCTAAACATTTTTTTCTGTTAAAACATAGATTGTGGGTACAAGTTAGAACCCGCCTGTGAGGAGAAATAAGAAAAAAAAGTCATTTTCATATGCAAAATTTTATTTTTCGGTGGTACAATTTGCAATGTATTTGAATAGGCTTGTTTTTGTAATGAATAGGCCCGGGTGTTTGAAATGAATCCAAGCAACTCACTAGGAAACTGATCTAACAACTTTCATTATCACCAAAAGTACATTCATTAAGGTAGGGATGTGTGAAAACTAATCAATGATTGAGTTGAGACCTTAAGCTCGTTTTAGTTAAGCCCCATGCTCTGCATAGCCTCGCATAAGGGAACTTAACCCAAACTTTGTCTGGAATTTCCTTGTCTTGGTTTCAAATATATTAAAGATTCATTCTATTAATCCTAGATATATTTGCAATCCTAATTAGCTGTGTAACACTGAGATTGTTGCAAGCTCCCCAGCCCCAATCCTGCCCTTCGTGGTCTGCTGAGGTACAGAGATCTAGATCGCATTATGATAACAAATCCGTGAAACGAAGACCCCTCTAAACCCCACTAAAGAAAAGTGGGGTTTACGGGGGAATACATTATCTGCCTTTCTTTTTGCTCAAAAACATAGATTGTGGGTACCCGTTAGAACCGCCTCATTTGTTATCATTTTTACACAAAATGTGTAATTTCTGACACCATTTTGGACGCCATTATATCACACGGACATGTTTTCCTAATGGCTAGCTAGATTGATTAACCCTTGCGTTATCTTAAATTGGTACTCAGTGTTAATTAACCTGGGTTTAACACTGTATACGGCCTTTGAAGATTACATCGCTGCCATCATATTCGTTTGTTTTATACAAAGACAAACATCGGTGCATGAAACGCTATGGTATCAAATGTTTTCTCCTCAGATATCATGTAAATTAACAAACCCGTAAAAGGGCAAAATAATTGGAAATCCAATTACTCTTTTGATCACAAAGCATTATTAACAGATTTTCAATACTGGTCGTAATATGTATTCACTACTAGATAATTAGGAGTACCGTCGTTCTATTGTTCTGCTATCGAGTATTAGTATTCTTGTATCTCAGTGAACATCAAGCTGCATGTACGTTTCGTCTTATTCCATTTTGCGAGCTCTTCCATCAATTGGACTCCTCTATTAAATGGGCCCCGTCAAGCGATTTTGGTACTTATCGCCTATGCGAGCAGCGAAGGTTCAAGCGAGCCTGCGCATCCGCGCAGTCTCGACAGAACCATCGCTGCTCGCTCATTCAAGCAGTGAATCAAGAGGAACCTTCAGACAGAAAGCGATATCCCTGGCCCCTCTGAATGGCTAGGCATGCGCAGTTAAAATTTGTCATGACGGAGTGCTCTAAGACACAAATTCGCTTGGTGGGGCTCAAATGGGAAATGGTACTTCCGTTTGCGCATTACGATAACACGCCCGTGCGACATGGTGCATTTTTCACATCCTCAAAATGGCTTCTTTTTCTGATGAAAAGCTGTGATAATTTACTTCTCTTTACTGCAAAAACAGGTTGCGGGTGCCCGTTAGAACCGAGTACCCACAACCTCTGCTTAGAGCAGAAGTAAGGAAGATAATGTGCAATCCCGTTTACCCTAGTGTTTAACTCACATGTCATGTAATGACCAAGTGAGCTTTTGGGATCACTTTTCGTCCGCCGTCCGTCGTCAGTCCGTGCGTGCGTGTGTCCGTCCGTCCGTAAACAATTTCTTCAAACAACATCTCCTCCTAAACCACTGATCGAATTTTGAAAAAAACTTCACAGGAATGATCCTTAAGTGGTCCCCTTTCAAAGTTGTTCAAATTGTTACGGTCCGTTGCACATCTAGGTCACAGGAGCCAAAAAATTTTTTTTTTCACCGAAAACTTAAAAAATCTTCTTCTCTGAAACCACAAGGCCCAGGTCTATGATATTTGGTATGAAGCTTCATCTAGTTGACCCTTACCAAGATTGTTCAAATTATAGTGTTGGGGCCAAAAATGCCCCCGACCCGGGTCCCTTTGGTTTTACATAGGATTATATAGGGAAAATCTTTAAACATCTTATTGTCTGAAACCGCAAGGCCCAGGTCTTTGATATTTGTTATGAAGCTTCATCTAGTGGACCCCTACCAATATTGTTCAAATTATAGTGCTGTGACCAAAACTGCCCCCGACCCGGGTCCCTTTGGTTTTACATAGGATTATATAGGGAAAATCTTTAAAAAATCTTCTTGTCTGAAACCGCAAGGCCCAGGCATTTGATATTTGGTATGAAGCTTCATCTAGTGGACCCCTACCAAGATTGTTCAAATTATAGTGCTGGGGCCAAAAATGCCCCCGGGGCCCTTTGGTTTTACATGGGCTTATATAGGGAAAATCTTTAAAAATCTTCTTCTCTGAAACCGCAAGGCCCAGGTCTTTGATATTTGGTATGAAGCTTCATCTAGTTGACCCCTACCAGAATTGTTCAAATTATAGTGCTGGGGCAAAATATGCCCCCGCCCCTGGGCCCTTTGGTTTTACATGGGCTTATATAAGGAAACTCTTTAAAAATCTTCTTCTCTGAAACCGCAAGGCCCAGGTCTTTGATATTTGGTATGAAGCTTCATCTAGTGGACCCCAACCAAGATTTTTCAAATTTTAGCCCTGGGGCCAAAAATGCCCCCACCCCGAGTTTCTTTCGTTTTACATGGACTTATATAGGGAAATCTTTAAAAAAAATTCTTCTCTGAAACTGCAAGGCCCATGTCTTTGATATTTAATATGGAGCTTCATCTAGTGGACTTCTACCAAGATTGTTTAAATTATTGCCCTCGGGCTACAAATGCCCCTGCCTGGGGGCCCTTTGGTTTTACATAGACTTATATAGAGATAATCTTTGAAAATCTTCTTCTCTGAAACAACAAGGCCCAGGTCTTTGATATTTGATGTGAAGCTTCATGTAGTGGACCTCTATCAAGATTGTTTAAATTATAGCCATGAGGCCAAAAATGCCCCCGCCCCGGGGCCATTTGGTTTTACATAGGCTTATGTAGGGAATCTCATTAAAAAATCTTCTCTGAAGCCGCAAGGCCCAGGTCTTTGATATTTGGTGTGTAGCTTCATCTAGTGGACCTTTGCCAAGATTGTTCAAATTATAGCCTTTGTTGATATTTGGTATGAAGCTTCACCTTTTTAGACCTCCCTCAACATTATGCTCCTTATAGCCCTAGGGTCAATAATGGCCCTTCCCGGGGCCCACTTGTTACTCTATGGATCAGATGAGCGATCCAGGGCCATCATGGCCCTCTTGTCTTTATATAAAGCGGGGTTTAAGGGAGTACTCATTTCGCGGACTTGTTCATGTGCTGGTTTTGTTTTGTTTTACAGAGATGGTGGGTGGGGGTGAGTGGGTAGACGGTTCTGTCTTCTGTTTTCCATAAACTACCGTGTGTATTCGAACACACAGGTCTCAACAAACAGTGTAAACCCAGATGATATGCGACATCTCATCAGGGTCTATTTGTTTGGTAATTTTAGACACACCATCGGGCAGTTAATTGTACCTGTTCATTAGTTTCAGCAGGAAGCCTCCGTGGTGAAGTGGTTGTTCTACTCGCCTTGTAAGCCAGGGGTTGCAGGAACTATTCCGGACATCCCCAGACCTTCGGATGAGTCTTTAAACCGAGGTCTAGTCTCCGCCTGACCTAAGCTGTTGGTGAGACGTAACACTCAAACACTCACTCACTCATTAGTTTTCGCGCACCTATGTTAAGGATTTGAGGTGTCCGAATAGTTAGGTTAAATACGGCAAATCCTTCCGAAAAAAGGGTTATTCTCAGTGAGACAAAAAAAAAAAAAGAAGACAACCAGTGCTTCAGCTGAAGTGCACGACCCGCCGGATGCTTTTAGCTTTATGAGTGTTACCATATATGGGTTTGGCGGCAATTTTGGTCATGTGATCTGGACCTATAACGGTTCCCCAATAAATGCGCCTTATCGTAAGGAGCAAAAATATATCTTATACTTGAGTACTGTATTCTGAATCGTTTGAAGGATAAAATGCATTCTTACTTTTCCAATACAAAAGCATATGTGTCAAAGTTTGACCTAGGCACAAATAATGTCAAGGTCAACCCAGGGTCAACATTTTAGCACTTTATGATGGGCCTACGTCCCAGATGCTATTTATCAAGTTTCGTGGAAATCTGCCCAGTGGTTCTGGAGAAGACTATTTTTGAAGGGTTTTTACCATATATGGCTTGGCGGCCATTTTGGTCATGTGACCTGGACCCCATGAGCAAATTTTGGTTTTACCCATCCCATAGAGGCTCCATATGAAATTTGACTTCAATCGGCCCAACGGTTTCTGAGGAGAAGCAGTTCGAAAATTTTCACATTTTTCGCCTCGGCGAGGCTATACTAAATGGAATGTAATATTTGGCAAGTTCATTGGTTAGATCTTATTGATATCTATCAGTATGTCAAAAATTATTTAAATATTCCAATCGGTTAAGTCACTATCACCAATTTTCACAAACGGGTCACGGACGGACAGACAGACTGACAGAATGGCACGGTGATTTCAGGGCACTCTTAGAAAATCAATCGACTTCAGTCGGTCGCTTTTTCTGCGGGTCGTGCAATATTTCAAAGTCGCCTACTTGAACGCGTGTTGCGTGTTAGCAATGACATCAGTACCCAATTTCGTAAAATCATTCTTCGAAATAAAAAGATTGTGCCTAACATAAATGTTATACGACAGACTGCATGCATGGTAGTTAACCCAATCACTGTTGACAACTTTGCTTCCCTCTTCAATTGCACGCCGTTGGGTCAGGCTTAAGATTCTAATACGGTTCTAGCGTAAAGGCTTACTGAGAATTAGAGAGAATGTTTAATGCACGACCCGCAGAAAAAGCGACCGACTGAAGTCGGTTGATTTTCTAAGAGTGCCCTAAAATCACCGTGTCATTCTGTCATTCTGTCAGTCTGTCAGTCTGTCCGTCCGTAACCAGTTTGTGAAAATAAGTGACAGTGACTTAACCGCTTGGAATATTTAAACAGTTTTGGCATACTGATAGATATCAATGAGATCTAACCAATGAACTCGCGAAATATTACATTCCATTTAGTATAGCCTCGCCGAGGCGAAAAATGTGAACATTTTCGAACTGCTTCTCCTCGGAAACCGTTGGGCCTATTGAAGTCAAATTTCATATGGAGCCTCTATGGTATTGGGTCCAGGTCACATGACCGAAATGGCCGCCAAGCCATATATGGTAAAAACCCTTCAAAAATAGTCTTCTCCAGAACCACTGGGCAGATTTCCACGAAACTTGATAAATAGCATCTGGGACGTAGGCCCATCATAAATTGCTATAATGGTGACCCTGGGTTGACCTTGACCTTCTTTGTGCCTAGGTCAAACTTTGTCACATATGCTTTTGTATTGGAAAAGTGAGAATGCATTTTATCATGCAAACGATTCAGAATACAGTACTAAAGTATAAGATATATTTTTGCTCCTTACGATCAGGTGCATTTATTGGGGGAACCGTTATAGGTCCAGGTCACATGACCAAAATGGCCGCCATACCCATATATGGTAACACTCATAAAGCTAAAAGCATCCGGCGGGTCGCGCACTTCAGCTGGAGCACTGGTTTTATGTTATGTTGGTTGGTGCCTGATGCTCTGTCTCTGGTCGGGCCATCGGAGTCTAACTGTTGGCTTTCTTTTGCTCCAGAATTTCAGTGGTCTCTTGTTGTTGAGTCCTCACAGTTGTTTCATCTCTGTTGCTGTTTGATTTTTGTGTTCACGGAGATCAGTTAGGAGGCCTTCATGCGGACAGAACAAATTATTTGTTTTAATCGCGACGGAAGTAAGGGCGAAGATTGTGGTCAGATAAAATCGATTTTATCCCTCAGCGGAAATCGTCTCCCTCACCGTTCCAGGGCGTTTCTTCTGTCGCGGTTTATTTTTATTATGGCTGGTCTTTGAGTGTGTGTATCGCTTATATGATTTTGTTTTGGATAGCCATTTTGTGGGAAACCAATTGTTCTTTTGGTTTTCCGCTATGGATGTTTCCAATAGGGTCTAGTTATTTCATGTTTGTGTTTCTTTCCCTTTGGTGTCTCTGATTGGAGATGTGTGTTAATTGTATCGATTCCTGATCATTGCCTTCACTTCTATTTTAAAGGACACTTGTTTTCTTAAATAAACTGTGTATTCGAGCATCGGCACCAAAATAGAGGTGGAGGCAATGATCCAAAGACTAAAACTGGCCTGCGTTTCTGCACATATTGACCAGTCTTCGCTGTGTCATGACGAAAACACGCCTATATAATTTTTATCCTCTTGAACCCCACTTTTATATAGTAAAACTTGGGTTTCCGGGGGTATACCTTATTTTTCTTATTTCTGCTCTAAAATATAGATTGTGGGTACTCGTTAGAACCGCCTCGATGAGGCGGTTCTAACGGGTGCCCATAATTTATATTTTGTGCAGAAATAAGAAAAGTATCACAATTTTTCATCTTAAAATTTCTATTCTTTGGCCAAGAAATTGACAATGTATTTGTATAGACGTGTTTTCGTAATGCTTCGCTGTGTGCTATATGGATGTGAAGTTAAGTTTTACGAGGGGCGTTCCCTTAATGTTGTCATTGGGTTTGTACAGGGCACATTTTTAATCTCATTCACATTTCGTTTACTTCAACCTTTCACAGTATTCTCCCTTGACGGAAACGCACTTTTCAAGTCTCAAATTCTATTTTGTAAAAGACGAGAAGTAAGCCTTTTAGGTATACAAGGAAGACACGTATACATTGCACTACCAAGTGCAATATTCGGGATTCATATCGGCGACCAGAAACAGTTTTCTTAGTAAAGGAAACGGCAGGCTAAGGTCTGGCGACGTGGATGAGACAGATGAACTACAGTTTCCTCCCTCATTTTCACAGTCTTTTCTCTCAGTAAACAGCATAAAATCTTTCGATTTCTCAACACTCTACACAACTATTCCTCATGATAAATTGAAATCTAATCTCAAGGAAATCATAAATCAATGTTTTTTTTTTCCACAAGAATGGTAAACGTCGCTACCAGTATGTTGTCCTTGGCTACAAAGACACATACTTCGTTCGAGATAACTCTGATGCACCACAAACGTGCACTGATGCAAATGTCATAAGGATGCTGGAATATCTAATTGACAATATTTTCGTGGAGTTCAGTGGACTATTTTTTCAGCAAACAATTGGCATACCAATGGGTACTAATTGTGCACCGTTGCTTGCCGACTTGTTCTTGTACTCGTATGAGGCGGAGTTTGTACAAGGTCTCCTCAAAGCAGACAAGAAACGCCTTGCACAACAATTCAATTTCACCTACAGATGTATAGATGATTTATTGTCTCTGAAAAATGCTAACTTCGAAGAGTACTATTCAAGTTAACTTGAAATTATGGAAACAACAGAGACTGCAACCTCCTCTTCATACTTGGATTGTTATCTCTATATTGACAACGGGAAGCTTACTACTAGGCTGTGCGATAAACGAGTCTTCGATTTTCCCATTGTCAACTTTCCCTTCCTGAGCTGTAATATCCCGTATGCACCAGCATATGGAGTTTACGTTTCACAGTTAATCCGTTATGCTAGAGCCTGTTCCAAGTAGCAGGACTTTATGGAACGTGGGAAGCTGCTCACTACCAGGTTGTTATGCCAGGGGTATCAAAAAAAAAAAAAAAAAAAAAACTGGTATCAACACTAAAGAAGTTCTATGGGAGGCACCATGTTCTTGTTGATCCGTACAATGTGGCCATTTCAAGAATTATTTCTGATATGTTTGCCAATTGAAAGCCATAGGATGACTTCCAAAATCTCGGACCAACCCTTCTCGGCATTAACACCTTTTCTTCGTTCGGGTCGATGGGCATGGTGGGCGAAGCTTGCTTACCAAGTAATGCTTACTATCCGCGGACGCCTGATTACACTCTTCTGGAGTCCACGTCTGTTGATCTGAACATTGATATTTGCCATTTTGTCTATGGACTAATGATTTTGGATTAACGCTTTGGTACTACGACCTTAGCTACTTCAAGAACTATTCTTGTATTGTTATGAAAGAGACTTCATGTTGTCGCTTTCCATTGATAACCAATCTGAAACTATTGAAGCTTTTAGCTCCACTTCTAGATATTTAGATGATTTATTAAATATTGATAATACCTATTTCGATGGTTTGATCAGTCAGATTTACCCCCCAGAACTTCAGTTAAATAAAGCAAATTCTTCTGATACCGAGGCCCCGTTTTTGGATTTACATCTATCTATTGTAGATGGGTTTGTTACATGCAAAATTTATGATAAACGCGATGACTTTGATTTTGAGATGGTAAATTTTCCTTTTTTGGATGGTGATGTTCCTCGTGCGCCATCCTATGGCGTTTATATTTCGCAATTAATTCGATTTGCTAGAGTGTGTAGTCATGTTACTGACTTCAACACTCGTAATAAATTGTTAACGGCTAAACTTCTTAATCACGGTTATCGGTACCATAAACTACGCAAAGCCTTTTCAAAATTTTATTGTTTTACTTCTACTTTGACAAGAACAGAATTCTGAGCAGGTGCGTTGTCATGGATAAGACACAGACTTCTTTAACCGTAGTGCGCCTAAACTTTAGGCAACACACCATTCTTATAAATTTTACCTGCGACTGTTTTGCCATTTTGGTATGGGAATTGCCAATGGACCCATCGCAATTGACAAATACCGCATGCAATGTTTTTGAGGCTCTTAATTCGGCAATGACCGGTCTTGCTTGGTCTTTTCGCAGCCACTGTTTGTTATAGATGTGTCTCTAATGTTCACAATAGTAGACCCATGTTTCATCACATGTAAACAGCTCAATATAGTGGCTATGTAAACAAATACTACCCCACCCACTTCTGCTGCTAATTGTTGTACCATTTTCTGTTGTTTTCAAGGGAGCCCTGTCAGCACACTGCATTGGCAAGGACAATAGCCGCACTCAGCTCTATTGTTCATCTACCAAAAATGAAAGGGAGCTAAAAATTGACGCCTGGCAGCCGTTAACTTTTTAGCAATACCTCAATGAAATCAACCCACTGTTTGAAACAGGAAGCGTAAACATGGTAAACGATAAATATCTAATAGCAGCAGTTTCGTATGTCAGTTACATCCCTTGACATCCAGGCCATGTGACACTGAATTTATATATATTTCTTCACAATGACACAAAATCAATACACTGAAATTTAAGTTATTGCTTTCATAAATGCCAAACAGTATTTAAAAAAAACTGACTTTACAAATGATTTGTCTAAATCGCGACGAAAGTAAGGGCGAGGATTGTAGCCATGTAAAATCGATTTAAACCCCCGGTGGAATTCGTTTCACTGACAGTTCCAAGGCGGTTCTTCTGTCGGGGATATAGCTTGTCTTATAGCTTGTCTTTGGGTGTATGTATCGCTTATGTTATTTTGCTTGGGATAGCCAATTGGCCATTTTGTTGGAATGTGACTGTCCTTTCAGCTATTGATGTTTCCATTAGGGCCTCGTTGTTTCATGTTTGTGTTTCTTTCCCTTGGTGTCTCTGATGGCAGCGGTGGGTTAATTGTATCGATTCCTGATCATTGCATGCACTTCTATTTGGCACCTACCCGTATTTATTACGAAAATTCCCCATGTCTACAGGCTGAGTGAGTGCTTGAGTTTTACTTCTCACCAACAGTAAAGGTCATTCGCAGACGTGGCCTCGGTTTAAAGTCTCATCGGAAAGTCTGGAGAAGCCTGGGATTGATCCCGCGACCCGCGACCCGCGCACAGGCTGGAAATATTTATTTTTTTTTGGGGGGGATTCCTCAGAATTTGGGATTGCTAATTCAAGGGCACTGACCTACGTCCTTTGGCGACGTTAAAATATTCGACTAGTGCTTTTGTCTGTACATTTCTACGGAACGTTTCGAATTGACGAACAATTTTAATCTATGCATCAGATACACCTTTTCTAAGCAACCAAGTATCAAACATTAAACCGATGATAACGTGTAACTATCATTAACGGTCTGACTAAAACTGGAAAGTCAAACATAATGAAGACTTGTTTCGTGTTGTCAGAGGCACACAGATGGCTTTCGAATTCCGTTTACGTAAACTATATAAAATACAACGAACTTAAACGTAAGTGGCTTATGCGCATTGGTCATAATTTTGAACACAATTCACAATGTCTGGAGAATGTGATTTTCATTCCATTAGAAGTCGTAGTGGCAAAATAGGGCCCGGGATATAGTCAAACGAGCACCCACACTTCTTGGATTTGAACAACAATATGAGTCACGCCATGAGAATTCCTATTATTAAATTTGCGAACAATAAAATAATGTGTAGACAGCTTTGACCTCCTTGCAGTCTGATCAGCACCTAAAGCTTCACTCACACGTTAGTTGGATGATGATGATTTCGTGTGTAACGACGCGTCAACCCTCTTTGTGGGTCATAAGCGTGAACCGGTTACTTGTAAATTGGTACATCACCTCCAGTGTCTTATCTAAAATTTCAAGACATTATGATTGTTAATGAAGCTAAGCCAGTTTACTTTATGGCAAATAAATGTGGAGGCAATGATCAGGAATCGATATGATTACCCCACACCTCCCATCTAAGACACCAAAGGGAAATGAAAACGTCACAAGTGGAAAGCCAAAAGGACTGTTACGGTAACAAAGTTTTCTAGAGATTGTACGCATGTATGTGCCAAGCTTCAACTACGTACTGAGCTTCATGATCCAGTGAACATGCCGAAAGAACCCTACAGACACAGTCGTGATTCAACTTTGAGTCAGAATTAACATTGTTTCAACGTTTATTTAACCTCGAGTGAATGCTGAGCTTGGTATTTTGAAGAAATGCATGTCGTTTCATCAGGATAAAAGTGCGTTTTGGGGGTTGTCAAAACTGACATATTTCTAATGAAAAACGCTTGATCTTATTTCTGCAGTAAACGCAATAAGTTGCCTCATTGAGGCGATTCTTACCAATACACATAATCTATGTCGATAGGCATTGTGGGCGAAGCTTGCTTACCAAGTAATGCTTACTATCCTAGGACGCCTGATTACACTCTTCTGGAGTCCATGTCTGTTGGTCTGAACATTAATTTGCCATTTCTCTATGGATTAATGATTCTAACGTTTTGGTACTACGACCTGGGGCCAGTTTCATCAATAAACATCGTACGATTAATCTTAAATTGGTCGTACGCACTTTTTAAAGAGCTGCGTACGTCAGTTTCATCAAAACATCGCAAAGTGTTCGTACGAGCTAAATTTGCGTCTCACTAAACTAAGTCGTAATTTTGAATATGCGCTTAAACGGTCACTTATTGTCACATGCGTGATCACGTGCCGTCATGAAATAACCGTGAAAGGTAGATTACACGCTTTAAAATTATTGTTCCTGTGGACCCAGATGAATATTCAGTACAAACAACGTTGAAGCTTCAAACTTGTGTTGCCATTTCATTGTCGTAAGATACAGATGGTAATTGTCTGGACCCCTTCCCTCTTTACCACTGGCGAGTTGGGCTGTTTGTGGACGTCGTGACGTCAGATGAGCGTTGATTTAACGTTATTATGAACCTTTCACAAGCACGTTTGTCAGTTAATGCGGGCGGGCCTCTTCCATGAGTGCACGTTTATCGTTGAGTTTATAATATTAGTTGAGGAAAAGGAATGACATCACGGTGAGACCTCGCTGAGCATTTTATTACCTTAATAAATCCAGTAATGCAAGGGCATGAATACAAGATTCAATTTATCTTATGAACTTAAAACACGGTTTACGCACGATTTTAACACAAAGGTCAATGCATGACGTTGTTTTACAAAGACGCCGCATATAACGTAACGTGAAATACATGGGCGGCATGATGCTTCCACGCAGAGCTGAAACCGACCCGCACACGAGTACTGGTAAACCGCTTCGAGGATCTAATATGTTCTATAAAAGGGTTATCGTTTGGAAGAAAGGAATACACCACATAACTGGAAAATATAGAGTGCCCATGTTTCCTGCGCCAGACTTGCTAGTTTCGGACAATTAAACCTCATCAGTGACCCTCAAAATATTTTCAAAATTCCGCAATGGAATCAATGATCCCAAAGGACAAGAAAATATAAACCACACTATGATGTTGGGCAGGGAGACTTTTTGCGGCCCCTACACATTCCCACACATCAGCTGTAGTGACGTCAAATATGATCTATAAAAGGATTATCCTTTGGAAGCAATGAATACACCACAAAACTGGAAAATATGGAGTGTCCATGTTTTCTTGACCAGACTAGCTAGTTTCGGCCAATCAGGCAACTAAGCCCGGCCAGGCAATGCGGTGCGAGTCGTCCCTTCCATGCTTATAAACCCTATTGGTTTCATTGGGACAGAGCTTGAGATGTCATTTCATCTCAATGCCGGGTTATAGTCACACAAAATTGGAAAACAACGTCTCAAAAATGAACATTACAGTGTTGACGGGGACGTTAAATCTCAAATCAAACAAACAAATCAAAAGCCTCTGAAAGTTTACGTGTATAATGTATGTCAGTTTTCAGCTCCGGTTTGTTGTTGGTAATGGTCTTAGCAAATAGTATTCATTGATTGCCGTCTGTCAGGTCGTCCAGCGGGTTTTGCTTTCAATGAAAAATAAATTCATTTCATTTGCAACATATATTCTACAACATGACTGATTTTAAACTACAAAGAACATGACTTGAAACGAAGTTTTATAGCTACATATATGTTTTCACAATTATACAATCGCCTGCAAAATATAGACGAAATGAAAGTACGCGAGACTATGACCCCCACCCCTCCATGTGCCATCTGCATGATGCCGTTTAGCTTTTCGTACATACGAGTGTACACACATGTACGTACGTCCTTCCGTATGGGGTGTACGTACGTGATCCTTTGACCTCAGGTTAAGACATTGTACCAGGAAGAACCAAAACTTTTATGAGCTCATATTTTCCAGACCATATGATGGAAATGTGATGATAGGTATAGGCCAATAGGTTTATTCAGCAATACACTTTCCCTTACCTATAACCTCTAGGTCAAGGCATATTAGAAAACTTTACATGTAGAAATTACTTAAGAGCTCATATTTTTTAAAACCATATAATGGATTTGGTTCATATTTAGTACGATGATCGATACTCATTAAACGTTTTATTCAGCATACCCGTGCCCATGCCCATGACCTCAAGGTCAAGTTCACGGACTCAGAATATTTTAATGTCAACGTTTAAATAGGATCTCACATTTCCCTATCCATATCATGGATTTAGTTCGTATTTGGTATGATGAAAGATACAGGTCGTTCCTCCGCTACTCCATTTAGTTTTCGCCCACATCTGATTAATGATAGGCTCGAAATAAAAGAGGCATTAAAACCCAAACTCAAGGACAATGTCACAGATTTAGTAATATATTTTTTATGGATTTGGTTCATATTCGGTATGATGATTCACACATTTTCCAAGATTCAAACGACATTACCCCCGCCTACGCCGATATCCTCATTGACAGTTTTCCAAGCTAGAAACGATGTCTTTATTTTATTTTATTTATTTATTTATTTATTTATTTATTTATTTAATTATTTATTTCCTTGGTGAGGACGGTCGCCGGGCGGAGGCATCTGTGTCGTATTGACAATTCTAGTTCGATATGTCGATTTTAGGTACATTGAGTCTTCGTTTACTAGTCTAATTGCAGATTGTGGGTCGTCGCGTCGGTTATTTTGCTGTTAAGCCCCCGTAAACTGTTGGTACATGTATATAGGTCATTTTTGAGACGCTACTTCTGATTTTGAGGGGCTTTTACCCGACCTTGAGATGGAATGGCATATTAAGCCCCATCGACCAAAGAAACCGCTAGGGTTTAAGGAGCGGTCCCACTCGCACCACTTTTCTTGGCTAGGCTGTTACATTCTAAACGGCAAACCAGTAATCAAATCATCAGAAAATCACTTCTGTATAATTCTAAACACCTTGAACCCCACTTTTGTATAGTAAAACTGGGGTTTACAGGGGTAAACTTTATGTTTCTTATTTCTGCTCTAAAGTATAGGTCGTGGGTACTCGTTATCACGTCTTGATTGAGAAGAAATCAGAAAAATATCACAATTTTTATCTGTAAATGTTCTCTTTTTTCGGCGATAGAGGTTACAATGTATTTGTATAGGCATGTTTTCGGAATGTTGGTCAGTTTCAGCTCTGCGCGGAAGCACTATGCAGGCCAAACCCGATGGGTGAAAGCGAACGTCAATTCTATGTTATACCATGAAATATAGATTGTGGGTACTCGTAAGCAGAACCACAACGATGCGCTTCTAACGAGTTCCCTCAATCTCAATTTTTCAAAGAAAAAAAAAACAACACTAAGAAACCCCGTCCAAAACCTAAAGATTATAACAAGGGGCGGGGGGGGGGGGGGTAGTTTCGAGGGATCTTTATTGCGTGGGCTTGTATAATTAATGTGCGTTATCTGCGAAGGTATAAACAAAATGAAATGTTGCGTACCATCCTTTTAATAATTTAACCTATGCCGTGTGTCATCTTCAGCTATGGCTGTGATAAGACGAAAATTTCAATGTGCGACGTCTAAATATTCATCTCAGAAATACGAAAAAATATGCGAACATCGCAGATTGTGAGCATTTGATGAAACAGGATTTTTGTCGTAAGAACTTCGTACGATCTTTTAAGACAAAAATACGTCGCAAATACTTTGATGAAACTGGCCACTGAACTGCCTTCAGAACAGAAAG
Source organism: Lucinisca nassula (assembly GCA_963580285.1). Classification (NCBI taxonomy): domain Eukaryota; kingdom Metazoa; phylum Mollusca; class Bivalvia; order Lucinida; family Lucinidae; genus Lucinisca; species Lucinisca nassula. The sequence goes on along the minus strand of OY757015.1, from coordinate 114,806,488 downwards.
AATTATTTGGTAGATAAGGGTGCTTTTTCCCCGACTTGTATACGTGAAATGTTGAGGCACTTCTATTTGCAAGACTAGTCTGCTTTGTAAATATTTCAGGGACCGATAATTCAGTGTGGCCTTGTATAACATCTAAGTTGTTCTTATAGTTTATATTACAGCTGTAATAGAAGCCTCCGTGGTGTAGCGGATAAGCGTCTCGCCGCATAAAACAGGGTACTTGGTATCGATTCCGGGCTTCCCTAGACTTTCGGATGAGTCTTTAAACCGAGGACCCGTCTCCGTGTGACCTAAATTGTTGTTGGATGTAAAACTGAAACCAAACAGCCGTAAAAATAATTTACAGATGCTTTCCACCAGTAGTCATGCGACGATGTCACCAAAATGGAAAGCACTATGTTTCAAACATCCTCATATGGACAATATACTGTAACACTTATTTAAGCCAGCGCACGACAAAACCTACAATAAGACATGTGCGTCCAGCGAAGAATCAGATCAGCCTGCGCATCCATACAGTCTAACCAGAGACTTCTCGTGCTGCATGAAGGAGTAATGGGCCCTTAGTTATCCTAAGAGGGCACAGCGAAGGCTCTGATCAGTCTGCGCGGATGCTCAGGCTGATCTGAGTCTTCGCTGGACGCACATATCTGATTGAAGGTTTTGTCGTGCGCTGGCTCATTGGTTAAAGCACAAGATGATACACAACTTAAGCCTTCAAATGCCAGAGCGATTTTATATGCCTAAGGCTAAATATCCTGAACAGTGCCATGTATAAAGACAACGCTCGCTGGTTGTTAATTGGATTTTCGTCTCAACAGAGATTTGTCACCTGTCAGCGAAGATATTCTGACGATGATTTTAATTGAATAAGGAACCCATAAATTTTAACCCAAGTCCCCTGTGAGTAGAAGAACTTAGGGCATTTGTATTTATTGTTAGATATGATATAGACTAGCAATTTCTTGCAATCCATAGTTTTAGCTTGGGAAAGAAATAATGTTCTAACCCTCGTGTTCTTACCCAAACTCGAATATTCTCGAGTGTTTGATAAATGTACCGTCGTTAAAATTGACGTCATAGCATGTTTCATGACGTCACTAGACGTCACTGTAGTGTCATCGCAATTTGGCGGACGTCGGCAACCGAAGTGACTGCAATATTTAAAATCCATGCTCAGAAATGGAAGGTATGCAAGAAAAAGATTCCAGCATGGGTGTGGATAGAAGAATCCGTCCTCGGGATCATTGCCCGGGATTACTAGGCAAGCCTCGTGATACGGACAGTGACCCTCGCTACGGTTTTATCCATCCACCCCTCACACCCATTACTTGTACAAGGGCGTGAAACCCGCTTTGTTTTTATTTAAATATTTCCCTTAATTTTGCGTGTGGGTCCCTTTAAAAAACGCCTAGGTGTTGCGGTTCTAACGAACACGCACACTACATGTACATTATGATAACACAACCGTGCGACATAGTTTTTTTTACATCTCCTAAATGGCTACTTTTCTGATGAAAATCAGCGATATTTTTTCTTATTTATACTGCAAACATAGGTTGCTGGTGCTCGTAAAAACCGCACCTATGTCTTGAGCAGAAATAAGAAAAATAATTTATACCTCCGTAAACCCCAGTTTTCTCTATATAAAGTGGGGTTTAGTGTGGTTCATTTCACGGACTTTTTCACGTGATGTGAGGCACGCGAGATCAATTTTAAAGATTTTCAACCGAAAATATTCTGTTTAGAGACAATTTGTTTGTTTGATTTGTCATTTAACGTCCCGTCAACACTGTATAGGTCATTTTGGAGACGTTGCTTCCAATTTTGTGGGACTTTTACCAGACATTGAGATGAAATGACATCCCAAGCCCTGTCGCCCAATAAAACCAATAGGGTTTATATGCATGGACGGGCCCGACTCTCACCGCTTTGCCTGGGCACGCTTAGATCCACTAAGCAGTTTAAATGAAGTCGTGTGCGTCGATTTCAGCATTTGCAGCCCATCTATTTCTTCAAGCCCCGATGCTGTTTAGAGATGAGAGAGCATTATTGGGTATGTTATACTTAACGTGTCCCATAAGAGAATATCTGGACATACCCTAGTGACTAACTACATCGGTGCAGATGTGGCATTAACTTTTTTGTGCAAATGCATCTCACCCTCCAAACGACGATATGCAACTTCTATAGACGTATATATCACCCAGCAATTCGGTTGTTATGCTTGTATGCTTGTGAAGAGTCTCAGTGAAACTGACAACACTGTGTCTGTTTTAAATTTGCTCTTGGTTTTTTTTTATAGCTTAAGGGGAATGGATACACCTTCATGGGAGGAAACTCCCGCAAATGTAATTTGTCGCCCATGTCAATAGGAGTCAATTCTTAAAGGAAAGAATTTTCTTGCACACCAGACAAGGAAATCCGTGATTTTACCCTGGGATAGAAATTTATGTTTTGACCCTGGTGTTTCGACCCCAAATCGAATATAGTCGCGTGTTTGATAAATGCACTGGTTGATTACAACCTCATGCGCGGCTTCGTCATGCGTGACGTCACTAAACATTCCTGTTGTGTCATCACAAAATGGCGGACGTCGGTAACCGAAGGGACAGCAGCATTAAAAATTCGCAATAGAAATGGAAGGTATGCAAGAAAAAGAATCCTATATGGGTGTGAGGGGTGGATAGAAAAATCCGTACCTCGGGATCACTGTCCGGCATCACTCGGCAAGCCTCGTGATGCCGGACAGTGACCCTCGGGACGGATTTTTCCATCCACCCCTCACACCCATATAAGATTCTTATATGCTCCCTTTTTAGAAGACCCCTTCATAAGTGGGTCTGAGCCTTTAGAAAAGCGACCATGATGTCCCGAAAGTTGTCTCCGTTTGACATATGGTGCAAAATGGTGTTCCCATTCCCCTTACTCCAGCGATATGATGTTTTAATCCAGTTTGGTAGTATTCATAGAGACCTTAGGATAACACTGTCATGGACTATTGGACGTTTTATTGGCATAAACTAGCAATTTACGGAACAAATCGTTTCATGAAGCTCGCCCCTATTAAATTGTCTTAGGCTCACCGATTATATTTTATTATTAACGACTAACCATCTATTTACTATTGAATGACAATTGATCAGGTCAAGAATACGTAAATGACACCGCCGCCAAATTTTACGCGGGTTGACCTGCAATGTCATTGGGTACCAAACAAACGTCTTCATTGGAAACGTTCTTAGTCCCCCATGCCATGTCGGTTAAATGATAAGAATTTTCAGTATTTATTTATTTGTGTGCTGTATTACACTGCAAAGTCCAAAACTTCAAGCCATTTACTCCAATCTTTCTAATAAACCTAAATAAATGAGAAAATGTAAAATAACATGAACAACTAGTGACAACATACTCCCACATTTTATTCATAGTCTTCACAGTACCAACTAATTGTTTCTCCAGTGCGCGGATCCTTTGACCATTGCCATGACTTGATCAAATATACGGAATTAATTTTCTTCCACACCAGATAAGGAAATCCATAGTTGTTTTTACGGATTTGTTATTTCTTTATTCTTCCCCAAAATTGCTCGAACATTTTGAAAACATACCTTTCCAAGAAAAGGCTTATCTTAATGTAGATAAAGTCGTTCCTTTAAATGCAGTGCAGCATCAAGTTACATTTATTATAAATTCAGCTGCTACATTTCTCAGTAACCCTCATGTGATTATATTGCAAAAGGTCCTCAAGATATATTTTGATTTTGACCATCAGAGATTTGCTATTACCTAAAATGGTACAGTACTGTAATGCCCATGTGATTTGAACTGAATAATGGAGCGGTTTAAATAAGAATGCAACCAAACATAATTCGTTTCTTCATGTTTTTATTTATTTTTTTCTCAGTGAAATTGAAGTCCAGTGAACCGCTGCACATCTAGTGTATTGTAGTCTAAATTTCTAGTGTTTGATCAAAGCGCTGTTTAAACAGTGCGAGGTTCATGCCTTTGGACGATAGACACAAATACTTACAGATCGCCATATGGCCATTTTGTGGGAAAGTAACTGTCCTTATGTCCTTCCTTTGTTTAGGTTTCCATTATGGTCTGGTCGCTTAATGTTTGTATTTCTTTCCCTTTGGTGTCTTTTATGAGTGGAGTAAGTTAATTGTATCAATTCCTGATCTTTGTTTTACTTCTACTTTGCTTGTAGTTTGTGCCTGGTAACTTCAGTGGCTGGATGCTGTAACGGTTCTCTGTCGTTCTCCTCCTTGGGGATGTTTGTGTGCATGCGTGCGAGTATTTCGTTTGTTCTAATTATACCAATTTTACGTTGGTGTTTTGAGTTTTCCGTTGCACATCTAAGGTCAAATGGAGACGGAACATCGATTTGAAGACTCATCCGATAATCTGGAGAAGCCCAGAATCGACCCCGGGCTTATGAGTTGAGTAGCTTTACCACTACACCAATTTGAATGTGGGTCTACAAAGTTCCCTTTAATTTTTTTGTATTGAATTGCTTTCAGAGCGTTTGACAATGTGTTGTTAGCTCACCTGTCACGTAGTGACAAGGTGAGCTTTTGGGTTCACTTTTTGTCCGTCGTCCGTCGTGCGTGCGTGCGTGCGTGCGTCCGTAAACTTTTCTTGTGAACACACTAGAGGTCAAAGTTTTTGGCCAATCACCATCAAACTTGGTCAGAATGATAATCATGTCAATATCTCGGTCAGGTTCGAATATGGATCATAGCAGGTCAAAAAGTAGGTCAGTAGGTCAAATCAAAGAAAAACCTTGTGAACACACTGGAGGCCAAAGTTTTGGGCCGATCGCCATCAAACTTGCTCAGAATGATCATCTTGACAATAACTCAGTAAAGTTCGAATATGGTTATGCCGGGTCAAAAAGTAGGTCAGTAGGTCAAATCATAGAAAAACCTTGTGAACACTCTCGGGATAACAGTTTTGGTTCGATCATCATAAAACTTGCTCAGAATGATTATCTTGACAATATCTCGGTCAGGTTCGAATATGGGTCATGTCGGGTCATAAAGTAGGTCAAACCATAGAATAACCTTGTGAATACACTAGAGGCCACAGTTTTGGTCCAATCATCATCAAACTTGCCCAGAATGATCATCTAGACAATGTCTCAGTCAAGTTCGAATATGGGTCATGTTGGGTCAAAAAGTAGGTCAGTAGGTCAAATCAGAGTAAAACCTTCTGAACACATTAGAGGCCAAAGTTTAGCTTCAATCATCATAAAACTTGCCCAGAATGATCATCTTGACAATATCTCGGTCAAGTTCGAATACGGGTCATGTCGGGTCATAAAGTAGGTCAAATCATAGAAAAACCCTGTGAACACACTAGAGGCCACATATTTAGTCCAATCATCATCAAACTTGCTCAGAATGTGAATATTGATATTATCATGGTCACGTTCGAATATGGGTCATGTCGGATAACAATGTAGGTTGGTAGGCCAAATCATAGAAAAACCTTGTGAACACACTAGAGGCCACAGTTTTGGTCCGATCATTATCAAACTTGCTCAGAATGATAGTCTTGATAGTATCTCGGTCAAGTTCGAATATGGGTCATGTCGGTCAAAAAGTAGGTCAGTAGGTCAAATCATAGAAAAACCTTCTGAACACACTAGAGGCCACAGTTTAGGTTCGATCATCATAAAACTTGCCCAGAATGATCATCTTGACAATATCTCGGTCAGGTTCGAATATGGGTCATGTCGGGTCATAAAGTAGGTCAGTAGGTCAAATCATAGAAAAATCTTGTGAACACACTAGAGGCCACAGTTTTGGTCCGATCATCATCGAACTTGCCCAGAATAACCATCTTGACAATATCTCAGTCAAGTACGAATATGGGGCATGTCTGGTCAAAAAGTAGGTCAGTAGGTTAAATCATAGAAAAGCCCCCATGGGCGGGGGCCCTCTTCATATTGATTAAACGCGTGTAGCAGTGACACTCAGGTGAGCGAACCAGGGCCCTCTGGGCCCTCTTGTTAAGCGTTTACCGTCTAATATACTGGCGTTGCAAATTACCGGTGTGTTAACTGTTCAAGTCAGTGTATAAAACAAACTGTTCTACCGATTCTGATAAATTGTTTCAATTTATACCATTATTTCATTCATAAAACAGAAATAAATCATACATGTTTTTTTTTTCAAAAATAAACCCCAACCGGCTAAATACTTTATTTATTGTCTGCTGCTACTAATTACCGGTGTATATGTAAACAAGGTCTGTGGAAAATTACTTTGGTATAAGGGCCTAGATTTGATGTGGTCATGTAATTTTATTAACTACACAAGATGGAACAACAATATATATTTCAAAGAAAATCAAGTGTCACAATTAGTTATACTTTTTTTATCGTTCCATTTATGTAAGGGATATAACCACAGCTATGTTTTATCTACAGAACACGTATCACATATTATGTTTTATATATGGAGATCGTACCAGTAAACGAGGGAACTAACAAGATAAAATACGGGTGGAAATCTGTATAACTATAGCTTTCATCCATATTTTGGTGTCATGTGACGTACGTGTGAAGACAAAAGAGTTGACGTCATCTTTATCTATGCACCGGAAAACAGACGGTCAAACAGTTGGACTACGAGCAGACACACTTTTCGTACAGCAATTTATTAACTATTTTGAATGTACCGGCCCCGATAGCTCAGTTGGTAGAGTGTCCGCTCCGGGAAACGGGAGGTCACGGGTTCGATCCCGGGCCGCGACATACCAAAGTCGTTAAAAATGGTACTAGCTGCTCCTCGCTTGGCACTCAGATTTACGGAGTAGAGCTAGGACTGGTCGACCCAGTGTCAGGATAATGTGACTGGGTGTGGTATCATGTAATGTGTCTGGGACATGATACTTCAGTGAGGCAGCACTATAAAAATGAGCATTGAGCTCCCTGTCGCAACCAGACACCGTCGTGATATGACTGAAAAATTGTTGAAAGCGACGTTAAACCCGAATTCAAACACACACACACACACACACACACACACACACACACACACACACACACACACACACACACTATTTTGAATGCAATTTGTATGCTTTTATGCATATAACAATAACCAGCACGATCATGATTTATGACTACAGATAAAAGAATTCACTTACCCTGAGAAACTGGGGACATTTCTGCTATGTGTTTTTTTTTTCTTTACAGACAGAGAGAAAAAAATGTCTTGTAATCAATGAAAGGGAAATTCCGAATGATAAGAACGAACGCGATAATATATGTAATATAATGGTAAAACGGAATACCCGGTAATTAGTATACCCCGGTACAGTAATACGTGCATAAGGGACATTTGTTTGGTAAACGCACCGGGGAAGGAGGGAGTTTATATATTTGTGTAACCCCTTTCGTCTTGAAACAACCAGTGGAATTTATCCATTGCGTCGTTCTAGTTTTCTGAGCGGAATAAATCCTTTAGTTGTATAGCTTACATTTTTGTGTCATTAGGTGAAAATATTAACTTAAAGGTGATTTCAGTTCTGTCTTGTAGTCCTTGTTTCAAAAGGATTGCGTTTTTATAGAAGATTGAAATTCATGGGTTACATTCAATATTTTTGGCGGGATGTCTTAACAATGGCTAAAGGTAGAGAGAATTTGAAGAAAACAACAAAATTATTGTTTTTTTTTTTTTTTTTTTTTTTTTTTTTGGTGAGTGAAAATTAAAAATAGAACAACTCTAGTATGTGAATTGGTGGGTAATAAGTCACAGTTTGTCGTTCAGTTCATTACGCAAAGACGCATATACAAATACATTGCCACCTTTATCGCTGAAAAAAAAAATGAAAATTTTATGATGAAAAATTGTACTATTTTTCTTATTTTTGCTCAAAATATAGATTGTGGGCACTCGTTAGAACCGCCTCATCGAGGCGGTTCTAACGAGTACCTACAATCTATATTTTAGAGCAATAATAAGAAAAATAAGGTATACCCCCGGAAACCCCAGTTTTACTGTATAAAAGTGGGGTTCAAGGGGGTCAAAATTATATAGGCTTGTTTTCATGATGTACAACTAGATAAATCAATCGCACCACGTGCTTGTAATTTTAACTATAATACAAATAACCTTAAACAGTCAACAATATGCTGGTACTTGTAAATCTGTTAAAGTCCGCGGGTAGGCTCTCTTGCCTGATGCCTCCAGTTGACCTGTCGCATAGGCTACGTCGGTCGGTGTGTGCTCGGAGGGGGATGTGCTGTGTTTGCCGAGTCTTGTCCATCATCCGTTTTGGTTTCAAAACTTTGGGGTTGAGACACACTGATGAAGATTAAATATCAGAAAGGCCTCTGTGTCACTAAATTAGGTAAAGTTACGCCTTAATTAAAACATGCTTCGTATGCCAAGGGTATACTACTACTTGTGGTTCAGACGACCTACCCACTAACATTAAATGCGTGTCTCACGGAAATAAACGAGACTCGCCTACTGATTTCTTAAATGTTTCCGCAGCGATAGCTGATCGACCAGAATTGTAAACGAGATCCTAATATCAATTATTGTCAAAAGCATTCACTCATTCTGCTTAGCTATCATATGTCTTTGTTTATTCATCTGTGAGGTTTCCCATTAGACCTCCTAAGTTGTCAATACTTCTTGGGCAGAATTGAGAAGTGCTTATTATTAGCTGAAAACGTGGTGTTAATAAGCACCAATTGCCACTTTATCAATGACATTAGGTTGCAGGTTCTGTAGTTAATGCAAATGATGTGACAGTTAAACCAGGCAATTAGCATCTCTTTTTTTATTCTTCGTTCTTTCTTTTTTCAAGTTGGCCTCTAAGTACCGCTTTTTATTGCAATATGCTTTCAAAAGTAAATGGGCGAATGAATAATGAATAAAATAAAGCAAGTGAGAGATTAAAATAGAAGAAGAGGCAATGATCAGGAATCGATACAATTAACCCACAGCTCCCATCAGAGACACCAACCCTTTTTGTACCAATTTTCCCTTTTTGTACCAAATAGCATGAGTCCATTTCAAAATTTAGGGGGTCAGGTTGTGTTTTCTTCAAAATTTATTGGGAAAATGGCTGAACTTGCTGCAAACATTGTAGGCCCTGATCATAGGGTCGGTGTTTTAATTTTTAGTTTGTTCTTTTACTAATATAAATAGTAGAGTCGGGGGGGGGGATCTGAATCAAGGTCGGTCGGGTTAGCGGAAACACGGCTATTTTTAGGCCTTAGATGAAAAGATTTGATATTTTTATCATTGCTATATAAATTATATCGTAAGATTAAGACTACGAATATGTCTAGAAAAAGTTGAATGATTCGAGTTATTGCTGGATGTGCATAAAGTTACTCTTTATAATTTGCTGATAATGCAGTTCATGTATTATATATTTGCAAGATTTCTGTAAACGGCTTCGAGTTATGACCTGTGTAATAAAATAAATAAAAATCGCGGTTTTGCAAGAATGATTGGAGAATTAAATCATTAAAACAGCATTGCATTGCAATGAAAAATAATGACGTTATCAACGAAGACGTTTGTTTGATATCCAGTGACGTTGCCGGTTAACGCGCGTAAAGTTTTGGGGCGATGTCATTTACGTATTCTTGACCTTAACCTGATGCTAATGACGTTATTATTTTTGCGGTGTTTGAAACGTTATATATTAAGCCTCAAAGTAATTATTTCACCAACGCCATATACATGTATAGTGTAGCTATTGAGATATGGCAGTAGTTTGCGATCTTTTTGATCACCCTACGTAGATTCTGAAAAAGGTTATCTAACGGCAGCAATGGATATACAGTGAAAATTCTTTTTAACGACAACCTTTTGGACTGTTCAAAAGTGGTTTTAAGACCACCTTTGACAGTCCCGATGGTGGTGTCTTATGAAAGGAGATTGAAAGTAGAAAACACAGAAAAAATCCTCAAACCATCTAAATGTGTTTCAAAAGAGGAAAGTCTTAAATTTAGATGGTCTTAACAGTGGAATTTCACTGTACCATAAAACTGAAAATTGTAGTACATGTTTTTGCTTGCCAGTTTCGGATTGTTAGGCCTAAAAGTGACCCTCTGTTATATTTAAACTTCCAGGATTGAATCAGTCATCCCAATAGATTAGAACAATATAATAAATTACGAAAACACGCCTATATAATTTTGACCCCCTTAAACCCACTTTTGTATAGTAAAACTGGGATTTACCGGGATATACGTTATTTTTCTTAGTTCTGCTCAAAAACATATATTGTGGGTACTCGGCGAGGCGGTTCTAACGAGTTCCCATAATCTTTGTTTTGAGCAGAAATACGAAAAATATAAGGATTTTTATCTGAAATTTTTCCGTTTTGGTGGTAAATTTTTCAATGTATTTGAATAGCCGTGTTTTCGTTATCATTTATCCTGTTCAGAAGTTATATAACTGATCTTGCCAATATTGTACAAAATATGCCAAAATGTTTTAAATTTTGGGTAACTGTTTCAACAAACTTTCTGCGACCGTACCTAGATGCTTCAAGAATTTGTTTCGGTTAATAATTGGATATGCCCATTCCAACTACCAGCAATCGATAACAGCTTGTTAAATGCTTGGTGTTATAAATGGAATCAAAATTGTTTTGACGGCCAACATTATGGCCAGTGACCATTAGTTTGTGCCAGAATTACGTTACGCTAATTGCGGACGAAATTATAGGCTTGCGGAAATCTTTCTTTTGTAGAATGCACGTTTTCTTTCATTTGAAGAAAGGCACCAAAATATTAAAACTAATTAAAACATTAAAACAATATTATTTTCTCATTAATATTTAAAGCCTATGGCGACATGGTTTGGCTATAATAAAAGATCTTGAATCTTCTTGATTATGTAGTCTTTACATCTGGGTCTACTCTGTTTGCTCATGCATACATGTATCTGTCCGAACACATACGGTAAGTGCGGTAGTTTGGGACAGAAATAGACGAGCGCTACACGACACTCAACACCAACCGCTTTCCTGTAAGACGGGAAGTTGAATATGCTTGTAGTTGTTAGAATGACTCCCTGGTGAAGCAATGCTGTCTTTAATGTTTGTTGAAATGAAACATACGGAGGATATGTTTAGAAACAATCACGCAAAAGGCACTGTATACCCTTATCTATGTACATAATAATCGAGCACGGTTTACAATAGTGGTCTTGACACGGGCGATGTCATATTTAATGCAAACGGAACACGAGCGATGTCATGTAATGGCCAAATGAACACAGGCGATCTCATATAAAGGCAAACTGAACACGGGGGATCTTATATAAAGGCAAACTAAATACGGGTGATGTCATATAAAGGCAAAATGAAAAAGAATGGTTTTGGAGAAATTGTAGTTCAGATCCATTTCTGAATATATAAGACATGGTATGCGACAAACTGCAAACTTCCTTCCCGATACCTTTGCATCGTTCTTTAATGACACGAAAGACAGTGGGTCTACCTTATAAACGTATTTAGTGATGGCTGCTGCTTGCATGAGGAAAACATGTCCATGTCAAATAATGGCGTTCAGTATTGTGTCAGAAATGACAATATTAGGTAAAACTTGTAAAATCTTTCTTATTTCTGTTTTCAACAGAGAACGCTGGTGCTTATTAGAATCGCAAAAATGAGGCGGATCTAACGAGTACCCACAATCTATGTTTTGGACAAAAATTAAGGCGGATAATGTGCATCCCCGTTAACCCCACTTTTCTGTACATAATGTGGGGTTTAGAGGGTTCTTCTTTTCATTAATCTAGTTGCTTCGAAAATAGCTCTCCATAAATTGTACTTTTCTTGTTGTTCCATGCGTTTCATTCACATTATTTCGGGGCCGCGTCTCAAGGAATTATGTCTTCTGTTTTTTTTTACTCATCTGTGGAGCCAGACAGGGCCTGTTCCGTTAGTACCAGTCGGCTAAGGCATTCTTTATGCAGACAGCGACTGCTCTGATCAGCTGTGCAGATGCGCATGCAATAAATAGATGCATCAGCTGAACAAGCCCATGAAATGGACGCCTCCTTAACATCACTTTATATAGAGAAAACTGGGATTTACAGGGGTATAAATTATTTTTCTTATTATTGTTCCAAGACATAGGTTGTGGGCACACACCAGAACCGCCTAAATGAGGCGGTTCTAACGATCACCCATAACCTATCTTTGGAGTTTTAATTAGAAAAATACCACAACTTTGCATCAGAATTATTACCGTTTTGGAGAAATGAAACATGCACTATGTCACACGGATGTTTTATCGTAATGGTTGTCAAAGACGGCGTCATGGCGTTAGGCGCCAGCAACCACGCGCTATTTCATGCACAAGCATATCTTTTTCACATGACGGTGTCGACTGAATAACACATGTATGATAAGTCACATTTTCTTATGCAAGGCTCATCTGTTGCTTGCCACAGTTGTAAATAGAACGCGAAGAGAAAAGCTTGTACCTAATGTTATTTTCTAAATCGAACAATAATGAAGTCCACGAGGACACTATACAATATAATGTCCTGCTGACTTGTTTTACAACTAACTTCTTTATTCTGTTAAGGTGGAATTGGTATATTGCATTCACGTTTTCCGGTTAACAATGAATGAGCCTGGAAGCTCAAGACAAAAGTACATGTACTTATCGTATACGTTACGATAACACACCCGTGTGACATACTGTAGGTTTTCATATCCCAAAAATGGCTACTTTCTGATGAAAATTATTGAAGTGTTTCATATGTGAACTCATTACACAGGTTGTGGGTGCTTCTTAGAACCGCCTCATTGAGGCGGTTCTAACGAGTACCCACCACCTATGTCTTGGAGCAGAAATAAGCGAGATAGTGTATCCACCTTTTAACCCAAGTTTTCTCTATCTTAAGTGTGGTATAGATGTATGTTCGTTCTATTTTATTGCACGACCCGCAGAAAAAGCGACAGACTGAAGTCGGTTGATTTCTAAGAGTGCCCTAAAATCACCGTGTCATTCTGTCATTCGGTCATTCTGTCAGTCTGACCGTCCGTAACCCGTTTGTGAAAATTGGTGATAGTGACTTAACCGCTTGGAATATTTAAACAATTTTTGGCATAATGATAGATATTAATACAATCTAACCAATGAACTTGCGAAATATTTCATTCCATTTAGTATAGCCTCGCCGAGGCGAATAATGTGAAAATTTTCGAACCGCTTCTCCTCGGAAACCTCGGAAACCGTTGGGCCGATTGAAGTCAAATTTCATATGGAGCCTCAATGGGATGGGGGAAACCAAAATTTGCTCATGGGGTCCAGGTCACATGACCAAAATGGCCGCAGAGCCATATATGGTCTGTCTGTCTGTCCGTCCGTAACCCGTTTGTGAAATTGGTGATAGTGACTTAACCGCTTGGAATATTTAAACAATTTTTGGCATACTGATAGATATCAATGAGATCTAACCAATGAACTTGCGAAATGTTACATTCCATTTAGTATAGCCTCGCCGAGGCGAAAAATGTGAAAATTTTCGAACTGATTCTCCTCGGAAACCGTTGGGCCGATGGAAATCAAATTTCATATGAAGCCTCTATGGGATGGGGGAAACCAAAATTTGCTCATGGGGTCTAGGTCACATGACCAAAATGGCCGCCAAGCCATATATGGTCTGTCTGTCTGTCCGTTCGTAACCCGTTTGTGAAAATTGGTGATAGTGACTTAACCGCTTGGAATATTTAAACAATTTTTGGCATACTGATAGATATCAATGAGATCTTACCAACAAACTCGAGAAATATTACATTCCATTTAGTATAGCCTCGCCGAGGCGAAAAATGTGAAAATTTTCGAACTGCTTCTCCTCGGAAACCGTCGGGCCGATTGAAGTCGAATTTCATACGGAACCTCTATGGGACGGGGGAAACCAAAATTTGCTCATGGGGTCCAGGTCACATGACCAAAATGGCCGCCAAGCCATATATGGTAAAAACCCTTCAAAAATTGCTTCTCCAGAACCACTGGACAGATTTCCACGAAACTTGATAAATAGCATCTGGGACGTAGGTCCATCATAAATTGCTAGAATGGTGACCCTGGGTTGACCTTGAACTTCTTTGTGCCTAGGTCAAACTTTGACACATATGCTTTTGTACTGGAAAAGTGAGAATGCATTTTATCCTGCAAACGATTCAGAATACAGTACTAAAGTATAAGATATATTTTTTTCTCCTTACGATAAGGCGCATTTATTGGGAGAACCGTTTTAGGTCCAGGTCACATGACCAAAATGGCCGCCATACCCATATATGGTAACACTCATAAAGCTTATAGCATCCGGCGGGTCGTGCACTTCAGCTGAAGCACTGGTTTGGGTCTATAATATTCTTCGTACTATTAATGATATTACTCAATCCACTATTTTCAAGAATGTGTGCGTGGTAGCCCTAAGTGCTCCTACCGCCCAGTAACCTTAAAACAAGTATCATCATAATCGAATGGACGTGTCACAATTCAAAGATGAGGATGTCAAGGTAATAAACGAACATATGACACTGTTATATAATAGTTTCTTTTCTACTTTCAGAACAAGAAAGAATGGTGGTTAAAGCAATTTAAACAGATACCATGAATTTATTTGACTGTGTTTAGTGAAAGATTGATGTCATAATATGGATCTCGCTACCCTGATTATTCAATTCTTATTGGCTTTCGTTGGTAAGTGATATTTTTGTTTCCTTAAATTCTACAAACTTTTATTTTTAAAAACCTTATTTACTTTCTTGCCAATATTTAGGCAGTATAAAGACACTTCAAACACTTCACAGCCTCGCTAAGAGTACGGCAAAAATATAGAAAAGCCAGAATCAAAGATTACAGCCTACCATTGGCACCAAGCTTTAAGGAGAGGTCATAGGGAACATTTTACCAACATAGTCTCGATGAACCACCAAAACACTGAGTCCATAGATGTCCAAGCCTTGCAGTCCGATACAAACATTTCGGGCGGTGATAACCCATGATGTTTCCATTGTTTGCTTTGAGGAGGCGAAACGAATTTTGTATTTTAAATGCCAATAAAACATTTGTATTGTATAACTTGTTTTTGCAAACACATCACGAAAACACGCCTATATAAATTTGACCCCCTCGAACCCCACTTTTGTGTAGTAAAATGTTGGTTTCCGGGGGTATACCGAATTTTTCTTATTTCTGCTCTAAAATATAGATTGTGGGTAATCGTTAGAACCGCCTCGATGAGGCGGTTCTAACGAGTACCCACAATTTATATTTTGAGCAGATCGAGGCGGTTCTAACAATTACCCACAATCTATATTTTAGACAGAAATAAGAAAAATATCACAATTTTTCATCTTAAGATTTTCATTTTTTTTCGGCGATAAAGGTGGCAATGTATTTGTATAGGCGTGTTTGCGTAATAAATGATGTAACACGAGTTTGATGAGTCTGTGACCACATCAACAGAAGATCAAACAAAGTCGTAAAAGAGATACGAACAACAATCGTTGAAAGATGTTTCTAGTCATCTTCTCTTAATTGTGTGTTGTGTGTGTGTGTGAATTCGGGTTTAACGTCGCTTTCAACAATTTTTCAGTCATATCACGACGGTGTCTGGTTGCGACAGGGAGCTCAATGCTCACGTTTATAGTGCTGCCTCACTGAAGTATCATGTCCCAGACACATTACATGATACCACACCCAGTCACATTATCCTGACACTGGATCGACCAGTCCTAGCTCTACCCCGTAAATCTGAGTGCCAAACGAGGAGCAACTAGTACCATTTTTAACGACTTTGGTATGTCGCGGCCCGGGATCGAACCCGAGACCTCCCGTTCCCCGGAGCGGACACTCTACCAACTGAGCTATCGGGGCCGGTCTTAATTGTGTGTTACCATCATTTACCGTAGTGGAAGTTTATTCATCTTTGAGTTTTCTCATTAGGACTGATATGTCAATATGTTTTAAGAGGACAGGCGTGAGTTTGTTTTAATTAGCTGAAACTCCGTTGTGTAGATAAGCACATATTGCTAATACATCACCCGTATCAGATTTTGTTCTGTGTTTAACGCAATATCAGGGACGAGTTTAACAGCGCAATTACTGGAAATCGAAATGAAGTATTTTGCTTCGCAGTATTAAAATTTATTTCAGGTTTAATTTTATACAAATTGCTTGCATAACTGCTAATTAGTTTGTTTTTCAAAAGATATCCAATGAGAAAGAGTGACTCTTGATATCAGCTGAGCCATACCACCATACCAATTTTATGTGAATAGACACATCTGTTTTCCTGGCCACTTTTCAAAATGGGAAGTACATGTTGCTATTATAGCGCTAGTATCAGGATTCTATTTTCTTCTTATCTATTTAAAGGGTTATTCTGTGCATGGAATAAACAACAGATCAGACAGTTGTGAAGGACACCCTTTTTTGCCCACGACTAGCTAGCTGGGACCAATAAGACCTAATCAGTGACCCTCATATATTTTCATAATTATACAATAGAATCAATGCGCCCAACGTACTAGAAAATGTAAATGTAATTTTGTACTGTGAAGACTTTTTTACAGCCACCACAAACAATAAGCCAATCGTTCTTTGACCCTTTTTGTACCAAATGGTATCTTCCTGCTTATATATGGCAGGAATCCATTTCAAAAGTTAGGGGTTTCAGGTTGTGTTTTCTTCAAACTTTGTTAGGAAATTGGCTGAACTTTTTGCAAACAGTGTATGCCCTGATCAGACGCCGCGTTCTGTGGCGTCTGATCTGGGCCTGAAACTGTTTGCCACTTACCCCTTTTGGGGTTTCCGGTAACAAACCGGTTAAAATATATTCGCAGAAAGAAAAGGTGAGCAGAAACGCTCACCGCGCAAAACCAGATCTAAGGCATCACCAACAGAGCTGTCTT
Source organism: Lucinisca nassula (assembly GCA_963580285.1). Classification (NCBI taxonomy): domain Eukaryota; kingdom Metazoa; phylum Mollusca; class Bivalvia; order Lucinida; family Lucinidae; genus Lucinisca; species Lucinisca nassula. Next base: position 114,789,559 of record OY757015.1, on the reverse strand, counting down.
CCTCTAACATCTATTGCTTTATCTGCAACAGACAGTCCAAAGATATAATCGGTCTCATCAGCCATCTTAGAACCCACAAACACTAGCATATTTTGAAATGCGATTAAGATTGGTCATTGTCAGTAATGGCAGACGAACTATTATCGAGCGAGTTCGAGGTAAGAACGACGGTAACTAAGTAAGCTGTAACTAAAATAAGATCGAACTGTCTTTTGTTAGAATGAAGTCAGTTTAGTTTCTACGGTTCGACCAACGAGGATAGGATGGTTCGACTGTGGTTGACTGGTTCCCAGAGTTTCCTAAAGCACTGCGTAACAGTAGAACAAGTAATTTGCTTCGTGGGCGTATTTACAAATGGGAAGGGTGTAATAAAAGTAACAGCAACCAACCTAATCTAAAGTTGATCGAAATTTCTCATTAGTGGACCTGCAAGAGTAACAACAGAATGTGGCGTCTGATCCAGGCCTACACTCGTTGCTTAAAATTATAACAATATTTTTATACAATACAATGCAATACAATACTTTAATTTATTCAGTTAAGGGCCATTGCTGGCATATATGAGAAAAATGCGGAAAATAGGACGTCACTGTGCATGCAGTGACGTCAAATTTCATGACGGCATACGAAATGTACTATTCAAACATGTGGCAACTCGGCGAGGCGGTTCTAACGGGTTCCCAAATTCTATGTTTTGAGCAGAAATATGACAAAGGTTCAGAATTTATTCTCCGAAAATATTTATTGTATGGTGGTAAATTTTCAATATCTTTGAATAGGTGTGTTTTCGCCATGCATTCGAGCCTGTGACGTTTCACTGTTGACCCCTCCTACACACACACACACACACACACACACACACACACACACACACACACACACACACACACACACACACACACACACACACACACACCTTATCATGCCCCTGGTGATTCCTGGGCTGGTGCTGAGTGCATGTACAATATTAACGGTGACTCATACAGGACATTGTGTGGACTGACCTTACAATTTCCCCATAGTCTGAGAAACTGAAAAGTGTTCGTTTGCACAAGTGACATGTTGATGGGCGTGAGCTGAAATAAAAGTCCTGTTAATGCGAAAACTACAGACATACCGACAAATTGAACATTAAGGCAAAGAGTTCACTGCCTAATGGGGTTTTCTCAAATAAAAGAGGAAATAGCGCTTAAGTTATCTGTATAAAGACTACATCTATCACAAGAGACCGTTGTATACTATGGTTGATCCACTTAGTTCGCAATCCATGCAGAGAAGTTACCATCACGAAAACACGCCTATATAATTTTGACCCCATTGAACCCCACTTTTATATAGTAAAACTAGGGTGTACAGGGGTAAACCTTATTTTTCTTATTTCTGCTCTAAAATATAGATTGTGGGTACTCGTTAGAACCGCCTCGATGAGGCGGTTCTAACAAGTACCCAAAATCTATATTTTGAGCAGAAATTAGAAAACTATCACAACTTTTCATCTTAAAATGCTCGTATTTTAAGTGATAAAATTTACAATGTATTTGTATAGGCATGTTTTCGTAATGAGTGTCCATCGAGAATAATAACCATGGTAGTATTTTTCAGAATGTGAGTCAGAATAATAAGACTAGTTTTTTTTGGCATCTTTTAATGAATCGACCCAAAATTAACAATACTGCAGCCGTTTCACTGATCTTTACCAAGTGATTGTCACCGACCGATTAAGTAAAATCGCGGGCAAAATACAGTACAATTCCCATATAAAGACCCACGTGATTGTCACCGACCAATTAAGTTAAACCGCGGGCAAAATATAGTAAAATTCCCATATAAAGATCAAACCATCTTTGGAACATGATAAAAGTGGTCTTTAAGACCTCTTTTGAACAGTCCCAAAGATGATCTCTTATTGGGAGACAATGGGTGTGGAAAGGTGCCCACAATCTATATTTTGAGCAGAAATAAGAAAAAGATCGCAAGTTTTCATCATAAAAAGTTTCATTTTTTCGGCGATAAAGGCGGCAATGCATTTGTATAGGCGTGTTTTCGTAATGTTAATAGCGGAATTTACTGTTTTATATATATACCGGAAAATGAGATTTGATTCCAATTTTTCTAGCCTACACTATCTATCTATCTATATATCTATCTACCTATCTACTAATACTGCGTCGGTCACATTTGACCATTACCGCGGGTGTACATTACATACACTCCAGGTTTGCAGGATGAAATAAAAATCAAAAATGAGTTCCTTTAAGAGCAATGAAAACATTCATAAGAAAGAAGATGGGCCATACTACGTAGTTTCGGCTAATAAAGCCTCATCAGTGACCCTGTAATGATCTGGCAAAGAAAGCCAGAGGAAACATACTGCAATTTTGCGAATTTGGAATAGTCAGTCGATACAAACACTTATATAAACCAAAATGGGTTCCAAATAATTAAAAACCTGTCTAGAATATGAGTCTAAACCAATAATTTATTTCTGATTTCTCAGAATATTCACGCTGATCTCAAAGGACCAAAAGTAAAATATAAACTGCACTATGGTTGAAAGCCTTCACAGTGTTCACGTAATTACGGTAGGGATCTTTAACCTGCACAAGGGATGGTTCTCCCTGCACAGGGGGCCTCCAGTTAACGCCCCGATTCAAAGGACGGTGCACTTTATGACACTCATCCCTGCAAATGATGCCAATGGAATATTTGAACAGTCCGAGTATGAATGCAAATAGAACGTTTTCTCATTCACTAATGCGAAAATCACCTGGAAATAAATATCACAGCGTAGACAAAACATTTTACCTATACATTGATACCAAACCTGTTAAAATCCGTGCACTTTAGCCGTGTATATTGTTCGATAAATACTGTCTACTCTTGTATACTAATACAAAACATGGTTGGAAGAAGGTCAGAGTACGCCGTTGAAATACGGTCCTATATTTAGAATTGTTGTATTCTTGGTATACGGTGCAAAGACATTTTTGATGAAATATGTTCGGTTTATGGGCATAATGGAATGTCTTTTCCGACAGTTTTTCGTTGGTGTAAGAAATTCACCTGTGGGCTAGGCTCAACAGAAGATACACCACATGATCGTCGGCCGAAAAGAGCAACATCTGCCAAGATGGTTGCTACAGTGAAAAAAATAGTTGCTACCGATGCACGATACACCACTAGGCAAATAGGTGGTATGGTTGGCATCTCATTAGGAGCAGCTCATACAATTCTGAAACGGGATTTGAAAATGAGAAAGATCTGTGCTAGATGGATTCCCCATCTGTTGACAGATGAGCAGAAAAAGACACAGTTCAGTGCTCCAAGACGTTGCTTAAAAAGTTTCTAAATTACAATGCACGGTCTTTCGCTAATGTCGTCACAGGTGACGAGACATGGGACCACTTTTTTTAGCCAAAACGAAAGATTCAGAACAAAATATGGGCAACAAAGTATTGCAAAAGACCATGCATTGCAAAGCGGACCATGAGCGTCAAGAAGGTAATGTATGCCATATTCTTTTTCAAATCTGGGCCCTGCTATTCAGCTTGCTGTGCCTAAAGGCAAATCTGTAAATGCGACGTTTTACAAGAAATATTTCAAAGAAGGAAGACCCGCAACTGGTTTTGGCCAATGTCAGATTGCTACATGACAATGCGTCATCGCACAAGGCGTTCATTGTGCAAGACTATCTGAAGCAAGAAAAGGTTGTTGAACTCCCTCACCCCCGTACTCCCCTGACCTTGCCCCGTGTGACTTTTTTTTCTGTTCCCGCGACTGAAAAAATACCTTTCTGGTCGAAATTTTGTACAGCGCAAACATATCGGTTCTGCAATATTCCAGTGCTTTCATAGTATACCTCGAAAAGACTACCAAAATGCATTCAATGAATGGATCAGAAGACTGAAAATTTGTATATCTGTTAAAGGGGAATATTTTAAGGGGACAAAATAAATTTTTCATCGAAATCTATCACGGAATCATTTTTATGTGCTTAGTTGCATTCATACTTGAACAGTCCTCGTATTAGTTCCAATATCAAGATCACACACTAGTTTGTTAAATTTGAAAATAGTATTTAGAATCGATTTATTAGCTCACCAGAGCCGAATAGAAGTGAAGGCAATGGTCAGGAATCGCTACAACTATCTCACAGCTCCCATCAGTGACAACAAAGGAAAAGAAACACAAACATGAAACAACTAGACCCTAATAGAAGGCTCATATGAGCCCCGCCAAGCGAATTTGGGTCTTCGAGCATTCCGTCATGACAAAATTTAACTGCGCATGCCCAGCCATTCAGAGGGGCCAGGGATATGGCTTTCTGTCTGAAGGTTCCTCTTGATTCACTGCTTGTATCAGCGAGCAGCGAAGGTTCTGGCGAGACTGCGCGGATGCGCAGGCTCGCCTGAACCTTCGCTGCTCGCATAGGCGATAAGTACCAAAATCGCTTGACGGGGCCCATATGTTAGCTAATAAAACGGCAAAGTTCTGTTGTCTGTCTGTCGTCTGGTAACATTTTCAAACATATCCTCCCCCGAAACCACTGGGCAAATTGAAGTCATATTTCATTAGAAGCCTTCATGGCATGGGGGAACGAAAGATTGTTTGCAGAGGCAGAGTCCAGGTGACATGACCAAAGTGACTGCCATACCCATATATGGTAAAACACTTCAAAACTCTTCTCATCCGGCACCAGTGGGCTGATTGCCATGAACTTTGGTATGTGGTATAGGCAATTCGGCCCCATCAGTTTGTTAAATGAAGACCCTCGGATGACCTTGTCCTATTTTACGCCAAGGTCAAGTTTTGTCTCATAGACTTTTGTACGAGAAAAGTTCGAATTGATTTTTTTTTAAACTATCGCCGCCTATAATCTGAAAATTGGTAGATGCTAGTAGCTAAATAAGATGTCGAAACTATTAAATGCCAATGTCATTACAGTCGAACTTCAATGGCTCGAACACCTTTGGGACCTCGAAAATCTATTCGAGACAGGGGTAGTTCGAGCCACTGAGGTTACTGTCAGGAGGCATAACGAGATACTTTTAAACATCTTTTCGGTGTTCTATAATGTATGCTGGGTGTATTCATTAGAATCGCCTCATTGAGGCGATTCTAATGAGTATACACAGCATACATTTGATAAAACACTAAAATATCCTTAATTATCTCCCACTATTTCTTATGTAGAGGATTTCGCTAGATGCTCAAGAATGGGTTCGACTCATCCATGGTAAACAAGCCATCGTTGTTCGAGCCATCGAAGTTCTACTGTATTTGTAAATCTTATGAGCATTAACATACACTCGATCGGAGGAGTATAAATGTCTCTACCATCAGTGAGATTTTTGAATTTTCAGATACTTGGCGATACAGAAGCAATTATTTGTCAAGAGCAAAGAATATGTGTGCACAGTGGTATTTTGTTTACCTATTCTTAGAAATTGTACGTGACGCAGCATACTTGGATAGATTTGTCGAAATATCTGTCAGACAAAAGACAAAGGAAATCTGATATCACATTGTAAAATTAGCTCCGAAGTAATAGAAGTAGAAGTAAAACAAAGATCAGGAATCGATACAATTAACTTACTCCACCCATCAAAGACACCAAAGGGAAAGAAACACAACCATTACACGACCAGACCATAATGGAAAACCAAACAAAGGAAGGCCATAAGGACAGTTACTTTCCCACAAAATGGCCATATGGCCATCCGAAATAAAAAGACACAAGTGATACACACAGTAAGTAACAACCAACAACATAAATAAATCGCAACAGAAGAACCACCTTGGAACGGTCAGTGGAAAGAATTCCACTGGGGGGCTTAAATCGATTTTACGTGGCCACAATCCTCGACTTACTTCCGTCGCGATTTAGACAAATAATTTGTTCAGTCCGCAACATCTTCGTGAACACAAATAATCAAACAACCACAGAGATGAAACAACGGTGAGGACTAGACAGCAAGACACCACTGAAATGCTGGAGCAAAAGAAAACTAACAAAAGGTTTGTTTCATCAGTTGTTTTATCACATAAGGTCTACCCCTGCAAACCCAAGTTTTACTATATAAAAGTGGGGTTCGAGGGGGTAAAAATTATATAGGCATGTTTTCGTGATACCTACTAGGGCTCGTATCTTTCTATTGTTTCCATGCTTGTCAGAGCTTTCAGTACAACTGTCGCCTTTATTTCATTAATAGTGCAAACAAAGTGAAGCTTTAACATGATGAACGTTCTTTTATTGCACGTAAACAATTCAGTGTAATGCGTAACCTTGAAGACCCCAACTTTATACAGAAAAAATGGAATTTTCATGGGAATATATAATTATTTTTGCTCAAAACTGTGGGTACTTGTTAGAACTGAGTTCGGGCTGAATTATGGATATCCATATGAATTTGTTTCAGTGGGATTATTGTTTTTCTTTCTTTTTGTTTTATAAATACGGATTAAAACCTGTAGTTAAATAAATTTATCATCACGAAAACACGCCTATCTAATTTTGAACCCCTTGACCCCACTTTTTTATAGACAAACTTAGGGACGCCATTTTACTATTTATTCCCTATTTATAGATATCCATAATTATTTATGGATATCAATAATTATTTATGAATATCCATAATTCGAATTAATGATATCCATAATTTGAATTATGGATATCCATAAATCGATCTGAATTATGGATATTCATAAATAGAATTATGGATATCCATTATTCGATTTATGGATATATATAACTCGAATTATGGATATACATAAATCAGTCGAATTTTGGATATCCTTTATTCGAATTATGGATATCCATAAATCGAATAATGGATATCCATAATTCGATTTTTGGCTATCCATAATTCAGATCGATTTATGGATATCCATAATTCGAAGTTTGGATATCATTAATTCCAATTATGTATATCCATAGTTCGAAATATGGATATCCATAATTCAGCTCGATTTATAGATATCCATAACTCGATTTATTGATATCCATTATTCGGCTGATTTATGGAATCCGATATAACTCGAATGATGGATATTCATATATCGAATTATGGATATCTATAAATATGGATTAAATAGCAAAACGGCACCCCATAAAAACTTGGGTTTACAGGGGTAAACCTTATTTTTCTAAAATATATCACATTTTTATGCCCCCGAGAATCTTTGATTCGGGGGTGGGGGACATATAGTATTTGCCCTTTCTGTCTGTTTGTCTGTCTGTCCCTGTCTGTTTGTTTGTTTGTCTATCTGTCTGTCCGTCAAAACAACTTTAACCTCGATCATAACTTCAAACGTATTTGACCTAGCCCCATTTAAAAATTCACACACTTATTCACCATCACAAGGGCTACATACTGACCAAGGGTCATAACCGTGTTTCCATTTTTGACTGAATTATCCCCCTTGAAATTTTGCAACAACTCAGAAATCGGCTCCGACGGGGGGCATTGGTCACCTAAAGTAACAGCTTTTGTTTCATCTTAAATTTTTCATTCTTTCTTTTTTCTTTTTTTTCTTTTTTTTTTTTTTTTTTTTTTCGGCGGTAAAGTTTACAATACATTTGTGTAGGCGTTTTTCGTAATGTCAGCGTGACAACAGTTAAATACGATCTGCGTCCTATCCACTGCAAGCACACTTGTCATTATAAAAAGAAAACAACACATGTTACACAGACTGTGCATACCTGTGACAGACGAAACATCCATGCTTGATGATGTCAGACTTTCCTCATCAAAGTGTTCTTCATGTTCAATAAAAATAATATATACCACGGGCAATATATGGTTCAATAAAATAAAATAATATATACCACGGGCAATATATGGTTCAATAAAATAAAAAAATATATACCATGGGCAGTTTATGGTCCAATAAGTGAGTGTTTGAGTTTATGTCTCACCAACAGCTAAGGTCATACGAAGACGGTACCTCGGTTTAAAGACGCATCCGAAATTCTGGAGAAGCCCGGGATCGATGCTGCGACCCCTGGTTTGCAAGCCGAGTAGCATAAGCACTCCATCACGGAGACTTCTATATATGGTCAAATAAAAATAATACATACGTATACTTTTTAAAATAAAAATAATATATATCATACTCTACTATAACCGTAATGACTGCTGTTTAAGTTTTTTTTTGTTTTTATTATTATGATTGCCATTATTATTATTATTATCATTATTATTATTATCTTGCAGTTGAAACAACGCAGTTATGGGACGAATGGTGGGCGTATGAAGGCGTCTCTGGTAAGTGTTAAATATTGTCCTTCATTTTTTATAACAAGCCGGATCCGCTGTGTTTCATTAGGAAAACATATCCATCTGAAATAATAGTGTCCAACATGGTGTCAGAAATGGCAAATATTATTTAAAAATGATAATATCCCTTTTATTTCTTCGTTTAACTTAGATTACGAGCGCTCGTTAGAACCGAGGCAGTTCTAATGAGTGCCAACAATCTATATTTCAGAGCCAAAATAAGACAAAATAAAGTTTACCCTTGAAAACCCTAGTTTTACTGTATGAAAGTGGAGTGGGATTCGTTTCAATGACCATTCCAAGGCGGTTCTTTTGTCGCGGTTTATTTTTGTTATGGTCTGTCTTTGAATTTTGAGTGTGCGAGTCGCTTATATGATTTTGTTTTGGATAGCCAATTGGTCATTTTGTATGAAAGTTACTGTGATTATGAATGTCATTTGACGTATCCAGTAACAATTATGATTCTGATTCTGAACTGTTCTTTAGGCTTTCCGCTATTGATGTTTCAATAAGGGTTTAGTTCTTTCATGTTTGTGTTTCTTTCCAATTTGGTTTCTCTGATAGGAGCTGTGAATTAATTGTATCGATATCTGATACAATATTATCATTGCCTTCACTTCTATTGTTCAAGGTAGTGGGGTGGGGTCAAAACTATATAGGCATGTTTGCGTTATCCATGTTCATTGTTTCTGTAAATTAATGATGTTTTGAAAATTCCCACCTTGATGTGGACCAAACTGCACTTGGTATGCTCTTGTTGAGACTGAAATGTCAGTTTGTGTAATTTCTTGACCAATCTCAGCGGCAAGCACAAATGTGCTGATTAGACTGTCATCACGTGACCAAGTCCGTGAAATGAACACCCCACTAAATCCCACTTTATATAAAGAAAACTGGGGTTTACGGGGGTATCCATTATTTTCTTATTTCTGTCCCAAGACATAGGTTGTGGGTACTCGTTAGAACCGCCTCAATGAGGCGGGAGGCGGTTCTAACGAGCACCCACAACCTATGTTTGAAGTATAAATAAGAAAAAAAATCAAGGATTTTCAGCAAAAAGTAGCCATTTTGGAGATGTGAAAAATGGTCTATGTCGCATGGGTGTGTTATCGTAATGGTGTTGATAGCACCTTGTTGTTCTCAAATGGGCCTAACAAGTTTTCTCACAACATGGCTCATATAAGTGTTGGTTAAGAGGGTCCGCGAAATGAATACCCCCTAAACCCCACTTTATATAGTGAAAACATGGGTTAAGGGGTATACATTATTTTTCTTATTTCCGCATCACGACATAGGTTGTGGGTACTCGTTAAAACCGCCTCAATAAAACGGTACAAAAGTAGTCAATTTTGGAGATGTGAAAAATGCACTAAGCTGCGCGGGTGTATTATCGTAATTACTTGTAATTTGCCAAAAAAATCGGATTGCCATAATTATTTCGCTTTTTTACATAAAACCTTTTTTTCTGGGTAGGCTTCTACACTAGGGGTCATTCAGTACAATGCACACACGTTTGATAGACACTCATTACGCAACCACGCCTATACAAATACATTGCCTCCTTCATCGCCGAAAAAATGAAAATTTTATGATGAAAAATTGTGATATTTTTCTTATTTCTGCTCAAAATATAGATTGTGGGCACTCGTTAGAACCGCCTCATCGGGGCGGTTCTAACGAGTACCCACAATCTATATTTTAGAGCAGAAATAAGAAAAATAAGGTATACCCCCAGAAACCGGAGTTTTACTATATAAAATTGGAGTTCAAGGGGTCAAAAATATATAGGCGTGTTTTCGTGATGAACAACTGTCCCATCACGATAACAAGTTCATGAAATGAACACCCCTCTAAACCCCACTTTATGCAGAGAAAACCGGGGTTTACCTGGGCATGTATTATTTTGCTTATTTCTGCTCCAAGACATAGGTTGTGGGTATTCGTTTGAACCGCCTCATTGAGCACGCTAGTAAGAAAAGGTCACTCAGAAAATGCCACAATTAAACAACGCAGCCGTCTCAAGTCACCTATAGAAAAGTAAACAGAAGCACACACAAAAACAGACGAAACATGAACCAACGGCCAAAAGCCAAATAACAAATAAGACATTGCAAAAGAACGACCACCTTGGGACGGTCAGCATCACGAAAACACGCCTATATGATTTTGACCCCCTATAACCCCACTTTTATATGGTAAAACTGGGGTGTGCAGGGGTATACATTATTTTCCTTATTCCTGCTCTGAGACATAGGTTGTGGGTACTCGTTAGAACAGCCTCAGCGGGGCGGTTCTTACGAGGACCCACAACCTATGTTTCAAGCAGAAATAAGAAAAATATCGCAATTTTTCATCAGAAAATTTTCATTTTTTGGAGGTAAAATTTTCAATATATTTAGATAGGCGTAATAATTAAAATTACTGCGGGGGCTTCAACTCTGGAGTTTATGGTTTTTACCCCACCCCCCCCCCACCCCCCCCCCACACACACACCTCCTCAGTTTCAGTCCGGTATCATACAAAACAACAATAGCAAATTATACACATGGAGGCTTTCTAGCTCAACAGTGATTCATTATAAAATACATAGTAAGATTAGCATTATCAAGAATCAGGGTTGAGACTCAACAACAATCCGACGCCAGAGCAGAAGAAAACCACCAGTTAGATCACGGAGAGTCGAACCCAGGAAATATCCGGCTGCACCCTTCCTGTATTCAAAGGATTTAGGGTTGAGCCATGTCAAAGAGTCCAGAGTCCGGCCCACCGCATTGCAACCAAAGAGCGAAGCAAAAGTGTCCACTGTAAAAGGGTCGACAACCAAACACGCGGTCTGTCGCATAACATCCATGCTTTAACCACTTTTATTGTATTTAGCAACAATATTTCTGAACTGAACCAGATAAAATTATCACTGCCTAGTATTCTTCTGAATTTATAATTTAAACAAAAAACCCATGAAACTCCGGTTCCGACAGTCCCTGTTGCAGAAACGCTTTAAAGAAAATAATGTCGTAATGTCGACGACAAAATTTTGAAAACGTTTTGCGCAGTTAATTGTTTTAGAAGTTTAGTTGTTAAAATTCTGTTGCGGTGATTGAAATCAATAAATCATTGACCCTGTGACTACTTCAACTCAAACAAGTAAATCAAAACTAAACAACAGTCAATATCGTAGGTACCAGGCCTATAGTGATGCCCTGAAGAATTCTTTCTTCGCTAGAACTATTCCTCAGTGGAACAGTCTTCCCTCCTCCGTGGTAAATGCCAAAACTGCAGAGGAGTTCAAAGCCCACATGGTGTAGATTGGGACCCAGTGGTGTGCGTTTTAGTTGACCTCTGAAAGCAGATTGTAAATAGTTTAAAGAACTCATCCAGTGTTTTTGTTATTGCTAAATTCTAAATTTAGCGCACCACCCAACTGAGGTAATGGCCAAGTACGACCGACTTAGTATATGAAGATAGAAAGATAGATTAGCATGACAGCAAGCTCTAGCAAAACGGATAAGCTGTGACATATAAACCCAAAATGACATAGCCTTATGAACGTCACCATCCAAGACAGGAAAACCTATGTTTGTAGTATAGATAAGAAAAATATCATGGATTTTGCATCACGAAAACACGCCTATATAATTTTGACCACTTCGAACCCCTGTTTATATAGTAAAACTGGGGTTTGCATGGCTGAACCTTATTTTATCCTATTTCTGCTCTAAAATATAGATTGTGGGTTCTCGTAAGAAGCGCCTCGTCGAGCAGAAATATGAAAAATACAACATTTTTTAAACTTAAATTTTTCATTTTTTTCGGCGTTAAAGGTTGAAATGTATTTGTATAGGCGTGTTTTGTAATGATCAGAAAAGTAGTGGTTTTGGATATGTGAAAGATGCATTATGTCGCACGGGTATGTTATCGTAATGCTTCACAAATTTGAGGCAAACATAAACTATTAAGGGGAATTGGAACACCTGGCAGTTTTTTTTCCGCCATTTTTCAAAGGGAGACAACTTTCGGGACTTCCTGTTCGCTTTTCAATAAGCCCTATGGCACTGAAAAGGGGATCTACTCTTAAAGGAAAGAATTTGCTCATCTGCTCTTAAAGGAAAGAATTTGCTCCTCAGGAGCTAATTCTTTTCTTTTAGAGTTGACCCCTGTAAACATGGGAGAGAAAAATACTTTTGAAGGAGTTGCCTTCCCTGAAGGTGTTCCCATTTCCCTTAAATGCCCGAACGCCACGAAAGAAGGCACTTTGATGTAGATAACAGTGTAAAATTCCGCTAGCAAGGCCAGGAAATGTTTTAAAAACGTATTTAAAAAAAAACTCAGTTTTTCTTACTTAGCATTACGATATCAAAACCGATATCTGATGATTTTCTGATGAAAATCTGTGATATTTTCCTTATTGTTTACTGCAATCATAAGTTGTGGGTGCTCACAACATATGTCTTGGAACAGAAATAAGAAAAATAATGTATACCCCGGTAAACCCCAGGTTCCTCTATATAAAGAGCGGTTTAGTGGGGTGTTCATTTCACAGACTTGTTCTCGTGATGGTATTACTACACTGAGTGTCCTCTGGAAATTAACCCCTATCGGACTGTTCAAAAGTGGTCTTGAGAACCAATAAAACCACCTTTAATAGCTCAAAAGTGATCTTACCGACCTCCTTTGAACTGCCAAAAATGGTCTTAATATGGGATTGTTACTGTAAAATTATGAAAAACTTTCAAACATTCTGTTTTTTGTTTGTTTGTTTATTCTTTTTTACTTTCTTTTGTTTTACTTTCTCTTATTAATGACAATCACACGACCTCATACGAATAAAACCCTCAACAGCATCAATATTTGACACTGCGTTTCGAAAAATGACATTAATGTTCAACACCAATGCTTCTCTGGTCTTTCGCCGACAACAGGTTACTGCCAGAAACAGTAAACATGGGATTACATTTCACTTGTAAATATAACTGGCATCGAATACGAAAAGAAAAAAAACTGGTATTAAATTGATTAATTTGTACTTCAACGTATATGTATAGTTCTAGTAAATGAAATCAATGCTTACAGAGTTAAATTAACACAAATGTAATTATTTATAAATCAGCCTACAACATGTTGATTAAAGTTTCGAATCTTTAATCACCGACTTGAAGGCTTAGGAAGCCTAACAAAGTCTAGGCTTATCGAATAGTTAATGTCGGTCTTCCGGCTATTTGACGCTAATTTTCATCGAATCACTGCTTAATCTTTACTGCTATTGAACATCAGACTTGCTGATTGCATTGCTCGTGTGAGCTTGGATGCTATTTTGAACAAACCAGATATCATCAAATATTCATGATGAACACATACTTGAGCAACAGTCTCCTTGATTTAAATAGCAAATAATCACGATATGGCAAATTTATGTTTTTTTTTCTGCGTTTCTCCACATGAGGTTGATGATTACAAAATCACTTGAAGACGTGTTCGTGTACTCCAGAGCATTTAGTATGAGAATGACAGAGAACATGGAACGTCTCGTAATAAGTGTTTTCCGTTAAAATAAAACACACTTGTGAAAATTGTAACTGCACACACCCTATATATGTCTTTTCAACTTAAAATTGAAATTGATACAAGGTGGAATACTACAGCTTATGGCAAGGTTACTTTAGATTGCAATGTCATGTTCTCAAATATTTTAACCGCTTGCACCTCGTTCCATGCTCTTGTCAGGTTTGATATGCTCCTCCTTTCAACAATCTTTCAATGTAATTGCGATAGGGTATGTGGCTTGTGTTGGGCCATTGCTCATGGCGTGGAATCATGATAAAGACTCCTGAGAGAGAGAGAGAGAGAGAGAGAGAGAGAGAGAGAGAGAGAGAGAGAGAGAGAGAGAGAGAGAGAGAGAGAGTTTTTCAATGTGCAGTTTTGCAACAGGAGAGGTGCACAGTTTGTTATTTTTGCAGGCACTTAATAATGTTTAGTAGGAAGTCTATCAGATATTTCATTTGACACCAACTTTCATCATGGTTTTGGTTATGTTTTCTAGTCATTTCCATTGTTAAATTAAAAACAGAAAACATTTTAAGGTTATTGTTTAGGCCTAGTTGGCCGAATTAGCTATTCAGTCCAAAACATTATTGTTCAGGGCACGGTAATGAGTTCTGTGGTGAAACCCTTTCTTCCAAAGGTTAAAATTGTATTGCCATTTCAATATATATATACATGAGTATCATTAAAAGTTGCACTTCTGAAGTTCATAGAAAACATAATCATTAATTCTCTCTTTCTAAATATTCATAAATCACACACTGATAAGCAAAATGGAAGGTCTTGAAGCAAAGTCCTTTATCTAAAACGTTATTTATATAAGAATGGCCGCCTTGGTTCCCGATTACTGCCTGGATGGAGAGACCATAGGATTGGACGCCTGTTCAACTGTAAGAGATTCAACATTTTCGCCACTAGACATTTGACGCCTTTATTTGTTAAATATGATTTTGAATAGTCTGCCATTTAAAAGCAATGGGCGGTTCCAAATTACCATTAGACTAAACGCATCCATGAAGCCTAAGTCACAGTCACACTGTCACGTATTGAGCCCTAGGTTTTACGACGTAGTAGAACGGCAATGCGTGCAGATAAACGTAGTAAAATCTTATCATCATGAAAACACGCCTATATAATTTTGACCCCCTTGAACCCCACTTTTTAGAGGAAAACTGGTGTTTCCGGGGGTTTACCTTATTTTTCTTATTTCTGCTCTAAAATATAGATTGTGGCAACTCGTTAGAACCGCCTCGATGAGGCGGTTCTAACGAGTGCCAACAATATATCATTTAAGCAGAAGTAAGAAAAATATCACAATTTTTCATCATAAAATTTTCATTTTTTCTGCGATAAAGGTGGCAATGTATTTGTATAGGTGTGTTTGCGTAATGTTAAATACAGCCATATGTGGCTAGGAACTTAACCCAGGTACGTTTGTTTTGAAATTTTCCAAACAAACGTGGCAATTCGAATACTGTAGCTTCTACTAGCAGTTACGTAGTGAATCGTAGAAAAACGTAATAAACGTAGAAAATGTACTAAGACGTAGTAATCCGTCGATAATACGCAGTAATACCTGGAGGATCTCCAGGTTTTGTTTGCTTGAATTGAGGTTTAACGCCCCCGTCAATACTATTTAGATCATTCTGGAGACGTTGTTTCCGATTTTGTGGGACGTCTATCGACATTGAGATGACATGACATCTCAAGCCCTGCCGCAAAATGAAAGAAAAAGGCTTATATGCATTGGACGGTCTGACTAACACCACTTTGCCTTGACGGGCGTAGTCATTCTAAGCGGTTTACCAGTACTCATGTGTGCTCAGTTTCAGCTCTGCGTGGAAGCACCAAGCAGTCCATCTATTTCTCCAAGTCCCGATTGACGGGGGCGAGATGATCTCCAGGTATTTTGCTGATTACGTTTTTGTATCTGTTGAATACGTTTCGACTTCATTTGATTTCATTATATTGCGAAGTGATACCAAGCAATACGTACCACAAACCTAATAAATCGTAATAAAACATAGAATTAAACATGGAATAAGATGTAGCAAAATGTAGTAAGCCATAGAAAACCGTAAATAAAGCGAAATTATACCTAGAAGACGTCCAGGTATATTGTTTATTACGTTTTGTACGTAGTGAATACATTCTGTCTACGTTCCGTCTACGTTTTAGTACGTTTTACTACATTCGTCTACGTTTTTCGTACGTATACAGTGCCACGTATGTTTTGAACATTTCTAAACAAACGTAGCTAGGTTACGTATGTAGCCATAAATAGCGGTGCATAATACATATTCACTATGATTTACTACGTATATAAATAACGTTTTAATAACGTAATTAAATATAGCCTTTTATAAGAGATAGCCAGACTGTGGCTATATAGCTTATTCTTGCACACCAGATAAGGAAATCCGTAGTTTTTGGCCTGGGAAATTCTGTTCTAACCCTGGTGTTCTTACCCAAAATCGAATATTCGCGCGTGTTTGATTAATTAATTGGTTAAATACGACCTCATTTGCGCCGTCGTTAAGGTTGACGTCATATCAAGTTACGTTACGTCACTAAACATTCCTGTAGTGTCATCACAATATGGCGGACGTCGGTAACCGTAGTGTCTGCAGCATTAAAAATCCGCGCTAAGAAATGGAAGGTATGCAAATAAAAGTATATTATATAGGTGTGAGGGGTAGATAGGAAATTCCGTCCATCGAGATCACTGCCCGGCATCACTCGTCAAGCCTCGAGGTGCCTGACAGTGACCCTCGGGACGGATTTTTTCATCTACCCCACACACACACTTAAGATTCATATATTATGACGGGTATTTTCGACCATGGAATTGTCCATCCCGGAATTTACCTAGTAATCCTTATTGATACGTTCTGAATCGCAGGGAAACGTTACAGGGACCTGGTAGGGCGCATTGAAACGAACAATGCACCTAGTAAAACGTTCTCGTTCTTACATACTGTGTGACACGAAGCTGTTTGATAACAGGGTATTAGAGAAACGAAGTAAAACCTATACCCCTGCAAAACCATTACGCAAACACGCCTATACAAATACATTGCCACCTTTATCGCCGAGAAAATGAAAATTTTATGATGAAAAATTGTGATATTTTTCTTATTTCTGCCCAAAATATAGATTGTGGACACTCGTTAGAACCGCCTTATCGAGGCGGTTCTAACGTGTTCCAACAATCTATATTTTAGAGCAGAAATAAGAAAAATAAGGTTTACCCCTGGAAACCCCAGCTTTACTATATAAAAGTGGGGTTCTAGGGTGTCAAAAACACTTGGCGTGTTTTCGTGATGAATGGCAGGGGTAGGATCGTATCAAAACCTCGCCCTTAACGCGTGACATTTTGACTGGTGCCTTAATTTATATTTGCTGAATACGACAGAAAGAGGGAAAACTAGGTGACTTACTATTATCCGTTTATTAATGGGCGGTAATGCATATCTCAAAGTCGTATACAACACTTAATGTTAGTTTAAAAACTAACTCTAAATCAAACGAAAAGTTCCGAATTCTACACTTTGCAGAATTTTAAAAATGACTTAATGAAAAACGAGTGACTTGATATAAAAGTCACTAGAGTCGTCAACAGAATAAAATATACAAGCTAAAGAAAACCATAATTTGTACCACAATGGCAGCCTGCCAATATTTATAAGCTGGGTACCCAACCTATCATCTACAACACAAGCTTGGAATCAAACCGTCTTTTTAGATATTGATCAGTTCCGGAATTAGTAGATATCGAAATCTTGCAAGCGGAAGAGAAATAAAATGCAAATACAAGACAGTTATTTTCTGTTCAGGGGCCCCGTGCGCTTTACAAACGTAATTTTAATTTTAAATCAGTGCTTTATGGTCCCGACTGGGATTCCAGTCCACTCGATCAATGGGAATATTGAATAAAAACGACAGAGTAGTATGGCCTTATCACTTAAAACAATTAAACTGGAGACATCAGATGATGAAAACGAGATCAAGTCGATTAGGGAAGAATTAAAAGAGCATAAGAAAGTTGGGAATTATGATCGAATTTTTATTTCCGCTCAGTAGGAATTACGATTGTCTGGAGTGGCGTTTCGGGAATAGAACCAAATCAAATAAAAGGATACAATCAGTATTTGATCTCAATGGTTGCATAAATGCACATTAAAGCGTTCGATAGCAAACCAGTCTGTTTGGATACGCCTAAAAAATCCTGATATTGTCGTGATGCATAAAATAGAAGTAAAGGCAATGATCAGGAATCAATACAATTAACCCACAGCTCCCATCACGGACGCCAAAGGGAAAGAAACACAAGCATCAAATAACTAGACCCTAATGGAAACATCAATAGCGGAAAGCCAAACGGACAGTTACTTTCACACAAAATGGTCATTTGGCTGTCCAAAACCAAATAATGTAAGGGATATAAACACCCAAAGACAAACCATAACAAAAATAAACCGCGACAGAAGAACCGCCTTGGAACGGTCAGCGGAAAAGAATTCCGCGGGGGGGGGGGGGGGGGCTTAAATCGATTTTACGTACCCACAATCCTTGCCCTTACGTCCGTCGCGATTTAGACAACTAATGTTTTCAGTCCGCATGAAGGCCTCCTAACTCATCAGTGCAATATCTCCGTGAAGACAAAAATCAAACAAAGGTGAGGACTCGACAGCAAGAAACCACTGGAATGCCGGAGCAAAAGAAAACAAACAGTTAGACAGAGAATCAGGCACCGACCAACATTACAAAAAAATTATATCTCTCTCATTCTCAGTAAAGTAGAAGTAAAACAAAGATCAGGAATTGATACAATTAACTTACTCCTGTTATACAACGAGGAACGAACATCGGTCCAATAATGAGCCTCTACGCTGGAATCGTCATAGAATCTGAGGTCTGACCCACCGGCGTGCAATTAAAGAGGGAAGCACAGTCGTCAATCGCGATTGCATGCATTCTGTCGTGTAACAGTTATGTTGTACCAGTTTTTTTTTTTTTATCGAAGAATGATTTTACGAAATTAGGTGCTGAAGCCATTGCAATTATATATTTTTTCTGAATTTATATACTAAGTCACCATAATATTCGGGTCCCGATAGACCTTGTTGCAGAAAGGATTTAAGTCCAACATTGAAATTTTGAAATTAAACCGTAATAAGGCTATTAAATTTTGAAAAGGCTTTGCGTAGTTTATGATACCGATAACACTGATTAAGAAGTTTAGCAGTTAACAATTTATTACGAGTGTTGAAGTCAGTTACATGACTAGACATTCTGGCAAATCGAACTCATTGCGAAATATAAATTACATAGGATGCCGCACGAGGAACACCACCATCCAAGAAAGAAAAAAATACAATCTCAAAAGCAAAATTATTGCTTTTATCATACAATTTGCAAGAAACGGCCCAAACAACAGTGGATATATGTAAATCCAAAACCTGGGCATCGGTATTAGAAGAATTTGTTGTATTTAACTGAAGTTCTTGGGGGTAAATTTGACTGATCAAACCATCGAAATAGGTATTGTCCATATTTAATAAATCATCCAAATATCTAGAAATCGAGCTTAAGGCTTCAATGATTTCAGATTGGTTTCCTGCAGAAAGGGACATCATTAAGTCTCTTTCATAACAAAACAAGAACAGATCAGCCACAAGGGGTGCGCGATTTGTACCCATCGGAATAACCACATCCTGTCTAAGTAACTTAGTACCGAATCTTATGTAAATATTGTCAAGTAGAAAGGTGAGAGAGCTTCATACACTTTCTGACATAAACATAAAGTATCATTTTCATGCTCTTCAGAAGTGAAAAAAGTATTTCTTACATAACACGCAAGGTAGAGGGTGGCTTCCCTATGAAATGTCCATTTAATTAAAACATTAAGTTATTATTTTATAAGATTGTGAGGAAGTGTAGTGTAAAGTGTGGAAAAGTCATTAGTAGACAGACTTGAAGCACGAATTTTTATAGACCAAAACAGATTTCTCCCTTATCGTTCAAAGACTTTGTCGCAATATTTAATAGCATGGATTTGATGGCAGTAACACATGAAGTTACCTCGGGGTCTAACTGTTCGTTTTCTTTTGCTCCAGCAATTCTGTTGTTGTATGCTGTCGAGTCCTCAAACTTGTTTCATCTCTGTAGTTTTTTTATTTGTATGTTCTCGGAGATGTTACACTGATGAGTTAGGAAGCCTTCGTGCAGACTAAACAAAATAGTGTATACCGCGACAGAGGTCAGGGCGAGGATTCTGGCCATGTAAAATCGATTTAAGCCCTCCCCCAGTGGAATTCTTTCCACTGACCGTTCCAAGGTGGTTCTTCTATGGCGGTTTATTTATGCTGTTGTTTGTTACTTACTGTGTGTATCACTTGTGTCTTTTTATTTTGGATGGCCATTTGGCCATCTTGTGGGAAAATAACCGTCCTTATGGCCTTTTTTTGTTTAGGTATCTATTATGGTCTGGTCGCTTCATGTTTGTGATTCTTTCTCTTTGGTGTCTTTGATGGGTGGAGTAAGTTACTTGTATCGATTCCTGATCTTTGTTTTACTTCTACTTAATTATCACGAAAACACGCCTATATAGTTCTGACCCCCTTGAACCCCATGTTTAAACAGTAAAATTGGGGATTTCCAGGGGCAAACCGTATTTTTGATGAGGCGGTTCTAACTAGTACCACAATCTGTATTTTGAGTAGAAAAATAAGAAAAATATCACAATATTTCATCTCAATTTATTCATTTTACGGCGATAAAATGTACAGTGTGTTTGCATAGGCGTGTTTTCGTGATGAATTTGGAGAGTTCAGTGGTGTTACAAGCTCTTGAATTTGCAATAAACCATGCTGGGCCTTCATGCGGACTGAACAAATTATTTGCCCTAATCGCGACGGAAGTAAGGGCGATTATTGTGGCCACGTAAAATCGATTTAAGCCCCCCCCCCCCCGGTTGAATTCGTTTCCGCTGACCGTTCCAAGGCGGTTCTTCTGTCGCGGTTTATTTTTGTAATTGTTTGTCTTTGGGTGTTTGTGTCGCTTATATCATTTTAGTTTGGATAGCCTTTTGGCCATTTTGTGGAAAAGTAACTGTCCTTTTGGCTTTCCGCTATTGATGTGTCAATTAGGATCTGTTGTTTCATGTTTGTGTTTCTTTCCCTTTGGTGTTAAAAGCTGTGGGTTAATTGTATCGATTCCTGATCATTGCCTCCACTTCTATTTTGTATGGTCTTTTATGAAGTTTAGGTTACCAATATAACGTAGGAAGCTTGACTTGTCATTCTGTATCACAGACAGCAAACTTGGTGGTTGAATGACAAATGTGGTCATCAACTAAAGCCCTCTCTACAACCAAAGGCTGTAGTTCATAGGCCTTAGAATACCACGTTCTTGGTGAAGAGTGTTAACATAGTGGAGCCGTCAAACAAAATAGAAGTGAAAGCAATGATCAGGAATCGATACAATCAACCCACAGCTCCCATCAGAAACACCACAGGGAAAGAAGCACAAACATGAAACCACAGACCTTATGGAAACATCAATCGCGGAAAGTCAAAAGGACAGATACTTTCCCACAAAATGGCAAATAGGCTATCCAAAATAAAATAAGATAAGCATCACAAACACACAAAGACAACCCATAACAAAAATAAAACGCGACAGAAGAACCGCCTTGGAACGGTTAGTGTTAGCGGCCACATTGTTAGCGGCCGTATCTACTTTATATAGGAAAAGCTGGGGTTTACGGGTGTTAACATATTTTTTTTGCTTATTTCTGCTCCCAGATATAGATTGTGGGTACTCGTTAGAACCGCCTGATTCCCTCAATGAGGCGGTTCTAGGGAGTACACACAGCCTATGTTTGGAGTACAAATAACACAATTATTACAGATTTTCATCAGAAAAGTAGCCATTTTGGAGATGTGAAAAATGCACTATGTAGCACGAGTGTGTTGCCTAATGCAAACGTCTTATGAAATTCTCAAATACCTAGTTTAAGTTTCCATTCTTTGAAGCTATATGCTCAACAAACACTCGTTTACCCCCATCGACTACCAAATGCATTCAAGGCAGCAGCGATTTTATCTCTATACTGATTGAAATCAATTTAAGAAGGAAATCGGTATTTCGGTCCTTTAGAAATTATATTTCGTATCCTAGAATCAGAAATATTTTTTTAAATTGCCAGTAATAATATGACCAGCAGCATATAAGCAATATACTGATTTTTTACAATCACAGTTATCAGGAGTGTTATTTAGGATGCCTTACATGCAGACTGAACAAATTAATTGTCTTAATCCCGATGGGTGTAAGGGCGAGGATTGTGGCCGCGTAAAATCGATTTAAGACCACCCCCCCCCCACACACACACACACACACCCCTAGTGGAATTCGTTTCACTAACCGTTCCCAGGCGGTTCTTCTGTCGCGGTTTATTTTTGTTATGGTTTGTCTTTGAGTGTTTGTTTCGCTTAAATCCTTTTGTTTGGGATAGTCAATTGGCCATTTTGTGGGAAAGTTACTATCCTTTTGGCTTTCCGCTATGGATGTTTCAATTAGGGTCTGTTGTTTCATGTTTGTATTTCTGTCTCTTTGGTGTCTATGATGGAAGCTGTGGTTTAATTGCATCGATTCCTGATCATTGCCTTCACTTCTATTTAGTGTCAATATCAAGATCAGAAACAAGTTTATTGAAAAGCTATATTTTTAGTGGGAAATATTTCCTCTAATCAGGTCTAGTTTGCATCACTGAAAATTTGAACACGGAAAACAAAGCTTACGATAACTCGAAATATCCCTTGCTTGAAAACTTATCGAATTAATTGTTTTTCCTGCTGCTTGTCATTTTGTGCTGTTTTAGTCGATCATTTTCATATTTTCAGTTAGCAACTACAATCATTCTCCATATGGAGTAGAACGACAGATCCACCGGAGCAATGGCGTATACGTCCGGGCACAAACTGTACTATGCATGGCTTTGAGAAGACATAACACTTTAAACTGATCCAACGGAATTGCATTTTCGAGGGAAACGAGAATACAAGAAATGCTTTCCTCAAGACCTTTTATCCATCAATGTTAGAAGCCTCCGTGGTGCAGTGGTTACGCTACTCGCCTTGTAAACCAGGGATCGCATGTTCGATCCCGGGCTTCTCCTGGCTTTCGGATGAGTCTTAAAACCGAGGTCCCGTCGGCGTATGACCTTAGCTGTTGGTGGGACGTAAGACTCAAACACACACACACGAACCCATCAATGTTATATTTATTCCCTCTTTTGGTACAATAAATGTGTGGTAAAGCAAAAATCTCTAGGCATATTAAAAGCTATAGTTTGCAGTGGGAAATATATCCTGTAATCGGGTTTTTGCTATACTTCTCTGTATTTGGATCACAAGGTTACAAACATCTCTCTGCTGGTTTTGAGCTTTGGCCTATCGCTTAATTTTAATATGAATGGCAATACAGGATAACCGCCTGATTAACTGTGGCTAACAATTTAAACCAAATGAAGCTGTTCCTCGTTAATTAAAATTACATAAACTAGAAATAATTTTTCAAAATAAGTGTGAAGTATCGAAATAGAATAAGTGCTTCTCTAGACTATATGGATGGGTATCCCTTGCCAGATCTTACCAATCACCTTTTCTTTCCTCATCCCGACTCCCGATTCTTGAAGGAAATTATAAAGATCAGAAACGCGCATGAATTACAATGAAATTCTGCTATTAAGACCATGTCCGCTCGTAGGAGACCACCTGTTGGACTGTTCAAAAGTGGTCTTTAAGACCACTTTTGAACAGTCCTAAAGGTGATCTTAGTAAAGGATTTTTTTCTGTATATTGCATTCTGGATTTTAATACCGGAGACACCATAGGTTAAATACTCACGTCGTATATTTTTGCGAAAGACGAGTGCTTCCGTGCTTCAAGCGTAATTCTATCAGGTGATCATACGTTTCATTCGACCCTGTTTACATGCATATTTGATGGGCCACCACAATCCCTATAGTTAGACCAGTGTTTGCTGGACCAGAAATCTTCGCCTCGCTTTTTTATTATAATGTTATACATCAAGTACTTTCGTATTGATCCAGTTACAGGTCCGAGGTCTGCTGTATTGGCCGAAGGCCGAGGCCAATACAGCTGACCAAGGGCCTATAACTAGGTCAATACGAAATTACTTGATCAATGACAGTTTTATTAATTGACGCCATTAAAAACATGATTATTGATTTTTGACCTCAGTGTTAATACGGAGGACCTCCGAGCAATACAGGACAGTCAATTAATAACATTGGATAGTGCCTACAGTGAATACTCTGGCCCGACAGCGTGAAAGCTCATGATGTCATGCACCGGCTATAATGAAATAATCAGCTCATATAATTTACATAGACTACACAACACGAATCCGAAAGTTGTTACTTTATATCTATTGGCTGATATAATTTATGTGAAATGTCAATGCTTACTGTTATTTCCTATCCGTGCTGTATATATATTTCTGCAGGTCCAAAATTCTGGGGATCTCACAACGATGCTTGGCAACTATGCAGTAAAGGAAAGTACCAGTCTCCAGTCGATATTAGTCCTGAAACTCTTATATTTGATCCGAACTTAAAACCGTTGGAGTATGATTCAGCTAAGGTATGGTTCACACTGTTTGGACGACAAGTTGATTGTTGGTTTGTATTAAGTATAGATGTGCAAAATAACAGTCACACAAATTGTGTTTATCACTTAACTTGTTCGAGGGCATTTTCATTCGTTTCATTAGAACAAAAACATCAAAAACCGTACATGAGGTAATCGATTTGCTTAGATAGGTATTGGATCTGAATGTTAGGATTTCGTTACGAACACAACGGTGACTGAAACAATATCTTTATATTGTAAAATCTGAATTGGTTTTACCAATTTCATTATAATAGATTTGTCAAGCCAATAATTTTGGACAAGCCCAGTCCAAATTAATGGGGTGTGTCGTTTGTAAATAATTATTTATACAAATAGTGCATGTACTTCAATCAAAAAGTGAAGACGCTTATTAACTGCCATGTCTGTGTCTTCACTGTTTGACAGAGAGACGGTATGCAAATATTGGTCGATGGCTACTCAACTGGCCTGAACCATTTTAGTAAGGAAGCCTCCATCGGACTGAGCAGAATATTTGTCTAAATCGCGGCGGAAGTAAGGACGATAATTGCGCGGCGTACAATCGATTTGGCTCAACCCCACAACCCCACACCACCCGTGAAGTTCTTTTCACTGAGCGATCAAAGGCGGTTCTTCTGTCTCTTGGGTTATTTTGTTGTGGTTTGTCTTTGAGTGTGTGTGTTGCTTGTGTATTTTTCTTTTGGCTGGTCAATTAGCCATTTATGGGAAAGTAACTGTCCTTTATGGCGTTCTGCTATTAGGGTCAAGTAATTTTATGTTTGTGTTTCTTTCCCTTTGGTGTTTGTGATGGGAGGTGTGGGTTAATTGTATAGATTCCTGATCATTGCCTTTACTTGTATTTTGAGTAGTAAAGTAGAAGTAAAACAAAGATCAGGAATCGATACAATTTACTTACTCCACCCATCAAAGACACCAAAGGGAAAGAAACACAAACATGAAGCGACCAGACCATAATGGAAACCTAAACAAAGGATTGCCATAAGGACAGTTACTTTCCCACAAAATGGCCATCTAAAATAAAAAGACACAAGTGATACGCACAGTGAGTAGTAACAAACAACAACATAAATAAACCGCCACAGAAAAACCGCCTTGGAACGGTCAGTGGAAAAAAAATCCACTGGGGGGGGGGGCGGGCTTAAATCGATTTTACGTGGCCACAATCCTCGCCCTTACTTCCTTCGCGATTTAGACAAATAATGTGTTCAGTCCGCATGAAGGCCTCCTAACTCATCAGTGCAACATCTCCGTGAAGACAAATAATCAAAGAACCACAGGGGTGAGACAACGGTGAGGACTCGACAGCAAAAAAAACACTGAAATGCTGGAACAAACGAAAACCAACAGTTAGACTCCGATGGGCCCGACCAGAGACAGTGCATCAGGCACCAACCAACATAACCTTGAATTAGATCTCTCTAATTCCCAATAAGCCTTTACGTTGGAACCGTCATTAAGACGCTATGTTTTGTGATCTCAGACTTAAGTGATAAATTACTGCGTTTTCTCAGAAAATTTACAAACGTCTCGATCAGCGTTTTGTTTAATAAATAACGTGATGCTCCGTGCACAACCAGTCACATTTTTCCGAGAAATACAAGAACACGTCATTTCGTAAACAGAGCATGTGGGTACGTTCGGGTGCAATTAATAACTGCCACGATATGGCGGTTCTAACAAGTACTCACATGCATTGTTTACCAAATGAGGTGTCCCTGTGTACACAACCAGTCACATGTTTGCCGGGTACAAGTGGATATTGCTAGACTCCTTCGAGGTGCATACTTGCAGTGCTCCAGTGAAATTATATGGTGTTTTGCAACTGTAAGATGCCAGTTCTAAAGAAATAAAATACGTCATTTTAGCACGCGAGTGTGGTACAGTAATGTGTAACACTGGCTTGGTTGATAAGTTACAAAACGTTCTGGTTATTCTGGCACGATAACGTACAGGCCCACCAAAGGGTCATCGTTTCGCATTCGAGTAATCGCTTAGTGAATTGCGATATATCCATACTTGATATGAACCAGTTAAATTCTGTTTTCTTTCTTCAGGTAAATGGTGAACTTATCAACACCGGCCATGACATAACATTGCAGTTACACCACACTTCATCGAAGCATATATTTCGTTTCTCAGGTGGACCTCTGTCCTATTCATATCAAGTTCACAGCATTAAACTTCATTTTGGAACGTATGATCATCTTGGCTCAGAACATACGGTCGCTGGTCGACAATTTCCGTTAGAGGTAATTTGTATATCTTTAATAGCTCTCAGTGAAGACAGTTTGGATACATTGAACACATTGTAGATATACAGTGGGAGTGTAGCTGTTTTTATTAAAATGTAGCTTTGTAAACTGCAATATGCTTCACTGAAGAATTAACGCACTCTAGCTTTAATATGAACAGTGCAGTATTTTTAAAATTCTAAAATGATTCCAATGGGGAAACATATAAACGACACAAAGTTAAAATACGGAGCGGGTCTTTCCACCACAACATGGCACTTTATATCAGTTGCCCCGATATGAATTAAAGCTATAAAATCAAGTAGCCAAAGTTTTACTCTACTTGTCGGTTAAACATTTCACAAAATATGAAGTAAACAAAACAATCGCTAAACGCAGTGGGTCATCAAATAAAACAATTTGTGAAAAATATTCTGCTATTTAGACTTGAAAATTTTTGGGAATATTGCTTAGATGATAGTGTGGACATTTAGTCGTTTACTAATTTGATACATTTGATATGGTATTGTATGTCATTCGACAATTGCTGGCCTGCCAAGTACGGTGCAGCGAGCTGATCAGCAGTCGGTTATTTAACATTAGAATCTGGGTAAAAGGCCGTTGGCCATTTTTGGGAAGAAACTGTCATTTTTGGCTTTCTGCGTGTTAAGTTTCCATAATAGTGAAGTTATTTTATTTTTGATGTCTTGGATAAGAGATGTGAGGTAATTTTCTTGATTCCTGACCCTTGCCTTCACTTCAATTTTCCACGCATTTTTTCCGCATATCAAATTATCAACTGTAATTAAAGTCAAAACTATTCACAAGTTTAAATTAACTTATCATTCGGATTTTCTTTTTATATATAGAACTTTTATGTGGCTGTCCTTGTGGCTTTCGGCTGTTGATGTTTCCATTGGGGTCTGGTTGTTTCGTTTTTGTGCTTCTTTCCCTTTGGTGTCGCTGATGGGGGCCGTGGGTTAATTGTATCGATTCCTGACCATTGACGTCACTTCTATTGTACACATTCATGCATTTATACATTCATGCATATACATACATGCGTTCTCATTATGAATGAATGGTTGCACTTTAGCTTATCCTTTTCTTCTCTATGCATTTAAATGAGAGTTCTATATCGTTTACAGGTGCAGATTATAGGATACAACACAGATTTGTATCATAATTTTACAGAAGCATTATTATCAACACACGGACTTGCAGTATTAGCAATTTTAGGAGCGGTAAGAGTCCGTTTTAATTTCACGATTTTTATTTCATTGCGAAAACACGCTTATAAAAATAGACATATACAACATTAATCGCCGAAACATGAAAACCAAAGATACAAATTGTGAAATCTTTCTTATTTCTGCTCAAAATAGAGATTTTAAGTACTCGTTAGAACCGCTGCATCGAGGCG
This sequence comes from Lucinisca nassula, assembly GCA_963580285.1. Taxonomy (NCBI): domain Eukaryota; kingdom Metazoa; phylum Mollusca; class Bivalvia; order Lucinida; family Lucinidae; genus Lucinisca; species Lucinisca nassula. The sequence continues at coordinate 114,761,385 of OY757015.1, read as the reverse complement.
TTTCTAATGAGTACCCACAATATTTATTTAAGAGCGCTGTGAAGGCAGTGGAGCGCTGTGGTGCAGTGGTAAAGCATCGGATTTGAGATCGAGAGGTAGCCGGTTCGATCCTCGCAAGCGCCACGTGTTGTTTCCTTGAGCAAGAAACTTTATCCACATTGCTCAGTACTGGTTTCTTCCCAGGAAAAGAGGGCCACATGGAAGATTATTACTAGTACTAAATGTGTAACCCTCTATAAATAAGGTCGATTATTATTATGTATCATTATTAAGAGCAGAAATTAGGAAAATAAGGTTTACCCCTGTAAACCCCAGTTTCACAATATAAAGGTGGAGTTTAATGGGGTCAAAGTTATATGAGTGTGTTTTCGTGATGTTAAGTTCTAAGTGCTTATATTTAAGAGAGAACTGATTCTCTAAAAATAATTATTCAAACCAATAGAAAGTTAGACTTTGTCTAACAAAGACGAACTCTTCTGTGACATCTATCATATCAAGTAGACATATAAGGCACCACAAAAAAAACATGCATACACAGCGACGACGAAGACACCTCATGCATTCGCAGCGCCTGAGTAAATATATATGTGACTCCATATAAACGACTCCATGAGAACAGAACATGCTTTAACGTGCCGCGGCTCTGTTATGATCACCATATAACCAGGTACTTAGGGTGACCGCTGATATTTTTTAATCTCATTTAAATGAAATAATGTGCTTATGTTCTTTCATGGTAATAATTGTTCGTTTATCAGAATAAACGACACATTAGAGTATTGTGGGATTAATGAGTATTCGGCATGAAGACTCACTGACACCAGAACAATGTTGCCCTAATGATTTCCTTTAACCGTTGTATGTTGGAGGCTCTGGATCAAAAAAGCGACCAGTCTGTTGGAGCTTTGCTGTATGTAAACATAAGGGCGAAAGATACTTTGCCCGTGCTTTTACTGATTTGATACTTAATGTATGTCATATCTTATCTTTCTCAACCAGAATCTCAGTTTTTTTCCTTTTGATGCCTTCAAAGAAGAGATGTTTTACTTCTACTTTATATATCAGTTAAACACAATACCATACCATCAAATATTCTGAGAAATTATATGTAAGATAGCTTTCGTACAGATAATGGAAGTTGCAATGAGTATTCTCTGTGTTCTGTTTCAGTTGGATGATTCAATTAACTCAGAGTTTGACGTTATCGTTGAAGCAGCCAAAGCCATACATGCCAAAGGTATATGCTTGTCGTTTTACAGGGTTTTTGTTGTTGTTGCAAGTTCCGGTTCGTTATGAAGAATGATCCCTGCATCTGACATAATTAATGAAAGATCAAATCTGCTTCCTTTTACATATGTTGTATGTAAAATATTTATAATGACTTCTTACCGTCTACCAGTATGTGCATATGAAAATAGCTCAGTCAGACTTGTAGATGGGTTTGTTTCGTGCAAAATTTATGATAAACGCGATGACTTTGATTTTGAGATTGTAAATTTTCCTTTTTTGGATGGTGATGTTCCTCGTGCGCCATCCTATGGCGTTTATATTTCGCAATTAATTCGATTTGCTAGAGTGTGTAGTCATGTAACTGACTTCAACACTCGTAATAAATTATTAACGGCTAAACTTCTTAATCAGGGTTATCGGTACCATAAACTACGCAAAGCCTTTTCAAAATTTTATAGACGCCATTCTGATTTAATTTCAAAATTCAATATTGGACTCAAATCTCTTCTGCAACAAGGTCTATCGGAACCCGAATTTTATGGTGACTTAGTATATAAATTCAGAAAAATATATATCCGCAATGATTTCAGCACCCAATTTCGTAAAATCATTCTTCGATTTAAAAGGTTGGGTATAACATGGATATTATTCGACAGACTGCATGCATGGTAGTAAACCCAATCACGATTGGCACTTTTGCTTCCCTCTTTAATTGCACGCCGGTGGGTCAGGCCTCAGATTCTATGACGGTTCCAACGTAAAGGCTTATTGAGAATTAGAGAGACCTAATTCAAGGTAATGTTGGTTGGTGCCTGATGCTCTGTCTCTGGTCGGGCCCATCGGAGTCTAACTGTTGGTTTTCGTTTGTTCCAGCATTTCAGTGGTTTCTTGCTGTCGAGTCCTCACCGTTGTCTCACCTCTGTGGTTCTTTGATTATTTGTCTTCACGGAGATGTTGCACTGATGAGTAAGGAGGCCTTTATGCGGACTGAACAAATTATTTGTCTAAATCGCGACGGAAGTGAGGGCGAGGATTGTGGCCACGTAAAATCGATTTAAGCACCCCAGTGTAAATCTTTCCACTGACCGTGCCAAAGCGGTTCTTCTGTGGCGATTTATTTATGTTGTTGTCTGTTACTTACTGTGTGTATCACTTGTGTCTTTTTATTTTGGATGGCCATATGGCCATTTTATGGGAAAGTAATTGCCCTTATGGCCTTCCTTTGTTTAGGTTTCCATTATGGTCTGGTCGCTTAATGTTTGTGTTTCTTTCCCTTTGGTGTCTTTGATGGGTGGAGTAAGTTAATTGTATCGATTCCTGATCTTTGTTTTGCTTTCACTTTCAGTCACTGATAAAGCCTTATTGGCCGAAACTAACCTGTCTGCTCCAGATAAATTTGAACACTGCAAACTTTTCAGTTCTATGGTGTATTCCTTGCTTATCATATCGATCGACTTATCATTAAACATATCTAGATAACCACCACCGGACCATAGAGGGTGTCTTTTTGTTCTGTGTTTCATTGTCCGTACAGAGTAGAAGATAACAACATAACACGGGTCTAGCTAAATCACATTTCACGTATGTTCTATTTGGAAGCAAGAGGTACAGAACAGAATGAAACTCTAGAGTTTGGTGTTTTTGTGTTTTTTATTTATTGTGTGTGTGTGTGTGTGTGTGTGTGTGTGTGTGTGTGTGTGTGTGTGTGTGTGTGTGTTTTTCTTGGGTCAGACTAGATGTTTGTGCCAATTAGGCCTCATCCGTGACCCTCAGATATTTTCAAACATCCATACTATTTTGTGTCTTTGATTTTAACGTCCCACCCAAAAATAAGGGCATATGGATACGGGACTTCGGGTTAAAGACTCTTTCGAAAGTCTGGAGAAGCCCAGAATCGATCCAATGACCTCTGGTTTGCAAGGTAAGTACCTTACCCACTGCACCATGGAGGCTTCGTCTTTCACAATGTAACGTATGATATAATACCAAGGGAAAATATATGTTATCGGGCAGGGAGGTATGTCTAAAGCATATCCGTTCCATCACCATAATGGTCCGCTATTCTTGTAAAACGGGATAGATTGTTTGTAATAATTAGAAACATCTGTCCTAGACGGTCGTCCTCTTGCAGTCTATTCATCACGAAAACATGCCTATATAATTTTGACCCCCTTGAACCCCACTTATATATAGTAAAACTGGGGTTTACCAGAACTACCGCCCCAGGACTGCCAGCAGCGAGAAAAACAGGGGAGCCAGAATCGATCCCACGGCCAAAACCTCTACCCTAAGTTTCACTATTATTTACAAAACACAAAATAGCTGGTCCACCTGAAAATAACTAACTTAACCAACAGACCACGACCTAACAACATACGTATCATCGCAAACTGAAATGCAAATCATGTTGAACAACTGAGATGAATTAGGATGATAACCCTTATTAAGGAGATTTAGCAGTAAAAAAAGGCTTTCATGAGCATTAACCCGGATTAAGAAGTTTAGATATTACCTTTTGAGAACATACTGAAGTCAGTAAAATTACTAGACCCTCTTGTGAACCGTGTGAGTTATATATAAGCACCGCTTGATGCAGCACAACCAAAATTTATGCAAAACACAAGGATTTTGATATTCAGATTTTCAATTTTCTTTTCTTGGATAGGGATATTACTTGTGCTGCATCAAGCGGTGTTTATATATAAATCACACATTCAGTTTTCATTGATTGTGTCTGTTGCGCATTGATCATCTCTTGTGTGGGGAGCGAGCTAGTTGCTATGCTGTTTGTTGTTCTTTTTTATTTTCTTCTTTGTTGGTTGCTCTTCCTCTTGGTGCCATACGTAGGGTGTAATCTTTGATTGTGGCTCTTCCTGTGCATCTGTTTCTATATTTTATCGGTATCACAAGCTTTGCAAAACATTGTCTGTATTTTATAGACGCTAATACGATTTATTCAGTATATGACTCAAATCGCTTCTTCAATGCCTATAGGAGCGTAAATTTTATGGTCACTTAAAATTAAATGTTGGTCTAAAATCTCTTCTGCAACAAGACCGGTCAGCACCTGCGTTTTGTCGTGGCTTAGTGTGTGAGTTCGGAAAGGTATGGCACACCGGAGTCTAACTGTTAATTTTCTTTAGCGTCAGCATTTCAGTGATTCCGTGCAGTTGAGTCATCATCGTTATTACATCTCTGTATTCGTTTGATTTTTATGTTCTCAGAGATGTTGCACTGGTGAGATAGAAATCCTTCATGCCGACTAAACAAATTATTTGTCTTAACCACGACAGAGCCAAGTGTGAGAATTGTGGCCACGTAAAAGGCCCCAGTAAAACAGTTGTTTATTTGTGTTTCAGTTCCTCTATGCATGTATGTATTGCTAATATATATTTTTAAGTATAGCCGTTTGGCCATTTGTTTAGGAAAATATTATTAAGTTTTCATTACAATGAAGTTATTTTATTTTCATGTTTCGGTGTCTTGGATGGGAGGTGGGTGGTACTTGTATCGATTCCTGAACATTGCCTTCACTTCCTTCTATGTTTCAATGGTGCTTGCACCCAATTTTGAAAAACCATTGTTCGATATGAAAGATTGTGTTGGCAGACATGCAAGTTTACCCGATCACGGTTGACAACTTTGCTTCAGTCTTACTTGCATACCGTCGGGTTGTGACTCCGCCTCTATGGTGGTTCCTGCAGAATTCTGTGGCGATTTATTTATGTTGTTATTTGTTACTTACTGTGTGTATCACTTGTGTCTTTTAATTTTGGATGGCCATATGGCCATTTTGTGGGAAAGTAACTGTCCTTATGGCCTTCCTTTGTTTAGGTTTCCATTATGGTCTGGTCGCTTAATGTTTGTATTTCTTTCCCTTTGGTGTCTTTTATGGGTGGAGTAAGTTAATTGTATCAATTCCTGATCTTTGTTTTACTTCTACTTTGAAGTCAGTAGATTGATTACTGATGCTCTGTCTTTGTTATGGCCTACCAGAGTCCAACTGTTGGTTTTCTTTTTTTTCAGCATTTAAGTTATTTCATGCTGTATCGTTGTTTCATCTCAGTATTCGTTTGAATTTTATGTTCTCGGATATGTTGCCTTGCTGAATTATTAAACCTTTAAATTGTATACGCGCTTGGCCACTTTGTGGAAACGCAGCTCTGTTTTCGTCTTTCTGATTGGGATCCCTTAATCATGATGACTTTGTTCTATGTTGGTTCTTCTTTCACATTGGTGTTTTTGAAGATGTTGGTGCTTGTTTTGCCTTTGGTGTTTTGGACGATGTTGGTGTTTCTTTCCCTTTAGTGTTTTGGAAAATGTTGGTGTTTCTTTCCCTTTGGTGTTTTGGAAGATGGTGTAGGGTAATTGGATTCCTGATCATTGTCTTTATTTCTGTTTAGTATATGAAGTCAGACAAAATACTCATCCCATGGTCACCTAATTTCGTAAAATCATTCTTCACATAAAATATTGGGTACCTTGTTGTGGCCATAATAGGTCTCAATTCCCTTTACGATACTTTGCAGGCGATTCACTGCGTTCATACTTTCATGAACAGCAGAACAAATATTTTTCTTTAATGAATATTCAACCCTTGATCAACTATTGATTCCTTCCTACACCATTACAACATCACGTTGACGAATCCGTGAAATGATAACCCCGTAAACCCACCTTTAGATACAGAAAACTGAGGTTTACGGTGGTATTCGTTATTTTTCTTATGTCTGCTTCAAGATATAGGTTGTGAGTGCTCGTTAGAAACGTCTCAGTGAGGCGGTTCTATCGAGTACCCAACACCTTTGTTTGGCGCAATAAATAAGACATATATCACGGATTTTCATCAAAAACGTAGCCATATTGGATAATAGAAACATGAACTATGTGACACGGGTATGTTATCGAAACGATGGAGGCATTGTTACTTAACAGTGATCAGCTGGATATAGAGTAAACAAAACTATTTATGAATTCGCGCAACCTTTAATCTGGGTTGAGGACTCGAAACCAATCTGATATCAGAATTGTCTCTGGCGGGAGGTGCGAAGGTTATCGATTCCTGATCACGGCAGGGCTTGAGATGTCATTTCATCTCAATGTCGGAAATTTGGAAGCAACGTCTCCAAAATGACATTGACGGGGACCTTAAACCTCAAGCAAACAAACAGAATCATTGCATTGCTTTTATTTTTCATTGCATTCGCTTTTATTTTGAACAAAACCCTCCTGATAGATCACGTATATCTGAAGACAGGACATAGAAAATCTGGCTCCATCTTCTTACAATATTCAAAACAGGGACACTGCAGAATCTGTAGTGCGAACTGAAGCTTTCATAGAAAGTATGTTTAAAAATAGCGCTACCATTCAATTTTGCTTTGTTTCTTCTATTTTCCAGGTTTATCACGAGAGATCCGAGGATTTTCTATAGCAGATATCATTCCTCCGTCCGAATATTACATAACTTATGATGGTTCTGTAACGCAGCCTAGTTGTCAAGAAACTGTTACATGGTTGCTTATCAATAAGCCAATACATATAACAAAAAACCAGGTAACTCTACATTTGTATGGAGTTTTTTTTTTCGATACTCCATTACGATAACACACCCGTGCGACGTAGTGCATTTTTCATATCTCCCAAATGGCTACTTTTCTGATAAAAATCCGTGATATTTGTCTTATGTTTACTGCTTACATTGGTTCTGGGTGCTCGGTAGAACCGCCTCAATGAGGCGGTTCTAACGAGTACCCACAACGCATGTTTTGGTGCAAAAATAACAAAAATAATATACACCCAGTAAATCCCAGTTTCCTTTATATAAAGTGGGGTTTAGTGGGTGTTCATTTCACGGACTTGTTCACGTGATGAAATATTTTATCCTTTAAAACAATAACTAGAACCAGAGAGGTTAAAGCCTATAATTGTAAAAAAGTTAGTTCCATTGAAGAAAATTCGAAGCAGGTGCACATTCAGACAAATGTGTTACATGATTAATTTTCAAGCACTTGCTAAGCACAGCTACAAACAAGATGTTTGATACTTTGGGAAAAACAAAGCTACTATCATTTGTCTGTATTTAAATGTTCAATCAATTTTAGAATAAAAAACACGCATCAAAGGAGGCGTAATGTTGTTCACATCACAAAAACACGCCTATATAATTTGACCCCCTTGAACCCCACTTTTATATAGAAAAAGGCGGTTTACAGGTGGTGTCTGCTCTCAAATATAGATTGTGGTAATTCCTCATCGAGGCGGTTCTAACGAGTACCAACAATCTACATTTTGAGCAGAAATAAGAAAAATATCACAATTTGTCATCTTAAAATTTTCGTGTTTTCGGCGGAAAAGTTTACAATGCATTTGTATAGGCGGGTTGTCCTATTATAGTACCAGACGTCAAAATAAACCATGGTTCGTGCAACTATTTAGGCGATGACGACGATAAAAAGTCTACAACGCTGTTCCGCTGTTAACAGGAACTCTGTGCAATTGTTTTCTTTTTCAGTTACAGCTATCAAACCAGATTTGCTAACTGTTGGTTTTCTTTTGCTCCAGCATTTCAGTGGTTTCTTGCTGTCGAGTCCTCACCGTTGTCTCACCTCTGTGGTTCTTTGATTTTTGTGTTCACGGAGATTTTGCACTGATGAGTTAGGAGGCCTTCATGCGGACTGAACAAATTCTTTGTCTAAATCGCGACGGAAGTAAGGGCGAGGATTGTGGCCACGTAAAATCGATTTAAGCCCCCCAGTGGAAATCTTCCACTGACCGTTCCAAGGCGGCTCTTCTGTGGCGATTTATTTATGTTGTTGTTTGTTACTTACTGTGTGTATCACTTGTGTCTTTTGGTTTTGGATGGCCATATGGCCATTTTGTGGGAAAGTAACTGTCCTTATGGCCTTCCTTTGTTTAGGCTTCCATTATGGTCTGGTCGCTTAATGTTTGTATTTCTTTCCCTTTGGTGTCTTTTATGGGTGGAGTAAGTTAATTGTATCAATTCCTGATCTTTGTTTTACTTCTACTTTGCTTTACAAAATAATGAATAGAATATATTATATATATAAATGAGGAAATAAATTAATTTAAAATTCACTGAAGAACAAACAACAGTTGGTCACAAGCAAAGTGTATGTGAACCACCTCGTGGTTCGTTTTCTTTTCTTTGATGTTTTCTTGATTAAGTGAACGTAACAAAAATTGCCTTCGTTTCTTAGTTTTATAAAGATGTTACATGTATTTATATAAAAGTATATCAAAGTGCTAAAGTCAAGAGTATAAGCATTACTTCGCCCCAGCCCATTGGGGCTTGGAGAAATAGATTGGGCTGCATGGTGCTTCCACGCAGAACTAAAACTGACCACACCTGAGTACTGGTAAACCGCTTAGAGGGACTAAATATGTATTAGAAAGGGTTATCCTTTGGAAGCAAAGAATACACCACATAACTGGACAATATGGAATGACGATCCCAAAGGACAAGAAAATATGAACTATACTATGATGCAGGACAGGGAGACTTTTTAAGCTTGTCGAGGCAAAGTTTTGTGAGTTAGACCGTTAAACGCATATAAGCCTATTGATTTCAGTGGGCGGACAGGCTGGTGATGTCATTGCATCTCAATGTCGGGTAAAAGTCCCAAAAAATAGAAACAAAGTCTCCAAAATGACCTATAAGTTTTGACGGGGATTTAAAACCTCAATTAAAACAGACATCAAACAAAAAAGCATATTAATAGTCTTCTAACACTGAACTACAGTTGCAATTGCAATGGAATGTGGATTAACTTCACGTTTTATTTCAGATAGAGGCATTAAGAAAGTTAAATAGATGGAACCAGTCAGAGGCTGGTACGCCGCTTATGGAGAACAATTTCCGACCAACCAAACCAATAAATAGAAGGCCTGTTAGAACTAATATAAGCCCATATAAATCGGTAAGATTATCTGTTGCGCGAGGAAATAGATATTGTTATAAAGCATGTATAACAATATGATGACAGCGCTATTAAACATAACAACAAACTACTACTAACCGTCCCCAGGCGGCCGTTCTTTTGCAGTGTCTTATTTGTTATTTGGCTCTGTGTTGTTGGTTCATCTTTCGTCTTTTTTTCGTGTGTGCCTCCGTGTCACTTTCTATAGGTGACTTGAGACGACTTCTTGTTTGGATTGTTGCCTTTCATGAGTGACATTTTCTTACTAGTTTCTCTTCTGTGGAATTCGAACTCGGACCGCTCGGGTGAAACTCCAATGCTCTGACAACTGACCAAACTAGAATTGTTTTCTAAGAAAACAGATGTCCCCCCCACCACACTCATTATTTTTTTGAACCAAATCCATCCACTGGTTCAGGAGATAGAGTGCAGACAAGGCAATTTTCAACAGTCTCAGTCCCGTGGTGACCTTGAAAATTAGGTTAAGGTCACCAACATCTAATCAGTTCTTAAGACCAGCCCACTGATATAATGTACCAAGTTTGATCAAAATCCTTCCATTGGTTCAGGAGAAAGAGTGCAGACAAGCTAATTTTTAAAAGTCTAACTCCCGTTGTGACCTTGAAAATTAGGTCAAGGTTACCAAAAGCTAATCAGTTCTTAAGACCATCCCATTGATATAATGTAACAAGTATGAACCAAATCCTTCCATTGGTTCAGGAGTTAGAGTGCAGACAAGCTATTTTGGTCTAAAATTTGACAATGGTTTCAGCTCTGTGACCTTAAAAATTAGGTCAAGGTCACCAAAATCTAATCAGTACTTTTCCCCCTCCCAATGGTGTATCTGTGTAAGTTAAATCAAAATCCATCCATCCATTCAGGAGATAGAGTGCAGACAAGAGGCAACGCCGACGCCAACGCCGACGCCGACGCTGACGCCGACGCCTACAGGATCCGCACCAAAACCAATATGTCCCCCTCCCTTTCGGGTGGGGGGACATAAAAATTACTTGTCAAAGATTGATAATAAATAAAAGTAAAAGTAATGATCAGGCAAATGAACCTATGCGCTATGCGAGGCAAGTCTTTATTTTCGCCATCTACCCATACACAAATAATGAAAAAGAAGTGAAGGCAGTGATCAGTATTTGATGGATTTACCTCGTCCCTCCCTACCAAGTCAAAAAAAAAGAAACACAACCATAAAACAACTTCACCATAATCATAAAGTATCAAGCGGAAAGCTGATTCACCATTTTTGCATTATTTGCTGGCTCCCAGCTTACACAGTATTAATATTTGAACAACAAGTAACCAGACCCCCCCCCCCCCCCCACTGTCCAGTGGGGTCTGGTTACCTGTTTTCCCATCACTGATAATCTTCAGACTAGGAATAATGCGAATAAGGTGGATAGGACAGTTACATTTTCACAAAATGGCAAAAAGATATTATCTGTACCTACATGCAAAGGCACACCATAACAATAATAAACTACAACAACAGAACAGCATGGTTTGTCTTTGAGTGTGTGTTTCGCTTATATTATTTTGTTTTGGATTGCCAATTGGCCATTTTGTGAGAAAGTGGCTGTCGTTATGGCGTTCCGCTATTGATTTTTCCATCAGGGTCTAGTTGTTTCATGTATTTTTTTCCCTTTGGTGTCACTGCTTGTATCGAATCCTGATCATTGACTTGACTTTTATTTTGGAACGGGTCAGTAGAACTATTTTTACACGGGGTCATACATTGATTTTATGTATCGCGTACACGTTTATAGCGCTATGTGGAAATAATCTACCAATGTATATTTATACATGGTTGGTCTGGTAGGCCCTAAAATGGCAAAACTATGTATTGTAGTACAACTGAGAGTAAAGCAAAACACTATAGTCATAAGTTCAAAGGCCGGAAAAGTGCTCGCAGTTTTTGCTTGGACATAAGCAATACAAATGCTTGAACTACAGATGATGTATTAATTATAACGGCAGCAGTATGTATATAGGTCGGTAAATTAGGTTTACGTAAATTGGCCACGTAAAATCGATTTAAGCCCCCAAGTGGAAATCTTCCACTGACCGTTCCAAGGCGGCTCTTCTGTGGCGGTTTATTTATGTTGTTGTTTGTTACTTACTGTGTGTATCACTTGTATCTTTTGGTTTTGGATGGCCATATGGCCATTTTGTGGGAAAGTAACTGTCCTTATGGCCTTCCTTTGTTTAGGTTTCCATTATGGTCTGGTCGCTTAATGTTTGTATTTCTTTCCCTTTGGTGTCTTTTATGGGTGGAGTAAGTTAATTGTATCAATTCCTGATCTTTGTTTTACTTCTACTTATTATTGGTCATTTCTTTCTCCGGTTACATACGTACTCACAAAAATTCCGATACATGGATTGCTTTTGTTAACATGGTAACCCCCGAGGTAACAAATTCAATAATTCCTTACTTTTGGAAAATACCCTATTTGCGTTGGTTTATCAAATTTTCTGGATCTCTTAGCAATGATCATGGTACAGGATTGCATTCAACAGCCAATGGGTCATGTTGTCATTTTTGCTTAGAAAGAAAGTTAAAACATAAAAGATTGCATTTTATCAAAAGATTTCAGCACCTTTGCAGTTTGTGCCTTTCATTTAACAATTCAAGTGCATGTCTGCAAAATGTAAGGAGCGTCAGCATCAGCAGGTTGAAAAATAAGCTTTTCGCCAAAGGTCCTCCAATTCGGAAAAACATGAGTGAACGCATTTGTCAATTTTAACCCCATTGAAAATTAAAATTGCCAGAACATTTTGTGCAATTTTTGTGCATGGTAGTTAACCCAATCACGGTTGACAACTTTGCTTCCCTCTTTAATTGACCGCCGGTGGGTCAGGCCTCAGATTCTATGACGGTTCCAGTGTAAAGGCTTATTGAGAATTAGAGAGATCCAATTCAAGGTAATGTTGGCTGATGCCTGATGTTCTGTCTCTGGTCGGGCCCATCGGAGTCTAACTGTTGGTTTTCTTTTGCTGCAGTGGTTTCTTGCTGTCGAGTCCTCACCGTGTTTTCATCTCTGTGGTTGTTTGATTATTTGTGTTCACGGAGATGTTGCACTGATGAGTTAGGAGGCCTTCATGCAGACTGAACAAATTATTTGCTTAAATCGTGATGGAAATAAGAGCGAGGATTGTGGCCACGTAAAATCGATTTAAGCCCCCCCCCCTCCCCCCAGTGGAGTTCGTTTCCGCTGACCGTTCCAAGGCGGTACTTCTGTCGCGATTTGTGTTTTGTTATGGTGTGTCTTTAGGTGTTTGTGTCGCTGTGTTATTTTATTTTGGATAGCCTATTGGCCATTTTGTGGGGAAGTTACTGTCCTTTTGGCTTTCCGCTGTTGGTGTTTCCATTAGGTCTGTTGTTGCATGTTTGTGTTTCTTTCCCTTTGATGTCTCTGATGGGAGCTATGGGTTGATTGTATCGATTCCTGATCATTGCCTCTACTTCTATTTTATCACTGCCAAACTTGATGTGAAAGGGCCATTTAGTAACAAAGCGATTTTTAAAGAAATTCCCCGAAAATAATGCAATATATTCAAACAATGGCCGTTCAAAATGCTATATTTCTTATTCAAACGGAGATAAATGGGTAAATTAAAAAAAAACATTAAGCTTGAGTGCGAGTTATTGGAGATGTATAGTGCTTTTTCGGGTCAAGACTAACAGTCTTCAACTTTCTCCATCAAATGTTCATTTGCGCATGCGCATTGATGGTTTCTAAACAGATCCCTTCCAGGCACATATTGCGAGATAACTGTGGATAAAAATGTTGAACAAACTTCTGTTTTGCACTTTCAGTAGCTAAATGTCTATTCAGTGAGTCAAAAGTAACCTTTTAGGAAAATACTAAGCTGGAAACTTACAAGTATACTTGAAAGTTTGTATCGTTTCTTTTGTTGCAAAGTATATTGTATATATGTGAAATAATCTTGAAAGGGCCATGATACCAAAACAAAAACTGTTCATTTCAGTGTGACACCATTCACAGAGAAACAAGCGTGTGTCCTTACTAACATTACTGATATGTGTGCGGCGACTCAGATCAGCCTGTGTAACTATCCACTATAGCATGCGTTTTCTTTTTTCATTTTACGGACCGCCCAGAATTAAAGAGGGCATACTCGTATGCGGATGAGCATAGAATTCGATCATACTTTACAAATACACAGGCTAGTCAGAACCATCGCCGGTAGCAAATGTCATTCTGTATATTTTATTGTGCGCTGGCGTTTTGGTGGTTATTTTAATTTTAGATAACTGTTGCAGAATCCCCTTTATATAAACTTTAATTATCCTTCAGGATGAAGACTGTGCTTACAAGTTAACGAAATTTTACAAAGGTAAACCATTATTACATATTTACGTCGTTCATTGCATGCTTTGAAAAGATATGTTGAAGGGTTGACCAACCTCCGACAAACGCTCTCAACTAGATAGTTTCTAACAAACGATCGAGGACTGTGCTTAGAAAGCGACTGAATTTAAACCGTCCAGGACAAGTTCGCTTACATCACGAAACACGCCTATATGATTTTGACCCCCTTGAACCACACTTTTACGTATATAATGTAAAACTGGTGTTTACGGGGCTAAACCTTATGTTTCTTATTTCTCCTCTAAAACATAGCTTATTGGTACTCGTTAGAACCGTCGCCATGATTCATTTCTGTCTTGTATCCACAATCTATATTTGGAGCAGAAATAAGAAAAAATGTCACAATTTTTCATCTTTATTTTGTTTCCTTTCTTGGCGTTAAAAATGTTCGTTGTATTTGTATAGGCGTGTTTTCGTAATGCAAGTGTGTTTATGTTAACTGGCCGGCTCCACACGACCTCAGTAATGTTCGCCTGACCGTTTAACCCAAACACCAAAGACAAACAATTCATAGTATGCTCTTTACTATCTCATGTTTACATCTATGTTTTCCTTTTTATGCCCATTCTGTGGTTTTGCAAACACCTCGTATACTGTGAAAATGAAAGTGTATAACTCATGCATCATGGTATTAAAATTTATCTTCAACCTATGAAATTTATCAACGTTTACGACAGAGTATGATACAAAGTATTTTCTATAGAAATTGTCTTTCTATATTCTAAAGAAAATCGGCACTTAAAATTCATATCCTAATTCTGTTACATGTTTTGCATTGCGTATGTTATTAAATTGTATGGAACAGAAATTTTGATGTCTAAACAAGATTCGTAAAGGGTAAATGTGCCAAAGGTTTCTTAGGAACAGCAAATAAAGGCCGCTAATATGCTCCAGTATTCATGTAAAGTGGCGTACATTCCCCCGATGTCCCTGAGCAGATTATTATTGCTTTGTGATGCGTTTCAACACAGAGAGCTAAACGTAAGATAAAACAGTCGTCTACACCATACAGAGTACGAGAGTAAGCTTGTTAGTAAGTACAAAGGTAAGAAGTATTTACGATTCATGAAATAACGATATTCCGGTTGATAATCTCTTTTTTTTTCATTTTCAGTGAACGAGAGATTAATAGGCGTTTGATTAAGGATTGATTGTGCTTTATTGATAAAAAGTGCCTAAAAGGTGTAAGTATATGTTTCTATAGTATACAAACTACAAATGTAACGATAATTTCTGCTGTGTGCATCATTCGTTTTGTCAGTATTTTGAAACTAATATTTAACAAGGTTTGGTCCCTCCATTTGATTGACGCTTGATCTAGAATCTGCAAGAAATTATTTCTCCTGATATATTATATTGATAGTGTAATGCAGATTATAGATTATTGCAGTTATAATTAACTTGTTGGCCCAATTTGATAGGAGGTCTTGTCTTCTAGTTTTGATTGCATAAAGTAAAAAGAAAATCCAGGGAGAGCAACTCTCAAAATGTAACCCACACTTCGAGCCAGGAGGGATAAAAAGTCCACATGAATCGAGGATAACAGAAAGCGCTTACCAAGCAGAACAATAAACCCTCTCTTCCCCTAACATCACGTAAACAAGTTCATGAAATCAACACCCCCTAAACACCTATTGATAAAGAGAAAACTTGGGGGTACGGGGGTATACATTGGTTTTCTTATTTCTGCTCCAAGACATAGGTTGTGGGTAATCATTAGAACCGCCTTAATGTGACTGTTCTAACGAGTACCAACAACCATCTTTGTAGTCTAAATAAGACAAATATCACGGATTTTCATCAGAAAATGAAGAAAACATGGACTATTTCGCACTGGTGTGTTATGACGGGTGATCAAACTGCTAAAAATATGTTCTATAAAAGTGTTATCCTTTCGAAGCAAAGAATACACCACAAAACTGGAAAATATGGAGTGTACATGATTTCTGGGCCAGACTAGCTAGTTTCGGCCTCATTTATTTTCAAAATTCAAAAATGGAATCAGTGATCACAAAGGACAAGAAAATATAAACTACGCTATGTTGTAGAAAGCACTTAACAACAATGTAAAATAATAAAGTAAAATAACCGTTTGTTGAAATACAAAAGGAAAAGGAACAACAAGCTACCGGAGGTAGTCGGGGCGGGGACTTACTGCCCGCAAATCTTCACCTAAGGTTCATGTGTAAATCCTAACTTTTAATACAAGATACTCGGTTAGCATAATGGGTTAATAGGTCAATCAGTATATAACACCAGACACATGTTAACTGTACGCAATTTTGGAAATGAGGCAAACATGGGGTTTTTTGTCGATACCCCTAACAATGTTAACAGTCCTGCGGAAACAAAAATATATTTTAGTATGGCCATTGAAAACATTCCATTTGCGGTGTACATATGTATTCATATTATCAGCGAAGTCACAGGCGAGCCTGCACATAGCTCGCCAGAGACGGAGCTGCGAGCAGACACGTAAATCAGATTTTGACGTAGATGCAAGCAAGAATCCGCGGGCCGTGCCCTACAAATCAGCTTTGTGTGTATATTTGATGAAAATAACCTGAAGGGTACTAAGGTTCCTGTTTTCATGGGTTGGGTCATTTGTAGTTGTATGTTATCAGTGGCATAGACTGGGAATTCGCAACTGACATTTTTCCCCGTTATTTGATCTGAGTGCGCTCCATAGTTTTTATATTACGTACACAACTGCATATAAGACATCCTTCATCCATAAACGTGTTGGCAGGTACTAATGGCAATCACTATCTAAACGTTGCCCTAGTCACATGGATTTTAACTATGTTTTGCATTTAAAATGATCGCGTTATGTATAATGGACGTTTTTTTTCTTCTTCTTACAGGCTGCCAGTAAATCATTACTACGGTGCTATATCCAGAGAGTGTTAACTTACAAGTCGAATAAATGACGAATGGCCTGTGTATTAGCATCAAGACAAATAATGTGTTATAGCCATTGAAGCGAGCATCAGGGTATAAAAACTGAGCTTTTGAGTGAAAACCCGGCGACCATGACGTTTTGCTAGATAACCATGAAGTTGAATTGACTACCAGACATGATATACGGTAGACAGACCGAGTTCTTTGACAAAGATAATCAAACAACATTTCATCGACATCCTGCTTACAAATACGTGATTAGTGTTATGCATTAATGCGTAAAGACATAGCATTGTAATAGTAATATGTGTAATTGTTACTCAGAGAATTAGATGAGTGCGTACCTTGAACTCAGAAAAATTGCAGGACATAGCAGAAATCGCAAGTAGATCTGGTATCTATGAAACCTTATACCCCCGACACTGTTTGTCCTAATAGTTTTACACGGTTGAAATGCTACAATTTTCAAAGGACCATAAATGAAGAAAAAAAGTCAGAATTTTTCAAAAACGTTAAAAAAACTCATTTAAAAAGGCAATAGTATACACAGTTATTGAGATATCATGCTTACAAGGTTAAAATGTGCAAAATAGCTGAAGGGTTAAAAACGAAAAAAAAAAGCTAGTTGGTCCGGCTCGGAAACGGCTTGTACACTCTTCAGCTTTTAGATCTATTACGTATTCATTGCTTCCAATGGACTGCCCTTTTATAGAACATATTGTTCAAAATGTTTCACCATCTCGAATCTATCCTCTAAATTTCAAGACTCTAGCTTTAATACGTTTTGGGGTATTTTTGGACAAGGTAAAAATCCCCAAATCTACAAATGTTATGCCTCAAAAGACGCAATGTAAAAATAACCAAAGTAAAAAAGGGCCATGACTCGTGAAGTATTTTTCAGAATTCAATGAAAAGTTAATTAGGCCATCTAATCATTGATTCCAATCTATTGACAATGATTCAAGGCTCTAGCTTTTATAGATTTTGAGATACCTTGCTGACAAGATTTCATCCATTTTTTTCCAAGGGCTATTACTCCGGAAAATGGAAAAATAAAGACATGGCAACAAGTCAGCTTTTTGTCATGAGGAATCCATGTTTGATATTTCAAACCCTAGCATGCACGGTTCATAAGTTATGCTCTGTACCAAAAAGTGTAAAGTACGCACACACGGGCGGATGTACGAACACCTGAGAAGTCATATGGCCCTCCATAGTGAAAAACTACAACGCCCATTCAAACGATTGTTGATTGACAACATTCCGGATTTTGGTTTTGGCTCTACGGCGCTTTTAATTTAGTTTCACTTATTTCGAGTCAATCTTTTATCAGAGGTGGGCCAGAACCGGGGTACCCGATAAAAAATCTAACCTTCCGTTTCAGAACTTGGTTTTACTTATGGCCCGAGCCAGGCTCTAACCCACAGTGGTGAGAGACACGCTGATAAGATACATCGCTCTTATCTACTAAGTCATAAGGGCCGGTCTAAACATCACGAAAACCCGCCTATATAATTTTTACCCCCTCGAACCCCACATTTATATAGTGCAACTTGGGTTTACAGGGGTAAACCTTATTTTTCTAATGTCTGCCCTAAAATTTTGATTGTGGGTACTCATTAGAACCGCCTCGATGAGGCGGTTCTAACGAGTACCCGCAATCTATATTTTGAGCATTAATAAGAAAAACATCACAATTTTTCATCTTAAAATTTTCATTTTTCGGGCGATAATGGTTACAATGTATGGTATAGGCGTGTTTTCGTAATGAAGCTTACCTTAGTACGTGGTTAGTATAATGCAGTTTATATCTGTCACAAATTGCATTATGCATGTCTTATGCAAGGGAAAATATATTTTCGGACGTCGACTACGCGCAACGGTCTAATATGTTCTTTAGAAATGCAGTCCTTTGGAAGCAAGGAATACACTACAGAACTAAAATACTTAATATTATGAAGTGATCAAATTTTCAGGTATTTTGTCGGGACTATAGCCTTAGCTTAATTAGAAAAATATATTTACGATACCTTACGATAAAACGAAACAGAAACAGTCTCTAAACATTCATTACCGCAATGCCAGCAAAGCCCCGAGCATCACACCTGAAGGACAATCAAACATTTAAAGCACAAAATGGATGACCCTAAATACTAAGAAAACATTGTGAGGCAGACAGAGGTTGACAGAATTGCTACGCAACAAACGCGTCATACTGTGTAGCATTTAATGTCATGTTTACGTCGGAGGACTAGTTTCGACCTGAAATCATTTTAACTCGGTTTTCGTTTTACTGTAATACTGGTAAATCACGGTGATATCTCTGTTTTGATCCCAAATATACATTGTTAGAACTATTGAAAATCGCATTCAATGTGGCAGTAAACAAGAGTGCGGCTCGTATAGCTGATACAAAGGACAAATAATTTACAATCTTGTAAAATAGTAAATTAAGTTAGGACAATGGTTTAGAAATCAAGAGAGAGAGAGATATATAAAGACACCGCATTTCTCAGTCTAAAGACGTTGCAATGTGTTCATTGCATTGACTTGTTAATGTTTTGAATGTTTACGAATAATATAATATGCCTCTAGTCCTCCAAGTCTTCGGTATTATCAGCAGTCTTGTTTTTGATCACTGATCTGTTCATAATCCTATAAGTATGTCTGACTAATTTTAAATGTATTACAATGTCTTCCAACGAATGACGTGCGAATGTAATAATCTGTTTTATTGTGTAAAAGCAGAGGGTAAATGTATATTAAGGGGTAAGATGGCATTAAGTTAAGACAATAAAACTCTAATATCTACATTTGTCGGGTACCGGACTTTTTAGAAAACGCTTAAACACAAACTATTACCGCTCACACTTAACGTTCATCCTTATGCCCAGGCGTCTGTTCCGTGTCATTGGCTCTGTTGTCAAGATTCTACTTCATACTGGTAAGTCACAAAACAGTTTTTGTATTTTGTATTCATTTTGATGAAAGTTAAGAAGTTTAATATATACCATTTCAGCAGTTGTTTCAGAACCTTTCATTGAAATGAACTAAAGTTTTCAAAAATAGTTTGAGTGTAAAATGTATTCATTTGATTGATTATTGTTAAATTCCGCTATTCCGATCAACAAAACTTAAGATATCTTTGAAAACTTCCAGGTTGTTCTTTCCTTGTGTTTTATACACTGATTCTCCCCTTTTAAGAGACCATCTTCGGAATTGATCAAAAGTGGTCATAAAGTCAGTTTTTGAAAAGTTCCAGAGGTGGTAATGACATACGAATTTTAATGCATATGGATTACATAACAAATGGGCCTTCGTGCGGACGGAACAAATTAATTGTCTAAGCCGGTGAAGATTGTGGCCGCGTAAAATCAGTTGAAGCCCCTAACCCCACCCCACCAAAGTGAAATACTGTTTAAGCCGGTTCTTGTGTCTGTCACTGGATGTGTGTATCAGTTATATATTTTTGTTTTGGATAGCCAATTGATCATTTCTGGGTTTGTGGAAAAGTAGCTGACCTTTTAGCTTTCTGCTGGTGATGTTTCCATTAGGGTCTAGTTATTTAATGTCTGTGTTTCATTCCTTTTCGTTGTTTCATCTCTGTGGTTGTTTGGTTTTTGTGTTCATGGGAGATGTTGCACTGTTGAGTTAGGACGCCTTCATGCGGACTGAACAAATTATTTGCCTAAATCGCGACGGAAGTGTGGGCGAGGATTGTAGCCATGTAAAATCGATTTAAACCACCACCTCCCCTGTGGAACTCGTTTCACTAACCGTTCCAAGGCGGTTCTTCTGTCGTGGTTTATTTTTGTGATGGCTTTTCTTTGAGTGTGTGTCTCGCTGATATTATTTTGTTTTGGATAGCCAATTGGCCATTTTGTGGAAAAGTGACTGTCCTTTTGGCTTTCCGCTATTGATATTTCCATTGGCTTCTGGTTTTTGTTTCATGTTTGTGTTTCTTTCCCTTTGGTGTATCTGATGGGAGCTACGGGTTAATTATACCGATTATTGATCATTGCCTTCACTTCTATTCTGATGGGAGGTGTGGGCTAATTGTATCAATTCTTGATCATCTCTTTCACTTCTATGTTATATATCACAACCGTACAATTGTAGTTTTACAGTTGTGTCTGAGATCAGACGGCATATATCCCATGGGAAACATGTGCACATATACGTACGTGTGATTTCATGTTTCCAAAATAGCAGTGAAGCCAATGATCAGGAATCGATACAATTAACCCACAACCCCCATTAGAGACACCAAAGGGAAAGACGCACAGACATGAAACAACTAGACCCTAATGGAAACATCTATAGCGGAAAGCCATGTTTGTTTCTGTTCTTTCGTGAAGTTTGGTGATTGCTGAGGGTATGCTTTGATTATAGTTTTTCATGAATAGAGTTTTCTTTCTTTTGCGTTTGTAATCTCCTGTTTATCTCAGATACATGTACTGAAGATGTGTCCATTAGGTAATCGTGTCACTTATGTGGAAATCATATTTGTGTAAATCGCGACGGAAGTAAGGGCGGGGATTGTGGCCACGTAAAATCCATTTAAGCCCACCCCTCTCACCCCCACCACCACCAGTGGAATTCGTTTCACTGACCGAGCCTATGTGGATTTCTTTTTTACGTCTTTGGTTCAGTAAATACAACCTTTATATGAAACATATCTCCAACATTTTCTTATACACCTGGTTCTAGACAGAAAAAACTTACTGCCTATCCACTAATGCATAAGATTCTAAGCGGCAATGATACACCTGGATGGTAAACCACCATTTAAAAATGCTACATTTTGGATTACCATAACAAACCCTTGCGACGTAGTGCTTTTTTCACATCTCTAAAATGGCTACTTTTCTGATGAAAATCCGTGATTCTTTTCTTTTTCAGACTGCAAACATACGTTGTGGAAGCTAATTAAAGCGGTTCTAACGAGTGCCCACAACCTGTGTCTTGGTGAAGAAATAAGAAAAATATTTACCCCTGCAAATACACGTTTTCTTTATTTATAGTGGGATATAGTGGGTTCATTCAAGCAATTGTTCACGTGATGGATTTTCAGCTCGCTTTCCAATAAACCTCGCCCATAAATGGGAGGTCTACACTTAAGGTACATGTATATTATCTGCTCTACTTCGAGTAGGCCCTTATATTGATAATGAACGTGTATCTTGTCACATTGTTACCTTAGTTACGATGCATGGTTGAAGAGATAGAATTGTATCTGTTATGTAATGAACAACTGTACTGTTTTCCGGTGAACAATTGCACGAAAACGATGTAAGGCTGATGTGTAATCCATACGTATACTGTTGTTTTAGAAGATATGCAAAATGTGTGTATGATTTTATACAGAATATAGCGTGTTATCGTTCGCAATTTATGTGATCTGCATTAGAATAGACAAGTGCATACCAATCAGCTATATGTTTTGTAATCTGTCAAAAATAAATTCAATGAAATCAATGTTAAAAATAAAGAATTGTGTTTTCTATTGTTTCCAGTAATTGAAACACTTTTGTTTCTACTATCCATGTACAAATGTTTATATGTAACACACTTGTAGTTTTAAATCCAGATCACATGCATCTCCAAACAAGCAGGAATGGTTGCAACATTATAGCGGACGAAGATTTATCAAATCACCAATTAATGGATACGCAACCGACAAAAGCCGACTATGAACTTTAATAAATATTTACACAGTGAGAGCTAAATGTTTGCTAGATCAAACAAATAAATAAAATGTGATGGCGATCCGACCTAAATGCGTATACATGATTCCATGATGCAAAAACTCAATTATTAGTACATTAGCATGACTGCATAAAATAAATTTGTAATCTCTTCACCTTGAAAACTGGAAGAAAAGTCAGCTAGGAAAGGCCACAATCATAGAACGCAGGCATCTCAAGTCACTCAAAGAAAGTAAGCGACATGCAAGCACACACAAAAACATCAGACGAACCATGAAACAACGGCGCAAAGCCAAATTAAAAAACAAGACATTGCCAAAAAAAAAGACTGACCCGGGACGCCGAGCTTCAAAACTACTGGGGCTTCAACCCCTGTGTTTATGAAATTGCAACGCTCGATCTCAGTTCTAGTGTCGGTTCTAACGAGTACCCACAACTTATTTACAATAAATGAGCCCCGCCAAGCGAATTTGGGTCTTCGAGCATTCCGTCATGACAAATTTTAACTGCGCATGCCAAGCCATTCAGAGGGGCCAGTGATATGGCTTTCTGTCTGAAGGTTCCTCTTGATTCACTGCTTGTATGAGCGAGCAGCGAAGGTTCTGGCGAGACTGCGCGGATGCGCAGGCTCGCCTGAACCTTCGCTGCTCGCATAGGCGATAAGTACCAAAATCGCTTGGCGGGGCCCATATAACAATAACAAATTTATCCGCATGGAGGCTTCCCAACTCAACAGTGATTCATAATAAAATACACAGCGAAACGAGCAAGATATATTCTAACAGTTCGTCTGCCATTTCTGACAATAACCAATCTTTATCATATTTGAGAAATGTTTCTGTTTGTATGTTCTAAGCTGGCTGATGAGACCGATTCTAGGTCTGAACTGCCTGTTCCAGATAGAGCAACAGAAGCTAGAGGAAGAAAGTTATCTTGGTGATGCCTTAGCTCTGGCTTTGCGCTGTGCGCATTTCTGCTCAGCTTCACTGATACTTTTTGCCTCATATTCATTGGTACCCCTTTTGATGAGACCTCGCCACTTTGCTCTGTCCTGTGCAATTTGTTCCCACGACTGTTGGAATGTTGAAGTCCCTGAGGGAGGCTTTGAGGGTGTCCTTGTGGCGCTTCTTCTGGCCGCCTTGGGAGGGTTTGCCTATTTCTAGTTCTCCATAGAGAATTTCTTTGGCAAAAGTTCCTCAGACATTTCTTTTAACATGGTCTATCCATCTTAACTTTGCTAATTTCAGAAGAGTAGGTACACTTTGCATCCCTGCCATGTTCAGGACTTCCGTGTCTGGAATCCTGTCTTGCCACTAAATATTTAAGAGTTTTCTAAGACAGCTTGCATGCAAGTGATTCAGTCTTTTAGTGTGCCTTGGTAAACTGTCCATGTTTTGCATGCATAGAATAGTGTTGGTAGCACCACAGCTCTGTAGACTTTCAGTTTTGTGTCAAGTTTGATTCCACTTCGATCCCGCACACTACCACGTAGTCGGCCAAATGTTGCACTAGCTTTGGCAAGCCTGGCATTTTCTTCATTATCATTGTGTACGGCTCATGACAGTGTGCTCCCAAGTTAGGTGAACTTATCTACCACTTGCAATCTTCGACCTTTCACTGCGATGGTGGGCGCTTTGTAAGGCTTACCAGGTGATGGCTGGTAGACTACCTCAGTCTTTTCGATGCTGATTGTGAGATCATAGCTATCACAGGAGTCAAGTATTTGATCTATACTTGTTTGCACCTTCTCTTCTGTTGGAGCACCTTTTGCGATGCCATCAGCAAAGAGGAACTCATCTAGCACATTTGTCTGCACCTTGGATTTGCATTACGAAAACACACCTATACAAATACATTGTAAATTTTTCCACCGAAAAATAAAAATTTTCAAATGAAAAATTGTGATATTTTTCTTTATTTCTGCTTTGTGCAGAAATAAGAAAAATAATATATACCACTGCAAACCCCAGTTTTACTATATAAAAGTGTGGTTTAAGGGGATCAAAATTATATAGGCATGTTTACATGATTGGCTTGCAACCTTCTGAGATTAAAATGCTTCCCATCAAAGCGATACCTAATAGGTATGCCATCCTGGAAAATATCTGTGGGCATGGCAGACAACATCATGCTGAACAGTGTTGGGGCTACCTCACAGCCTTGTTTGACTCCGTATAGATTAATGCAATTATGAACCAGGGTTGAGGACTTAAAATCTGTAATTCTGATTCTACACAATAATGGTCTATTCAATTCCATGAGTTAGGAAGCCTTGATGGGGACTGAACAAAACTATTTGCCTAAATCGCAATGGAAATAAGGCCGAGGATTGCGGCCGCGTAAAATCGATTTAAGCCCCCAGTGGAATTTTTCACTGACGGTTCCAAGGCGGTTCTTTGCCGCGGTTTATTTTTGTTATTGTTTGTCTTTTAATGTGTGTGTCGCTTATATATTTTTGTTTTTGGATAGCCCATCGGCCCTTTTATGGGAAAGTAACTGTCCTTTCGACTTTCCGCTATTTATATTTCCATTAGGGTCTAGTCATTTCATGTTTGTGTTTCTTACCCGTTGGTGTCTCTAAGGTAACTTAGTATATAAATGCAGAAAAATATATAACCGCAATGACTTCAGCACCCAATTTCGTAAAATCATTCTTCGATATAAAAAGATTTGATACAACCTAAATGTTATACGACAGACTGCATGCATGGTAGTTAACCCAATCACGATTGGCAACTTTGCTTCCCTCTTTAATTGCACGCCGGTGGGTCAGGCCTCAGATCCTATGACGGTTCCAACGAAAATGCTTATTGAGAATTAGAGAGATCTAATTCAAGGTAACGTTGGTTGGTGCCTGATGTTCTGTCTCTGGTCCGGCCCATCGGAGTCTAACTGTTTGTTTTCTTTTGCTCCAGCATTTCAGGGGTTTCTCGCTGTCGAGTCCTCAACGTTGTTGGGTAAGGGCGAGGATTGTGGCCACGTTAAATCGATTTAAGCCCCCCCCCCCCCCCCAGCAGAATTCGTTTTCTCTGACCGTTCCCAGGCGGTTCTTCTGTCGCGGTTGATTTTGTTTTGGTTTGTCTTTGGGTGTTTTCGTCGCTTGTGTTATTTTATTTTGGATAGCCTATTTGCCAATTTGTGGGAAAGTAACTGTCCTTTTGGCTTTCCGCTGTTGGCGTTTCCATTAGGGTCTGTTGTTTCAAGTTTATGTGTCTTTCCCTTTGCTGTCTCTGTGGGTTGATTGTATCGATTCCTGATCATTGCCTCGACTTCTATTTTTCCTAACTCACCAGTGCAATATCTCCGAGAACTAAAAAAGCAACTGATGAAACAACTGTTAGACGCCGATGAACCCGACCAGAGGCAGAGAATTCTGCCTATGAAGTTTCAGCAGTATAATTTGACAAACAGAAACAACGGCTCGTAATAATTCTCAAGGTCGGAAATGGACTCGATGATCAAAGAAAATTTAATGGAATACGGGGAGACATTAATCACCAACACATAATTACAACTGCAGTAAAGTGAAGTCTAGCCTAATGTCGCATCATGTTAACACGTCCATGAAATAACCGCCCTTCTAAACCACACTATATATAGAGAAAACTGGGGTTTAGCTCCCAGTTGAATTCGTTTCCGCTGACCGTTCCAAGGCGGTTCTTCTGTCGCGGTTTATTTTTGTTATGGTTTGTCTTTGGGTGTTTGTGTCGCTTATATTATTTTATTTTGGATGGCCTATTGGCCATTTTGTGGGAAAGTAACTGTCCTTTTGGTTTTCCGGTGTTGCTGTTTCCATTAGGGTCTGTTGTTTCATGTTTGTGTTTCTTTCCCTTTGGTGTCTCTGATGGGAGCTGTGTGTTGATTGTATCGATTCCTGATCATTGCCTCCACTTCTTTTTTACAGAAGTATACAATATATTGCTTATTTCTGTACTAAGACATAAGTTGTGAGCACCAATAACTTATATTTGGAGTAGAAATGAATAAAACATCACAGATTATTCATCAGAAAATCAAAAAAAAAATTCCCTATGTCGCAAGAGTGTGTTAGCGTAATGGTTAGTACACGTGCTGTTTGTCGACTTCGTCCGTGTCTTCATGTCATCAATTTACAGTGAAATTCCGCTATTAAGACCACCTAAAATAAGGACTAATTCTGCTATAAAAAGCCTATTTCGAAGGGTACACTTATTTTTTCTTTCTGTTTTCTGCCTACAATGTCCTCTGGTCAGGGGCCACCTTGTGGACTGTTCAAAAGTGGTCTATAAGACCACTTTTGAACAGTCTCAAAGGTGGTCTTAATATATGAATTTTACTGTATTCTATTTGTGGGTCGATTGTTTGTCAATCGACACAGAAGCATAGAAGATCTTCAGACCTGATGTCCATGTGACTATCACTAATCTGTTGGAAACCAAGGTAAAGTTTATTTTTAGGAAATAGGAGCTCCATGTTTATCACTGCCAGGTCAGAGTGTTCCGTTGGGGAGTTATCTATGGAATCTGAACTGGAACCATGTGTTGGGTTCGGCAAACTGTGTAGACCCTCATCAGACGCCACAGAACGCGGCGTCTTATCAGGGAATACACTGTTTGCTTAAAGAAAAATAGAAGTGAAGGCAATTATCAGGAATCGATACAATTAACTCAAGAGTTTAACGAAACGGTTCAGGCTCAATTCAAAGACAATCGACCCAACAGCGCTGCCATTGTTTTTTTTAAATTCTGACGACACATGCCATATATAGAATTTTACAAGACACTTAATAATATATGATCTAAGCTATCTCCATTTTATATTTTTTCGCGGTAGTTAAAGATAGCTGTGATTATAAACAGTGGCTATTCCTGGAGTACAGGGACGCCATGATATAACAAACATCACAACGTTCTTCTCATAATATATAAATTACACTTTGCAAAAGTTACATAATACTTCCTAATTCTCAACAACTATCAAGTCCTAAGATACATTTCTTCCCCGACGTTTTCCTACTGTTTGTGTTGTTGCTGTCCACGTGGCTATTGCTGACCGTGTACAAAATACATGGTACGGTTATTTTTAGCAGCACTATTTCTGTGACGTCAGAATGCTGTGTAAAATGGTTGGTAAAATGCAAACCCTGGACTGGGCTCGTGTACTGGGAATTGACAAACAGTTTAAACCCAGACGTCGGGGTATACACTGTTTCCTTATAATAAAGGAATTAAAGTGTAAATAAAACAGTCTAGGTCACCTTCGGTACCATTTTCCAGCCTACACTCACATACAATCTATATCGAAAACACGCCTATACAAATACCTTGTATCCTTTACCGCCGAAAA
The DNA here is from genome assembly GCA_963580285.1 of Lucinisca nassula. NCBI lineage: Eukaryota > Metazoa > Mollusca > Bivalvia > Lucinida > Lucinidae > Lucinisca > Lucinisca nassula. The sequence goes on along the minus strand of OY757015.1, from coordinate 114,733,875 downwards.
AAACTGAAAATTTTAAGATGAAAAATTGTGTAATTCCTATTTCTGCTCAAAATATAGAGTGTGGGTACTCGTTAGAACCGCCTTATCAAGGCGGTTCCCTGTTAACTTAGTTTTACTTTATAAAAGTAGGGATCAATATTATATAGGCGTATCCAAACAGTACAGTCAGTGCTTTTATTTACGTAAGCGGTGACAAACTATTTTCCTGTGTTGAAACTTTATCTACTCATAGAATAATAAATTATCTTCGATGACCTAATATGATAATTTGATAAGACGCTTAAGGAAGATGAAGTATTCCTAAATGCTGGTACTTAATTTCTTTTCACTGGGAATTAAAATGCACAGTTTTGTTTTTAGTTTGAACATGAAAGAATATTTGAAAGAAGTATAGTAATTAAACTGTAACATATCAGAGCCTACTGTGCTAGCAGATAAAAAGCTTAAACAAAATCACAAGCTTTATGTGTAATCCTTATTATCTGAATACATTCATGAAGATCATAGCGTATTATATTTTACTTATTAGCGCACGCTATTACGTATTTGCACGTTAATGGTGAGCAAATATTACTGCATGGGGATTGGGTACAAGTTCAGGGAAGGCAACTTTTCACAAACACGTTTTCCTTGCGAAAAGCGATCTACTCTTAAGGGATGCATTTAGCAGAAATGCAAAGTACTTCCTGAAAGAGCCCACAATTTGTAGGATAGATTCAGCTTTAATATAAAAATACACAGTCTTTCTTGTAAGATAGGAGGGACTATGTCAAATCTTTTTGTACCAAATGGGATCTTGCTTATATTATACCAGGAATACATTTCAAAAGTAAGGGGTGGCAGGTTGTGTTTTCTTCAAAACGTGTTTGGAATTTTGCGCAAATCGTGTTGGGCCTTATTGGACGCCGCGTTCTGCGGCATCACTGTTTGCCAATTACCCGTTTTGGGGTTTCTGGTACAAAACTGTGCATTTTAATTCCCAATGATCAGGAATCGATACAATTAACCCACAGCGCCCATTAACATAGGAAAAGAAACACAAACATGAAACAACTAGACCCTAATGGAAACATCAATATTGGAAAGTCCAAGCCAAAAGTACAATTACTTTCCCACAAAAATGGCCATTTGGCTATCCGAAACAAAATAATATAAGCGATAACGTACTCAAAGACAAGCCATAACAAACATAAACTGTGCATTTTAATTCCCAATGATCAGGAATCGATAAATTAACCCACAGCGCCCATTAACATAGGAAAAGAAACACAAACATGAAACAACTAGACCCTAATGGAAACATCAATATTGGAAAGTCCAAGCCAAAAGTACAATTACTTTCCCACAAAAATGGCCATTTGGCTATCCGAAACAAAATAATATAAGCGATAACGTACTCAAAGACAAGCCATAACAAACATAAACTGTGACAGAAGAACCGCCTTGGAACGGTAAGTGAAACGAATTCCACTGGGGGGGGGGGGTGCTTAAATCGATTGTACGTGGCCACAATCCTCGCCCTTACTTCCGTCGCGATTTAGGCAAATATTGTTTTTTTTCAGTCCGCATGAAAAATAGAAGTGAAGGCAATGATTAGTAATCGATACAATTAACCAACAGCTATCATCAGAGACACCAAAGGGAAAGAAACACGGAAACATCAATCGCGGAAAGCCAAAAGAATAGTTACTTTCCCACACTATGGCCAATTGCCTATCCAAAATAAAATAATATATGCGATACACACACTCAAAGACAAGCCATAACAAACATTAGCCATGATACAAGAACCGCCTTGGAACGGTCAGTGACACGAGTTCAAGTTTACTTGGCCACAATCCTCGCCCTTGCTTCCGTCGCGATTTAATCAAATAATTTGTTCCGTCCGCATAGAAAGTCTGCTTTAATGTTTATCGGAAGCTGGATTTTAATAATCGTATACAGGGAGATAAATCAAATACATATAAAATATAACTGAAGGCAATGATAAATATTGATACAATAGACCCACACCTCCCATCGGAAGGAAACAAAAACATGAAATAACTAGACCCTAATGGACACATCGGTAGCGGAAAGCCAAACTGTTACTTTCCCGTAGAATGGTAAATTGGCCATACAAAGACAACGCATAACAAAAATAAACTGCGACAAAAGAACCGCCTTGGAAAGGTCAGTGGAAAGAATTTCACTGGGTGTGTGTGTTGGGGGGGGGGGGGGGTCGCTTTAATCAACTTTACGCAGTTGCCATCCTCGCCCTTAATTCCATCGCGATTTACCTCATGAATGCTTCCTAACTCATAGTACAAAAACTCCTAGAACACAAATATCAAGAGGAAAAGAAACCAAAAGTTAGACTCCGATAGGCCCAACCAGGTACAAAGCATCAGGAACCAACCTACATACAAAAGTAAGCCTTTTCGCTGGAACCGTCATAGTAACAGAGGCCTGACCCACCGACGTGCAATTAAAGAGGGAAGCAAAGTTATCAACCGTGATTGGGTTAACTACCATGCATGCAGCATGTCGTATAACATTTATGTTGTACCCAATCATTTCATATAGAAGAATGATTTTTCGAAACTCGGTACTGAAATCCGTGCAAGTATATATTTTTCTTAATTTGTATACTAAGTCACCATAAAAATCGGGCTCCGATAGAACTTGTTGCAGAAGAGATTTAAGCCCCACATTGATTTTTAGTTTTAAATCGGAATGACGTCGATAAAATTTAGAAATGGCTTTGCGTTGTTCACGATAGCAATTACTCTTATTAAAAAGTTAAGCAGTTAACAAGTTATTACGAGTGTTAAAGTCATTTGCATGTCCAGACGCTTGGCAAATCGAATTAATTGCGAAATATGAACGCCATAGGATGCTGCACGCAGAACATCACCATCACAGAAAGGCAAGTTTACTATCTCAAAATCAAAATCATCGCATTTATGATAGATTTTGCAGGAAACAAACCCATCTCCACTAGATAGATGTAAAATAGAAGTGAAGGCAATAATCAGGAATCGATGCAATTAACCCACAGCTCCCATCAGAGATACCAACGGGAAAAAAAACACAAACATGAAGTAAATAGATCCTAATGGAAACATCAATAGCGGAAGTCCAAAATGACAGCTACTTTCCAATAAAATGGCCAATTAGCTATCCAAAGCAAAACAATACAAGCGATACACGCACTCAAAGACAAACCACAAAAAATATAAACCTCGACAGAAGAACCGCCTTTGAACGGTCAGTGAAATGAATTTCTAGAACACAAAAAACGGGGCCTCGGTATCAGAAGAATTTGCTTTATTAATTGAAGTCCTTGGGGGTGTGTGTGTGTGTGTGGGGGGGGGGGGGGGGCTAAATGTGATTGATCAAACCATCGAAATAGGTATTGTATTATTTATTAAATCATCAAAATATCTAGAAGTCGCGCTAAAGGATTCAATGATTATAAATCGGTTTTCAGCGGAAAGGGACGTCATGAATTTTCTTCCGTAACAACACAAGGACAGATCAGCCACAAGTTGTGCGGAATTCGTACCCGTCGGAATACCTACAATTTGTCTAAATAACTGTGTACCAAATTTTGTGTAAATAATCTTATGTAAATATTGTCAACTAGAAAGGTGAGAGTTTCCCACACTTTCTGACATGGCCATAAAGTATAATTTTATGCTCTTCAGAAGTGGAAAAAGTATTTCTTACATTACATGCAAGATAGAAGGAGTGTATCCTGTGAAATGCCCATTCAATTAAATCGTTATTTTTTTCTTTTATAAGATTATATGGAAGTGTAGTGTAAAGGGTGGGAAAATCCTAAGTAGACAGACACGACTAAAAGATATTTGGATTAATTATTAAATATTGACAATACCTACTTCGATGGTTTGATTAGTCGAATTTACCACTCAGAATTTCAGTTAAATAAAGCAAATTATACTGATACCGAGGCTCCGTTTTTGGATTTACATCTATCTATTGTAGATCGGTTTGTTTCCTGCAAAATTTATGATAAACGCGATGATTTTGATTTTGAGATTGTAAACTTTCCTTTCTTGGATGGTGATGTTCCTCGTGCGGCACCCTATGACGTTTATATTTCGCAATTATTCGATTTGCCAGAGCGTTAAGCCATGTAACTGACTTTAACACTTGTAATATATTGTGAACTTCTTAACTTCTTAATACGGGTAATTGGTATCATAAACTACGCAAAGCGTTTTTCAAAATTTTATAGACGCCTTTCCGATATAATTTTTAAATTCAATGTTGGACATTGATCTCTTCTGCAACAACTGCTACTGGAACCTGACTTTTATGGTGATGTTGTATATAAATTCAGGAAAATATATAATTGCAATCACTTCAGCACCCATTCTTCGATATAAAGAGATTGGGTACAAAATAAATAATATACGACAGACTGCATGCATGGTAGTTAACCCAACGGTTCCAGCATAAAGGCTTGCCAAGAATTAGAGAGCATTTAATTTTAGCACTAATTCTCAAATGAATTGGGATTTTAGCCGTTTAAAAAGTCAAATTATTAAGTTTCTTAGCTTTATTTGCAGTCATTATCCCTGGACAGTCAACATACCAAATCTATTATGTTCGATACCAAATGTAGCGGACATTTCATCACATACAATCACTGTTTATTGCAATAGAATAACGATCTTGCAAGCATGCAAATGTTTTTCATTAATATTGATTTTGGTGGCTTATTTATAATTGAACAATATTAATTGTGGCAAATAAATTGTAAAAGGATAACACGTTTCTGTGTAGATATTTAAAACAAAATAATTACATGTTTTCCTTTACTGTGGTGTCGTCTGCCGTCTCCCTAAGCCCCCAAAACACCGGAAAATGCACCAATAACGTATGTAGACACTTTCTACTATGCAATTAGGCAATGGAAAAGTGTACTACGTGCGAGCAATATGATCAAGCTGTTAGACTAACAATTTTCGGTATTGAACATTACCGGTCTCGAACATTACAAAACATTGGAAATGAGGGAATTTCAACATCAAAATATTATGTTCGTTCCAGATAATGTGTTTGTGTTAGTCACACATTGTTGGAGTTTCTTTCAATCTCGATGTTTTATCGATACATATGTAATAAGCCTGGTATAATGATCGCGAGTGAGTGAGTGAGTTTTAGTTTTACGTCCCACCAACAGCTAAGGTCATACGGAGACGGGACCTCGGTTTAAAGACTCATCCGAAAGTCTGTAGAAGCCCGGGATCGATCCTGCGATCCCTGGTTTACAAGGCGAGTAGCGTAACCACTGCACCACGGAGGCTTCTGTATAATGATCGCGAACATTACATGCGTTTTTGCAACAAATTCATGCACATTTTTGTATGACACGTATTTTCAATTTCCTATTGTAAAGGTATCATCAAACGCTCTTATATGCTTTTTTATAATATAGAATCTCGATTTGGTCACGTTTCGATCCATAAAAACCGTAACGTTGTTTTGAAATATCAATACGGAGAACGTCGTCTCGTACATTGCAATGCTTAAATAAATTTCGGCGACAGCCATAATCGGGGAACAATACTTAGTAAGACTCCTTATGGTCCTGCTAAAGTTAGTTATTTCCCTACCCAGAATATGTTAATATTATGGAAACCACCTAACCATTTCCTTTCTTGTGGAATTACATATTTGTAATATGTTCTATAAAAGGGTTATCCTTTGGAAGCAAGGAGTACACCACAGAAGTGAAAAAAATGGAGTGTACATGTAAGTGCGCAAAAAAGAGAATTCGAAAAGCGACAGTCTCGAACATTACAAAACCAGGTTTTACCGCGGCCCATTATCCTTGAAAAGGTACGTTTCGACATCAGATTTATCATGATATCTTTGGGACCTGTTGTTCTGTCATATAAACGTATGCATACGGTAAAAATGACTGCTTGAAAACAGAAAATGCACGGCGACTACAATATCCCAATTCATTTGAGAATGCGTGTTAAGTAATGTTGGTTGGTGCCTGATGCCCTGTCTCTGGTCGGGCCCATCGGAGTCTAACTGTTGGTTTTCCTTTGCTCCAGCTTTTCAGAGGTTTCTTGCTGTCGAGTCCGCACCGTTATTTCATCTCTCTGATTTGTTTGACGTTTGTGTTCTCGGATATATTGCACTGAGTTAGGAGGCCTTCATGCGGATTGAACAAATTAATTGGTCTAAATCGCAAAGGATTGCAGCTGCGTAAAATCGATTTTAACCCTCAAGTGGAACTCGTGTCACTTACAGTTCCCAGGCGGTTCTTTTGTAGCGGTTTATGTTTGTTATTGTTTTTGTTTTGAGTGTGTATATCGCTTAAATTATTTTGTTTTGGATAGACAAATAAGAAAACGTATCACAAATTTTCATCTGAAAAGTAGCCCTTTTGGAAAAATGAATATATTTACTATGTCACATGGGTATGTTATCGTAATGATACGCGCGCTTTGCTCCAAAGACGTTGCATAAATGCACAAAGAAATGGTATCAATGCACAAAGAAGTTGCATCATTGTACCAATGCACAAAGCAGTTGCATCAATGCACAAATTCCTACATAGAAATTATCGTTTTCATTTCTGCAAATGACGGGGCTCCTTTTGAATAAATAAAGGATTTTACTTGAGTGTTAATGTACTTTTGGATTACTTAACGGAGTTGAGCAATAGGGATAAAACGCGAGGCTTCGCCGAGCATTTTATGCCTTTTTCTGAACGAGTTTAATAAATTTAATAATACATCAGTAGGAATGCGAGTTTAATAAATTTAATAATACATAAGCAAGAATATGTCATTTGAAACGCATTTTGGTCAAGATTATTTACAAAAATGTCAATATTCCGTCGTTCTGGTGTTCAATATGTCTATTTAAACTGCTTATTCCATATTGAAAGGCGATACATATACAAGGGCAGGTAACTAAAAATGGTCAGAGTATTGTCCTTTGGCGTCGCAGTTTTATTACGGTTTTGTGGAGTCCGAGTCTACAGTGAGTCGTGGCAGTGTCTTGAGATGTGTAGAGAATAGCATATAAAAACAGAAGTGAATGCAATAGTCCGGAATCGATACAACTACCCAACACACCAAAGGCTATGAATTATGAACATTAAAAAACTAAATCCTAACAAAACATCACAAGCAGAAAACCAAAAGGACAGTTACAATCCCACAAAATAATCAAATGGCTATCCAAAATAAAAAAAAAAATAGAAAAAAAAAAACATACATGCAAAGACAAACAATAACACAAATTAACCGCCAAAGAAAACACGCCTTTGAATGGTCAGTAAAACAAATCGTTAAACCGTTTTCCGTAACGTGGCCGCCAATGTTTCTGTCGTGGCCTAGACAAATAATTTGTTCAGTCCGCATGAAGGCTTTCTAACTTATCAGTGCTACATCTCCGAGAACATAAACTCAAACGACAACAGGGATGAAACAACGATAAGGGCTCGACAGCATGAAATAACTGAAATGCTGGAGCAAAATAAAACCAACCGTTAGTCTCCTGTGGGACCCAAGAGAGAGAGAGAGAGAGAGAGAGAGAGAGAGAGAGAGAGAGAGCATCAGGTACCAACAGACATTACCTAAGCAATTAAGTAAATAAAAATAAAAAATGAGTTCCTTTAAGAGCAATGAAAACATTCATAAGAAAGATGATGGGTCATACTACGTAGTTTCGGCTAATAAAGCCTTTACGCTGGAACCATCACAGAATCTGAGACCTAACCCGCCTATAACGTACAAAGCGCATGCATAACAATTTACTCGTATGAAAATGATGATTGTAAGAACTTTAAATGAGTTCTTTGGAGAAGAAGAAAGATAATATCTATAAGGCTATCATTACGAAAACGCTCTTTCAAAAATATTGAAAATAATGAAAATTTCGTCATAAATTCTGATATTTTTCATAATACTTCTAAAAACATAGATTGTGGGATGTCTTTAGAATTGCCTCGGCACGGCGGTTTTAACGAGTATCCACATTCGGTCTTTAGGGCAGAAAAACGACAATTAATGTTTACCCCTGTCAACCCAAGTTGTACTATTTAAAGTGGAGTTTAAGGGGGTCAAAATTATATAGGCGTGTCTTTTGTGATAGTTCCCTTTTTTCTCTATATTATCTTGAATGTAGACGGGTGTTAGCTAATCAGATACGTTAACGTAGTGGAATTCTCTTATTATAAGATCTTTATGAGATTTGTGAGGAAGACATGTACATGCTGTTTGCTTAGGAATGTCACAAAAAACGGGACTGGATGAGTCAGAATGCATAAATTTTATACAGATTGTATAGATATTCACGGGCCTTCTTGGCCTTATGGGTATGAACGCTGATTCTTAATCATTAGATCTCTTATCGCTGTATTTAGCGCCTCGCTCGGGCAACATGTGAGTCGCCAAGTTCTTCAACGGAAGGACAGGTGTTTTTTCTCCGCCCACTCCGATTTTCGGCCACCTAGGTTTTCTTATATCAGCTGTACATCAGCTGACATATAGCTGATATACATAAACATAAACATGTAAATATTTATTTTATTTCAAAAGTATCGATGCTGCGGAGAACAAAATAAAAAAATGTGCAAAAAATGATTCTTCACATTTTTGTCAAAGTATTATTAAAAGTGGTGTAATGGTTTAAAATGAAATTTCTTAAATATGCCTTAGCTGATAGCCATTTTAATGTCACCAATTATGCCACATTCAGAATAATATTCTGCATCAATTGCACAATTTAATTTCGAGATAAAAATATAATAACAGTGTTGCGCTGGCGATAAATTGACGGGTGCAGTTTGATATAAAGGCAACTAAATTTTCATACAGTTGGAATGGCCTTTCGATGAAAGAATCACAAGTTGTTTTTTTTTTTTGTTTTGTTTTCCTGTTGTTTTTTCTTGAATTTTCAGTTTCTTTCCAGAAAATGACCAAATGGGACACCAGTAAGCAGTGTAGCTCCAGATCTGACATTGCAGAATGCTTTCGATCAGAATTAACATTGATTGCCTTTTAAGAGTATAACTAAACCGCTTAAATCAAATTCGTTGCCATGATTAAAGCCTACACCCAGGGGTGAACAATCGCCAACCAGTTATGTCAGGCCTTTAAGTCTTTTAAGAGGGATTGTGATGTTAGTCTAATAAAAACAGCAGGAAAACAAGTGTATAACTGCTTTCTGTATTGTCCTATTACAGACAAAAATATTTAATACAACTATGTATTACACCAGACATTTACCCGCGCAAGCGCGGGATAGAAATGGATGCAAACATAGGCTTTCCCGCGAATTTTATGTTGAATTAGTATATACACACTGAAAAATATATAATTGCAATGACTTAAGCACCCTGTTATGAAAAATTATTCTTCGATATAAAAAAGCTTGCGTACAACATCAATGTTATACGACAGACTGCATGCATAGTAGTTAACCCAATTACGGTTGGCAACTTTGCTTCCCTCTTTAATTGCACGCCTGTGGGTCAGGTCTCAGATGCTATGACGGTTCCAGCGTAAAGGCTTACTGCGAATTAGAGAGAATCTAATTTGACGTAATGTTGATTGGCGCCTGATGCTCTGTCTGTGGTCGGGCCAATCGGAGTCTAACTGTTGGTTTTCTTTAGCTTCAGCATTTCAGTGGTTTCTTGCTGTTGAGTCCTCAACACTGTGTTTGTTTGATTTTTATGTGTTCACGGAGACGTTGCACTGATTAGTTTGAAGGCCTTATGCAGACTGAACAAATTATTTGTCTTAATCGCGACGGAAGTAGGCGAGGACTGTGGCCATGTAAAATCGATTTAAGCTCCTCCCCCCCCCCACCCTGGATTTCATTTCACTGACCATTCCAAGGCGGTACTTCTACCGCGGTTAATTTTTGTTATGGCTTGTCTTTGAGTGTGTGTATCGCTTATTTTATTTTTATTTTGGATAGCCAATTCGCCATTTTGTGGGAAAGTAGCTATCCTTTTGGCTTTCCGCTATAATTGATGTTTCCTTTAGGGCCTAGTTGTTTCATGTGCGTGTTTCTTTCCCTTTGGTGTCTCTGATGGGAGCTGTTGGTTAACTGTATCGATTCCTGATCATTGCCTTCACTTCTATTTTTTTATGCGGCCTGAAAGAATTATTTGCCTAAATCGCGACGGAAGTAAGGGCGAAGATTTTGGCCACGCAAAATCGATTTAAGTCCCCCAGTGGGATTCGTTCCACTGACCGTTCCAAGGCGGATCTTCTTTCGCGGTTTATGTTTGTTTTGCTTGCCTTTGAGTATATGTATCGCTTATATTTTGTTTTGGATAGCCAATTGGCCATTTTGTGGGACAGTAACTGTACTTTTGGCTTTGGCTTTCCGGTATTGATGTTTCCATTAGGGTCTAGTTGTTTCATGTTTGTGTTTCTTTCCCTTTGTTGTCTCTGATGGGAGTTGTGGGTTAATTGTATCGATTCCTGATCATTGCCTTCACTTCTATTTGGTTTGGGTTGGAGTTTAAAGACCCAGTCAAAACTATTAAGGATATGTCGATTGTTTTTGAGGCTAATTCGTTCTTTTAGTTCCACTAGACATAAACTTAGATGTACTTTTTCTACGACGAAATATTTTCCCGGAGCTGGAATTCAAATCATTGAAAAATCTGGACACCACTCAAACAGATTATGAATGCGGCGTGTTTTAAATTGCTTTTATATTACAGTCTTGGGGGTTGGGGTATAATACAGACATATTATTAATATGTAGCTGGACGCAATTAGATATACTCATACATACTTATAAAATGCATGAATGAAAGACGAACATTTTTCGAGCGAATTGTTTCTAGTTTTAAGAGTAAACAAGATACAAGGGATTACATTTTTTCCTTAATGAATTAATATGAAACGCCATTCATTTCAAAAAGGTGTTAAAGATTGCCGATTACCTACGGACGCTGATAAGGTCTCTGCAATTTCCGACGACTATAGGAAAGAAGTTGAACATGTTTTCAGCGTCTGTTGGTGCCTGATGCTCTGTCTCTGGTGGGGCCCATGGGAGTCCAAATGTTGGTTATCTTTTGCTTCAGCATTTCAGTTAACCCATTCACTGTTGATGACTTTGCTTCCTTTAATTGCACGTCAGCGGGTCGGGTCTCTGACTTTATGGCAGCTTCAGCCTAAAGACTCGGCATTACGATAACATACCCGTGCGACATAGTGGATTTTTCACATCTCCAAAATGGTTTCTTTTCTGATGAAAATCTATGATATTTTTGTTAATTTTACTTCAAACAAAGGTTGTGGGTGCTCGTTAGAACCGCCTCATTGAGGCGGTTCTAACGAGTACCCACAACCTATGTCTTGGAGCAAAAATAAGAAAAATAATGTATACCCCCGTACACCCCAGTTTTCCCTTTATAAAGTGGGGTGTAGGGGGGTCTTCATTTCACGGACTTGTTCACGTGATGGGCTTCTGACTGTATGACGGCACCAGCTTAAAGACTTACTTAAACAATTTAAGTCGATATGTGGATTCGTGCCTGATGCTCTATCTCTGGTGGTCAGACCCACCGAAGTTCAACTGTTGGTTTTCCTTTGCTCCAGCGGTTATGTTATTTCATGCTGTCGAGTGCTATTCGTTGTTTCATCTCTGTATTCGTTTGATTTTATGTTCTCGAAATGTTGCACTGATGAGGTAGAAAGCCTTCACATGGAGTAAACAATATTTTTGTCTGAACCAAGAAAGAACTAAGGGCGAGGACTGTGGCCATTTAAAATCGATTTAAGCCCCCACCCCCACCAACAAACAAACACACACACACACACACACACACACATACACACACACGCGCGCGCACAGAGAGCGAGAGAGTAAAATGGCCTTTTACAACCGTTCCAAGGCGGATCTTCTGTTGTGGTTTCTTTTCATTGTCGTTATATATCGTTAATGCATGTTTTTCATTGTTTGTATTGGGGTTTAACGGCCCAGTCAACACCATTTAGGTCATTTTGAGCCGGTCAGTTTACCTATTCACACTTTTCCTGGGCCGGCTTATACGTAAGCGGTTAACCAGTGAGTGAGTGAGTGTTCGAGTTTTACGTCCCACCAACAGCTTAGGTCATACGGAGACGGGACCTCGGTTTAAGGGTTCATCCGAAAGTCTGGAGAAGCCCGGGATCGATCCTGCGATCCCTGGTTTACAAGGCGAGTAGCGTAACCTCTGCACCACGGAGGCTTCTAAGCGGTTAACCAGTACAGGGCACATTCTTTCGCCAGAAACTGACAGCTGTCCTTCTTGAAACAGCGGAAGAGAGAGAATGACCGTAGAAAAGATTTTATGATCAGTCTCCACAAAAGAATGTTGCCGACCCCGGCAGGTATCGAACTCGCGTCCTCCTGATCACCAGTCAGACACGCATCCGACTGAGCTACCGAGGCCGTATGTTCATGCAAGTATGTATTGCTAATATATTTTTATTTCGAATAGTATGGTCATTGCCTTCACTTCTATTTTTCTAGCTTTTCCGACCTTATATTCTCCTCCGTGCGACCGGAAGAAATTATTTGTCTAAACCATGACAGCACTAAGGGCAAGGCTTCTTGCTAAGTAAAATCATTTTAAGCCCCAGTTAAAATATTGATTTCAGACCGCCAGCCCCCAGTTTGTTTGAATTGAGGTTAAACGCCCCCGCTAACACAATTTGGGTCATTTTAGAGACATTGCTTCCAATTTTATGGGACTTTTACCCGACACTGAGAGTAAATGACATCTTAAGCCCCGATGTCCTATGAAACCCAAAGGGTCTATATGTATGGACCGCCCGAGTGGAATCGCTTTGCCTGGGCGGGGTTAGACTTTCTTTGCGGATTACCAGTACTGATATGTGGTCGGATTCAGCTCTGTGTGTAAGCACCATGCAGCCCAATCTGTTTTTACTAGCCACGATGTGCGGGTGGACCCAGTGAAAGCTTTTTACCTACCGCTCCTAGGCGATTCTTCTGTTGTAGTTTATTATTGTTATAGTTCGTCTGTGCATGTATGCACTGCTAATATACTTTTATTTTTGATAGCCGTTTGGCCATGTGGAAGGAAATAACTGTCCATTTGGCTTTCCGTTTGTGACGTTTATATTTTGGCGAAGTTGTTTTATGTTGGTGTTTCTTTCCCTTTGGCGTCTTGCGAGGGTGGTGTGAGGTAATCGAATCGATTCCTGATCATTTACTGTATTTCTATTTTCGAAACTTATCACAGCTTAAATCCCCGGTCTACTTAAATGTAAGTTTCAGAAATCACAAATCAAAACTGATCTTCATATGCTAATGACAATGTTGAAATAGTCATTTTAGCAAGGAAAGGAACACAACTCTGTGACTACATGACTGCCAGTTTTCTATCTCGTCCAAGTTTTTTTATCGCCAGCCTACCCTTTTGTAAGTTTCAGGAAGATCCGATCAACATTGAAGGAGTTATGCTGATGATAGGTTCTAAAACAGGCGGTTTTCAGTAACAAAGGGGTTAAGGAAGATCCAATTAAAACTGATGTTCAAATATACAATGTATATTTCAGCAACCAAAGATACATACCTCTCTGAACTTGCCAGTTTTCGAACTCATCTAAGCTTTTATCCCGAGCATGTTTATATGTATGTTTCAGAAAGATCCGATCAAAACTGTACGAAGTACAAGCTAAAAACTAGGCATTTTTCAGAAATCAAGTTGGAGGGGGGGGGGGGGGGGCATTACTCTATGATTAATAGGCCGACGCATCCAATCTTTCTTATATGATCCGATAAAACTGAAGGAGATTTGGTGATGACAAGGACAAAACAGGCATTTTCATCAACCAATGTGACGTGACTCCTTCATAAACATGCCGACCTTGGCATTTAATGTTATTAACTCATCCTAGCTTTTATCCCCGTCTACACAATTATCTGACAATTTCCATCCAAGACTCCAAGAATACCCATTACATGAACAAATCCGTGAAATGAAGACCCCACTAACCCCCACTTTATATACAAAAAAAATGGGTTAACGGGGGTAAACGTTATTTTTCTTATTTCTTCTCAAAGTCATAGGTTGTGGGTACTCGTTAGAACCGCCTCAATGAGGCGGTTCTAACGAGTACCCACAACCTATGTTTGCAGTATTAATAAGAAAAATATCACGGATTTTATAAGAAAAGTAGCCCCGAAATGTCGCACGGATGTGTTACATGTATCGTAATGAAAGGGAAAGGGACAAGAACACCACTATACTGAAATGGCCATACTAGCAATACAAACAAGAAAGGGCGAACTAAAACAACAATAAACCACGACAAAACTATTGCCTTGGAACGGTCAGTATTTTCTCTGGGTGTGGGGTGGGGGCTTAGATTGATTTTACATGGCCACACTCCTCGCCCGTGGTTGTGTCGTAGTTTAGACAACTATTTTTTTTAGTTCGCATGAAGGATTTCTAGCTCATTAGTGCAACATCTCCGAGAACAAAAAACCCACTGAAATAACGACGAGGACTCGACAAAATGAAATAACTGAAATGCTGGAGCAAATGAAAACCAACAGACGCACTCCGGTGGCCCGATCAGAGATAGAGCATCAGCCACCAACCGACATAACAAAAATGCAAAACTGTTCAATTAAGTCTATAGGATGGAGCCGTCATACAGTCCGACCCGCCGGCATGCAATTAAAAAGGAAGCAAAGTTATCAAACGTGATTGGCCATAAACTGCCATGCATGCAGTCTGTCGTATTACAGGCTTCTAACTTCTAATTTCTAACTTCTAACTTCTTATTTCTAACTTCTAACCTCTAACTTCTTACTTCTAACGTCCATGTTATACGTATATTTAGGTAGGCAGGTAGGTAGGTAGGCAGTGTGGGTGGATATGTTGGTGGGTAGGAATGTAGATAGGTAGGTAGTCAGGTGGGTTTGTTGATGGCTGGGTAAATAGGTAGGTAGGAGGTAGGTAAGAGGTAGGTAGGTCTTATTTCTAACTTCTAAGTTCTTACTTCTAGCCTCTCCCTACCAACCTACCCACCTATCCAGCCAGCCAGCCAGCCAGCAAGCCAGCCGCCTACCCATCGTTACATAATACCTATACACCTAAGAAGTTAGGTGTAAAGACTTAGAAGCTAGAAGTAAGAAATTAGAAGTGAGATATAAGAAGATAGAAGTTGGAAATGAAAACAATATACATGTATGTCTGTTCGTCCATATGCACCACCTGCCTACTCTACCCTACCGTGAAACTTGCATGGCTCGAACATATTATTTGAGTCAAAGAAAATTTGTCCAGGAGACAAGGTTAGTTCGAGCCGCGAGTTATTCATAGAGTCATCTCAGGAGACATAATGGAAAGTATTCATGTTAAAGTCAGCCATGGTAAATGAACCATCGGTGTTCGAACCATCGAAGTTTCACTTTACATGCAACATGGAAGTAAAAATTAAGAAGTTAGCAGTAATAAGCTAAAAGTTAGAAATTCCTCTGCCGGGCTATTGTATGCCCCCACCCCATCCTTAAAACAGTTGAAGCTGTTGGTAAAATAAAAGATTCCGACCTATCATCCAACCCTTGGATCGACTGCGATAACGCCAATGAAACTATGTCTATTTAGCTGTATGGCTGGACAAAATAATAAATACTCTTGAACGTCAAAAAAAGTCCTCCCACCCATTATTCAATCCTTTTCGTAATTCTGGGTATTCGTAGCAATCTATGATCATTTGCGCAGACTTATATGAGCCTTTGCTAGCCACACCTCAAAAGACAGTTTTCTCATGACCCATCTCAAGTTTAGCCTTGGGTCTACAACAATCCAGAATAGCCAGTTGAAACCGACAGTTTTGATACTATTAGAGACCACTTTAGATGCCACTGGGTATATCACACGGGTGGCATTTTAGAGGCTGTTGACCATCAGATTAAATGCTGCTGTGGACCATTTTAGATGCCATGAAGGTTCAAAATAGATGCCAGGTCCATTATAGAGGCAAGGACCAATTTAGATGGTGTGCATACGCCTATTATAATGTGTTGATTTTTTATCACTAAAAATGAACTTTTACAGATAAAACAATTTGGTATCTTTTCTTATTTCTGTTCAACATATAAACATATAACTGTGGGCATTCGTTAAAACATCATCGATGAGACGGCTCTCTAACGAGTACCAACATTTTTTTTTTTGGAGGGGGGGGGGGGGGCAAAAATAAGACAAATAATGTATATATAACAAGTAGGGTTTCAATTGGTCAAAATTATATAGGCGTTTTTTTTTTCGTGAGGAGGCTTAAAAGTGTTGATTTACGGCGGAGGTACTGTACTATCCAACAAGCGAACAAAGTTGCTGATCAGACTGCGCGAATGAGCAGGCAGATCTGTGCCTTTGTTGTCCGCAGATAGCTGGTTCCAAGACATTGCTCATATGCTAGTATAAATATAACAAACAGGGTACTTTTCACCACGTGTATAAAAAAAGTCGCAGATAAGATTGACTAGGCGGCGCTATCGTTTGTACCTGCCTTAGGAACATTCCATTAACAAAAAGGTAAACCAAGTCACCCGATTGTGTGAATTCAACTGTAACACAAGCATACCTGTGGTGTATATGACCATTTCGTCCGCTTGTAGAAAGCGTGCGAAAGGCACTCTACCGAATCTTCTGGTGGACTCAGCGAATTTGACATATATTAACAAAACCTGAATAGCTCCGCATAGTCAATGTTATCTGGGTCTTCTATACAATGCCGTTAACGGCCCCCGCTCATCGGGGCTTGAAGAAATAGATGGGCTGCATGATGTTTCTTAGCAGAGCTGAACCCGACCGCACACGAGTACTAGTAGACCATTTAGAGGATCTAAGTCTCCCTAATCAAAGCTTGCGAGTCGGCCGGCCTATGCTTATATACCCTATTGGTTTCATTGGTCGACAGGGCTTGAGATGTCATTTCATCAAGTTGTCGGGTAAAAGTCCCACAAAATTGGACGCAACGTCTCCAAAATGACCTATACAGTGTTGACTGGGACGTTGAACCGCAAATCAAACAAACAAAACAAAAACAAGTCCGTGTAATGAACTACCCCCATAAACCCGACTTTATATGGAGAATACTGAGTTTTACGGGGGTTTACGGGGGTATACATTAGTATCCTTAGTTCAGCTCCAAGACATAGGGTTGTTGGTACACGTTAGAACCGCCTCAATATTTGGAGTATAAATAAGAAGAATATCACGGATTATCATTAGAAAAATAGCCATTTTGGAGATGTGAAAAAACGCACTATGTCGCACGGGTGTGTTATCATAATGCATATCGTTGTCACACTTGAAAAAAAAAATAAGGATACATTCCACAAAACGTGTCATCATTTGCTAACTTGTCATTTACCAGACAAATGGCAGTGGAATACATTGTTGCGTGATTTCAAAATATAATAGGAAGGAAATGTTGTTTTAAGGAAATTGACTTTTATGTCTGTTTCCATTTAACCCTTTTTGTACCAGATGGAATCTTCAACCTTATATATATCAGGAGTCGATTTCAAAATTTAGGGGTGACAGGTTGTGTTTTCTTCAAAACTGATTCTAAAAATTGCTGAACTTTTTGCAAAACATGTAGGCCCTGATCAGACGCCGCGTTCTGTGGCGTCTGCTCTGGGCCTGCACTGTTTGCCAAGGTACTCGTTTTGGGGTTTCCGGTACAAAAAGGGTTAATGAATGTAAAGGGATGATGTCTTAATCAAACAAATGTGAAATGGGTGTCCGTTATGTTCAAATGTGGGTTGGTTCATTGCCATGTGCAAAGTGTTATATAACATCTCAGTTCGGTCAAACCGGGGACGGTTCAAATTCCAGTCGAAACAGAATCTTGTCTCAGTGGTAATTGCTGTACTGTTCTGCCACTGTTAAGTGAGGTTCACCAGTGTTCCAGGAACGCGATTCGGGTGTGCAAATCCTGTTCTCCAGAAACGCTAATCGGATGATGCCCATGTTATTATTATAGTAATTATTACGACAACAGACTCGTGCGACATGGTGCATTTTTCATATCTCCAAAATCATGGCTACTTTTCATATGAAAATAGGTGATATTTTTTTCTTATTTGTACTGCAAACATTCGGTGTTGGTGCTCGTTAGAACCGCCTCAATGGCGGTTCTAACGAGTACCCACAAACCATGTCTTGGAACAGAAATAAGAAAAATAATGTAAACCCCCGTAAACCCCCGTTTTTTTCTATATAAAGTTGAGTTTAGAGGGGTGGTTCTTTTCACGGATTTGTTCACCTGATGACAAGGACAGGGCTATATGCGTTCCGTCAAGAGAAAAACGCGTCTCGACATCGGTTTCAATGCAGTATCATACATTACAAGACAGGCCGCTTGCAAGGAATGCAGCAATGCCACCAACACATCGAGCCAAACACTGCATATATCAGACAACCATGACTCAGGATTGAGGACTCAACAACAGTCTGTTCTCAGAGCACACACAGCCCACTAGTTAAGTCACGGAGGGTAACCAATCATCAAATGATTGATGAAAGTGTGAACAGTATTCTGAAGATATACTGAAATTTTCAGCTAAAAGTCCAGCTAATTCCAGGTCTCCGGTCATCTATGAGGCTTATTGCAATGCCTCACGAAAACATGCCTATATAAATTTGAACCACTTGAACCCTACTTTTATATAGTGAAACTGTGGTTTACAGAGGCAATCCTTAGAAAATATCACAAGTTTTCATCTTCAAATTTTCGTTTCGCAGAAATGAGAAAAATATCACAATTTTTCATCTTTACGGCGGTATATTTTACGAACGGTCAAGGCTGTCATAGTGACAACCTCTATTAAGCAAGCATGCTACCAGTTCTCGAAGCATGAATATGCATTAAAATCAACCTATACCAAGCAAGCATCTGTCTTAAGCAAGCGCATTTTGATCATCCCTTTGGTGCTTGCTTAATACAGGTTGGACTGTACTTTACTCGGTATGTTGCATTTCACTGTTAAGATAGTTTTCCACCATTTGTTGTGGTTATTCTATTTCTGCATTGGCATTGTGATTTGGTAGTTTCCAATGAGGTGGTTCTAATCAGTACCCATAAACTGTCTTGGAGCACAGATGAGGCGGTTCTAGCGAGTACCTACAATCTCTGTTTTTTTTTTCATACAATTTTTCGTCTTAAAATTTTCGTTTTTTTTTTTTTTTTTTTTTTTTTTGGACGGTAAAGTTGTCAATGTATTTGTATATACGTGTTTTCGTAATGGTACCCATACACCTTGTCTTGGAGCAGAAATAAGAATCATAATGTATACCCCTGTAAACCCACTTCTATATATACAAAGTGGGGTTAAAGTGGTGTTTCTTTACACTGGTTGGTTAACGTGATGATAAGCAAACAGTGTCGACACTGATCAGATGCATTCTGTAGCATCACGAAAACACGCCTATATAGTTTTAACCCCTTTGAACCCACTTTTATATATAAAAACTGGGATATGCAGGGTATGCCTTATTTTTCTTATTTCTGCTCTAAAATATAGATTGTATGTACTCGTTAGAACCGCCTCGATGAGGCGGTTCCAACGTGTACCAACAATCTATATTTTGAGCAGAAATAAGAAAAATACCACAATTTTTCATCTTTTTTTTTTTTTTTTTTTTTTCATTTTGACGGCGATAAAATTTTGCAGTGTATTTACATAGGCGTGTTTTTTGTAATGCCTGTAAACCCACTTTTATCTATAAAAAGTGGGGTTAACAGTGCTGTTCCTTACACTGGCTTGTTGACGTGATAAGCAAACAGTGATGACTCTGATCGGATGCCTTCTCTAGGGTATGGTCATGGTATTTACTGTTGGCAAAATCTCATTGTAGCTCTTAGCCGTTATGAAAACACACCTATACACATATATTGTAAATATTACCGCCCCCAAGATAAAAAATATGATATTTTTCGTTTCTCTGCGCAAAACATAGTGGGTACTCCGTTAGAACTGCCTCATTGAGTCGGTTCCAACAAGTAACCACGATCTTTATTTTGGAACAGAAATAAGAAAAATAAAGTTTACATGTACCACTGTAAACCCCAGTTTTACTATATAAAAGTGGAGTTCAAGGGGGTCAAAATTATATAGGCGTGTTTTCGTGATGGCGACTGTCAAAGAATATCTGTAACAGCGACTGCAGTTCTTTGCTGATATGTCAATCTGAAAATGTCAACACAAGATGGCGACGATCTTCCTCAGCAACGGTGTGCATATTCACGCAAAAACTGTAGCCCAGTTTAAACTGTAGCCCAGTTTTGAGGTTGAACAAAAATTTGTAGTGTGCAAAATAAAAACGAATCTTTTATTCCTATGGATGTATGCTGTAGTGGTTGGGGAGGCGAAGGTTTCCCGTCTATAATGTCACCAGGGCGCCCAACAGATATTGGTTTATAGTTTGGCAAGGCCAGCTGACCTTACTGCAGGTAAGGGCAGATGGAGATGTTGTTATTTCTTCTGTTTCTCCACTTTTTTTTTATTTTCGCTTGTTTGTTTTATTTTTTTTTCGATACCCCTCTCTTTCATTTCCTCTACTATCTCTTTTATCTCTTTTCTCCCTTTTATCTGGGAAACGACATAAATTATCCATAAGGGTTGATGTGTCGTTAAAGTTCAACACATTCAATCAATCTATTTGGAAGTTTCCAGCCCTCTTAGTTATCGGGGTGATCGGCACTTCGACATAGCTTTGGTTTCAAAATGACCCGGGCATCGCTAGGGTTGGAAATGCCAAATAGTACGAGGTTGTGTCAATAAAAATACAGCCTAACTTATTTCTGGGTGAGATCGATCTCTTCTTTTTCGATGTAATTGCCCTCTAGAAGGATACACTTGGACCAACGCTGTCCCAGTGCCATCAGCCCATAACTGAAGAAACCAGGGTCCTTGTCTCCGACCCACCCCTCAACTGCCGCCACGACTTCATCGTTGGACCGGAAATGACATCAAATCATATCCTTTTTCAAGTTTGGGAATAGGAAATAGTCACCAGGAGCTAACTCCGCAGAAAAGTTGGGATGCGGTATAAGCTCGTACCAATCCCGCTCAACAGCATCTATTGCAATTTTGCAAGTGTGGACTCTTGTTTTTTCCTGTTGGAGCAGAATCCCTTTGGGGAGTTTACCTCGGCGATTTTTACGGTTGGTCGATCAAATTTGCATAATGCGCACCTGTTATTGTACTCTTCTTTGCTAGAAAATCCAACATAATAACGCATTATGCGTTCCAATACCTTGCCAGTAGAGGGCTGTGTTTAGAGCTTCTTTGACCTC
This sequence comes from Lucinisca nassula, assembly GCA_963580285.1. Taxonomy (NCBI): domain Eukaryota; kingdom Metazoa; phylum Mollusca; class Bivalvia; order Lucinida; family Lucinidae; genus Lucinisca; species Lucinisca nassula. The sequence goes on along the minus strand of OY757015.1, from coordinate 114,712,546 downwards.
GGAGACCCCGGCACTACCCACTGGCGACTTTGAGGTTTATTCTCTGGCTCATATAAATGAACCTATGTCTCATCTAGTCACCAGGTGTGAAAGAAAATCATCTTCCTTTGACCTAAACCACTTAAACAATGCGCTGTATACATATGCTCTGGCTGCCATTTGCTCGTCCCTAAGGGATTTTGGGACCCAACAATCTGTTAGCTTGCGCATACCCAAGCGATCATGTAAAATTGTCGAAACGCTACCATTCGAAAAGTGTTTCTTTCAACTTTCTTCGCCTATCAGAGTACACCAGATACGCATTTCTTCATCGGTGGCATCTGATGGGTGTCCAGACCTGGTTTTGTCTTCTAAAGACGCTTCACCGGGTTTGAATCCCCCACCCCAGAATTTAACCTGTGCATACGATGGTGCAGAGGACCGGTACAAATTGGTCAACTCGCAATGTATTTTTTTTTCAAATACAAGTACCGAATTACACCACGGTAACTTGCTTTCGCATGGCTAGCCATGTTTGACGTTCAATATCTTATGAGTGAATGACACGTTAAGAGTGCAATTTTGCCCTCATGCCTAAAACATGTATTGAAACAATGCATGAAAATCTTGGTTGCCTGGGTCAACTGGAAATGGGACAGGCTGGTAGCTTATTGACTTGCCCTCGTATATTCCAATCAATACTCAGTACCAGTCGACTCAAAAGTAACTCATCGCGCTAGCAAGTCCGTGTAATAAACACCCCGTTATATTATGGGAGGGAAACATTATTTTCCTTATTTCTGCTCTTAGGCATAGGTTGTGGGTACTCGTTAGAACCGCCTCAATGAGGCACTTCTAACGAGTACCCGAACCTATGTTTTGAGTATAAATAAGAATAATATCACAAATTGTCTTCAGGCAATTGACCGTTTTCGGGGTGTAAAAAATGCACTATGACGCACGGGTGTGTTTTCGTAATGTAATGGTCTGGAAGATTCCCCTTCATTGTCCACGTAGAAGCCTCCGTGGTCGAGTAGTTACGCTACTTGCCTTGTAAACCAGGGGTCGCAGGTTCGATCCCGGGCTTCTCCAGACTTTCGGATGAGTCTTTAAACCGAGGTTCCGTCCCCGTATGACCTAAGCTGTTGGTGGGACGTAAAACTGAAACACTCACTCACTCATTGTCCACGTGATAAGCACTGACCAATACACTGTACAATGGCTAATTAAGAGGTATGGGAACAACTGGCAGTTTTTCCGCCATTTTTCAAAGGGAGACACCTTTCGGGACTTCCAGTCTGCTTTTCTATAAGTCCTGTCCCACTGAAAAAGGGGTCTAAGCTTAAAGGTAAGAATGTGCTCCTCTGGAGCAACTTATTTCCTTTAAGAGTTGATCCCTATTGACATGGGAGACAAAAATACTTTTGCAGGAGTTACCTCCCCTGAAGGAGTTCCCATTCCCCTTAAGACAACCTTTGAGACTGTTCAAATGTTTTTAAGACCTCTTTTGAACAGTCCGAAAGGTGGTCTAAAGACAATTTTTGAACAGTCCCAAAGGTGGTCTCTTATGAGAATACAATGGGTGTGTAAAACATGAAAAACGAAAAACCTTCTCAATAAGCTTTTGAAAACAGATATAGATATAATTTTAGGTGGTCATAATAGTGGAGTTTCCCGCAAGCATATATTTTTATACTGTTTATTTTTTACTTTCCGATATATCCTTACACCCAGATATAATATATGAAATGTCAGATTTATTTTATCCAGTTTGGGGTTTATGTTTTTCAAGCAAATAGTGACAACCATGTTAAGATGCGTTCTGTGGCGTCTGTCCTAGGTCTTCACTGTTTGTCAGTATGTCAATTTTGGTACTCCAGGCATATATGAGTTGTTAGCAGCACAGTGAAACAAAGCATCACGTGAACAAGTCCGCGAAATGAACATGTCCCTAAACTAAACTTTATACAGACAAAATGGGGTTTACGGGGGTATATATTATTTTTCTTATTTCTGCTCCAAGAAATTGGTTATAGGTACTCGTTAGAACTGCCTCAACGAGGAGGTTCTAACGAGCACACACAACCTATGTTTGCTAGGTTATGGGTACTCGTTAGAACTGCCATAACGAGGCGGTTCTAACTAGCACCAAGAACCTATGTTTGCAGTACAAATAAGAAACATATCATGGATCTTTATCAGTAAAGTTGCTGGAGATTTTTGGAGATTTGTAAAAAAATGCACTACGTCACGAAAACACGCCTATATAATTTTCAACCCCTTGAACCCCATTTTTATATAGTAAAACTGAGGTTTCCGGGGGTATACCTTATTTTTCTTATTTCTGCTCTAAAATATCTGCTCTAAAATATAGATTGTGGGTACTCGATGAGGCGGTTCTAACAAGTGCCCACAATCTATATTTTGAGCAGAAATAAGAAAAATATCAAAATTTTTCATCATAAAATTTACTTTTTTTTTCAGCGATAAAGGTGGCAATATATAGGCGTGTTTGCGTAATGATGTAGCACTAGCGTGTTATCGTAGTTGGATCCTTCATTGCGGGAAAGTGTGGCTCAATATTGCGCTGGGCGCTGTGGCGAAACAATGGCCTACACTCAGAGACAATATTGAGTGAGTGTTTGAGTTTTACGTCCCACCAACAGCTAAGGTCATACGGAGACGGACCTCGGTTTAAAGACTCATCCGAAAGTCTGGAGAAGCCCGGGATCGATCCTGCGACCCCTGGTTTACAAGGCGAGTAGCGTAACCACTGCACCACGGAGGCTTCTCAGAGACAATAGTCAAACTTTCCTTGCTTTTGTTGCATAACGAAATCACGCCTATTCGAATACACTGAGAACTTAGCAACGAAAATATTGAAAAAAAATTTCCGATGCAAAAGTTCGATATTTCTCATATTTCTGCTCTAAACATAGATTGTGGGTACACGTTAGAACCGCCTCGGCGAGGCGGTTCTAACGAGTACCCACAATCTTTGTTTCAGAGCAGAAATAAAAAAAATAATGTGTACAGTTTACTATATGAAAGAGGGATTTTGAAGAGGTCAAAATTATATAGGCGTGTTTTCGTAATGGAATTCTATAATTGTGCGATGGCGAACACTAATATTAAGCGACCGATTCACGTCTAACGCAATCAATCAGTTTAAATGATATGGCACTCAGACACTTCATCTCGACAAACAAATTTACTAACGCATCTTTGAATACATTTTGTCAACATATTCAGCGTTTTGTAAACAATAGTCCGTTCGAGCGAGTTTGATATGACAGCTACTGAGCAAAAGTCAGGCGAACTGCACAAATATAATGGAATTTCTTCGCAATCAGAAACGATTCATTCTTGTGATTGATTAGAACATTCAGAAGCAGTGATTTTAATTCTTCGCTTATATTACTACTTGTTGTATAGGAGGAATAATTTATTTTGACTAATAGGCAATTTTTATTTCATTGTGCGATGTTTGTAAGATGAATTGGCTTGGTGTCAGTGCAATAAAACTATTATTTGCTTCCATTCTGCTGTGTAAATCTTCCTCTTGGATAGACATTTGTACGCAGAAAGCAATTGTAAAACTTGGAGACGGTATAATTTGTCAGTAAAGAATAGTAAAACGTATATGTCGGCTAATCGTGCCGTTTGCGTTGCTTCGGTTAACGTATTGAATTAAAGTTCGCATTTATCTTAGGTTCTTGCACGACTTTTATAAAAGAAATGCGGTGCCATTTAACGCATTTTATAAACCATCATGTAAACACGCCTACATACATGTAATTTTGATTCCCTGAACCCCACTTTTATATAGTTAAACTGGGGTTTACAGGTGTAAACCTTATTTTTGCTCTCAATTATAGATTGTGGGTTCTCGTTAGAACCGCCTCAATGATGCGGGTCTAACTAGTAATCACACAGCCTTGATGAGGCGGTTCTAACGAGTAATCACAGTCTGTATTTTGAGCAGAAATAAGTAAAATATCAAAATTTTCCATCTTATTTTTTTTCTTTTTTTTTTTTTTTTTTTTTTTTCAGCGGTAACTTTTACATTTCCAGGCTGTTTCTGAATAGACACCGACCGACTAATTTGAAATCGTTTTACCTGACGTCATTAAGTTAGCACCACGTAACATTCTCTGCCTTTCGAACAATATCTTGTCTAAAGATTCAAACTAATTAACTATTATTGAATATGCATTACGATTACACACCCGTGCGACATAGTGCATTTTTCTTATCTCCAAAATGGCTACTTTTTGATGAAAATCCGTGATACGTTTCTTATTTGTACTGCAAACATAGGTTGTGGGTGCCCGTGATAACCGCTTCGTTGAGGCGGTTCTAACGAGGACCCACAACCTTTGTCTTGGAGTAGAAATAAAAAGGATGATGAATGCCCCCTTAAACCCCAGTTGTCTTAATATAAAGTGGGGCTTAGGGGGTATTTACATCACGGACTTGTTCACGTGATGGAAAAGCATTTTATGTCAAAAATAAAGTTTCTCTCAACGTCCTACTTTGGTTTTCAAATTAGATGAATTCTATGAAGCTATTGGTATATGCTTTTTAGTTTAATGGGATTTGACCTCAACGAATCCACGCACCCTTCCTTGTAACTTGTTTTTAACGTATACAACATAATATCAAAATTTATCATATGACGTCGTGTCTGAGAGTGTAATAACGCCATGTAATAAATTCGATAATACACTAGTGGATTAAATATGCAAAATAAATAGATACGTCCTGTAACGTTACATGTACGAGGTCGCGTATACTAATGGCGGAATATTGACATTTTTGTTAAACAATCGTGAATAAAATGCTTTTTAAATGTCATATGATAAATTGAATCTTGCATTCGTGCTCATATATTATTGAATTTATTAAACTCGTTGAAGAAAAGGGACAAAATGCTCGGAAAAGCCTCGCGTTTTATCCCTTTTCCTCAACTCGTTCAATAAATTCAATAATACATGAACACTCATGTAAGATCCTCTATGTCCGTGCAATGAATGCCATTCTAAACCCATATTTCTATATCGGAAAGTGGAGTTTACTTCGCAGTCCTTGCCTGTATTTTGCTTAAAAACATAGATTGTGGGTACTCGTGAGAACCGCCTAATTGGCCGGCCTCGGTAGCTTAGTCGGATACGCATCTGACTTGTGATGAGGAGATCGCGTGTTCGATACCTGCTGGGTCGGCAATAGTCTTTCGAGGAGATTGACCGTGATTTTTTTCTACGTCATTCTCTCCCTTGGGCCGATTCCATAAGGGCAGTTGCCAGTGTGCATTATACTGGTTAATCGCTTCTGTATAAGAGTGCCCAGTAAAATGACCGGCTCGATAACCTAAGGGGTGTTGACCGGGACGTTAATCAATAAATAAAAATTTGAGGCGATTCTTGCAAGCACCAATAAACAATTGATAGCATAAAACATTACGATATTGGACCCGTCAAGCGATTTTGATACTTATCGCCTATGCGAGCAGCGAAGGTTCAGGCGAGCCTGCGCATCCGCGCAGTCTCGCCAGAACCTTCGCTGCTCGCTCATACAAGCAGTGAATCAAGAGGAACCGTCAGACAGAAAGCCATATCCCTGGCTCCTCTGAATGGCTGGGCATGCGCAGTTACAATTGGTCATGACGGAATGCTCGAAGACACAAATTCGCTTGGCGGGGCTCATATAATGTGATATAATTTATTCTTGCATACCTTGAAAACAGTGTTTTTTCTGTTGTTTGATATACAGTAAAATTCCGCTATTAAGACCACCTAAAATTATGACTAAATTTGCTATAAAAAGCTTATTTTGAAGGCAACACTGAATTTGTCTTTGTGTTTTCTGCCTACAATGTCCTCTGGTTAGGGACCACCTTTGGGACTGTTCAAAAGTGGTCTTAAAGACCACTTTTGAACAGTCCCAAAGGTGGTCTTAATATAGGAATTTTACTGTATTTTCTTATTTATACTGCTAACATAGGTTATGGGTAATCGTTAGAAACGCCTCAATGAGGCGTTTCTAACGAATACTCACAACCTATGTCTTGGAGTAGAAATAAGAAAAATATTGTATATCCCCTCTATATAAGTCGAAGGTTCGATCCCGGGCTTCTCCAGACTTTCGGATGAGTCTTTAAACCGAGGTCCTGTCTCCGTATGACCGTAGCTGTTGGTGGGACGTAAAACTGAAACACTCACTCACTCCCCTCTATATAAAGTTGGGTTTAGTGGGGTGTTCATTACATGTACGTGGACTTGTTTACATAAATAACATTAAAGAAAAATATCTGTTTTGGAGCCATGATAGAAAGCACTCAGGAGGCAAATGACCGTGCTGAGTGAGTGATTGTTCGAGTTTTACGTCCCACCAACAGCTCAGGTCATACGGAGACGCGACCTCGGTTTAAAGACTCGTCCGTAAGTCTGGTGAAGCCCGGGATCGATCCTGAGATCCAATGTTCACAAGGCGAGTAGCGTTACCACTATATCAAAGAGGCTTCTAAAAATGACCGTGCTAGCCTAACGTTCGAAAAATGATAGTAAATAGAAAACGTTTCAAACTGAAACGATGATACATATAATAACTAAGCACACACGAGACACGTCCTTATTTGTATGTATTCGAGTGTTACGTCCCAACAACAGTTAAGGTCATGCGGAGACAGGACGTCGGTTTAAAGACACATCCGAAAGTCTGGATAAGCCAGGGATCGAACCAACGACCCCTGGTTTATGAGGCAAGTAGCTTATACACTACACTACAGAGGCTTCTAAGTGTCCTTATTTATGTTGTTCAAATGCGTGTGCGCGGCCAACTAATATGTTAGAAGCATGGCGTCCCGCTTGAAGGTACCTCAGTGTATTGTTTTCATATATCTGCTCAAACATAGATTGTGGGTACTCGTTAGAACCGCCTCGTCGAGGCGGTTCTAACGGGTGCCCACAAATCATAATTTTGAGCAGAAATAAGAAAAATAATGTATACCCCTGTAAACCCCAGATTTACTATATAAAATTGGGGTTAAAGGGGATCAAAATTATATAGGCGTCTTTTCGTGATGTTCACTCTTAACCCTTTTACCCCTTTTTTAAATGAACTCTTCCCAGTAATCCATTCTTTTAGTCAACATTGCAGACATGATGGCAGCATTGTAGAGTCCTCACATCTGAATGTGTTTTGCTAATATATGCACACATGTAAGTGTATCTGTGTATTTAACATAGAATTCGGATGGCTGCAAACGACTGTTGCAATTGTACTGCTCATATCAGCAGAGAATGCCGAAGTCAAAAACTGTACTTACTGTGTCAGGCCCTCTCATCTTGATTAACTTTATTTGCATAAGTATATGTACCAGGCTCGACGTCATAAAACTTTTTTCAAGCTTAACTTAACTGAGCACTAAATTTGTTATGTTTATAAAAATAAAATTCAAACAAATGAGCCTGTTTTCATCATCGGTTCAGCAAGTTGGCTTGGAGTCTGGAGTATGGAGTTTGGAATTCGATTTATTCCGTAGTAGTAAAGTATAGTAAAATATTTGTGAATGTTAGACAAAAACGATATTCCAAGCCGCGAATCCCAAGCCAAGTTCACACACTCACAAACATTTTACATCCAGGTATCGGGGTAGTCACTCTCTTTCACAAACGCAAGTTAATACCCTGTGCCTAAGATCCAGTCAGTTAGTATGAATGTCACCCAGCCTGATTTTTTGGGTTGCTTTTAGGTGTTTTACGGCCCAGTCAACACTTATAGCTCATGTATGAGCTGGTCAGTTTCCCACACACAAATTAAGCGGGTAGCTAGTACAGTGAACATTTTTTCACCGCCTGAATGGAGATTATTACAGTAGATAATCTGCATGAAGTCTCAGGCCTTTTTTATTTTCTACAATAACAAAACAACCAGAGATAAAACTTCGATGAAGCAAAAACACACACAAAGTCTCAAAATAATCGATATGAAACTGTAGGAGGAGTTGCGATGACAAGAGGTACCTATCGTATATCAAATGAAGCTTAAAAATGGCTAAGTTCATAATGTGCAAAAAGTGAAAAAAATATTCTTAGAATTATGTCGAAACCACATGAACATTCTCATACCATGCCAAAAGCACATGCTAAGTTTCAAAATGATCGGTATAAAACTGCAAGAGCAGTTGCGATGACAAGAGGTACCTATCATATATCATTTGAAGGTTAAAACAGACTACGTTCACAATGTGGAAAAAGTGATAAAAATTGATCCGAAGATAAATATGTTCTATAAAAGTGTTATCCTTTGAAAGCAAGGAATACACCACAGAGGTGAAAAATATGGAGTGTACATGTTCTCTGGGCCAGACTAGCCAGCTTCGGCCAATTAGGCCTCATCAGTGACCATCAGATATTTTCAAAATTCCACAATGGAATCAATGATCCCAAAGGACAAGAAAATATAATCTACACTATGATGTAGGGCAGGGAGATGTTTTACCGCCGCCACACATTCCAACACACCAGCTATAGTGAAGTTAAATATGTTCTATAAAAGGGTTATCCTTTGGAAGCAAGGTATACACCACAGAAGTCCAAACCACATGCGCACCTCATACTGTGGCAAAAATACACCAAAAGTTTGAAAATAATCGGTATGAAACTGTAGGAGGAGTTGCGATGACAAGACACCCAGTGTAAAATGTTGACGGAAAGACGGACGGACAACCAGACGGACGAACGAACGGACGGACGGACGGACGGAAACTTGCACGCCTATGTCTACCTGCTAAAACAGGTACGACAAAAATCTTCCCAGTCAGCACTCAACAACAGACCACCGTCGGGCCGACAGCCATACGATTTATCGCTATCGGCCCGCCGCTGACCCGTCATTCTTTGCTGACTCGGTTATTAGACGCCGCTTTGATTAGACAATTTGTAAGTGTATGTAAATTTTGCTGAAAAAATGTGAGCGAAATAGAAGTGGAGGCAATGATCAGGAAGCTGCTCACATTTTTGTCTGCAAAAAAACTAGTATATACGTCATAAGTTATAATTATGTGTCTTCATGTCACTGATTCGTTTAAAACGGATTTAATGTAATTAAAATAGTAAAATACATTAGCCATTAAAGTGAAACCCACATTTTTCTGCATTTCAACGGTTCTCAAAATACCCGGTCGAGCAGCATACAGATGGTCTTTGTGATGTACGCAGTCGTTTCCACGCTACAGGTGTGTTTTCCGGATGAAAAATATAATAATATCCATCAGGAAAACATACCTATGTAATTTTAAACCCCACTTTTATACAGTAAAACTGAGGTTTACATTGGTATACAGTATGTACTATACACTAGTTTCTTTATTTCTACTCAAAATCATAGATTGTGGGTACTCGTAAGAACCTCCACACCGAGGCGGTTCTAACGAATACCCACAACCTATGTTTTGAGCAGAAAAACCCACTCGTTAGAACCGCTCCGCTGAGGATGTTCTTAATGGTATCGCAAGCTATGTTTTGAACGGAAATATCAGATTTTTTAATCTGAATTTTTTTTTTTGGTGGTAAGTTTTTCAATAGATTTGAAAAGGCAGGTGGAGAGTTTAGCCTGAACTTCTGAATAGTCGATTATTGCATAGCGTCTCAAAAATACACACAGTTTAGACCCAGATCAGATACCACAACGACTATTTTGCTTTCAGTACGCCCATCGGGGCTTGGAGAAATAGATTGAGCTGCATGATGCTTCCCCGCAGAGCTGAATCTGACCACACACGAGTACTGGTAACCCGCGAAGAAGGACTAAAAGTCACACAAACTTGGACGCGAAGTCTCCAAAATGACCTAAATAGTGTTGGCGGGGACGTTAAACCCCAATTCTTACAAACAAATCAGTACAGACTTCCATAAAACAAGGCATTAACGGGTTAGACGTGAAACTGAATCTGACCACACGCGAGTACTGGTAACCCGCGTAGAAGGACTAAAAGTCCCACAAAATTGGACGCTATGTCTCCAAAATGACCTAAATAGTGTTGGCAGGGACGTTAAACCCCAATTCTTACAAACAAATCAGTACAGACTTCCATAAAACAGGCATTAACGGGTTAGACGTGAAACTTTTTTCCTTGCCATTTTGAGGTTTAAAATCTATAAGAAAAAAATACAAACACGAAGAAAATGTCTGACGTGGCATTCAGAGCTACGTTAGCGCAGAAACTGACGCCAGGGGTTCGAGCGCAGAAAAATTCCTGTTTGACAGTTGTTTTTGTTTTAATTTCACGGGAAAATCACAACAATTCGTTGAAACGCTTACATTATAAATATGCTACACTTACTCCTCTGCAAGCTGTCTAGGACGGGTGTATGGAATGTTCCCAATATCAGAAGAAGATGTATCCACGGCCGGTTGTACCACGAGTGTTTCATTCTGTCGGGTTCTGACTGCTGGAGCTGAAGTATCTAAGGCCTGAAATAAATTGCATTTCTGAAAGCATAGCGTCCCAGGAATAAACAGAATCAAGATCGCACCATCAGAAAAACAAACAAACGACACTGTTGCATTGCAATGGTTGTTTGTTTGTTTGTTTGTTTGTATAAGGTTTAACGTCTCCGTCAAAAATATATTGGTCATTTTGGAGACGTTGCTTCCAATTTTGTGGGACGTTTAATGCACGCACCACTTTGCCTGGGCATGCTTAGACCTTCTAAGCGGTTTACCAGTACTCATGCGCGGTCGCTTTCATGCAGCATGCATGGAAGCTTCATGCAGCCCAATCTATTTCTTAAAGCCCCGATGGGTTAGGCGGCGATGCGGTTGTAATATGATCTTATGAACATACAAATACAAGTACCGAGGAATGCATGTTATCATATTTAAGCTTTATTGTTATTTCTGTTGTTGTTGTAATTCGTGAAACTATGATTTTAGAGCATTTGATGAATGTATTTACATCGAAAGGGCAAAAATCTTTTCATTCCTTTATCAATAAAATGTATTAAAAGTCGAGGAAGTAGTAATAAACTGTGTCAATGGGGTAGTGGTGGTGGTGGGGGGGGGATGATGGAAAGAACAATTCAGTTAAGGCAGAGAAAGCTTGACTTACAACGTCCTTTCATTCCAGTACTTTCATTCAGCTCGACCTGTTGGATGGAGGATGTCTGGCGCGGAGGTAAGTTGGAAACAGGCACGGCGATGAAGCTGGAGATGTTGCCGATTGTTTCGCCCTTCACTGGTTCTATTTCCGAGTCTCGGTCCTGAAAATAATTAACTTATAACTGATATTTTCCTGTTTCTGCATGGAAGCATAAGTTGTTGGTACACATCAGAACCGCCGAGGCGCCACACTTATATCGCCGAGGCAGTTCTAACGTGTTCCCAAAATCTATGCATCATGAAAACACGCCTATATAATTTTGACCCCTTCAAACCCCACTTTTATATAGTAAAACTGGGGTTTACAGGGGTATACATTCTTATTTCTGCTCAAAACAGATTGTGGGTACACATTAGAATCGCCTCGCCGGGGCGCTTCTACCGAGTACCGTCAATCTATGTTTTGAGCAGAAATATGAAAAATATAAGAATTTTTACCCTGGAACATTTTTTTTTTGTGGTAAAAGTTTATCAATATATTTGAATAGGCGTGTTTTCGTAATGTTTTGGAGATGATATGAAAAAAAAAATCAGATTTTATATCTGAAATATTTGTTTTCTTTCCTTTTTTTTAAAATTTCCAATTCATTTGTATAGGTGTTATAGAAGTGTACAGGCGTGTTTTCGTTTAGGAAGGCCTAAGTCTGCCAAGGCAAAGTGATGCGAGTCGGACCGTCCATGCATATAAACCCTATATGTCGGGTTAAAGACTGTCCCACAAAAAGACCTAAACAGTGTTGAAGGGGACGTTAAACCTCAATCAAGCAAATAAACATTACCCTTCTGCCTAATCCGAGACACTTACGTGCCAATTTGTTAACTTACCGAACATTCCAAAAAAGGTGCCCACAAAATGACCCCAAACAGTGTTGATGAGAACGATAAACCTAAATCAAACAAAAAAAAATATCCTTCTGCCAACACCGAGACACTTGCGTCGGAAAATTCCTAGACAATTTGTGTCAATTTGTTAACTAACTGAGGATTCCGAAAACCGTGCCCACAAAATGACCAAACAGTGTTGAAGGGGACGTTTAACCGCAATCAAACAAATAAACATTATCCTTCTGCCTACTCCGAGACACTTGCGTCGGAAAATTCCTAGACAATTTGTGCCATTTTGTTAACTTGCCAGACATTCCAAAAAAGGTGGCCTTGCCTAACCGTTAGTCTTATCTCTCTCCTCGGCTGGGGTAGCGAGTTCCAGTATAGGAGGATCAACATCAGTCTCACCTCTCTCCTCGGCTGGGGTAGTTAGTTCCAAAATAGGAGGCTCAACATCAGTCTCATCTCTCTCCTCGGCTGGGATAGTGAGTAGCGCTAGGAATATTAGCAATGCGCCAGGAAAAAAAAAACAGTTTAACAAATTTCCACCTCGAAAACAGACCTACATAATCCTCGGCTGGGGTAATTAGTTCCAAAATAGGAGGCTCAACATCAGTCTCATCTCTCTCATCGGCTGGGATAGTGAGTAGCGCTAGGAATATTAGCAATGCGCTAGGAAAAAAAAACAGTTTAACAAATTTCCACCTCGAAACCAGACCTACATAATCCCCTTCCCACTCGAAACCACACTTTTATATGCCAAAACTAGGGTATGCAGGGCTTTACATTAATTTTCTTATTTCTGCCTAAAAACTGTGTGGGCACTCGAAGAACCGCCTCGCCGAGTCGGCTCTAACGAGTACCCACATTCTATGTTTTGAGCAGCAATATGAAAATTATCCGTTTCTTTTTTCTGATAGTTTTCCTTTTTTGGTGGTACAATTTTCATTGTTTTCGTAATGATCGTTATTTCTTAACCCTTGTCCTGCTGAATATTCATATATGCCACACCCACTACTGATAATCAGCCAATCAGATTACTTGATGCAAATTATTGTAACAAATTCATAAACTGGATGGCAAACAATGAAGATCCTGATCAGATGGCTTCTTCAGAAGCCATCTGATCTGGATCTACATTGTTTCAAAGATAAGGCATGTCCGGGCTCAGCAGGACAAGGGTTAACCCTTTTTGTACCAAATGCAATCTTTCTCCTTAAAATTTAGGGCCGCCCCCGCCCATTGGGGCTTAAAGGAATAGTTGGGCTGCATGATGCTTCCACGCAGAGCTGAAACCGACCTCACACGAGTCCTGGTAAACCGCTAAGAGGATTTAAGCCTGCCCAGGCAAACCGGGGCGAGTCGGCCCGTCCGTGTTTATAAACCCTATTGGTTTCATTGGGCGACAGGGCTGGAGATGTCATTTCATGTCAATGTCGGGTAAAAGTCCCACAAAATTGGAAGCAACGTCTCCAAAATGACCTATACAGTATTGATCGGGACGTTAAACCTCAAATCAAACAAACAAACATCAAACTTAAGGGGTGTAAGGTTGTGTTTTCTTCAAAATTTATTTGGAAATTGGCTCAACATTTTTGCAAACAGTAGAGCCCCTCATCAGACGCCGTGTTCTGCGTTCTGTGGCGTCTGCTCTCGGCCTGCGCTGTTTGCCACTTACCCCTTTGAGGGTTTTCGGTACCAAATGGGTTACAACAACAACAGCCTCGAACGGGTATCGAATAATAAGATCTGCGTGGATGCTCAGGCTGAATGAAGTTTTTATAGTCGCAAGTTATACTGCTCTCCGCGTGACACGCCTCAAAGTGAAATTCTGGAAATAAAAGGCGTCGCTTTCAGCAAACTCGAGAAACGGACGGGCGGCTCATGTAGGAGCAGTCCGATAATGATCTACAATGTTTGCCTATGCTTTTTGTCGGAGACTGGTATGTGGACATTTGCCAGCGTATATGAGAACTGATATAAACGAACAGTCCACAAACACTGACTTTTCCCTTAGTTTAATACAGGTTACAAGCCAAGATGTAAAAGACCAATTACACTTACTAAAACCCATTAAAACCTGTTTGTTAGATTTGAGGTTTTACGTCCCCGTCAACACTGTATAGGTCATTTGGGAGACGTTGCTTCTAATTTTTGGGACTTTTGCCCGACATTGAGATCAAATGGCATCCCAAGCCTTGTCGCCCAATGAAACCAATAGTGTTTATAAGCATGGACGGTACGACTCGCACTGCTTTGCCGGGGCAAGCTTAGATCCTCTAAGCGGTTTACCAGTACTCGTGTGCGGTCGGTTTTAGCTCTGTGTGGAAGCATTTTGCAGGCCAAATATTTCTTCAAGCCCCGAAGGGCGGGGGCGACATCAAAACCTGCGGGACCTGATGAAATTTTCCTTAAATTATTGACATTGATATTTAACTGCATTCATTATCCACTTGCCTTACTTTTCAATAGATCTCTTGAGTTTGGTCTAGTTCCACACCAATGGAATATGGCAAACATCTCTCTGCTATATTCAAAGGAGAAGGGGATGACCAAGACTCAACCAACTATAGACCCATCTCAGTTACTAGCTGCGTTGGCAAAATCCTGAAAAATATTTTTCAAATATCTGTATAATTATTTAGAAGTAAACAAAATCCTAATCAACTATCAATCAGGCTTCCTATCTAGAGACTCAACAGTAAACCTGCTGCTAGAACTGTATCAAATTATTGTTGAAAACTTAGACGAATGATTAGAATTAGAATTCATTTTTTTTGCGATATAAGTAAAGCATTTTACACAGTTTGGCACCAAGGACTTTTACATGAACTTAGAAACTATGGTATCAATGGAAATATTCGCAAGCGGTTTACAAGTTATCTATCTGACAGAAAACAGCGTATAACAAGTGAAGACTTTTCTTTAACTTGGCTACCTACCTGTGCTGGAGTACCACACGGGTCTGTACAGGTCCCTATCTTTTCTTGTTATATATACAAATATTCGATTGTTTGCAGATGACATCTTTATTTAGTGTAATTGAAAACGCTAACTCCATACAGGCCTTGAAGGATGACTTGTATAAACTGCAAAGTGGTTTGAGGATTGTTGCGTTATTCTTAATCCATCTATAACTACATGTACCTCAATGACATTTACTCAAAAAAGACATTCACAGTCACTCGATGTTAAAGGCATTTATTCTGTAACAGTAAAACACACGGTGTGTTCAAAATTGTTTTATTGTCCCCTGTGATATACTGACTATAGCAGATCATAGGCGGCCCTAAATAGGGTGATTAGTAGCTCTTGTTGAATCCCCTGACTGAGACACTTAAGAGGAAAATCAATAATGTACACCAGTCAACAGTACGTAAATTATTGATTGTCCCCAAGGAGGCCCCTTACCTTTTGAAGACAGAGGACTTCTCCTCAGTCAGCTCTGAGTGCTACATAATATTATGTAATGAAATGATAGTCCTCAATAATCAAGAATAAATGCCTTTAAGTTTGACAATAAAACACTGAAAGATGGAAAACACCATTCCTACCTTGGTCTAACACTTACCTCTGATGCACCTTGGTATGAACATATTAAAAGAACCTATTTAAAAGCTGCATATAGACTGAAAATCCTTAAAGTGCTTAAGCATGACTTAGATAGAAATCTCTCTATACATCGTTCATTAGATCTACCTTTGGATGTGGTGACATAGTCTAGGACAACATCAGCCAACAAAATCATTTTTTTTCTCGAAAATGTTCAACTCGATACATGTAGAATCATCACAGGTTTGCGTAAGGGAACACCTCATAATATACTGTACAATGAGTAAGGCCTATGCCCACTTGCTGCAACGAGAAAACAACATAATACAGTTTTATAAAATTTTAAATAATGAAGTCCCTTATTACTTGGATACCATTCTGCACAGATTCAATAAGTTAAAACGCCCAACGCCCAAAACTAAATCAGACAGTTTTTTTTTCATCTGAACAACAAATCGTTGGAATAATTTATCACCTGAACTAAACAACGCAACACCACTATAAACATTTAAGAAATTGCTAAAAAGAGAAATAACCGAACCTCCTAAACATGTTTCTTTTGCAACAAGAAGGTACAACATTATTATATCAACCGAGATATGAGAAAAGTCAGTTAAACAGTGATCTATTTAAAGACCATCTTAATGACTCACTCTTCTGTAATAACTGTCATAATAACAAAGAAAACAACAGTATTCTTTTTATTTTGAATGCACTAAATTTATAGAACAAAGAATGGAATTGATCAATAATCTTCAAGCTTGTCATTTTTATACAGTAATATTAAACTAACTGCAGCCTGCCTTGTAACAGGCGTTAATTCCTTTTCTGATGAATATAACGTTTAACTCAAATATTGTTGCAGACTTCATAAGGGACACACACAGAGTTGATGGTCAATAACAATTTCATTACACCCATATTTCATTGAAGTATGCTCCTACCCCCAGCTTGGCCAGCAGGAATAACATTCAAATCTAAAATCCCGAACCTAGTGTGATTGCCTCGGTGAGGCTGTGCTAATGCACCTATACCATGTTGTTACGCCAAACAGTTGGGGTTGACAGGGTGTTCTATTCATGGTATTGTTAACAATATGGTGCATATAATACAAGACTATGTTAATAATGATTATACCGAGTAGTTATGTCTTGATAAAGCTAAATATTCACACAAGAATATTTAAGCTTAAGGACGAAATTTAGTAATGTATTACAATAGTTGACCATAGTATTGGGACCGACAGGCTTAAGCGAACAGTGCAGACCCATATCAGATTGTTTCTGAAGGTGCAGTCTGATCAGGGTCCACACTGTTTGCAATTCTGTCTACATTTTTGACCCTGTACAAAACCCATGTATCGGTTATATATTGCAATGCTAGTCTGCTCCCTGTGACGTCAGAGCGCTGTGTAGAAGGTTATATCTGGACTGGGCTCGTGTACGGGGCGTTGGCTTATCAATCGACCCAATGGCAATCTAGACTGGGTTCGTGTACGTGGTATTGGCTTATCAATCGACCCAAAGTAACTAAGTACAGACGGAAACGTTCCCGTCTGCCTTTTCCAACTGACTGTCGCTGACCATGTATAACATTCAAGTACCGGTTGTTTATAGCATCGGTAGTCACCTTCCTGTGACATAAGAGCGAAATATTGACTGAGCTTGTGCATTGGAACATTGGCAAACAGTGGATATCTAATCAGACGCCACATAACGCGGCATCTGATCAGGTCAACACTGCTTGCTTACAAATACTGGAATTTAATGGTTAAACGAAAGCTCAATTCTCAGTTCAGGACTATTTGCTCAACCTACAATCAAAGACAATCCACCCACCAGTACTCTCAGTGATTTGATTTATTTTGAGTACTTGAGTCTTCCCGTCCTTCAAACAGTATTTATATTTTTATTTCTTTCGGTTCATTATCTTATTTTTAGTAGATTCGAAAATCAAGTTGTGCTTAATTTTACCCTTCAGGTCCAACCGGTGTTTCAAATTCATTAAGTACTGCTTTTGAACACACGCAATAAAATTAAGACTCTAATTTACTACTTGCAAAGTGCTAATTTTTTAAGGCCGCCCTTATAACTATATTTCACAGTGTCGTACATTAGTCTATTCAGTGTATACTAGTACAAGTGACAACTGCAGACACAGTCAAGACAGTTTAGCTGACTACCCTCTACGCATTAGGGTTTGGGGTCACATAGCCGTCTAAAGTTGGCCCATGAGGTGTAGGCGATAAAGCCGACATGCGATATAACCGTGTGAATATAGATCTAATAAATATTTTATAATAATCTCTGCACACCTAAACTTCCTCCCTGATGTGTATTGCCATGCCCGCGCAAATGGAGGGTTGTGTAGCATTTATCTAATCATTAGCCACCCCTCATTGCACGGCCAACCTGCGTACACAGATCATTAGGATAGTGCAAGCGAGCGTTATATCAACGGATATTCGACGTCAGCTATGACGTCAACGTAAACTTGACGTCACGACGTTGCAGTCGGATACAAGTTGGGGGGGGGGGCGATATTATCTCGTCAGTGCACCAAAATCTTACGACATTTAAGACATAAGCTTACCATATTTAACACCAACTTTTAAATACACAAATATATACGGAAACTTTTAAATTCTAAAATACTGAAATCATCTCTTTGAACTGCAAGTGCGCAAACTAAAAATGCGCTATCACTGTTATGTTTTCTAATGAAGCACATGGCTATAAATGACAGTGGAAAAGTTTGATATCGTTTCCTATTTCTGCCCAGGACACGCACCGCGCCCACACATTAGAACCCTGTCACTGAGTGAGGCCGAGTACCCACAATCTGCACACTCCAAAGCAGAAACAAGAAAAAATAAGTGCATCAACGTCATATAATCACAGCGACGGGTCGCTCGAGGGTACTCTGATACGAGTATACCGCAATCGACAAGTGAAGGGTACTCAATCATACTGAGCAGTAAATGCTGGGTACTCATCACCTTGCCAACCGATGACGAATAAAGGGTACACTTTTGACACCCAGCGGCGAGTACAGTGTAACCGCTCCAGTCCTACATACTGGACCTGCGAGCACAAGGTACACCCTCAAATTTCGCCTGGAACCACACGATCGTTAAAAACAGTTCATAAAGACGCACGTAACATCTGATCAGAGCCTTTGACAATAAATAATAATTACCCTGATATTTCTTTATAACCTTTCGTTGCATCTGATCAGAGACTTCAATGAAGGGCAAAAATAAACAATACCACCATTACTGCATTATCCAATGCTGCGTCTGATCAAGACCCTCAAACCAATAAAATGCTTAATAAAGAGTGATGTGTGTGGCCTTAAACTGTGCCTGATCAGAATCTATATTAATTACATTTCTAACAGTGCGTGCATGCATGCATGCGTGTGTGCATGTTCAGCGTGCGTGCTCATGAACAAACGCCGTCATACACGGTATATAAATCGTCACCCAGTTTGTTATATGTGGGTTTATGGCGTCCCGCAAACCCCCATGCTGACAAGACGACCGAGGGTGATCTCTGACACGTGAACGGGCAGCTGTTGGGTAAGGCACAAGAAAGATATTATATGGAAGACATAAATTATCAACAGTAACTATTTACAACACTCAACACTCGACTAAAATACAGTTCACGAAACGTATACGCTATATCATGATCCCTGCCCCGGAAAAGTCAGAATATGTTCTTGCATATACCGTTATTGCGCATGCGCCGACCAGACCACAGGCCGACCAGACCACAGGCCGATCAGTACATGCGACAAATAACCGCGCACCAGAACTCAACTTGACTGTGCATCAAAATACCAGCACCCAGCGCTTGACACAAGAATACTCGAAGTTTATGTTTCCTTACTGAGCACTACAGAAATCAATTAACACTCACTACTACTGAGCATAACACCCATCAAATTCTTGCTCAATACATTAGCATAGGTAAGAGGCAATTGAACAGACCACGCCTTTGCGCTACCTGGTCCCCCGCCAATTAAAGTAAATACAAACTACAGAAATCAATTAATGCGCACTACAACTGAGCATAATACTTATCAAATTCCCGCTCACTACATTAGCACAGGTAAGAGGCAATTGAACAGACCACGCCTTTGCGCTACCTGGTCCCCCGCCAATTACAAGAAACGTAACAAACTCCCTTTCATATCCTTCTCCGCGACACGGCTCACAAATTTAGCTATTCACAAATTCATTACATCAACAACAGCTAATAAACTATATACACAGCATTTGTTAGTGTCCGATAGGGATCAACACTGTTTGCCGTAAATCCTTTCCGTATTTGGTAGGCACGTCAGAACCGCCTTCGCGACGCTGATGATACAGCTGACTCATCCACGCCACTTAGGCCGTTATAACGTGTGGCGACCAACTACTCTCACTTATCATCATCACGTTTTTTACATGTACATACACGTACAAACAGATTTCTTAAACAGAAACGGCATCATTACAATAAGAGCTCGTAATTCTTCTTTCTACACAACATGAACATGCTTGCGATATCAATTTATCTCGGTTCATCATCACGGATAACCCGACAGGCTCTTGTCTAAGAGTTTGCCCTGTTGATGAAGATATGGTTAAACCCGTCTTAATTTTACGTCCCCTCAATACATAATATCATAAAGAGACGGGACCACGGTTTTCTAACCACCAATAGTCAAAAGTTATGGATCGAACAAATGACCCGACGTTTAAAAATATATTCTATAAACGCCTAAATGAAGCTAGAATGAACGAGTGTCCGAGTTTTACGTCTCACGAACATCATACTGTTACATGTGGGTTTACGGCGTCCCGCAAACCCCCATGCTGATAAGGCAACCGAGCGTGATCTCTGACAGGTGCACGGGCAGCTGTGGGGTAAGGCACAAGAAAGATATCAAATGAATGACATGAATTATTTACAGTATCTATATACAACAATACTAACACAAAACATCACATAATTGCTTCTATAGCCCACTCACGACTTCCGCCCCGAAGGTAAATCAATGTTCTGTGTTCGGAACGGGGTGACGTGAATGTAAATAACAACAACAACAATAAAATAAGAAAGAGAAACAAAAAAAACGAGACTGGCCAGATTATACGTTCACTTAGGGTGAACCACTTCTCGCGCACTGCTGTAAACTAGTTTGTCGACCTTGTTGTCGACCACAAATTGGTTTATATTATTTATCGATTCTTATTCATACGAACTTGAAGTCCCGGTAACTTCTTCGTTTGAATCGACTCCAGGTTGTTTTCCACGACCTGTTTAATATGGTCGAATCGATTCTGGGTTGTGTTCAACGACCTGTCTAATATGGTCCTGACGGTCTGTTATTGGGTCTGTCCGCCCTTGCTGGACACTAAACCGACAGCGTCGCACCAGTACCTGCTCCTATTTTGCAGGGAGCAGCAGATCACCACACAGCGTTGTGCCTGCAAATTACGATAATCGACAGATACAGTTCACAAAACGTACATGCTATATCATGATCCCCCTCCCGGAGAAGTAAGAATATGTTCATGCATATACCGTTATTGCGCATGCGCCGACCAGACACACAGGCTGATCACTGCATGCGACAAATAACCGCACAGCAGAACTCAACTGGACTGTGCATCAAATTATCAGCACCCAGAGCTTGACACAAGAATACTCGAAGTTTATGTTTCCTTACTGAGCACTACAGAAATCAATTAACGCTCACTACTACTGAGCATAATACCCATCAAATTCTTGCTCAATACATTAGCACAGGTAAGAGGCAATTGAACAGACCACGCCTTTGCGCTACCTGGTCACCCGCCAATTAAAGTAAACACAAACTATTTCATTCCCTTCTCCGCGACACGGCTCACAAATTGACTTTTCACAAATTCATTACATTAACAACAGCTAGAAACTAAAAACGGGAAGATTTTCATCGATTCTCCACAATATTTGTTAGTGTCTCATAAGGACCAACACTGTTTATCGTAAATTCTTTCTGTTTTTGGTAGGCACCACGTCACAACCGTCCTCGTGACGCTGATGACGCAGCTGACGTCATCCACGTTACTCAGGCCGTAATGACGTATGGCGACCAAATACTCTCACTTATCATCATCACGTTCTTTTTATGTACATACATGCACAAACCGAGTTCTCAAACAAAAACGGCATGATTATAAAATGAACTCGTAATTCTTCTTGAACAAAATTATTTTTACTCAACATGAACATGCTTGTAAAATCAAATTCATCACGGTTCATCATCACGGATAAGCCGACATGCTCTTGTAAGTGTTTGCCCTGATACTGAAGGTGTGGTTAAAAAGTAGAAGTAAAACAAAGATCAGGAATCGATACAATTAACTTACTCCACCCATCAAAGACACCAAATGGAAAACCCGCCTTAATTTTACGTCCCCTCTACACATAATATCATATAGAGACGGCACCACGGTTTTCTAACCACTGCTAGTCAAAGGTTATGTATCAAACAAGTGACCCGGCGTTTATTAATTATATTCTACAAAATTGGTCTAAAAGCCTAAACGAATCTAGAATGAGCGGGTGTCCAAACTAAGTCTCCCCAACATCTAGGGTCAGAATGAGACAGGACCTCGCTTAAAAGACTCATTCTACTTCTGGAGAAGCCTGGAATCGATCCTGCGACATCTAGCTTGCAAAGCTAGTAGCCTGATCACTACACAACAGAGGCTTCAAAAGTGAATCCAGAATAGGCTTCAGAAAGTTGGGGTATACTAGAAGTAAACCCCTCGAAAACCTACAAGCATGTTCACACAAAAAAATTATCAACATAAATTTAACATACCGTTCTATATTCATTCTCTGTCTCGCCACGATGTCGTGTGCATTTATTCGCACTTGATCTGCTGCTACATAATGTTCGTTTTGCAGGGTTTTTATATCTGAGACTATTGGTACTACCCGGAAAACCATGCATACTCCTGTTAGCTCGCTAAAATCGTGACAAAGTGAAAATAGCGTCTACAATCATAGCAATATAGCAAAAATCGAGTAGATAATTGATTTGCGCTAAAATAGTATTTCCCTCTAGGGAAAAAATGATGAAACTTTCCTATAAATCAATGGTATAACTCCCGTCAAAACGAACACACAACATCGTGACTGGAATGAAAATTATATAAGGCACAATTTGGCGGTTGGCGATTTTTAGGCAAATTTTATAGAAATCAGCCTTATAGCGGCCAACTGTATGGTAAAAAAATCTCTACAAACCAAACATGCATACATCGTATGATATGTGCAAGACTTGTGCATGGAGCAGCACATTTTGCCTACCGTATTTCACCTAAAATATTTCACTCGCACCGCCTTGCCATATACATACTAAAATATTTTAGATGTGCATAAGCACCAGAGAAGTTTCCTATTCCATCTCGTAACACATACGGAGAGAGGACCTCGCTTAAAAGACTCATTCGAATTCTGGAGGAGCCTGGGATCGATCCTGCGATCCCTAGCTGGCAAAGCGAGTAGCATAATCACTACACAACAGAGGCTTCCAAAGTGAATCCAGAATAGGCTTCAGAAAGTTGGGGTATACTGGAAGAAAACCCCTCTAAAACCTACAAGCATGTCCATACAAGAAATAATACTAAACATAGATTTTAACATACCGTCAAAGATTATTCGTATGGCTCGTCACAATACTGCAGGTATATTTTCACAATTGATCTTCTGCTGGTATAATGTTCATGTTTCAGGGTATTTATACCTATGAATACTACAGGAAAATCATAACCATGCATACCCGTGCTAGTGCGCTAAATTTGTCATAGCCATATAACATATTTCTGCAGATCACTGATTCACGTTCCATTGTACCTTAGGGAAAAAATGATGAAACTTCCCTACAGATCAATGGTATAAATTCCGACAGTACGAACACCCACAACATTGTAATTGGCATGAACAATTTGGCGGTTGGCGACTTTTAAGCAAACTATATAGAAATCAACCTTATAGCGGCCGACTGTATGGTAACTAATTTCCACAACAAACCACTCATGCATACATCTTATGATATGTGCACGATTTGTGCGTGGAGCGGCATATTTTGCCTACCGTATTTCACCTAAAATATTTCAGTCGCGCTGCCTTGCCATATACCTAATAAAATAATTTAGATGTGCATAAGCACCAGAAAGGTTTCCTATTCCATCTCGTAACACGGTTATCTGCCCCTGCAATGAATGGTACAGAAATTGTAACGCAATTATCTACCCTTACATTGACCGGTGAGCCATGGAAGCAACAAATCATCCAGCGCTTGGGACCCATTTCTCATCTGCACAACAGAGAGAGCCATCCATGTATGCTGTACAGGGAGAAAATGGCAATATTAACACGAGAAGAATATTACATGAAAGAGAAGCGCTGTATCTAGAAAAAAACAAACAGAGATAATAAAACTATTTTACTTACTGCTGACCCTGCAACTTCACCTATGGAAAGGTTCTGTCCCATAGAAGACGCTAAAAGGTCCGTAACTTATATAGGGATTTGTCAGGCCAAGTAATTCGATCATGCGATGGCCATACAGCATTTGCTCACACAAAACGATTTGCATGATCGACCTGCCGCCTGTATGGAATATTGCACAGGCCAACCAGAAGCTAATATCAAGAGCTGCGACTTCATTCAAAGGGTTGGAAAATACAACATTTTGACTAAAATCTGTCTGGAATGACAGGAGATAAAATAACATGTTACGGGCATGTGTGAAACTGCCCATGAAAGCAAATAAATTTACTGCTATTAAGTAAAATATGAGCAGGCCATTATACTGACAGAGCATATCAACCGTTGCATATAAGTCAAGTCGTATATGCGCACTTGAACTGTTCTGAGCCATCTTAGCATTTATATGCTTGTAAGCTTGGGGTTTATGAAAGAAACGCCTTGTCGTGACACTAAAATACAAGTACATGTGTATTCTTGCAAGGGCATTAAAACCCAAAAGCCGCTAGTTAGTAAAATAAAAAAAAAACTACATGAAAGCATGTGAAAGTTCTCCGCTAAGCAGACGAAGATGAAAATTTACATCACCAGAATAAGTCCGTGTAATGAACACCCCCGGAACCGGGGTTCACCTGGGTACACGTTTTTTCCCGTATTTATGATCAATGATCAATACATAGGTTGTGGGTACTCGTTAGAACCGCCTAAATTCGGCGGCTCAAATGAGCACCTACATCTTATAATTTCGAGAATAAGTGAGGAAAAAAATGAATACTACAAATTTTCATTAAAAAAACTTCACTGTTTTGGAGAAATGAAAGAATACACTTTATAGTCTGAAAATGTAATAACGTCGTGTACTCGTAATAAATTCGGAAAACCACTGGTGGATTAAATATGCAAATTAGTTAGAAACGCCCCGTAACGTTACATGTACGGCGTTTACTAATGGCAAAAATTGACATTTCTGTTGATCAATAATGAACAAGATCCGTTTTACATGGAATCTTGCATTCGTGCTCAGGTATTATTGACTTAAACCTGTTGCAGAAAAGTGATAAAATGCTCGGCAAAGCCTCGCATTTTATCACTTTTCCTCAACTCGTTTAATAAATCCAATTATACATAAACATTCATGTAACTCATGTAGGATTCTACATATGGCGCACAAATGTTATCGTAATAACAAATACCTCACACCTCCAGCCAAGACACCAAAGGGAAAGAAATCCATCACGAAAACACGCCTATAAAAATATGACTCCCCTTAAACCACACTTTTATACAGTAAAACTGGGATTTGCAGGGGTATACATTACTTTTCTTATTGATTTTTCGTTGGTTAGTAAACTAAAGTATAGGCGTGTTTTCGTAATGCCCAACATAAATCAAGTTAACCAAAATTAAAACGCCATAAGTGCAAAGATCAAAAGGGCAGGTACTTTCCCACACATTGACAAATGGCTATCAAAAATAAAGAGATAGCAGTACATAGTACATGCGAAGACGAGGTATGACGATAAAAAACCACTCCAAACAGTAGGTTACAAGCAAATTCCAGAGAATTTATGTCCCCCGCCTTATTTTCATTTGTGCTGTTAAAAAATAAGTAAGTTAACCAGACAACCATTGGTATAACTTAACACGGAAAGTGAAAAAAAAATAAAGGATTCTGTAAAAGGCACATGCACATTTTCAGACCATGATCAAAACACCTGCAAAGATTCTGAAGGATCGGTTTTAAACTGTAGGAGGAGTTGCACTCACAATGTACATACTGCATATCCAGTTTCATATTATAGATGTGCAAAAAAAACTCGTAAAAATGTGAAAAAAGTGAAAAGAATTATTTTAAGATTCTGTAAAAAAGCAGACCATAATTCAAGCAACTTTTAAGTTTTGGAAGGATCGGTATTAAACTGTTGGAGGAGTTGCGCTCACAATACGTAGGGTTCAAGGGGGTCCGAATTATATAAGCATGTTTTCGTGACGGGGGCTAAAATAGATTTTTAACCATAGTGCAGTTTATATTTTATTTTTGGTCCTTTGAGATCAGCGTGAATATTCTGAGAAATCACAAATAAATTATTGGTTTAGACTTATATTCTAGACAGGTTTTTAATTATTTGGACCCCATTTTGATTTATATCAGTCTTTGTATCGACTGCCTATTCGAAATTCGCAAAATTGCAGTATGTTTCCTCTGGCTTTCTTTGCCGGATAATTACAGGGTCACTGATGAGGCTTTATTAGCCGAAACTACGTAGTATGACCCATCCTCTTTCTTATGAATGTTTTCATTGCTCTTAAAGGAACTCATTTTTGATTTTTATTTGCCTTCACTGCAGCTGGTGTTGTGCCGTGTGGCGGCCGTAAAACGTCTCCCCGTACATCAACCATAGTGCAGTTTATATTTCATTTTTGGTCCTTTGAGATCAGCGTGAATATTCTGAGAAATCACAAATCAATTATTGGTTTAGACTTATATTCTAGACAGGTTTTTAATTATTTGGACCCCATTTTGATTTATATCAGTCTTTGTATCGACTGCCTATTCGAAATTCGCAAAATTGCAGTATGTTTCCTCTGGCTTTCTTTGCCGGATCATTACAGGGTCACTGATGAGGCTTTATTAGCCGAAACTACGTAGTATGACCCATCTTCTTTCTTATGAATGTTTTCATTGCTCTTAAAGGAACTCATTTTTGATTTTTATTTGACATGACCACAATCCACGCCCTTGGTTTTCTCTTAATTATTCGTTCAGGCTGCGTGAAGGATTTCTTTCTCACAACTCCGAGAACATGAAACTTGTCAAAATACAGCATCATGATAACAAATCCGTGCGACAGAGTACATCTATGAAAATATCCTGTCTCTTATATGTCTTAAGGTATCAATTATGAAAGCATTCGCTACAATTGTTTTATGATGCTCTTAAATTATTATTAAAATATCCCATTTTCTAATATATATATATACAAACAATATTTAGAATAAGATAATCCAGATGGGCCCTATTAATGATCAACTGCTTCTAAACAACATCTAATTAGTTTTATGGCAGCATCGCAAACAATTGTACCCGGGGACTGGGACGAGGACCCTGCTTTCGTAGTCCCCACGGACCGGATGCAGGCTGGAAACAGACATGCTGGTGCATTGGCAACTGAGAGCAGTTGCTGGCAACAGAGGGCTGTTGCAATGGCTAAGCAGACTGGTATTAGCCATAAGACCCAGCAGGCACTCAGCGTTAAAATGACTTCCTATCAACATCGATGCGATGAGATGACATCACCCCGACGTTGATACGTCATTTTAACGTTGTGTGCCCACTGGGGACAGACAAATTCCTTGATGGTGTTCCGTTTTCCAATTCTGACCTCAGACCCCTGACGTGAAGAAAGACCGTCATCAGTAAAGAGAACCCATTTGTAACTATGACACAGGAATTACTACATTACTTCAAGTAGAACCTCACTGCGAGCTTCGGCGAAAAAGGTAATTAGGAAGTCGCATGCAAGGAAGTGCCCAGCCTCTTTGCAGACATGCACATCTGCAGAAAGCCAGAATGCCTCTGGCTGGTAAAGAGACAAAATAGTCGAGCCCACCGGAGTCCAACAATTGGTTTTCTTTTGTTCCAGCAGTTATTATTTAATGCTGTGGAGTCCTCGTCGTTTTCGTTTAATTTAATGTTCTCGGGAATGATGCACTGATGAGTTACAAATCCTTCATGTGGACTGAACAAATAGCTAAACCACGACTGAAGCAAGGGTGAGGATTGTGGCTATGTAAAATAAATAAATAAAACGTTTTTACTGACTTAGCAAGGCGGTTATTCTTTTGTGGTGTATTATTGTTATAGTTCGTCTTTGCATATTTGTATAGCTAATATCTCGTCTTAACTTCTGACTTAAACAAATAACCATCAAATTGGTGCAGATTGACGCGCCTAATGGACAAATAGTACGTAGTGCTCATTGAAAAAAGGCGTTGTGGAAATGATAATTCGATATTTTCTGACATTACCGGAGGACTGTGTGTGATAACATATTAGATTTGTACATGAATGTCTGATTGTTAACGTTTGCAGAACACGATGTTTCTCTCAAATATGATACACTCATAACGCGCGATTTGTTGCAGAGTGGAATTTTGTTGAAACAGGCAAGCATTCGTCACGATTGGATCAAACTGCCTGATCCGATCAATACAAACTTATTTTGTGAGCTGTACACTGTAGGAACTGACCACATCACGGTAACTGACCACGTTACATCTCTACTTGACTATGCTAAACTTTGTTGTTTTCGACAAGACAAATATTCCGATCTATCGGAATGTTAAATATTTTAATTTTGGATAGCCTTTCGGCCATTTTGCGGTAAAGTAACTGTCCATTTGGCTTTTCACTTGTGACTTTTTTTTCATAATGGTGAAGTTATTTTAAGTTTGCATTTCTTTCCCTTTGGTGTATTTGATTGGATGTGTGAGGTAATTCCATTACGAATACACGCCAGTGCGGCATAATGTTTTTTCACATCTCCAAAATGGTTACTTTTCAGATGAAAATCTGTGCTATTTTTGTTATTTTTACTTCAAACATAGGTTGTGGGTGCTCGTTAGAACCATTTCATTGAGGCGGCTCTAACGCGTACCCACAAGCTATGTCTTGGAGCAGAAATAGGACAAATAATGTCTTCCCTCGTAAACCTCAGTTTTCGCTACATAATGTTGGGTTTAGGGGGTGTTCATTTCACGGACTGCCTCACGTGATGCTATCGATTCCTGATCACTGCCATAATTTCCATACGGCTACAAACAAACCAAGTGTTGTTAATCAAAAAATCCGCAGATTGCTATGTTGTGCCTTATGGACTAAACGTTTTTGCGAGGGGTTGTCGCAAATGTTGACCGCTTGATAAACGAACGGTCGGAAACTGAACGCCTATATAATGCCATGCTTAAAATAGAGTCAACAGAAATAGCGAAGCAAAATACACAGAGCCTGAAATGCAAAGTTGAATTAAGCAAAAATAGCAGCTTGTAAATAGAGGATCTTTCACGAGTGGCCATTTCATGTGATATTTATTACACGAGCCCTTGGTAAATTTCATAAATTTCATATGAAATGAACACGAATGCAAGATTATGTTTATCATATGACCACTTTAAAAAGGATTTTATCCCCTTTGAATTTGACATTGTTTTCGCAAAAAAAAATGCATTGTTGACATGACGTTACCTAATCGCGCCAAAGTGTTATTGAACGTGTGGTCATACGATATTTATTACAGGACGTTAACCACTGCTTATCAATGACGTCATGTAATAAAGTAAAGTATTTGTTAGAACATGAATTCCAATCACGAAAACACGCATATAATTTGGACCCCTTGAAATCCCACTTTATATAGTGAAACTGGGGTTTACAAGGGTATACAATTTTTAATGTTTCTCTTATTTCTGCTAAAAATATAAATTGTGGATACTCGTTATCACAGTCTCGTCGACGCATTTTAAATGAGTACCCACAATCTTTGTTGTTTTTGTTGTTTTGTTTTTCTTGGCAGAGGTACGAAAACTTTCAGAATCTTTATCTGAAAATTTTCACTTTTTGTTGGTAGGCGTTTCACTATGTTTGAAAAGACGTGTTCCCATAATGCACCGAAGGTTATGTCCTGTCTGTATGGACTGTTGCCGCAAATGCTTAATTTTTTGTTTGTTTGTTTAGGAGTGTAACGGCCCAGTCAACACTATTTAGCCAATACCTCCACATTTTTTCTTGGCAGGCTTTTGCGTAAGCGGTTAACCAGTACAATACACATTATTTCACCAGAAACTGACAACTACCAGTTTGTTTGTTTGTTTGATTTGAAGTTTAACGTCCCCGTCAACACTGTATAGGTCATTTTGGAGAGGTTGCTTCCAATTTTCTGGGAGTTTTACCCGACATTGAGATGTAATGAGCATGGACGGTCCGACTCGTGCGCACCACTTTGCCTGGGCAGGCTTGGATCCTCTAAGCGGTTTACCAGTAATCGTGTGCGGGTCGGATTCAGCTCTGCGTGGAAGCATCATGCAGCCCATATATTTCTTCAAGCCCCGATGGGCGGGGGCCGGACAACTACCAGTCTTAATCGAATCAGCAGAAGGGAGAGAATGACCGGATAAAAACTTTCATGATCAATCTCTACGAGAGAATTCTGCCGATCCGGGCAGGTATCGAACCCGCGTCTTCCTGATCTACAGTCAGGCGCGCATCCGATGGAGCTACAGCGGTTGCTTGATGATTGAAAGAACGCTTGTCAACCCATATCCCGATACGCATTACAAAAAAGCCTCTAAAC
The DNA here is from genome assembly GCA_963580285.1 of Lucinisca nassula. Lineage (NCBI taxonomy): Eukaryota > Metazoa > Mollusca > Bivalvia > Lucinida > Lucinidae > Lucinisca > Lucinisca nassula. Next base: position 114,682,140 of record OY757015.1, on the reverse strand, counting down.
ATAAATTGTGCCGGCCTCGGTAGCTCAGTCGGATGCGCGTCTGTCTGGTGATCAGGAAGGCGCGGGTTTGATACCTATTGGCGTCGGCAACATTCTTTCGTTGAGATTGATCACGACACATTTTCTACGGTCATTCCCTCTCTTCCCCTGATTCAAGAAGGGCAGATGTCAGTTTCTGGCGAAAGAATGTGCAATGTACTGGTTAACCGCTTACGTATAAACCTGCCTAGGAAAAGTGTTGATAGGTTAATTGACCGGCTCAAAAATGACTAAAAAAGTGTTGACTGGGCCGTTAAACATCAATACGAACAACCAAAATATGGATTGTAGGGACTCGTTTGAATTGCCACGGCGAGCTGGTTCTTACTTTTAACCACAATGCTTTTAAGGTGGTTCTTACGAGTAATCACAATCTATGCTTTTGAGCAGAAATGAAAAATAATGAATGCCCCTATAAACCCATTTTTCTATTATATAAAAGTGGGGCTTTAATGGGTCAAAATTATATAGGCGTGTTTTCGTGACGGATGAAAGCAGGATAAAAAAATTTAAGCAAAAGTAAAATACAAACAGTCTGAAATGCAAAGCTCAATTAAGTAAACGTAACAACCCGTAAAACAAAGCATTAATTAAGAACTAGAATTCCAGCGAAAATATGTCTCGCTTGTATGCACTTCAACCTAAGGATGAACACCAAGGTTATAGCAAAGGTGAGGGCTTGGCGAACAAACATATGGATGAACAAATGGATGGAAAGCATTTGCAACAAATATTTATGAATGACAAAACAAATACATATGAATGACAAAACAAATACATATATATGACATACAATAAATGCATATAAATGAGACAAATTTTCATTCTAATTACCGGCAAACATGCATAAACACATTTATACATTAAGATGAAACATTCAAAACGAAGCAACTTTGGATATAACTAAAAACAAGGTAAACAAAAAAGGTGAATTTAACACCGACTGACTAAAACCCATATTCATGACAGATCGACTCAATGAAGACATTGTCACAAACAAACGTCCGAAATACCAACACAAGAACGATAATCCAAATACACACACATCTAAGACTTACTAAAGCAAAACTGACCTTTCAAAGACCAACGCAAGCAACAAAACTACTTAAAACATGCCTGATAAACCAACAAACAAAACACCAAATAGCCATGGAAAAGTCCAACAGCAGAAACCTCTAAAAACAAACTTAAAAAGCCAATGAAGCAAACGTATCAAAGTAAGAAACACAAACAGAAGAAAAGACCACATAAAGCACATTAACTCTGTTATTCAAGTAAGCACCACACCCCACGCCCCTAAAAAAGACGGAGATACGACTAAAGTAGGATTCAGTAATGAACACAACGGCAAACACCAAAAGAGCCTATAAAATGACAAAATACCACACGTGACAAAAACGACACATATCAACTCAACAATGAACACACCGACAAATATAAAAAGAGCCAAAAATGACCAACTTATAACACAACTAAACCAAAGTAGTCAGGAGAAAACAGCTCGCCAATGGCTGCGAGCTCGTACCTCGTATATATTGCAACGGAGTGTCTTTCAGATATGATTATCTACCTATGGCGCACACAGGGGTAGTCCGAAAACAAAAGAAAACTAATCAGAGGGAACGAAGTCCGAAACTGAGAAAAATGGAGCATTTTTTGTATCTGACACGCTATCTTGACCTCATACTCAAGATTGGTCAGAATAGTCCGGACGAACTTACGGCCGGCCGGATTACGCATTCTAACGGGCGTATAAAAACTTTCGAACCCCGCAATTTACAGTTTCGTAATGTAGTCCTTGCTTCAACCCGGTTATAGAACATAATTACTCCTTTGGCAAGACCAGACCACCTCTGTAATTTTTTAAAAGCCCTGGAGCAGTGGGTGCTAGATGAGAGAAAACAAGAGATCGGAAAGAACGGATAAAAGCAAAACGAGCAGAACAGAGACAATAATGAGACAGGCTGATCTAAACTATATAGGTATTCGGGGTAGCTAACATGCATCACATATCTTAGATAGTGAAAATGTACATTCTTGAAAGGCCATAACACTTGAATTAAACATAACCTATCAGCATATATACTGATTTGAAACATAACAAATACATGTAAATCCACCTGTGCTCAGCGCCCCGTGCCATTAGAGACTTTTTCAACAAAACTATGGGAAGTCGAGCAGTTGTAAAGGGGAAATTTATATTCTTGTAGGACAGAGCACTCAACACTACTGCAGCACAAAAAAAATGAAAAACAAAATCCTACCCTCCGTACGCAGTGCCCCGCATCGCACTATGGCGCACGTTGTACAATACGGTACCCCCGACCATGAAACGGGTTGTACTGGTCGCATGACATTTACCAGCAGCAAGCCAGGACCTGACAGATGGCATAACAAAAAAACGGCCAGCCTGTGTACAGGGTATTACCTTATTCCGGAAAGGTTAAAATAAAAAAAAACATAGCCCACTGACATATGTATAGTATTGCATTACACAAAAACAAAACACAAAACCGTCCGTTCGCAGCGCTTATGTCACGGAAGCCTTCTTCAACAAATAAGGCCAGACTTTGTATGGGATAAATGTATATTTTTGATTGGCCGTCGCACTCAAATCAGATATAACCTACAAAGTTATGTACAAAAAACTCTCATTCATTCATAACGCCCCACGTCATAGGAGCCCTCTTCAACATACCATTGGAAACCTAGTATTTTTACAGGGAAATTTATATTCTTGAAGGGCCATAGTTATCAAATCAAACAATCAACCAGCATATTGGCAGGGCAGCAACACAAAAACACGCATCCATGCGCAGCGCCCCATGACATTGGAAACTTCTTCAACATACCGTGGAAATTCTAGTCTTTGTACAGGTGAAATTTACATCCATGAAATGCCATGGCACTCAAACAGATGTCACCTACTACATTATATACAATACCGCAGCGAAACAAAAAAACGTCAACCCTTCGTGCGCATTGTTCCGCACCACGCCAAGGCGCACGTTGTACAATGCGAAACCATCCACCAGGATACACGTTGTACTGGTTCTGCTTGGCTGTTCCCAAGTAGCAAGCCATGTGCAGCGCCCCGCACATTGGGCGCCTTCTTCATCACAAAAGAGGAAGATGTGAAATTTATATTCCTGAAGTGCCGTGGCACTTATAACCTACCAGCATATGTATAGACTGCAGCACCTAAAATAACATCCACGGGCAGAGCCCCACGCCTTTGGAGCCTTTTTCAACATACCAAAAAAGTCTAGCCTTTGTACAGGGGAAATTTATATTCTTGAAGGGCTATAACCCTGAAATCAGTTGTGACCTACCAGCGTGTGTGCACAGGGCTGCAACGCCTAAAACATCTATCCGTGCGCAGCGCCTCGTGCCAAAGGAGCATTTTTCAAGATACCATGGAAAGTCTAGCCTTTATTCAGGAGAAAATTACATGCTTGAAGGGCCTTAGCACTCAGATCAGGGGTAACCTACCACCAAATGTATTGGAGCACAAGAAAAAAAAACGCCGGTTCGTGTGCAGCGCCTCGCTCCATTGGAGCCATTTTGAAGGTAACATCGGAAGGTTAGCCTTTAAAGGGGGTGGGGGGATTTATACACTTGAAGAGCCACGACTTTCAATGTGACATAACCTACGAGAATATTACCAAATAACCCCATTGATCCACAGCGCCCCATGCCGCAGGAGGGATCTTCATCATACAACCTGAAGTTTAGCCCTTGAACAGGAGTAATCAATATTCTTGGAGGGCGCACGCTTGTAAGATGTTACCTTCCAGCAAATGTAGAGTAAACGCATCTGTGCGAAGGGTCCCAAGCGAAGGGAGCCTTCTTCAACGTACACATGGAAGCCTAGCCTTTGTTCAAGGGAACTTTATATTCTTGAATGGTCATAGCACTTAAACCGTATGTAACCTACCAGCTAATAGTGTAGAGTACTGTAGCACAAAACAGTAAATGAAAAATAAAACCAACCCTCCTCTTTTACAACATAGGAAGGCTAGCCTTTGACAAGGGACATTTATGTTCTTGTGGGGCCATAGTACCCATATAAGACACGACCTACCAGCATGTGTAAAGTACTGCAGTTGAGAAAATATAAACAAAATCCACACGACCGTACGCAGTACCCCGTGTCATGGGAGACTTCTTCAACATATCCTAGGAGGCCTAGCATTTGTATGGGAGATAATTTATATTCTTGAAGGGCAATGACACCCAAATCAGACATATCGGCAAATGCACAGGGCTGCATCAAAAACAATATCCGTACGTGGGGTCCTGTGCAATTGGAGCCTTCTTCAACATACCGTGTTAAGTCGAGACTTTGTTCAGAGTGAATTTATATTCTTTGAAGGTAAAAGTACTCAAATCAGACGTAGCATACAAGATTATGTTCAGTACTAAAGCACAAAAAAAGAAAAAGAAAATCCACCTTCCGTGTGCAGCGCCGCGCACCTGGCCATGGCACACGTTGCACAACGTGACACCACCCACCATGTTACAGGTTGTATTAGTTCCTCATGGTCTAACCTGACCTGAAAAGCTGGAAACAGCACAAAGCAACGGTGTCCTTTGTACAGGGGAAATCTATATTCTTAACCTACCAGCAAGTGCATAGAACTGCAGCATTCAAACCCACCAGCGCCCCGCGTCATTGGACGATTCTTCAACATAAGAAGGCTAGGCTTTTTTAGGGGAAATATATATTTTGAGGGCAGTGACGCTCAATTCAGACATGTTATACGCGCATGTTTACAATGGCGATAGCACTCGTATATCAACAATTAGCTAAAGTACAGTACTGCAACACAAAGATAAAACAAAAACACACCCTCCGTGCGCAGTACCCCGCAGTGCGCCATGGCGCTCCTTGTACCTGACACCACCCAACATGATATAGGTTTCAAGGTTTTTCTTGCATACCTTACAATTCTAAGCGTGGTTTTTTAATACTGCAGTCACTTCGGTTACCAACGTCCGCCATATTGTGATGACACTACAAAAAAGTTTAGTGACTTCATGTAACGTGCTGTGACGTCAACCTTAACGACGGTGCATATGAGGTCGTATTCAAACACGCCAGAATATTCGATTTTAGGTAAGAACATCGGTGTTAGATCAGAATTTCTATCCCAAGCTAAAACTATTGATTTCCTGACCTGCTGTGCAAGAAAAATAAAACATCCATCCGTTTGTAGTATCCCGCGTCATTGGGAGGATTCAACATAATATAGGAAGGCCGTGTCTGAAATAGGGGAAATTTATATTCTTGCAAATCAGACATAACCTACCAGCATATGTACAACGCTGCAGCACAAAAATGGCACCCATCCGTGTGCTGCGACCCGTGCCATGAGAGTCTTCAACATACCAATGGAAGTCTAGCGTTTGTGCAGGGAAAATTTACATTCGTGAAGGGCAATAGCACTTAAAGGTCGATCTTGGTAGCACTGTAGAACTGAAACTTGGTTGACAATCTCTTCTTTTAATCAGCTAAATGTCATTACACTCATCTTGTCAGTGGTCTGGAATAACTGCTGGCTATCAGGTCAAGTACATACTATGCCTGTGCTGGAAAAAGCAAGTAGTAAAATGTAATGCATATTTCCTGTTTGATCCACAAAATGTACTTAATGGCAAACGGTGTAGACAGAGCAGTATAAGTCCATGGACCACCCCTCTAAACCTCACTTTATATGGAAAACTGGGGTTTATAGGGGTGTACATTATTTCGTTATATATTACTCCAGGACATAGGTTATTGGTACTCGTTAGCACCGCCTCATTTAGGCGGTTCTAACGAGCACCAACAATGTTTGGAATATATATAGGAATACTATAACATTTTTATCAGAAAAAATAACCCTTTGGATATATCAAAGAATGCACTTTGTCTCATGGACTTTGTCTCATGGACATTGTCTAATGGGTCTATTTTTCACATCTGTAAATGTAAAAACGTGTTTCATTAGAAATGCCTCAATGAGGCGGTAATGAGGCAGATCTTGGAACAAAAATGGGAAAAATGTATTGCCCTTGTTAACCACTTGTTTCATTGTACACAGCGGAGTTTACATTTTCATGGACTTGTTAACATAATGTGAAAATATAAATCATCACGTTAGCATACCTATATAACTTTGACCCCCTTAAACCCTTATTTTAAAACTGGGGTTTACAGGGGTAAACCTTAATTTTCGTAATTCTACTTAAAACATAGATTATGGCTACTAGTTACAACGATATGGTTCTAATGAGTTCCCATAGTCTATGTTTGGATCATATCAGAATAGTTTTATCTGAAATTTCCTTTTTGGCATGTGGGGGGGGGGGGGGTCCAATATATTTTAATATCTGTGTTTTCGAAATCTGAAAATAGAAATTTTGCATAACCTGCATTTTCGTCGAGAAATATTTTGTATAAATTTTATTGCATGCAGAATGTTTGTGATAGTTTTGTATTTTTGTATAGTTTTTGTTTCTGTTGAAATATAATGTGTTTTATATCTCTGATTTTTGTTTCATTTCTGAAATTAGGATGGTAGTTGCCACCTATGGAAGGCCTAAAATTCAAAGGGACGTTCAGTGAAGAAACTTGGTGGTACCTTTATGTAAACAACACCGTGTTCAACCCGAGTTCATGTGTAAATGGAATGTCAAAATATTGTGCCACAGCTTGTTGACATAGTGAATCTGTTATGCAATACTGACAAAGCAAAGAAGCAATACAAAGTATTTCACACATGCCCAAGGTTGAGCTACTTTAGAATGTTTCCTTTTTATTTTACCACAAGTTAATTTGAGCCCACCTTTGTGATAAAGGTACTTTTGATATAGGTGAACAGCAGACTCTCGGGCGAGCCTGCGCATATGGACAGACTCGCCAACGCCTTTCCTTTTATAGACATGTATCGTGAGCCGGCAAAGAACCAGGTCTCAGCCCATGTTTGCAATATTAAATGTTACTGTGTAAGTATAGAAAAACAAGAAAGCAACAACAAATTTTCGCTATGTTTAGGGCACACGGCCTACATGAAAAGGTCTATAATTACACATGAAATAGCTGAATTAATTTGAGGGATCAAGTTTTTAATATGTTGCTTGACTGGCTGATATGCATGTTATACTGCAGGAATCATCAGCTTCAGGCTGGGTGTCCAGAGACTAATAAATTTATATTCTTTGAGGGCAAAAGTACTCAAATCGGACGTAACCTACCAGATTATGTTCAGTACTTAAGCACAAAAAATAGAAAATCCACCTTTCGTTTGCAGCGCCGCGCACCTGGCCATGGCACACGTTGCACAACGTGACACTACCCGCCATGATACAGGTTGTATTAGTTCCTCGTAGTCTAGCCTGACCTGAAAAGCTGGAAGCAGCACAAAGCACCGGTGTCGTTTGTACTATACAGGGGAAATCTATATTCTTAACCTACCTGCAAGTGCATTGTTCTGCAGCATACATTACCCACCCTCCTTGCGGAGCGCCCCGCGTCATTGGACGATTCTTCAACATTAGAAGGCTAGCCTTTTTTAGGGGAAATATATATTTTGAGGGCCGTGACGCTCAAATCAGACATGCCCGCATGTGTACAGGGCTGCAACACAAGTAAACACCCATCCTTGTGCAGTGACCCGTGCCATTGAATTATATTCTTCAATAGCGATAGCACTCATATATCAACTCTCAGCTAAAATACAGTACTGCAACACAAAGATAAAACAAAAACACACCCTCCGTGCGCAGTACTCCGCAGTGCGCCATGGCGCTCCTTGTACAACGTTACACCACACAACATGATTTAGGTTGGACTGATTCTGCATGGCTCTTGCCCAGTAGCAAGACAAGTCCTATCTAAACAAAACCCAACAAGCTGGAACCCTTCTTCAACATAACTTAGCAAGGCTACCCTTTGCACAGGAGAAATTCATATTCTTGCAAGCCAGCAAGGAAATCCGTGTTTGACCCTGGGATAGAAATTTATGTTCTGACTCTGGTGTTCCGACCAAAAATCGAATATAATCGCGTGTTTGATAAATGCACTTGCTGATTGCGACCTCGTATGCGCCGTCGTTAAGGTCGAAGTCACAGAAAATACGTGACGTCACTAAACATTCCTGCAGTGTCAACACAATATGGCGGACGTTGGTAACCGAAGTGACTGCAGCATTAAAATCAGCGCTAAGAATTGGACGATATGCACAAACAAAATCCTATATGGGTGTGAGGGTTGGATGGAAAAATCCGTTCCTCGGGATAACTGTACGGCATCACTCGGCAAGCCTTGTGATGCGGGACAGTGACCCTTGGGACGGATGTTTCCATCCACCCCCTCATACCCATGTAAGATTCTTATATTCTTGAAGAACCTTAGTACTCAAATCAGACATATCCTACATATCTGACAAAGATCCCGAGGGACAAATTTATATATCCACCCCTAACTACCATTCAGGATTCTTTTTCCTGCATACCTTACATTTCTTAGCGCTGCAGTCACTTCGGTCACCAACGTCCGCCATAATTTGATGACGTTACAGGAATGTTTAGTGACGTCACGTAACGTGCTGTGACGTCAACCTTAACGACGGTGCATATGAGGTCGTATTCAACCGGTGCATTTACCAAACACGCCAGAATATTCAATTTTGGGTACGAACATCATGGTTAGAACAAAATTTCTATCCCAAGCTAAAACTATTGATTTCCTGATCTGCTGTGCAAGAAAAATAAAACATCCATCCGTTTGTAGCATCCCGCGTCATTTGGAGGATTCTTCAACATAACATAGGAAGGCCGTGACTCAAATATGGAAATATATATTTTTGAAGTGCAATGACACTCAAATCAGACATAACCTACCAGCATATGTACACTGCAGCCCACACATAGCACCCATCCGTGCGCTGCGACCCGTGCCACGAGAGTCTTCAACATACCAATGGAAGTCTAGCGTTTTTGCAGGGCAAATTTACTTTCGTGAAGGGCAATAGCACTTAAGGCCGATCTTGGTAGCACTGTAGAACTGAAACTTGATTGACATAATATTTTCTTTTAATCAGCTAAATGCCATTACACTCTCAGCATGTCAGTGGTCTGGAATAACTGCTGGCTATCAGGTCAAGTACATGTACAGATTACTGAACTATGCCTGTGTTGGAAAAAAGCCAGTAGTAAAATGTAATGCGTATTTCCTGTTTGATCCACAAAATGTACTTAATAGCAAACAGTTTAGACACAGAGCTGTATAAGTCCATGGACCACCCCTCTAAACCTCACTTTATATGGAAAACTGGGGTTTGTAGGGGTGTACATTATTTCGTTATATATTACTCCAGGACATAGGTTATTGGTACTCGTTAGCACCGCCTCATTTAGGCGGTTCTAACGAACACCAACAAACAATGTTTGGAATATATATAGGAATACTATAACATTTTATCAGAAAAGTAACCCCTTGAAGATATCAAAGAATGCACTTTGACTCATGGACTTTGTCTAATGGGTCTTTTTGTCACATCTGTAAATGTAAAAACGCGCACCTGGCCATGGCACACGTTGCACAACGTGATACTTCCCGCCATGATACAAGTTTTATTAGTTTCTCGTGGTCTAACCTGACCTGAAAAGCTGGAAACAGCACAAAGCAACGGTGTCGTTTGTACAGGGGAAATCAATATTCTTAACCTACCAACAAGTGCTTTGTACTGCAGCATACATAACCCACCCTGATTGCGCAGCGCCCCGTGTCATTGGACGATTCTTCAACATAAGAAAGCTAGCCTTTTTTTAGGGGAAATATATATTTTGAGGGCCGTGACGCTCAAATCAGACATATCCGCATATGTACAGGGCTGCAACACAAGAAAACACACATCCTTGTGCAGTGACCCGTGTCATTGAATTACATTCTTCAATGGCGATAGCACTCATATATCAACTATCAGCTAAAGTACAGTACTGCAACACAAAGATAAAGCAAAAACACACCCTCCGTGCGCAGTACTCCGAAGTGCGCCATGGCGCTCCTTGTTCAACGTGACACAACCAAACATGATATAGGTTAGACTGATTCTGCATGGCTCTTGCCCAGTAGCAAGCCAAGTCCAATCTAAACAAAACCCGACAAGCTGGAACCCTTCTTCAACATAATTAAGCAAGGCCACCCTTTGCACAGGAGAAATTCATATTCTTGCAAGCCAGCAAGAAAATCCGTGTTTGACCCTGGGATAGAAATTTATGTTCTGACTCTGGTGTTCCGACCAAAAATCGAATATAATCGCGTGTTTGATAAATGCACTTGTTGAGTGCGACCTCGTATGCGCCGTCGTTAAGTTTGACGTCACAGCACGTTACGTGACGTCACTAAACATTCCTGCAGTGTCAACACAATATGGCGGACGTTGGTAATCGAAGTGACTGCAGCATTAAAATCAGCGCTAAGAATTGGACGGTATGCAAGAAAAAAAAACCCTATATGGGTGTGAGGGGTGGATGGAAAAATCCGTTCCTCGGGATCATTGTACGGCATCATTCGGCAAGCCTTGTGATGCGAGACATTGACCCTTGGGACGGATGAATCCATCCACCCCTCATACCCATATAAGATTCATATATTCTTGAAGTACCTGAGTACTCAAATCAGACATATCCTACATATGTCAGTACTGTTGCACAAAAAAGAATATACAAATCTTATATGGGTGTGAGGTTTTGATGGAAAAATCCGTCCCGAGAGTAACTGTCTGGTATCACTCGGCAAGCCTCGTGATGCCGGACAAAGATCCCGAGGGACAAATTTATATATCCACCCCTCACACCCATACAGGATTCTGTTTCCTGCACATCTTACATTTCTTAGCGCTGCAGTCACTTCGGTCACCAACGTCCGCCATATTGTGATGACGTTACAGGAATGCTTAGTGACGTCACGTAACGTGCTGTGACGTCAACCTTAACGACGGTGCATATGAGGTCGTATTCAACCAGTGCATTTACCAAACAGGCCAGAATATTCAATTTTGGGTAAGAACATCATGGTTAGAACAGAATTTCTATCCTATTGATTTCCTGATCTGCTGTGCAAGAAAAATAAAACATCCATCCGTTTGTAGCATCCCGCGTCATTTGGAGGATTCTTTAACATAACATAGTAGCCCCCGCCCATAGGGGTTTGAAGAAATATATGGGCTGCATGATGCTTCCACGCAGAGCTGAATTTGGCCCGCACACTAGTACTGGTAAACCGCTTAGAGGATCTAAGCCTGTCCAGGAACCGCGGTGCGAGACGGACCGTCCATGCTAATAAACCCTATTGGTTTCATTGGGCGACAGGGCTTGAGAAGTCATTTCATCTCAATGTCGGATAAAAGTCCAACAACATTGGAAGCAACGTCTCCAAAATGACCTTTACAGTGTTGACGGGGACGTTAAACCTCAAATCAAACAAATCAACATAACATAGGAAGGCCGTGTCTCAAATATGGGAAATATATATTCTTGAAGTGCAATGACACTCAAATCAGACATAACCTACCAGCATATGTACACTGCAGCACACACATAGCACCCATCCGTGCGCTGCGACCCTTGCCATGAGAGTCTTCAACATACCAATGGAAGTCTAGCGTTTGTGCAGGGAAAATTTACATTCGTGAAGGGCAATAGCACTTAAAGGCCGATCTTGGTAGCACTGTGGAACTGAAACTTGATTGACATAATATTTTCTTTTAATTAGCTAAATGCCATTAAACTCTCAGCATGTCAGTGGTCTGGAATAACTGCTGGCTATCAGCTAGGTCACGTACTTGTACAGAATACTGAACTATGCCTGTGCTGGAAAAAGCCAGTAGTAAAATGTAATGCATATTTCCTGATTGATCCACAAAATGTAATTAATGGCAAACAGTGTAGACACAGAGCTGTATAAGTCCATGGACCACACCTCTAAACCTCAATTTATATGGAAAACTGGGGTTTATAGGGGTGTACATTATTTATTTTTATATTACTCCAAGACATATGTTATTAGTACTCGTTAGTACCGCCTCATTTAGGCGGTTCTAACGAGCACCAACAAACAATGTTTGGAATATATATAGGAATACTATAACATTTTTATCAGAAAAAAACCCTTTGGAGATATCAAAGAATGCACTTTGTCTCATGGACTTTGTCTAATGGGTCTATTTTTCACATCTGTAAAAATGTGGGTTTCATTAGAATTGCCTCAATGAGGTGATAATGAGGCAGATCTGTGGACAAAAATGAGAAAAATGTATTGCCCTTGTAAACCACTTGTTTTATTGTACTCAGCGGAGTATACATTTTCATGGACTTGTTAACATAATGTGACCATATAAATCATAACGTCAGCACACCTATATGACTTTGACCCCCTTAACCCCACTTTTAAAACTGGGTTTTACAGGTGTAAACATTATCTTTCTTATTTCTGCTAAAGACAGAGATTGTGGGTAGTAGTTAGAACGATATGGTTCTAATGTGTTCCCACAGTCTTTGATTGGATCATAACATAATTTTTCATCTGAAATTTCCTTTTTAGCAGGTGTGGGGGGGGGGGGGGTCCAATATATTTGAATATGTTATCGAAATCTGAAAATAGAAATTTTGCATAACCTGCATTTTCGTCGGGAAATATTTTGTATAAATTCTATTGCATGCAGAATGTTTGTGATAGTTTTGTATAGTTTTTGTTTCTGTTGAAATATAATGCTTTTTTATATTTCTGCTTTTCTTTCATTTCTGAAATTAGGATGGTAGTTTCCACACATGAAAGGCCTAAAATTCAACGAGACGTTCATCGAAGAAACTTGGTGGTACCTATGTGTAAACAACACCGTGTTCAGAGTGAGTGTTTGAGTTTTACATCCCACCAGCAGCTAAGGTCATACGGAGACGGAGACGGGACCTCGGTTTAAAGACTAGTCCGAAAGTCTGGAGAAGCCCGGGATCGATCCTGCGACCCCTGGTTTACAAGGCAAGTAGCGTAACCACTGCGCCACGGAGGATTCTACACCGTGTTCAACCTGAGTTCATGTGTAAAAGGCATATCAAAATATTGTGCTTCAGCTGGTTGACATAGTGAATCTGTAATGCAATACTGAGAAAGCTAAAAACGCAAAGAAGCTATACAAAGTTTTTTACACATGCCCCATGTTGAGCTACTTCAGCATGTTTGCTTTTGATTTTACCACAGATTCACTTGAGCCCACCTTTGTGAAAAAGGTACTTATGATATAGGTGAACAGCAGACTCTCGGGCGAGCCTGCGCATATGGACATACTCAGCAACGCCTTTCCTTTTATAGACATGTAACATCAGCCGGCAAAGAACCATGTCTCCGCCCATGTTTGGAATAATTAGTGTTACTGTGTAAGTATAGCAAAACAAGAAAGCAACAACAACATTTCTCTATGTTTAGGGCACACGGCCTACATGAAAAGGTCTATAATTACACATGAAATAGCTCAATTAATTTGGGGGATCAAGTTTTTAATCTGTTGCTTGACTGGCTGATATGCATGTGAAACTGCAGGGATTATCAGCTTCAGGCTGGTGGGTGTCCAGAGACTAATAAATATCCACCAATTTCATGTTAATAGCCAATTTTCCTGATTATCAGTGGGGCCTTGAGTGCCACCAAGATCGGACTTTAAAACAGATGTACAGGCCTGCGTGATTCAAGTCTGTGCGCAGCGCCACGTGCCATGGAAGTTTCTTCGAAATACCAGGAAGTCGAAACTTTGCGCAGGGGAAATTTATATCCTTGAAGGGCATAGGTCTGAAATCATGTAGCCTACTTGCTAACATACAGTACTGCAGCACAATTAAATAAAGCGTACAAAACAAACCAGGCCCAATCTTACTTGGTGTGATACTGATAAGCGGGAAACTTACAACATAACATAGCAAGGCTAGCCTTTGTATATGGCAAATTTATAGTTTTGAAGTGCCGTAGTACTCAAAACAGACATATCCCACCGGTTTTATGTAAGTACTATAGGTCTCAAAAAAAGAAAAACAAAACTCATCCATCCATGCAGAGCGCCCCGTGCCATGGGACAATTATTCAGCATAACATGGGAAAGCTAGCCATTGTACTGAAAAAATATATTCTTTAAGGACAAATCAGACATAACCTACCAGCATGTGTATGTGTGAAGGGCTGCAGCACACACACACAAAAAACATCAGTGCGCTGCGACCCGTGCCATGGGAGTCTTCTTCAACATGCAATGGAAAGTCTAGCTTTTGAGCAGGGGAAATTTATATTCTTGAAGGACCATAGTACTCAAATCAGATGTAACCTACCAGCCAATGTGCAGCACTGCATCACAAAAAACAACAAAACCCCGCACCGTGCGCAATGTGTCGCGCAATGGGAGAATTGTGCAATCTATCAAAGGAAGGCTAGTCTATGTGTGGGGATAATTTATATTCTTGAAGAGCATTTACACTCAAATGTCACAACGTACTTACATATATACAGGGCTGCAGCACACACACAAAAATAACAATCATGTGTGCGCAGCGCCATGTGCCATTGTAACCTTCTTCAACGTAGCAGGGGAAGTCTAGCCCTTGTGCAGGGGAAATGTATATTCATGAAGGGTCATAGCTCTCAAATGATGGGTAACCTTCCAGCTAGTACCGCAACACCAAAAATTAAAAAAAAAGAAAAACTGAAATCCAACCATGCGCAGCACCCCATTACGCGTCTTCGCAAACGTTTACAAGGCGACAACTCCCATCATGATACAGGTTGTACTTGATCTGTATGGCGCTTGCCCAGTGCAACAAAGGCCCCATCTGACGTGTCACCTTCAACATAACAAAGTAAGCCTTGCCTCTGTAATGGGTAACTTTATAATTTTTAAGGGCCATAGTACTGAATTCAGACATGTCCTAAAACATATGAACGGTACTACAGCACATAAAATGGAAAAAAAAATACCCATTCATCCGTGTGCAGTGCTCCACGCCATGGATAATTCTTTATCATAACCTACAAAGGCTAACCTTACTACCCGGAAAATTTATATTCTTAAGGGCCATGAAACTCAAATCAGGCATGACCAGACAGGATATGCATAGGGCTGCAGCAAACATTCATCTGTTTGCAGCGACCCGTGCCATGGGAGCCTTCTACAACATATCGTTGGAAGTCTAGCCTTTGTGAAGAGTAAATTTCTGTTCTTGAAGGGACATATCACTCAAATTATGGTATAACCTGCCGACAACTGTGCAGTATGCAGCACAAAAATACGAAAATAAATTCCAAATTCTATTGCTATTGGCCACATGACTGTCACTGACCAATAAAATTAATTCGTCCAAAGTTTATTGCTATTGGTCAAATGACTGTCACTGGCCAATTAAGTAAAACATCCGAATTATATTGCTATTGGTCACTGGACTGTCAGTGACAAATAAAGTTAAAAAAAACTTACTGTATTGTTTTTGGTCACATGACTGTCTTTGACCAGTAAATGTAAAACATCCAAACTGTATTGCTAATTGTCAGTTGACTGTCACTGACCAATAAAGTAAAATATCCAAATTGTATAACTATAGGCCAATTGACTGTAACTGACTAAGTAAAACATCCAAACTGTATTGCTATTGGTCACCTAACTGTCACTGACCAATAAAGTTAAAACATCCGAACTTTGTTGCTATTGGTCAAATGACTGGCATTAACCAATAAAGTAAAACGTCCAACCTAAATTGCTATTGGTCACATGACTGTGACTGACAAATTAAGTTAAAACACCATTACTGTATAGCTATTGGTCACATGACTGTCATTAACCAGTAAAACATCTAAACCGTCTAAACTGTATTGCTTATGGTCACTTGATAGTCACTTACCAATAAAGTAAAACATCCAGACTTTTATAGAACATATTTGACTTCACTACAGCTGGTGTGTGGGACTGTGTGGGTGCGGTAAAACGTCTCCCTGCCCTACATCATAGTGTAGATTATATTTTCTTGTCCTTTGGGATCATTGATTCCATTGTGGAATTTTGAAAATATCTGAGGGTCACTGATGAGGCCTAATTGGCCGAAACTAGCTAGTCTGGCCCAGAAAACATGTACACTCCAAATTTTTCACTTCTGTGGTGTATACCTTGCTTCCAGGGGATGGCCCTTTTATAGAACATATTTGACTTCACTACAGCTGGTGTGTGGGACTGTGTGGCGGCGTTAAAACGTCTCCCTGCCCTACATCATAGTGTAGATTATATTTTCTTGTCCTTTGGGATCATTGATTCCATTGTGGAATTTTGAAAATATCTGAGGGTCACTGATGAGGCCTAATTGGCCGAAACTAGCTAGTCTGGCCCAGAAAACATGTACACTCCATATTTTTCACTTCTGTGGTGTATTCCTTGCTTCCAGGGGATGGCCCTTTTATAGAACATATTTGACTTCACTACAGCTGGTGTGTGGGACTGTGTGGCGGCGGTAAAACGTCTCCCTGCCCTACATCATAGTGTAGATTATATTTTCTTGTCCTTTGGGATCATTGATTCCATTGTGGAATTTTGAAAATATCTGAGGGTCACTGATGAGGCCTAATTGGCCGAAACTAGCTAGTCTGGCCCAGAAAACATGTACACTCCATATTTTTCACTTCTGTGGTGTATTCCTTGCTTCCAGGGGATGGCCCTTTTATAGAACATATTTATTGCTATTGGTCGCATATAAATATAAATAAAATAAATCGTTTAATTTGTATTGATATTGGTCACATGACTGACACTGACAAATAAGGCAAAACGTCTGAACTGTTTTGGTTTGGTCACATGACTGTCACTTACCAATAAAGTTACATCGTCCAAACTGTTTTGTTATTGGTCACATAAGAGGCACTGACCAATAAATTAAACATCCAGTCTTTATTGCTATTGGTCTGACCAATGAAGTTAAAACATCCCTACTGTATTACTATTGGTCACATGACTCACTGACCAAAAATTTAAACATCAAAATTTATTGCTTTTGGTCAAATTACTGTCACTGACAAATGTAGTAAAACGTCCAAATTATATTGCTATTGGTCTCATGACTGTCACTGACAAATAAAGTTATAACACGCTTACTGTATTGCTATTGGTTTGTTTGTTTGATTTGAGGTCAACACAGTATAGGTCATTTTGGAGATGTTTTATTGCTATTGGTCACATAACTGTCATTGACCAGTAAATGTAAAACATCTAAACTGTATTGCTAAAGGTCAGTTGACTGCCACTGCCCAAACAGGTAAAATATCCAAACTGTATTTATATTGGTCGCATGATTATCACTGACCAAGTAAATTAAATCATCCAAACGTTATTGCTATTGGTCAAATGACTGTCACTGACCAATAAAGCAAAACCTCAAATCTATATTGCTATTGGTCACATGACTGTCAATGACAAATAAAGTTAAAACACCATTGCTGTATTGCAATTGGTCACATGACTGTCATTGACCAGTAAAACATCTAAACCACCTAAACTGCATTGCTAATGGTCACTTGACTGTCACTGGCCAATAAAGTTAAACATCCAAACTTTATTGATATTGGTCACATGATCGTAACTGACCAATAAATATAGCTTTTACAAGGCATGAAAGTCGGTCACTTGAATCAGACCCACAAGATCGAGACTAACCTGGAATGATAGCAGGTTATCGTAATGACTCAGGAAGTTGAAACAAACAAAAAAATACAAGAAAAAAAAAACAAGAATTCCGCCGGAGGCTATGTCGCGTCTGTGGGGTTGCAAAGTCACTGAACCATGACATCTAGGCGTAGGTCAAACATAGAAGCTTGCTTAAGAGTTGCCTTTCTTAAATGCAAGCTTGTACAAAGTATCATTAATGGAGGTCTAATAGTTCTTGAGAAATGAACTTAACCGTCAGGGTGAACGCTAGGGTAGTTGCAATATTTTACAAAGTCAGTAACCCATAAAATGTAGGTCAAGGTCAAATATGGATGCTTGCATTTAAATTTCCACGTCGAGATACAGGTTTGTACCAAGTATCATTAATAAAGCTCTTATAGTTCTTTTGAAATGAACTTGACCACTTGGGTGAACGCTAGGGTGGTCGGAATATTTTACAAAGTCAGTGAACCATAAATCGTAGGTCAAGGTCAAATATGGATGCTTGCATTTAACTTGGCACCCCAGACACAAATTTGCACCAAGTATTGTTAATGAAACTCTTATAGTTGTTGAGAAATTAAATTGACCATTTGGGTGAACGGTAGGGTGGTCGCAATATTTTGCAAAGTCAGTGAACAATAAAATGTAGGTCAAGGTCAAATATGGATGCTTGCATTTAAGTTGCCATCCCGAGATTTTAAGTTTGTACCAAGTATCATTAATGAAGCTCTTATAGTTCTTGAGAAATCAACTTGACCATCAGGGTGAACACTAGGGTAGTCGCAATATTTTACAAAGTCATTGAACCATAAAATGTAGGTCAAGGTCAAATACGGATGCTTGCATTTAAGTTTCCATCCCCAGATACACGTTTGTACCAAGTATCATTAATGAAGCTCTTATAGTTCTTAAGAAATAAGCTTGAACCTTGAGGTGAACGCTAGGGTGGTCGCAAATGTTGACGCCTTGACAAACGGACGAACGAACGGACGGAAATTCGGACGCCTATATCGCGCCATGCTAATAGCAGGCGCGACAAAAAACGACATGAAGTCAGAATAACTGAAAGTAAAGCCATCTGAGCCAAAAAAGTAGTTATTGGATTCTTGGATCCTGATCAGAATCAGCAAAACCAGTTTAGATGGAGAGAAGACATATGATCATAGAGTCCTCCATTCAAGAGATATATATGTAGCATCCAAAGTACAAAAGTACTAGCCCTGTGGTCTAGACATGGAGACACCAAAAGGGGATCGCTCCCACCCATCGGGGCGTGGATAAAAATTGGGCTACATGTCGCTTCCACGCAGAGCTGAAACCGACCGAACTTTAGTACTGGTAAACAGCTTAGGTTTAAGCCTGCCCAGGAAAAGTGATGGGAGTCAGACCGCTCCTTAAACCCTAGCGGTTTCTATGGGCGATAGGGCTTAAGATGTCATTTCATCTCAATCTCGGGTAAAGGTCCCACAAAATTGGAAGCAGCGTCTCCAAAATGACCTTTGGTGTTGGCGGGAACGTAAATATCAACTCTAGAAGCCTCCGTGGAGTAGTGGTTACGCTACTCGCCTTGTAAACCAGGGATCGCAGGATCGATATCCCGGACTTCTCCAGACTTTCGGATGAGTCTTTTAACCGAGGTCCCGTCTCCGTATGACCTTAGCTGTTGGTGAGACGTAAAACTCAAACACTAAATATCAACTCCATCGAATCAAAAACAAACAGGGGAAGGATGTGATTCAATCTGGTGGCAAAAAGGTCCAACGTAGGGAAGCCACAAAGATTGAAAAACCGTTTAATAAAGAGCTAGAACAATATCTCGACTGCAAGGCCATTAGATACAAATCGGTCTGGATGAGATAATAAACGGCATATATATATTCACATACTCCGGAATATGACTGAGGACAATATACTGATGAAGACACCAAAGAAGCTCCCAAACTAGAACTGTCGGGGGTTCTGACTATAGCCCCGCTATAGCCCTTTTAGAGGAGAAAGAGTCATGAATTAAAGGTAAAGACTTGTGAGAGGGTTAAATCCCTAACGCCTTAAAGACTTTTCGCGTTATTAGATCTGAAAAACAGTCCAAGTTCAAAAATAAGTTTTGGATAATGAAAAAACCACATGCACATCTAAGACCTCTTTGAAAACACCTGAAAAGTTTCAAAGGATCGGCCTAGAACTGAAAGAGGAGAATAAAGTTCGAAAAGGATTGACCTAGAACTGTAAGTGGAGTTGCGACCACAAGGTAGCTACTCCCTATACATTTTAACATTAGTAGATCTCAAAAATTGTCTAAGTTAAAAAAGGTGATTTAAGTGAAAACATTTATTTAAGGATAATGCAAAAAGCACATGCATATCTTCCGACCTATATGAAAACACCTATAAAGTTTCAAAAGGATTGACCTAGAACTGTAAGAGGAGTTGCGATCACAAGGTAGCTACTCCCTATACATTTTAACATTAGTAGATCTCAAAAATTGTCTAAGTTAAAAAAGGTGAAATAAGTGAAAAAAAATTATTTAAGGATAATGGAAAAAGCACATGCACATCTTCAGACATATATGAAAACACCTGTAAAGTTTCAAAAGGATTGACCTAGAACTGTAAGAGGAGTTGCGATCACAAGGTACCCACTATCAAATATTACAGACAGACAGAATTCCGGACAAGCCAAATCCAATATAGCCCCCACTTTTTCAAAGCGGGGCTATAACTAGGATGCAAATGGAGAAAGAGAGAGAGTGTGTGTGTGCGTGCGTGGTTGCGTGTGTGTGCCCCACCCTTGTTTAAAAAGTCAGCCAACTGACACGCCTGAAGCTGACGTCACGTATGAATGCTAAGAACTAATTGAAAAAATTGGAATACTCTGGAAACAAAAAGCAAAATCAGCAAAAAACGCTATCGCCCTTGGCACGGGAATGACATATTCGGAGGCCATAAAAAATAGGACAAAGACAGCAGCACCGGCGACGACCGTAAAGTCTCTCCAGGAAACGCTCCAAACAATGGTTCTTATAAAGCAAGAACTAATAAAGAGTATACAAAGAAAAGATCAGCGCAGAGGTTCATCAGATGCAGAAACCGAAATGCGTGGAAAAAGACTAGGAAAAGGTTAAAACAGATCCAAAAGGCAAAAAGACGGTCTAAACTTGTCTAGTCAGTGGTTGTCCTTTGACGACTATATTTTGTTGGAAAAGGGGCTGTCCTTTTGTCCTAAAAGTAAAAGTCACGATAAAATTAAACTCGCTGAGGAACTTTTAGAATGTACACGTAGAATACATCTTAAGGAGTTCTTTGCTGAGGGTGACCAATCTTACAATACACCAAAGGAACATAACAGTTTTTCTGAACTTCCATTTGACCATGTTTCAACATTTAATTCTAGTACAGATAACATATCTATTGACTATGTCTTAAAGTAGAAGTAAAACAAAGATCAGGAATCGATACAATTAACTTACTCCACCCATCAAAGTTACCAAAGGGAAAGAAACACAAACATGAAGCGACCAGACCATAATGGAAACCTAAATAAAGGAAAGCCATAAGGACAGTTACTTTCCTACAAAATGGCCAAATGGCCATCCAAAAAAAAGACACAAGTGATACTCACAGCAAGTAACAAACAACAACACAAACCAACCGCAACAGAAGAACCGCCCCGGAACGGTCAGTGGAAAGAATTCCATTGGGGGGCTTAAATCGACTTTACATGACCATAATCCTCGCCCTTACCTCTGTCGCGGTTTACACTAATTTTGTTTCGTCCGCATGAAGGCTTCCTAACTCATCAGTGTAACATCTCCGATAACATACAAATCAAAAAACTACAGAGATGAAACAAGGTTGAGGACACGACAACATACAACAACAGAATTGCTGGAGCAATCGACAGCATACAACAACAGAATTGCTGGAGCAAAAGAAAACCTACCGTTAGACTCCGAGGGGCCCGACCAAAGACGGAGCATCAGGCGCCAACCAACATAAAGAATACTAAATTAAAGTAAAATTCCATTTATTTTTTTACGCTGGAACGGTCATATAATCTTAAGCCCGACCCACCGGTGTGCAATCAAAGAGGGAAGCAAAGTTGCCAACCGTGATTGGGTTAACCACCATGCATGCAGTCTGTTTTATAACATTTATGTTGTACCCAATCTTTATATATCGGCGAAGGATTTAAGAAATTGGGTACTAAAGTCATTACAGGCATGTATTTTTCTAAATTTATATACTAAGTCACCATAGAGCTCGGGTTAAAACCTCTCATGCAGTCCCTTCCTTCCTATGTAAAAGACACGACAAACTTTATTCAAAAGTTAAAATCGTTTAAGTTAGCACATGCTAATTCATTTTTAGTGATTCTGGATGTATCGTTTTATACACTATACGCATGCAGGGTTGTTCTTGTCAGTGGTACTTCTTGTACGACAAATCAATTGCTTGTTGACAACATTCTTAGCTTAATCCGTCTCGTTCTGGAATATAATCATTTTTAGTTCAAGAAGGACAATTACCTCAAGCAAATGGGTGCGGCGATGGGTACTCGTATGACTCTCGCATGTGCGTCGCTATTTGTTGGTAAAAATGAACAGGATTTTCTTAAAAGTAGATCTCTTGCACCTAGTATATGGTTGAGATGTTTGGGTGACATCTTCATGGCATGGGATCATTCCATAGAAAGTTTACATAGTTTCATCGATGCTCTCAATTCTTTTCATCCATCAATTAAATTCACATACAACATTTCCACATCCGCCCCCGCCCATTGGGGCCTGAAGAAATAGATGGGCTGTATGATGCTTCCACGCACCGCACACGACTGTCACGAGTACGGGTAAACCGCTTAGAGGACCTAAGCCTGCCCAGGTAATGTGGTGCGAGTCGGACCGTCCATGAATATAACACTAATGCTTTCATTAGACGACAGGGCTTGAGAAGTCATTTCATCTCAATGTCGGGTAAAAGTCCCACAAAATTTGAAGCAGCGTCGCCAAAATGACCTCTACAGTGTTGACGGGACGTTAAACCTCAAACAAACAAACAAAACACAGAAAAAAAATATTTCTTGATGTTACTGATTCCAAATCTGAAATCCTGGAATTTGCTACTGATGTATATGTGAAGTCCACCAATGTTCACCGTATATTAAATATTCATCTTGTCATCCCAGATCGTACAATAAAACAGCATTCCTTTGAGTCAAGGTAAAATATTTAGACGAATTATTTCTGGTGACAAAAAATTCAAAGAAAGTATTCTTCAACTCCGCCATTTTTCATAGAGAGAAATTATCCTGCATCTGTTGTCGATGAGGCTCTGGGTAATGTTTCTTCATTGACGCGGAGCGAGGTATTGCAAACATCAGTCAATACTGGAGATAAAATGTTATACCCTTTGTTATAGAATACCACCCGTCATTACCTAACATAGGTCTGGTTATAAACAAATACTGGGATTTGTTACAGCTATCGCAAAGAGCTAGCGTTAATACTGTACACACATATAGACCTATTTTGGCATTTCGACGGTCTAAACATTTACGGGATTACCTTGTACGCTCGTCATTCGTTGATAGGACTCGTCATTGTTCTCAAACATGTGACAAATGTAGATGCCCCCATTGTAAAAATATCATTAAAACCGATGTTTTTTACCAGTAGCAGCACTCAAGCGTCTTCCAGAATGCGGTATTCGACAAGTTGACAAGTTGCAGAATGTCATTTATCTGATAGAATGTAAACGCTGGAACATGCAATACATTGGTCAAACAAATCAACGCGTTTCCAAACGTATGAAAAGCCATATATTTGATATCGATACGTACGATGGTAAAAGCTACATTACCAATATCGCGTCACAGTACAACCAATTTCACTTGACGACTTTAGATTTGTTCCCATCAATGTTGTCAAAAATGAGATAGATAGTCTTACTGGATTCATAAACTTGACTTTACATTCAAAAGGCATGAATTCAAAGTTACTGTATACTAGTAAGTAGATTAGCATTCATTTTAATTGTTCCAAATATCACTTTTGTATATGCTCTATTGGAATTACTTGCATAATCACTGATCCATAATTATGTCTTACTAGTCTGCTTTTGCGTCAGGGCACTACTGGACCCCATGGACGCTGCTCCGTGTCTGTGCCTTTTCAGGTTGGGTGGTAGCGCAACCTGGTTGGGTCTAGACTTTGTGACCAATAGTTATCTTAAGTCTT
Source organism: Lucinisca nassula (assembly GCA_963580285.1). NCBI lineage: Eukaryota > Metazoa > Mollusca > Bivalvia > Lucinida > Lucinidae > Lucinisca > Lucinisca nassula. Next base: position 114,658,161 of record OY757015.1, on the reverse strand, counting down.
TTTACGGTCCGCTTATAATTTGGCCAGCTTGCGTTTTGGCGCGGCCTGATTATTTATATTTTTGTTTTACGGGCCGTTGTTATTGCCACTACGAGGGTTTAAGTGCCTAGGCTGGTGATAGTGTTTTGGGATGCAGCGATTCATTAGATTTACAAGCGCGCCCGGCTATGTCCTGGATCAGACTGTGCGTTTGGGCAGTCTGATTCGGGTCTTCGCTTTGCGTGTTTCGGATGGCTGGAACCTAGTAGTTATCTTTTATGCGGCCGATGGGGACTTATCAGGCTGCGCGGGCTGGCCCCGGGGTTATAGTACTTTTTATGCCCGCGTCTGCTAAGCATGGAATTTATTATGCTCATAAATACTGAAATACATATGAAAGAGGCGGGTTTCCTGCTCAGACCAGCACAGACTGTTATTTGTCCTGCTTATAAATTTAAAAATGCCAACAATTTCGAAATTTATGAGGCTCAAGTTTCGCGGTCAGATGGGTTGAGCATGTATGGGTTTGGGGCTGTTACCACGGACACTAATCTTGGACTTCGCATTCCGCATGTATTGCTCTGCTCCGGATTACTTATTGTACACTGCCGCTAACTTTTGTGTAACGTAGCGAGCGTGGCGCACCGCATCACGTTACGTTTTCGTGTGCGACGCCATCAATGTCTATTGTTTATAACATCATGAAGAAGCCTTGAAGGTGAAACGTTGATGTTAATACATGATAAAGATTATTTCGTGATGGTGTTGATTTAATATACAAAACTGGATACGGTTAGTAAGTCCATATTTATGGTATGAAAGGCTTGGGAGGCAGAGCCCCATAAGCCCTGAACGATTAGGCTAAATGTTTTTAAAATGAGCCTATAGCCCGGATGGTGTCTGAAAGAAAAATTGGAAGTCTGACGAAGGCACTACTACTGGGATTCCCTTAAGATAAATGGAAGGGTTTATCAACAATTAAGTGCCCTTACGATCAAATAGAAATGGAGGCAATGATCAGGAATCGATACAACCAACCCACAGCTCCCATCAGAGACACCAAAGGGAAAGAAACACAAACATGAAACAACAGACCTAATGTAATCATCAATAGCGGAAATCGAAAGGACAGTTACTTTCCCATAAAAGGGTCAATAGGCTATCCAAAATAATACAAGCGACACAAAAACCCAAAGATAAACCATAACAAATAAAATACATAAACCGCGACAGAAGAACCGCCTTAGAACGGTCAGCGCAAACGAATTCCACTGGGGCGGGGGGGGGTGGGGCTTAAATCGATTTTACGTGACCACAATCCTCGCCCTTACTTCCGTCGCGATTTAGACAAATAATTTGTTCAGTCCGCATGAAGGCCTCCTAACTCATCAGTGCAACATCTCCGTGAACACAAATAATCAAACAACCACAGAGATGAAACAACGGTCAGAACGCGACAGCAAAAATCCACTGAAATGCTGGAGCAAAAGAAAACCAACAGTTTGACGCCGATGGGCCCGACCAGAGACAGAGCATCAGGCACCAACCAACATTACCTTGAATTAGACCTCTCTAATTCTCAATAAGCCTTTACGCTGGAACCGTCATAGAATCTGAGGCCTGACCCATCGGCTGGGAAATATGAATTGTAAAAACGTGACTGACGTGATTGGTCAGTGACAATAATGAGTTCTGTACCAATACAGAAACAGTGTGTTATCTTTATTGGTCAGTGACATCCATGAGACCAATATCAATACAGTAAGGGTGACAATCATGAGACCGATATCAAGAGATAAGAGGGTGCTGGCTGTTTTGGTCAATGGCAATAATTAGACCAATATCAATACAGTTAGGGTGGCTTATATATTGGTCAGAGACAATAATGAGTTCTATACCAATACAGAAACAGTGTTTATCTTTATTGGTCAGTGACATCCAATAGACCAATAACTATACAGAAAGGATGGGTTATCGATATTGATCAGTGACAGTCATAAGGCCAATATTAATACAAGTGAGTGTTAACTTTATTATGGTGGCTATCATAAGACCAATACCAATGCAGTAAGGTTCTATTATTATTGGTCAGTGACAATAATGAGACAAATATCAATACAGTAAGGGTGAAAATCATGAGACCGATATCAAAAGAGTAAGAGTCAGTTGGCTTTTTTGGTCAATATCAATACAGTATGGGGGTCTTATCTTTATTGGTCAGGGACAATAATGAGTTCAATACTAAGACAGGAACAGTGTGTTATCTTTATTGGTCAGTGTGTGTGTGTATGTGTGTGTGCGAATTCGAGTTCAACGTCGCTTTCAACAATTTTTCAGTCTCATCACGACGGTGTCTGGTTGCGACAGGGAGCTCAATGTTCACTTTTATAGTGCTGCCTCACTGAAGTATCATGTCCCATACACATTACATAATACCACACAAAGTCACATTATCATGACACTGGGTCGACCAGTCCTAGCTCCACCCCGGAAATCTGAGTGCCAAGCGAGGAGCAGCTAGTACCATTTTTAACGACTTTGGTATGTCGTGGCCCGGGATCGAACCCGTGACCTCCCGTTCCCCGGAGCGGACACTCTAAAACTGAGCTATCGGGGCCGGTTATATTGGTCAGTGATAACCATGAGACCAATATAAATACAGTAAGGGTGACAATCATGAGACCAATATCAAGACAGTAAGAGTGTGTGGGCTTTTTTGTCAATGGCAATAATGAGACCTATATCAATGCAGTAAGGGGGTCTTATCTTATAGGTCAGAGACAATAATGAGTTCAATACCAAGACAGAAACACTGTGTTTACTTTATTGGTCAGTAACATCCATAGACCAATGTCAATACAGTAAGGGTGTGTTTCGTTATTAATCAGTGACGGTCATGATACCAATATTAATACAGTAAGGATGTCTTACCTTTATTGGTCAGTGACAATATTGAGACAAATATCAACACAAGCGTATGTAAACGGTATTTTTGGTGACACTCATAAGACCAATATCAATACAGTAAGGATATGTTATCGTCATTGGTTAGTGGCAATACTGGGACAAATGTCAGTAAAGTAAGGGTGCGTTTTCTTTATTGGTCAGTGAAAACAATTAGACCAATATCACTGCTGTAAGGGCATGTTGCCTTTATTGGTCGGTGGCAATAATGCGACCAGATGTAGGACCGGCAGACTTTTCACGGCCGCAACACATTCCCAGACACCAGCTGTAGTGACGTCAAATATGTTCTATAAGTGTTATTCTTTGGAAGCAAGGAATACACCACAGAACTGAAAAATATACAGAAAACTTGGACATTGAGAAAACTTGTACATTAATTTTATTATTTTTCTTCAAGACAAAGGCTTTGGGTACTCGTTAGAACCACCGTAATGAAGCGGTTCTAAGGAGCACTGACAACCTATGTGAGAAAAATATCATATTCATCAGATAAGTAGCCATTTTGGAGATGTGAAAAGGCACTATGTCGCACGGTTGTGTTACGTATTGGTAATCTTTATTGTTCAGTGACATAAAAAAGACCAAAATCAAAACAGTAAGGTTTAGTTATCGTATTGGTCCGTGAAAATAATGCGACCCAATTCAATACAGTAAGAGTGTGTTATCTTTGTTGGCCAGGGACAATAATGAGACCAACATCATTACAGTATGTGTGTATTGCCTTTATTAATCCGTCACAATAATGAGACCAATATCATTACTCGTTAGAACCAACTAAATGAAGCGGTTCTGAGGAGCACTCACAACCTATGTGAGAAAAATATCATATTCATCAGATAAGTAGCCATTTTGGAGATGTGAAAAGGCAATATGTCGCACGGTTGTGTTATCGTATTGGTTATATTTATTGTTCAGTGACATTAATAAGAACAAAATCAATGCAGTAAGGTTTAGTTATCGTAATGGTCCGTGACAATAATGCGACCCATTTCAATACAGTAAGAGTGTGTTATCTTTGTTGGCCAGGGACAATAATGAGACCAACATCATTACAGTATGTGTGTATTGCCTTTATTAATCCGTCACAATAATGAGACCAATATCATTACAGTATGAGTGTATTATCTTTATTGATCAGTGACAATGATGAGACCAATAGCAATAAAGTAGAGGGGTGTGTTTGCGTTAGTGGTTCGTGACAATCAGTGACAAATATGAGATCAATAACAACAGATTAAGGGTGTGTTATCCTTATTGGTCAGTGACAAAACTGAGAAATATATCAATACAGAAAGACTGTTTTATCCTTATTGTTCAGTGACAGTAATGCGACCAATATCTGTACAGGAAGGTTGTGTTATCTTTATTATCCATTGAAAATGATGGCACCAATATAAGAGTAGGATTTTGTTGTCTTTATTGGTCAGTGACAATAATGAGACCCATACCAATACAGTAAGAGTTTGACATCTTTATTGGTCAGTGACTCTAATGCAATCTATGTCAATATAGTAACAATTTGTTATCTTATTGGTCAGTGACAATAAGGAGACCAATATCAATCCAGTAAGAATTTGTTATCTTTATTGGTCAGTGAAAAAATAAGACCAATATCAATACAGTTAAGCGTGAATTATCTATATTGCTCAGTGACAATAATGAGACCTCTATCAATATTTTAAGAGTGAGTGAGTTAGTTAGTGTTTGAGTTTTACGTCTCACCAACAGCTAAGGTCATACGGAGACGGGACTTCGGTTTAAAGACTCATCCGAAAGTCTGGAGAAGCCCGGGATCGACCCTGCGACCCCTGGTTTACAAGGCGAGTAGCATAACCACTGCACCACTGAGGCTTCTCAATATTTAAGAGTGTTAATCTTTATTGGTCAGTGACAAAAATGAGACCAATATCAAAACAGTGAAAGTGTATTATCATTATTGGTCAGTGACAATAATGAGACCAATATCAATACAGTGAGTGAGTGTTTCAGTTTTACGTCCCACCAACAGCAAAGGTCAAACGGAGACGGGAACTCGTTTAAAGACTCATCCGAAAGTCTGGAGAAGCCCGGGATCGATCCTGCGACCCCTGGTTTACAAGGCGAGTAGCGTAACCACTACACCACGGAGGCTTCTAATATCAATACAGTAAGGTTGTCATCACGTGAACAAGTCCGGGTTTCTGATGGGAGCTGTGGAATGATTGTATCGATTCCTGATCATTGCCCCCACTTCTATTTTGGAAGCAAGGAATACACCACAGAACTCGAAAATATAAGGTGTACATGTTTTCTGGGCCTAAATTGCTAGTTTCGGCCAATTAGGCCTCATCAGTGACCTCAAATATTTTCAAAATTCCACAATGGAATCAATGATCCTAAACGACAAGAAAATATAAACTACACTGTGATGTAGGACAGGGAGACTTTTTACGGCCGCCACACATTCCCAGACATCAGCTGTAGTGACGTCAAATATGTTCTATAAAAGTGTTATTCTTTGGAAGCAAGGTATACATCAAAGAACTGAAAAAATATGAAGTGTACATGCTTTCTGGGTCTCACTTGCTAGTTTCGGCCAATTAGGCCTCTTCAATGACCCTCAAATATTTTCACATTCCGCAATGGAATCAATGATCCCAAAGGACAAGAAAATATAAAAACTACACTATGATGTAGGACAGGCAGACTTTTTACGGCCGCCACACATTCCCAGACACCATCTGTAGTGACGTCAAATATGTTCTATAAGTGTACTTCTTTGGAAGTAAGGAATACACCACAGAACTAAAAAATATAGAGAAAGCTTGGATATTGAGAAAACTTGTACATTAATTTTATTATTTTTCTTCAAGACAAAGGCTTTGGGTACTCGTTAGAACCACCTCAATGAAGCGGTTCTAAGGAGCACTGACAACCTATGTGAGAAAAATATCATATTCATCAGATAAGTAGCCATTTTGGAGATGTGAAAAGGCACTATGTCGCACGGTTGTGTTACGTATTGGTAATCTTTATTGTTCAGTGACATAAAAAAAGACCAAAATCAAAACAGTAAGGTTTAGTTATCGTATTGGTCCGTGACAATAATGCGACCCATTTCAATACAGTAAGAGTGTGTTATCTTTGTTGGCCAGGGACAATAATGAGACCAACATCATTACAGTATGTGTGTATTGCCTTTATTAATCCGTCACAATAATGAGACCTATATCATTACAGTATGAGTGTATCATCTTTATTGATCAGTGACAATGATGAGACCAATAGCAATAGAGTAGAGGGGTGTGTTAGCGTTAGTGGTTCGTGCCAATCAGTGACAAATATGAGATCAATAACAACAGATAAAGGTTTAGTTACCGTTATTGGTCAGTGACAAAAATGAGAAATATATCAATACAGAAAGACTGTTTTATCCTTATTGTTCAGTGACAGTAATGAGACCAATATCTGTACAGGAAGGTTGTATTATCTTTATTATCCATTGAAAATGCTGGCACCAATATTAGAGTAGGATTTTGTTATCTTTATTGGTCAGTGACAATAATGAGACCCATACCAATACAGTAAGAGTTTGATATCTTTATTGGTCAGTGACTATAATGCAATCTATGTCAATATAGTAACAATGTGTTATCTTATTGGTCAGTGACAATAAGGAGACCAATATCAATCCAGTAAGAATTTGTTATCTTTATTGGTCAGTGAAAAAATAAGACCAATATCAATACAGTTAAGCGTGAATTATCTATATTGCTCAGTGACAATAATGAGACCTCTATCAATATTTTAAGAGTGAGTGAGTTAGTGAGTGTTTGAGTTTTACGTCTCACCAACAGCTAAGGTCATACGGAGACGGGACTTCGGTTTAAAGACTCATCCGAAAGTCTGGAGAAGCCCGGGATCGATCCTGCGACCCCTGGTTTACAAGGCGAGTAGCATAACCACTGCACCACGGAGGTTTCTCAATATTTAAGAGTGTTAATCTTTATTGGTCAGTGACAAAAATGAGACCAATATCAAAACAGTGAAAGTGTATTATCATTATTGGTCAATGACAAAAATGAGACCAATATCAATACAGTGAGTGAGTGTTTCAGTTTTACGTCCCACCAACAGCAAAGGTCATACGGAGACGGGAACTCGGTTTAAAGACTCATCCGAAAGTCTGAAGAAGCCCGGGATCGATCCTGCGACCCCTGTTTTTCAAGGCGAGTAGCGTAACCACTACACCACGGAGGCTTCTAATATCAATACAGTAAGGTTGTCATCACGTGAACAAGTCCGGGTCTCTGATGGGAGCTGTGGAATGATTGTATCGATTCCTGATCATTGCCCCCACTTCTATTTTGGAAGCAAGGAATACACCACAGAACTCGAAAATATAAGGTGTACATGTTTTCTGGGCCTAAATTGCTAGTTTCGGCCAATTAGGCCTCATCAGTGACCTCAAATATTTTCAAAATTCCACAATGGAATCAATGATCCTAAACGACAAGAAAATATAAACTACACTGTGATGTAGGACAGGGAGACTTTTTACGGCCGCCACACATTCCCAGACATCAGCTGTAGTGACGTCAAATATGTTCTATAAAAGTGTTATTCTTTGGAAGCATGGAATACATCAAAGAACTGAAAAATATGAAGTGTACATGCTTTCTGGGTCTCACTTGCTAGTTTCGGCCAATTAGGCCTCTTCAATGACCCTCAAATATTTTCACATTCCGCAATGGAATCAATGATCCCAAAGGACAAGAAAAACTACACTATGATGTAGGACAGGCAGACTTTTTACGGCTGCCACACATTCCCAGACACCAGCTGTAGTGACGTCAAATATGTTCTATAAGTGTACTTCTTTGGAAGTAAGGAATACACCACAGAAATAAAAATATAGAGAAAGCTTGGATATTGAGAAAACTTGTACATTAATTTTATTATTTTTCTTCAAGACAAAGGCTTTGGGTACTCGTTAGAACCACCTCAATGAAGCGGTTCTAAGGAGCACTGACAACCTATGTGAGAAAAATATCATATTCATCAGATAAGTAGCCATTTTGGAGATGTGAAAAGGCACTATGTCGCACGGTTGTGTTACGTATTGGTAATCTTTATTGTTCAGTGACATAAAAAAGACCAAAATCAAAACAGTAAGGTTTAGTTATCGTTTTGGTCCGTGACAATAATGCGACCCATTTCAATACAGTAAGAGTGTGTTATCTTTGTTGGCCAGGGACAATAATGAGACCAACATCATTACAGTATGTGTGTATTGCCTTTATTAATCCGTCACAATAATGAGACCAATATCATTACAGTATGTGTGTATTATCTTTATTGATCAGTGACAATGATGAGACCAATAGCAATAGAGTAGAGGGGTGTGTTAGCGTTAGTGGTTCGTGCCAATCAGTGACAAATATGAGATAAATAACAACAGATAAAGGGTGTGTTATCGTTATTGGTCAGTGACAAAAATAAGAAATATATCAATACAGAAAGACTGTTTTATCCTTATTGTTCAGTGACAGTAATGAGACCAATATCTGTACAGGAAGGTTGTGTTATCTTTATTATCCATTGAAAATGATGGCACCAATATTAGAGTAGGATTTTGTTATCTTTATTGGTCAGTGACAATAATGAGAACCATACCAATACAGTAAGAGTTTGATATCTTTATTGGTCAGTGACTATAATGCAATCTATGTCAATATAGTAACAATGTGTTATCTTATTGGTCAGTGACAATAAGGAGACCAATATCAATCCAATAAGAATTTGTTTTCTTTATTGGTCAGTGAAAAAATAAGACCAATATCAATACAGTTAAGCGTAAATTATCTATATTGCTCAGTGACAATAATGAGACCTCTATCAATATTTTAAGAGTGAGTGAGTTAGTGAGTGTTTGAGTTTTACGTCCCACCAACAGCTAAGGTCATACGGAGACGGGACTTCGGTTTAAAGACTCATCCGAAAGTCTGGATAAGCCCGGGATCGATCCTGTGACCCCTGGTTTACAAGGCGAGTAGCATAACCACTGCAACCCGGAGGCTTCTCAATATTTAAGAGTGTTAATCTTTATTGGTCAGTGACAAAAATGAGACCAATATCAAAACAGTGAAAGTGTATTATCATTATTGGTCAGTGACAATAATGAGACCAATATCAATACAGTGAGTGAGTGTTTCAGTTTTACGTCCCACCAACAGCAAAGGTCATACGGAGACGGGAACTCGGTTTAAAGACTCATCCGAAAGTCTGAAGAAGCCCGGGATCGATCCTGCGACCCCTGTTTTACAAGGCGAGTAGCGTAACCACTACACCACGGAGGCTTCTAATATCAATACAGTAAGGTTGTCATCACGTGAACAAGTCCGGGTCTCTGATGGTAGCTGTGGAATGATTGTATCGATTCCTGATCATTGCCCCCACTTCTATTTTGGAAGCAAGGAATACACCACAGAACTCGAAAATATAAGGTGTACATGTTTTCTGGGCCTAAATTGCTAGTTTCGGCCAATTAGGCCTCATCAGTGACCTCAAATATTTTCAAAATTCCACAATGGAATCAATGATCCTAAACGACAAGAAAATATAAACTACACTATGATGTAGGACAGGCAGACTTTTTACGGCCGCCACACATTCCCAGACTTCAGCTGTAGTGACGTCAAATATGTTCTATAAAAGTGTTATTCTTTGGAAGCAAGGAATACATCAAGGAACTGAAAAATATGAAGTGTACATGCTTTCTGGGTCTCACTTGCTAGTTTCGGCCAATTAGGCCTCTTCAATGACCCTCAAATATTTTCACATTCCGCAATGGAATCAATGATCCCAAAGGACAATAAAAACTACACTATGATGTAGGACAGGCAGACTTTTTACGGCCGCCACACATTCCCAGACACCAGCTGTAGTGACGTCAAATATGTTCTATAAGTGTACTTCTTTGGAAGTAAGGAATACACCACAGAACTGAAAAATATAGAGAAAGCTTGGATATTGAGAAAACTTGTACATTAATTTAACTATTTTTCTTCAAGACAAAGGCTTTGGGTACTCGTTAGAACCACCTCAATGAAGCGGTTCTAAGGAACACTGACAACCTATGTGAGAAAAATATCATATTCATCAGATAAGTAGCCATTTTGGAGATGTGAAAAGGCACTATGTCGCACGGTTGTGTTACGTATTGGTAATCTTTATTGTTCAGTGACATAAAAAAAAAAAAAAATCAAAACAGTAAGATTTAGTTATCTTATTGGTCCGTGACAAAAATGCGACCCATTTCAATACAGTAAGAGTGTGTTATCTTTGTTGGCCAGGGACAAAAATGAGACCAACATCATTACAGATTGAGTGTATTACCTTTATTAATCAGTCACAATAATGAGACCAATATCATTACAGTGTGAGTGTATTATCTTTATTGATCAGTGACAATGATGAGACCAATAGCAAAAGAGTAGAGGGGTGTGTTAGCTTAAGTGGTTCGTGACAATCAGTGACAAATATGAGATCAATAACAACAGATTAAGGGTGTGTTATCGTTATTGGTCAGTGACAAAAAAGAGAAATATATCAATACAGAAAGACTGTTTTATCCTTATTGTTCAGTGACAGTAATGAGACCAATATCTGAACAGGAAGGTTGTGTTATCTTTATTATCCATTGAAAATGATGGCACCAATATTAGAGTAGGATTTTGTTATCTTTATTGGTCAGTGACAATAATGAGAAATGTATCAATACAGAAAGACTGTTTTATCCTTATTGTTCAGTGACAGTAGTGAGACCAATATCTGTACAGGAAGGTTGTGTTATCTTTATTATCCATTGAAAATGATGGCACCAATATTAGAGTAGGATTTTGTTATCTTTATTGGTCAGTGACAATAATGAGACCCATACCAATACAGTAAGAGTTTGATATCTTTATTGGTCAGTGACTATAATGCAATCTATGTCAATATAGTAACAATGTGTTATCTTATTGGTCAGTGACAATAAGGAGACCAATATCAATCCAGTAAGAATTTGTTATCTTTATTGGTCAGTGAAAAAATAAGACCAATATCAATACAGTTAAGCGTGAATTATCTATATTGCTCAGTGACAATAATGAGACCTCTATCAATATTTTAAGAGTGAGTGAGTTAGTGAGTGTTTGAGTTTTACGTCTCACCAACAGATAAGGTCATACGGAGACGGGACTTCGGTTTAAAGACTCATCCGAAAGTCTGGAGAAGCCCGGGATCGATCCTGCGACCCCTGGTTTACAAGGCGAGTAGCATAACCACTTTACCACGGAGGCTTCTCAATATTTAAGAGTGTTAATCTTTATTGGTCAGTGACAAAAATGAGACCAATATCAAAACAGTGAAAGTGTATTACCATTATTGGTCAATGACAATAATGAGACCAATATCAATACAGTGAGTGAGTGTTTCAGTTTTACGTCCCACCAACAGCAAAGGTCATACGGAGACGGGAACTCGGTTTAAAGACTCATCCGAAAGTCTGAAGAAGCCCGGGATCGATCCTGCGACCCCTGTTTTACAAGGCGAGTAGCGTAACCACTACACCACGGAGGCTTCTAATATCAATACAGTAAGGTTGTCATCACGTGAACAAGTCCGGGTCTCTGATGGGAGCTGTGGAATGATTGTATCGATTCCTGATCATTGCCCCCACTTCTATTTTGGAAGCAAGGAATACACCACAGAACTCGAAAATATAAGGTGTACATGTTTTCTGGGCCTAAATTGCTAGTTTCGGCCAATTAGGCCTCATCAGTGACCTCAAATATTTTCAAAATTCCACAATGGAATCAATGATCCTAAACGACAAGAAAATATAAACTACACTATGATGTAGGACAGGCAGACTTTTTACGGCCGCCACACATTCCCAGACATCAGCTGTAGTGACGTCAAATATGTTCTATAAAAGTGTTATTCTTTGGAAGCAAGGAATACATCAAGGAACTGAAAAATATGAAGTGTACATGCTTTCTGGGTCTCACTTGCTAGTTTCGGCCAATTAGGCCTCTTCAATGACCCTCAAACATTTACACATTCGCAATGGAATCAATGATCCCAAAGGACAAGAAAAACTACACTATGATGTAGGACAGGCAGACTTTTTACGGCCGCCACACATTCCCAGACACCAGCTGTAGTGACGTCAAATATGTTCTATAAGTGTACTTCTTTGGAAGTAAGGAATACACCACAGAACTGAAAAATATAGAGAAAGCTTGGATATTGAGAAAACTTGTACATTAATTTAACTATTTGTCTTCAAGACAAAGGCTTTGGGTACTCGTTAGAACCACCTCAATGAAGCGGTTCTAAGGAACACTGACAACCTATGTGAGAAAAATATCATATTCATCAGATAAGTAGCCATTTTGGAGATGTGAAAAGGCACTATGTCGCACGGTTGTGTTACGTATTGGTAATCTTTATTGTTCAGTGACATTAAAAAAAAAACAAAATCAAAACAGTAAGGTTTAGTTATCTTATTGGTCCGTGACAATAATGCGACCCATTTCAATACAGTAAGAGTGTGTTATCTTTGTTGGCCAGGGACAAAAATGAGACCAACATCATTACAGATTGAGTGTATTACCTTTATTAATCAGTCACAATAATGAGACCAATATCATTACAGTGTGAGTGTGTTATCTTTATTGATCAGTGACAATGATGAGACCAATAGCAATAGAGTAGAGGGGTGTGTTAGCTTAAGTGGTTCGTGACAATCAGTGACAAATATGAGATCAATAACAACAGATTAAGGGTGTGTTATCGTTATTGGTCAGTGACAAAAAAAGAAATATATCAATACAGAAAGACTGTTTTATCCTTATTGTTCAGTGAAAGTAATGAGACCAATATCTGAACAGGAAGGTTGTGTTATCTTTATTATCCATTGGGAATGATGGCACCAATATTAGAGTAGGATTTTGTTATCTTTATTGGTCAGTGACAATAATGAGAAATGTATCAATACAGAAAGACTGTTTTATCCTTATTGTTCAGTGACAGTAATGAGACCAATATCTGTACAGGAAGGTTGTGTTATCTTTATTATCCATTGAAAATGATGGCACCAATATTAGAGTAGGATTTTGTTATCTTTATTGGTCAGTGACAATAATGAGACCCATACCAATACAGTAAGAGTTTGATATCTTTATTGGTCAGTGACTATAATGCAATCTATGTCAATATAGTAACAATGTGTTATCTTATTGGTCAGTGACAATAAGGAGACCAATATCAATCCAGTAAGAATTTGTTATCTTTATTGGTCAGTGAAAAAATAAGACCAATATCAATACAGTTAAGCGTGAATTATCTATATTGCTCAGTGACAATAATGAGACCTCTATCAATATTTTAAGAGTGAGTGAATTAGTGAGTGTTTGAGTTTTACGTCTCACCAACAGATAAGGTCATACGGAGACGGGACTTCGGTTTAAAGACTCATCCGAAAGTCTGGAGAAGCCCGGGATCGATCCTGCGACCCCTGGTTTACAAGGCGAGTAGCATAACCACTTTACCACGGAGGCTTCTCAATATTTACGAGTGTTAATCTTTATTGGTCAGTGACAAAAATGAGACCAATATCAAAACAGTGAAAGTGTATTACCATTATTGGTCAATGACAATAATGAGACCAATATCAATACAGTGAGTGAGTGTTTCAGTTTTACGTCCCACCAACAGCAAAGGTCATACGGAGACGGGAACTCGGTTTAAAGACTCATCCGAAAGTCTGAAGAAGCCCGGGATCGATCCTGCGACCCCTGTTTTACAAGGCGAGTAGCGTAACCACTACACCACGGAGGCTTCTAATATCAATACAGTAAGGTTGTCATCACGTGAACAAGTCCGGGTCTCTGATGGGAGCTGTGGAATGATTGTATCGATTCCTGATCATTGCCCCCACTTCTATTTTGGAAGCAAGGAATACACCACAGAACTCGAAAATATAAGGTGTACATGTTTTCTGGGCCTAAATTGCTAGTTTCGGCCAATTAGGCCTCATCAGTGACCTCAAATATTTTCAAAATTCCACAATGGAATCAATGATCCTAAACGACAAGAAAATATAAACTACACTATGATGTAGGACAGGCAGACTTTTTACGGCCGCCACACATTCCCAGACATCAGCTGTAGTGACGTCAAATACGTTCTATAAAAGTGTTATTCTTTGGAAGCAAGGAATACATCAAGGAACTGAAAAATATGAAGTGTACATGCTTTCTGGGTCTCACTTGCTAGTTTCGGCCAATTAGGCCTCTTCAATGACCCTCAAACATTTACACATTCGCAATGGAATCAATGATCCCAAAGGACAAGAAAAACTACACTATGATGTAGGACAGGCAGACTTTTTACGGCCGCCACACATTCCCAGACACCAGCTGTAGTGACGTCAAATATGTTCTATAAGTGTACTTCTTTGGAAGTAAGGAATACACCACAGAACTGAAAAATATAGAGAAAGCTTGGATATTGAGAAAACTTGTACATTAATTTAACTATTTGTCTTCAAGACAAAGGCTTTGGGTACTCGTTAGAACCACCTCAATGAAGCGGTTCTAAGGAACACTGACAACCTATGTGAGAAAAATATCATATTCATCAGATAAGTAGCCATTTTGGAGATGTGAAAAGGCACTATGTCGCACGGTTGTGTTACGTATTGGTAATCTTTATTGTTCAGTGACATTAAAAAAAACAAAATCAAAACAGTAAGGTTTAGTTATCTTATTGGTCCGTGACAATAATGCGACCCATTTCAATACAGTAAGAGTGTGTTATCTTTGTTGGCCAGGGACAAAAATGAGACCAACATCATTACAGATTGAGTGTATTACCTTTATTAATCAGTCACAATAATGAGACCAATATCATTACAGTGTGAGTGTATTATCTTTATTGATCAGTGACAATGATGAGACCAATAGCAATAGAGTAGAGGGGTGTGTTAGCTTAAGTGGTTCGTGACAATCAGTGACAAATATGAGATCAATAACAACAGATTAAGGGTGTGTTATCGTTATTGGTCAGTGACAAAAAAGAGAAATATATCAATACAGAAAGACTGTTTTATCCTTATTGTTCAGTGACAGTAATGAGACCAATATCTGAACAGGAAGGTTGTGTTATCTTTATTATCCATTGGAAATGATGGCACCAATATTAGAGTAGGATTTTGTTATCTTTATTGGTCAGTGACAATAATGAGAAATGTATCAATACAGAAAGACTGTTTTATCCTTATTGTTCAGTGACAGTAATGAGACCAATATCTGTACAGGAAGGTTGTGTTATCTTTATTATCCATTGAAAATGATGGCACCAATATTAGAGTAGGATTTTGTTATCTTTATTGGTCAGTGACAATAATGAGACCCATACCAATACAGTAAGAGTTTGATATCTTTATTGGTCAGTGACTATAATGCAATCTATGTCAATATAGTAACAATGTGTTATCTTATTGGTCAGTGACAATAAGGAGACCAATATCAATCCAGTAAGAATTTGTTATCTTTATTGGTCAGTGAAAAAATAAGACCAATATCAATACAGTTAAGCGTGAATTATCTATATTGCTCAGTGACAATAATGAGACCTCTATCAATATTTTAAGAGTGAGTGAATTAGTGAGTGTTTGAGTTTTACGTCTCACCAACAGATAAGGTCATACGGAGACGGGACTTCGGTTTAAAGACTCATCCGAAAGTCTGGAGAAGCCCGGGATCGATCCTGCGACCCCTGGTTTACAAGGCGAGTAGCATAACCACTTTACCACGGAGGCTTCTCAATATTTACGAGTGTTAATCTTTATTGGTCAGTGACAAAAATGAGACCAATATCAAAACAGTGAAAGTGTATTACCATTATTGGTCAATGACAATAATGAGACCAATATCAATACAGTGAGTGAGTGTTTCAGTTTTACGTCCCACCAACAGCAAAGGTCATACGGAGACGGGAACTCGGTTTAAAGACTCATCCGAAAGTCTGAAGAAGCCCGGGATCGATCCTGCGACCCCTGTTTTACAAGGCGAGTAGCGTAACCACTACACCACGGAGGCTTCTAATATCAATACAGTAAGGTTGTCATCACGTGAACAAGTCCGGGTCTCTGATGGGAGCTGTGGAATGATTGTATCGATTCCTGATCATTGCCCCCACTTCTATTTTGGAAGCAAGGAATACACCACAGAACTCGAAAATATAAGGTGTACATGTTTTCTGGGCCTAAATTGCTAGTTTCGGCCAATTAGGCCTCATCAGTGACCTCAAATATTTTCAAAATTCCACAATGGAATCAATGATCCTAAACGACAAGAAAATATAAACTACACTATGATGTAGGACAGGCAGACTTTTTACGGCCGCCACACATTCCCAGACATCAGCTGTAGTGACGTCAAATATGTTCTATAAAAGTGTTATTCTTTGGAAGCAAGGCATACATCAAAGAACTGAAAAATATGAAGTGTACATGCTTTCTGGGTCTCACTTGCTAGTTTCGGCCAATTAGGCCTCTTCAATGACCCTCAAATATTTTCACATTCCGCAATGGAATCAATGATCCCAAAGGACAAGAAAGACTACACTATGATGTAGGACAGGCAGACTTTACGGCCGCCACACATTCCCAGACACCAGCTGTAGTGACGTCAAATATGTTCTATAAGTGTACTTCTTTGGAAGTAAGGAATACACCACAGAACTAAAAAATATAGAGAAAGCTTGGATATTGAGAAAACTTGTACATTAATTTTATTATTTTTCTTCAAGACAAAGGCTTTGGGTACTCGTTAGAACCACCTCAATGAAGCGGTTCTAAGGAGCACTGACAACCTATGTGAGAAAAATATCATATTCATCAGATAAGTAGCCATTTTGGAGATGTGAAAAGGCACTATGTCGAAGGGTTGTGTTACGTATTGGTAATCTTTATTGTTCAGTGACATAAAAAAGACCAAAATCAAAACAGTAAGGTTTAGTTATCGTATTGGTCCGTGAAAATAATGCGACCCATTTCAATACAGTAAGAGTGTGTTATCTTTGTTGGCCAGGGACAATAATGAGACCAACATCATTACAGTATGTGTGTATTGCCTTTATTAATCCGTCACAATAATGAGACCAATATCATTACAGTATGGGTGTATTATCTTTATTGATCAGTGACAATGATGAGACCAATAGCAATAGAGTAGAGGGGTGTGTTAGCGTTAGTGGTTCGTGCCAATCAGTGACAAATATGAGATCAATAACAACAGATAAAGGGTGTGTTATCGTTATTGGTCAGTGACAAAAATGAGAAATATATCAATACAGAAAGACTGTTTTATCCTTATTGTTCAGTGACAGTAAAGAAGCCTCCGTGGTGTAGTGGTTACGCTACTCGCCTTGTAAACCAGGGATCGCAGGATCGATCCCGGGCTTCTCCAGACTTTCGGATGAGTCTTTAAACCGAGGTCCCGTCTCCGTATGACCTTAGCTGTTGGTGGGACGTAAAACTCTAAACACTCACTCACTCAGTGACAGTAATGAGACCAATATCTGTACAGGAAGGTTGTGTTATCTTTATTATCCATTGAAAATGATGGCACCAATATTAGAGTAGGATTTTGTTATCTTTATTGGTCAGTGACAATAATGAGAAATGTATCAATACAGAAAGACTGTTTTATCCTTATTGTTCAGTGACAGTAATGAGACCAATATCTGTACAGGAAGGTTGTGTTATCTTTATTATCCATTGAAAATGATGGCACCAATATTAGAGTAGGATTTTGTTATCTTTATTGGTCAGTGACAATAATGAGACCCATACCAATACAGTAAGAGTTTGATATCTTTATTGGTCAGTGACTATAATGCAATCTATGTCAATATAGTAACAATGTGTTATCTTATTGGTCAGTGACAATAAGGAGACCAATATCAATCCAGTAAGAATTTGTTATCTTTATTGGTCAGTGAAAAAATAAGACCAATATCAATACAGTTAAGCGTAAATTATCTATATTGCTCAGTGACAATAATGAGACCCTTATCAATATTTTAAGAGTGAGTGAGTTAGTGAGTGTTTGAGTTTTACGTCTCACCAACAGCTAAGGTCATACGGAGACGGGACTTCGGTTTAAAGACTCATCCGAAAGTCTGGAGAAGCCCGGGATCGATCCTGCGACCCCTGGTTTACAAGGCGAGTAGCATAACCACTGCACCACGGAGGCTTCTCAATATTTAAGAGTGTTAATCTTTATTGGTCAGCGACAAAAATGAGACCAATATCAAAACAGTGAAAGTGTATTATCATTATTGGTCAATGACAATAATGAGACCAATATCAATACAGTGAGTGAGTGTTTCAATTTTACGTCCCACCAACAGCAAAGGTCATACGGAGACGGGAACTCGGTTTAAAGACTCATCCGAAAGTCTGAAGAAGCCCGGGATCGATCCTGCGACCCCTGTTTTACAAGGCGAGTAGTGTAACCACTACACCACGGAGGCTTCTAATATCAATACAGTAAGGTTGTCATCACGTGAACAAGTCCGGGTCTCTGATGGGAGCTGTGGAATGATTGTATCGATTCTTGATCATTGCCCCCACTTCTATTTTGGAAGCAAGGAATACACCACAGAACTAGAAAATATAAGGTGTACATGTTTTCTGGGCCTAAATTGCTAGTTTCGGCCAATTAGGCCTCATCAGTGACCTCAAATATTTTCAAAATTCCACAATGGAATCAATGATCCTAAACGACAAGAAAATATAAACTACACTATGATGTAGGACAGGCAGACTTTTTACGGCCGCCACACATTCCCAGACATCAGCTGTAGTGACGTCAAATATGTTCTATAAAAGTGTTATTCTTTGGAAGCAAGGAATACATCAAAGAACTGAAAAATATGAAGTGTACATGCTTTCTGGGTCTCACTTGCTAGTTTCGGCCAATTAGGCCTCTTCAATGACCCTCAAATATTTTCACATTCCGCAATGGAATCAATGATCCCAAAGGACAAGAAAAACTACACTATGATGTAGGACAGGCAGACTTTTTACGGCCGCCACACATTCCCAGACACCAGCTGTAGTGACGTCAAATATGTTCTATAAGTGTACTTCTTTGGAAGTAAGGAATACACCACAGAACTGAAAAATATAGAGAAAGCTTGGATATTGAGAAAACTTGAACATTAATTTTATTATTTTTCTTCAAGACAAAGGCTTTGGGTACTCGTTAGAACCACCTCAAAGGCGGTTCTAAGGAACACTGACAACCTATGTGAGAAAAATATCATATTCATCACATAAGTAGCCATTTTCGAGATGTGAAAAGGCACTATGTCGCACGGGTGTGTTACGTATTGGTAATCTTTATTGTTCAGTGACATTAAAAAGACCAAAATCAAAACAGTATGGTTTAGTTATCTTATTGGTCCGTGACAATAATGCGACCCATTTCAATACAGTGAGAGTGTGTTATCTTTGTTGGCCAGGGACAAAAATGAGACCAACAACATTACAGATTGAGTGTATTACCTTTATTAATCCGTCACAATAATGAGACCAATATCATTACAGTATGAGTGTATTATCTTTATTGATCAGTGACAATGATGAGACCAATAGCAATAGAGTAGAGGGGCGTGTTAGCTTTAGTGGTTCGTGCCAATCAGTGACAAATATGAGATCAATAACAACAGATTAAGGGTGTGTTATCGTTATTGGTCAGTGACAAAAATGAGAAATATATCAATACAGAAAGACTGTTTTATCCTTATTGTTCAGTGACGGTAATGAGACCAATATCTGAACAGGAAGGTTGTGTTATCTTTATTATCCATTGAAAATGATGGCACCAATATTAGAGTAGGATTTTGTTATCTTTATTGGTCAGTGACAATAATGAGAAATGTATCAATACAGAAAGACTGTTTTATCCTTATTGTTCAGTGACAGTAATGAGACCAATATCTGTACAGGAAGGTTGTGTTATCTTTATTATCCATTGAAAATGATGGCACCAATATTAGAGTAGGATTTTGTTATCTTTATTGGTCAGTGACAATAATGAGACCCATACCAATACAGTAAGAGTTTGATATCTTTATTGGTCAGTGACTATAATGCAATCTATGTCAATATAGTAACAATGTGTTATCTTATTGGTCAGTGACAATAAGGAGACCAATATCAATCTAGTAAGAATTTGTTATCTTTATTGGTCAGTGAAAAAATGAGACCAATATCAATACAGTTTAGCGTGAATTATCTTTATTGCTCAGTGACAATAATGAGACCCTTATCAATATTTTAAGAGTGAGTGAGTTAGTGAGTGTTTGAGTTTTACGTCTCACCAACAGCTAAGGTCATACGGAGACGGGACCTCTGTTTAAAGACTCATCCGAAAGTCTGGAGAAGCCCGGGATCGATCCTGCGACCCCTGGTTTACAAGGCGAGTAGCATAACCACTGCACCACGGAGGCTTCTCAAATATTTAAGAGTGTTAATCTCTATTGGTCAGTGACAAAAATGAGACCAATATCAAGACAGTGAAAGTGTATTATCATTATTGGTCAGTGACAATAATGAGACCAATATCAATACAATGAGTGAGTGTTTCAGTTTTACGTCCCACCAACAGCAAAGGTCATACGGAGACGGGATTTCGGTTTAAAGACTCATCCGAAAGTCTGGAGAAGCCCGGGATCGATCCTACGACCCCTGGTTTACAAGGCGAGTAGCGTAACCACTACACCACGGAGGCTTCTAATATTAATACAGTAAGGTTGTCATCACGTGAACAAGTCCGGGTCTCTGATGGGAGGTGTGGGTTGAGTGTGTCGATTCCTGAATATTGCCCCCACTTCTATTTTGGAAGCAAGGAATACACCACAGAACTAGAAAATTTAAGGTGTACATGTTTTCTGGGCCTCAATTGCTAGTTTCGGCCAATTAGTTCTCATCAGTGACCTTAAATATTTTCGAAATTCCACAATGGAATCAATGATCTAAACGACAAGAAAATATAAACTACACTATGATGTAGGACAGGGAGACTTTTTACGGCCGCCACACATTGTCAGACATCAGCTGTAGTGACGTTAACTATGTTCAATAAAAGTGTTATTCTTTGGAAGCAAGGAATACACCAAAGAACTGGAAAATATGAAGTGTACATGTTTTCTGGGCCAGACTAGCTAGTTTCGGCCAATTAGGCATCATTAGTGACCCTGTAATATTTTCAAAATTCCACAATGGAACCAATGATCCCAAAGAGCAAGAATATCAATACGGTAAGGGTGTGTTTTCTTTATTGGTTATTGACAGTTAGGAGACCAATATCAAAACGGTAAGGGTGTGTTATCTTTATTGGTTAGTGACAATAGTGAGACCAATATCAATACAGTAAGAGTGTGTCATCGGTATTGCTCACTGACACTAATGAGAACAATATCAATACAGTAAGTGTGTGTTATCTTTATTGGTCAGTGACAATAATAATAATAATAATAATAATAATAATAATAATAATAATAATCTGAATAGCTTGTTCCCCATTTAGGAAGAGGGTTGTATTCTCGGAGATGTTGCACTGATGAGTGTGGAGTCCTTCATGCGGTTGGAACACATTATTTGTCTGATTCGCGACGGATTTATTGGTAAGATGTATAAATATAATAGAATCAGTGAAGCGGAACAGAAACGCGCACAGCGCAACGCCAAAGCTAAGACATCGGCAACAGAGCTGTCTTCCTCTAGCCCCTGTTGCTCTTTCTGCAACAGACAGTTCAGAGCTAGAATTGGTCACATCAGTAATACCTGTAATACCTATTAATTAGGCGTCAGAAGGTAGTAAGCCTTATGGCTTCTTCTGACGCTTCTCGTCACTGGTCATAGCTTGTAGTTGGGGGAAGTGCAGAATAACATGCGGTCTCAAACTCATACGGGTTGCCTTTCCAGCACTGGTTAAGTCTTGACATGAACGTGTTGAGTGTGGGTGAAATTATGTTTTCACTGAGCATATTCCATGCATTTACTACCCTATTACTTAATACGTATGCTCTCATCCTTAATCAAGAGTGTTTTTGAACAATTTTTTTAGAGTGGCCTCTTGTTGATCTTGCTGTGGCCATAGTAAAGAATGCTGATCTTGCTGTAGCCATAGTAAAGAATATATCTGTATCCAAATTGTCAATGTCATTGAGAATTTTATACACTTGTATCATATCCGCACGATCTCTTCAATACTCGAGTGCGGGAAGACCAAGATTTCTAAATAGAAGTGAAGGCAATGACCAGGAATCGATACAATTAACTCGCAGCTCCCATCAGGGACACCAAGGGAACGAAACACAAACATGGAGCAACTAGACCCTAATGGAAGCATCCAAAGCAAAATAATAAAAGCTATATACACACACTCAAAGACAAGCCATAACAAAAATTAACCACGACAGAAGAACCGCCTTGGAACGGTCAGTGAAACGAATTCCAAATGGGGGCTTAAATCGTTTTTATGTGGCCACAATCCTCGCCCTTACTTCCGTCGCGATTTAGACAAATAATTTGTTGGGTCCGCATGAATGCCTCCTAACTCATCAGTGCAATATCCCCGTGAACACGACAATCAATCAACCACAGAGATGAAACAACGGTGAGGACTCACTGAAATGCTGGAGCGAGAGAAAACCAACAGTTAGACTTCGATGGACCGAACCAGAGACAGAGCATCAGCCACCAACCAACATTGCATAAAAAAATCCCTATAATTCTCAGTAAGCCTTGACGCTGGAACCGTCATAGAATCTGAGGCCTGATTAAGCCTCTCTGGATAACTGTGATGCCTTTTCGACTTAAATAGGCGGGTCGCGCGGCGTTGAACGTTTTCAAATGATATAATGTCCGTTTTAAAAATGGGGGACCAAACAACCGTTGCATACTCCGAATGGGGTCTAACAATGGATTTGTACAGATTCAAAAATAATCTCATGTCCATGAATTCAAATGTGTTGTATTTAAGCCGAAGATTTCTATTAGCAATTCCTACTTTTTTGGCAATGTGTTCTCTGAATAGAAGCATATTATCCATAATAACGCCAAAATCTTTTTAAGATGACACCTTTTGTATTTCACTTAATTCACCACTAGTATTCATCAGACGTCTAAAACTTTGGCCGTGAGATTCAATATGGGCATGTTTACATTTACCAAAGTTAAAAACATTTCCCACTCAAGGGCCTACTCTTCGGAGTTGATAACAAATTTTTCTAACCTAGTGGCTATGTATTTGACACTATTACATATCTTTGCATCGTCAGCATATAGCTTTATACAACCTGCCATAGCATCCGGCATGTCATTTATGAAAATCACAAATAATATTGGCCCTAAAACAGAGCCCTGGGGGTATACCGGAGGTTACTTTTGACAATTCAGAGCATCGACCGTTCACTACTACCCTTTGCATTCGATTTGCTAGAACTTTTTTATCCAAGCATAAGCTTTTTAAGAAGGCGTTTGTGCGATACCTTGTCGGACGCTTTCTTAAAATCCAGGTAAATGACGTCGACATCTTCACTATTGTCTATGGCATCTGAGACTTCTTCTACAAACTCTATTAACTGAGTAATGCACGATCTGCCAGCAACGCAACCATGCTGAAGCTTATTCTTTGTCACATGGTCTACAAGTGGATTTCTAACATGGAACAGATGTCAAAATAATTGGCCTATAGTTTTTATCAAACTTCCTGTCACCACTTTTAAAAATAGCACTAACGTTGGCTTATTTCCAGCTACTTGGTAATGTTGATTCTTCAAGTGACTTTTTTTAAATATGGATGATAGAAGTGGAGCTTTTGCTAAACTGGTTTCCTTTAGGAGGATGGGGTGAATTTGGTCAGGGCCCTGTGATATGCCTTTTTTGAGCTCTTTTGTACTTTTTAAATCTTTTACCTCAGCGATTGCTATTGAGTCTAGGGGTTCTTCATTGTCCCGACTGCGAAATTCAGGCCTAAAACAAGATGTGTTTGTGAAACAATGATGCCCCCGGACAGCGCATGATAAATATGAAAGCAGTATCACTAAGCAAACGAAAGGTATGGCCAATGTTCAAATCGTAAAAAAGGAGGCCAAGGCCACACGGTCAAAAATTATGGTACCACAAGATAAGTCGTGTGGCAAGGAATGGACATGTGAAATATGAAAGCCCTACCACTTACCAAGGTCAAGAGGTCAAAAATTATGTTACACTAGAAAGCGCTTGTGACAAGGAATGCACATGTAAAATATGAAAGACCTACCACTTACCAATCGAAAATTATGGCCAAGGTTAAAGTTCTTAAAAAGTAGGTCAAACATCAAGGTCAAGGTCACGGGGTCAAAAATTATGGTACCACTACAAAGGGATTATGACAAGGAATGCACATGTGAAACATAAAAGCCATACCACTTACCAATCGTAAGTGATGGCCAATTTTAAAGTTTTGAAAAAGTAGGTCAAACGTCAAGGTCAAAGTCACGAGGTCAAAAATATGGTACCACTAGAAAAGGCTTGTGACAAGGAATGCACATGTGAAATATGAAAGCCCTACCACTTACCAATCGAAAGTTATGGCCAATTTTGAAGTTTTAAAAAGGAGGTCAAAAGTAGATCAAATGTCAAGGTCAAGGTCACGAGGTCAAAATTTATGGTACCTCTTGAAAGGTCTTGTGATAAGGAATGCACATGTGAAATTTAAAAGCCCTATCAGTTACCATTCAAAAGATATGCCCAATGTTAAGGTTTTTTGCGGACAGAGAAACAGAATCTTTGATTCAGGGGGCATAAAGATTCGGGGGCATAAAAACAGCCGTGTTTCCACTAACCCGACCGACCATGCTTCAGTCCCCCCCCCCCAACCCCCACATACACACACACACTCCGACTCTACTATTTTTATCATTAAAAGAAAAAAATAGAAATTGAAACACCGACCCTACCCAGTGTCGTCTTTGCATTTTCCCATAGTAATTTCGCGTTTTAAGTGCAATTTTGAAGTTTTGGGCATATAGTACCTTCCAAAATATAGTGCTGACTTTTTAAGCATCTAAAATGAATTATGATATACAGTGCAAATCTCAACATGGCAACTTTATTAACAACAAGAGGGTCATCATGGCCCTGGATCGCTCACCTGATCCATAAGGTAACAACTGGGCCACCGAGGAGAGCCATTATTGAACCCAGGGCTATAATTTGAATAATCTTGGTAGTGGTCTCAAGGTGATGGTTCAAACTAAATATCAAAAGTAGAAGTAAAACAAAGATCAGGAATCGATACAATTAACTTACTCCACCCATCAAAGACACCAAAGGGAAAGAAACACAAACATTAAGCGACTAGAACATAATGGAAAACTAAACAAAGGAAGGCCACAAGGACAGTTACTTTCCCAAAAAATGGCCATATGGCCATCCAAAATAAAAAAGACACAAGTGATACACACAGTAAGTAACAAACAACAACATAAATAAATAGCCACAGAAGAACCGCCTTGGAACGGTCAGTAACCGGAGCCTTATGGTTTCGGACAAGTACATTTTTTCCTTATATAAGTCTATATTAAACCTGTGGGCCCCGGGGAAGGTCCATTTTTGGCCTCAGGGCTATAATTTGAACAATCTTTGTAGAAATCCACAAGACAAGCTTCATACCAAATTTCAAAGACCAAGGCCTTATGGTTTCAAACAAGTAGATTTTCAAAGGTTTCCAAATATACGTCTATGTAAAACCAGCGGGCAACAGGGTGGGCCCATTTTGGATCCAGGGCTATAATTTGAGCCATCTTGATAGAGATCCACTAGACAAAGCTTCATACCAAACATCAACGACCTGAGCCTTCTCGTTTCGGGCAAAAAGATTTTTAAAGATTTTCCCTATATAAGACGACGAAAACCGAAGGACCCCATTACAGGGGCATTTTTGACCCTATGGCTATAAATTTAACAGTCTTGATATAGGTCCTTTAGATGAAGCTTTACATCAAATGTCAAAGACCTGGGCCTTGCGGTTTCAGAGAATCAGATTTTAAAAGATTTTCCCAATATAAGTCTATGTAAAACCAAATGGCTCCCGGCCGAGGGCATTTTTGGACCTAGGGCTATAATTTGAACAATCTTGATAGAGTTCCACTAGACGAAGCTTCACGCCAAATACCAAAGACCTGGGACTTGCGATTTCAGAGAAGAAGATTTTTTTTTAATTTTCCTAATATAAGTCAATGTAAAACCAAAGGGCGCCGGGGCGGGGGCATTTTTGGCCCAAGGGACATAGCTTAAAAAATCTTGATAGAGATGCACCAGATAAAGCCACACACAAAATATCAAAGACCTGGGCCTTGCGGTTTCAGAGAAGAAGCTTTTCAAGATATTCCCTACATAAGCCTATGAAAAAAACAGAGGGCCCCGAAGCAGGGGCATTTTGCCCATAGGGCTATAAATTAAACAATCTTGATAGAGGTCCACTAGATGAAGCTTCACACCAAATATCAAAGACCTGGGCTTTGCGGTTTCACAGAAGATTTTCAAATATTTTCCGTATACAAAAAGAAGAAGTGGAAGCAATGATCAGGAATCGATACAATTAACCCTCAGCTTCCATCAGATACACCAAAGGGAAAGAAACACAAACATGAAACAACAAAACCCTAATGGAAACATCATCAGCGGAAAGCCAAAAGGACCGTCACTTTCGCACAAAATGGCCGATAGGCTATCCAAAATAAAATAACACAAGCGGTACAAACACCCAAAGACAAACCTAAGTCTGTGTAAAACAAACGGGCCCCGGGAAGGGGGCGTTTTTGGCCCATGGCTATAATTTGAACAATCTTTATGGGGGTCCACTAGATGAAGCTACATACCAAATATCAAAAACCAGGGCCTTGCAGTTTCAGAGAAGCTTTTTAAAGATTTCCCCTATGTAAAACCAAAGTCTGTGTAAAACCAAAGGGCCCCGGGGTGGGAGTATTTTTGGCTCTAGGGCTATAATTTGAACAATCTTGATAGAGGTCCATTTGATGAAGAAGCTTCACACCAAATATCAAAGACTTGGGCCTTGTAGTTTCGGGGAAGACGATTTTAAGATGTTCACTATGTAAGTCTATGTAAAATCAGAGGGCCCCGGGGTGGGACATTTTTGGCCCCAAGGCTATAATTTGAACCGATCTTGGTAGAAGTCCTCTAGTTGAAGCTTCATACCTAATATCAAAGACCTGGGCCTTGCGGTTTCAGAGAAGAAGTTTTTTTTAAAGAGTTTCCCTATATAAGCCTAAGAAAATCAAAGGGCCCCGGGGCGGGGGCATTTTTGGTCCCAGAGCTATAATTTGAACAATAGAGGTCAACTAGATGAAACTTCATACCAAATATCAAAGACCTGCACCATGCAGTTTCAGAGTAGAAGTTTTTTTTAAGTTTTCAGTAAAGATAATCTATTTTTAGCTCCTGAGACCTAGATGTGCAACGAACCGGAACCATTTAAACAACGTTGAAAGGGGACCACCAAAGTATCATTCCTGTGAAGTTTGGTCAAAATCCGATCAGTGGTTTAGAAGATGTCATTTGAAGAAATTGTTTACGCTCTTATGGACGGACGCACGCACCGACGCACGCACGCAAGACGGACAAAAAGTGATCCTAAAAGTGACAGGTGAGCCAAAAACATGTACAAAAACAAAAACGCATAAAAATACAGACCCGACCTTGTTTTTTCTTCTCGCGAGAAAAAATAAAATAACTAGAATTTGTTTTTCTAAAAATACACAGATGTCCCCCCCCCCCCCCCATTTTTTTACCTCTAAGTATTACCTTGACATTGGAGGTAACCTTGGGGTTGTGTGCAACACATCATCTAATGAATGTGAACATTTCTGCAAAGGAACTTTAAAAAGTCCATCAAGAAACAAGAAAGTTATTGACCGTACAAGAAAAAAGTCCTTTTTCACCTTTGATCTCTAAGTATGACCTTGACCTCTCAGGTCCCTTGGATCTTAGGCGCAGCACATCTTCACATGATGGTTAACATGTCTGCAAAGTATTTTCATAATCCATCAAAGAATAAGATAGATATTGGCCGTACACAAAAAGAGCTCTTTTCGACGTTCACAAAAAGAGCCCTTTTTGACCTTTGACCTCAAAGTATGACCTTGACATTGGGGGTACGGACCTAGGTCTTGCACGCGACACATCGTCTAAAAAAGGTTAACATTTCTGCAGGTTACTTAAAAAGTCCATCCAGAAATAAAAAAAAAGATATTGACTGGACACGAGAACAAAAAAAAAAACATTGTTGACCTTTTACCTTTATGACCTTGACCTTGGGTCATGCGCACGACAATCGTCTCATGGTGGTTTACATTTCTAGAAAGTAATTTCAAAATCTATAGTTATTGACCGGACAGGTTTTGCCAATACATACATACATACACGATTTTGTATCGGTCACAAACTTCCAAGGGAGATAACTCAAAAAGTAAAAATGCGAAAGTTATGGTTCTTGAACTCCAATTATGACCTTGACCTTTGAGGTAACAACCAGAATCGTGCCCTCGACACATCGACTCATGGTGGTTAACAGTTCTGCCAAGTAATTTCAAAAGCAATAAAAATAAATTCATTGACCAAACAAGAAAAAGGCCCTTTTTTACATTTGACCGCTAAGTATGACATTGACCTTTGAGGTACCAACCTGGGTCATGCCCTTAACACATCGTCTCAAGATGGTTAACATTTCTGCCAAGTAATTTTAAAAGTCATTTAAAAATAAGAAAGTAATTGACCGAAAACGAAAAAAAGCCCCCTTTTTTACCTATGGCCGCTATGTATGACATTGACCTTTGAGGTACCGACCTGGGTCAGGTGCGCGTCACATCGTGTCATGGTGGTTAACATTTCTGCAAAGCAAATTTAAAATCCAGCTTATAATAAGAAAGTTGTTTGCCGGACACGATTTGCCCATACATACACGATTTTGTACCGGTCACAAACTTCCAAGGTAGATTACTAAGAAAGTATAAATGCTAAAGTTATGGTTCTTGAACTCCAAGTATGACCTTGACCTTTGAGGTACCAACCAGAATCGTGCCCTCGACACATCGTCTCGTCGGGTTAACATTTCTGCCAAGTAATTTCAGAAGCCATAAAAAATAAATCTATTGACCAAACACAGAAAAAGGCCCTTTTTTACCTTTGGCCGCTATGTATGACCTTGACCTTTGAGGTACCGACCTTGGTCAGACGCGCGACATATCGTCTCATGGTGGTTAACATTTCTGCCAAACAAATTCAAAATCCATCTAATAACATGAAAGTTATTGGCCGGACACGATTTGCCCATACATACATACACGATTTTGTCACCGGTCACAAACTTCCAAGGGAGATAACTCAAAACAGAATAAATGCGAGAGCTATGGTTCTTGTGCTCTGCACGTCGTCTAATGTTGATTAATATTTATATGATGTTTCGTGAAGACAGCTTGAATGGTTTTCAAGTTATAGAGCGGACACGATTTTGTGACAGACAGATGGACAGACAGACACCCGGGGGAAAAATAATAGGTCTCCCCGAAAAAGGGGGAGACATAAGAAATGAAAGTTTCTGCTACCTACCGACTAAACGTTTTTTGCATGTTAGTAGAAACATGCCTGTTTTTTACGCCTCAGTCATCTTAGAATACACATACAGTAAAATTTCACAAATGTGATTATGACTTGTCATTGTCAGTAATGGTTATTATTATTATTATAGCAATACAATAAAGATGCTTTAACTTTATTCGTCACTGACAGATATATGACTAACAGCAATATAATTTGGACGTTTTACTGATCGGGCCAGGGACAATCATGTGCCAAGTAGCAATACACTTTGGACGATTTCACTTTATCATATGAACCCCTGCCAAGCGAATTTGTGTCTTCGAGCAGTCCGTCATGACAAATTTTAACTGCGCATGCCCAGCCATTCAGCGGGGCCAGGGATATGGCTTTCTGTCTGAAGGTTCCTCTTGATTCACTGCTTGTATGAGCGTGCAGCGATGGTTCTGGCGAGACTGCGCGGATGCACAGGCTCGCCTGAACCTTCACTGCTCGCATAGGCGATAAGTACCAAAATCGCTTGACGGGGCCCATATGACGTCGCGTCTGAGAGTGTAATAACGCCATGTAATATTTTCGATAATCGCCATGTAATATTTTCGATAATCCACTAGTGGATTAAATATGCAAATTAGCAAGATACATCCCGTAACGTTACATGTACGACTTCCTTAACGACGTCGCGTTTCATTAATGACGGAATACATGTATTGACATTTTTCTCAACAAAACGTGAATAAAATGCCTTTTTAATGTCATATGATAAATAGAATCTTGCATTCGTGCTCATGTATTATTGAATTTATTGAACTCGTTGAGAAAAAGGGAAAGCCTCACATTTTATCCCTTTTCCTCAACTCGTTTAATAAATTCAATAATACATGAGCAATCGTGTAAGATCCTCTATTTATTGGTCAGTGACGGTCATGTAACCACAGCAATAAAGTTTTGATACTTTACTTTATTGGTCAGGGAAAGTCATGTGACCAATAGAAGTACAGCAAGGATTTTTCAACTTTATTTGTAAGTGACATTCCTATGACCAACAGCAATACAGTTTGGACTTTTTATATTTATTGGTTAGTGATAGTCATGTGACCAATTGCAATACTGTTTAGGCGTTTTACTTTATTGGTCAGTGAAAGTCATGTGACCAACAGCAATACTGTTTGAACATTTGTAAAAACCTCAGTGGTAATTAGTAGTCATGTGACAAATTGAAATACAATTCGGACCGTTTAAATGTATTGGTAGGAGGGGGGGGGACCAACATTTTGGACGTTTCAACTTCATTGGTCAGTAACAGTCATGCGACTAATAATTATAAAGTTTTCACGTTTCAATTTTATTGGTCCGGGACAGTCAAGCGACCAATAGCAATACAGTTGGAGCGTTTTGGTTTGTGACAGTCATGTGACCAATAGAAATACAGTTCGGACGTTTTGACTTTTCTGGTTTGTGACAGTCAAGTGACCAACCGTAATGCAGTTTGTTTTCCTTTTTGGTTTGTGACAGTCATGTGGCCGCAAAAATACAGTTTGGACGTTTTGACTCTTTTTGGTTTGTGACAGTCAAGTGACCAATTGAAATAATTTGGACGTTTTAACTTTATTGGTCAGCGACAGGCATGTGACCTATAGCAATACAGTTTGGGCGTTTTATTAATCTGTGGCAGTCATGAAAACAAGAGGGCTAAAGTGGCTCTGGATAGTCACCTGATCCTTATTGTAGAAATAAAACAGTAGGTGATGTAAGGTGGATTGGATGGTTTGAGCAATTTTGCTTTTAACAGTGACTCAAGAAACATTTCTTTGACATTATTTTGTATATTTAGGAGCAGAAGGCATTTTCTTGATTGTTAATTTTTTAGTTCTGGTGACTGTGTGGTAGGGGGCTAGACTTGCCACAAGAAACCTACATTCCAACATGGTTCACAAAAAGATGACAAAAGAGGTCAAAGCTCTAGGTCACAGGTCAAAATTTTTGTATGGGTGGAAGGCCCTTGTTAGAAGGAATATTCATGCCAACTATGAAGGCTCTATCTCAAATAGTTCAAAAACCAGTATAAAGTAGGTCAAAGGCCAAGGTCACAGGTCAAACTTTTTGTGAAGGTAGGAAGCCCTCGTCACAAAGAACATATATGCAACATATGAAGGTTATATCTAAAATTGTTCAAAGTTATGATAAAGTAGGTCGCAGGTCAAGGTCACAGGTTAAATTTGATTTGCATGAGTGGGAAGCCCTTGTCAAAAGGAACCTACATCCCAAATATGAAGGCTCTATCTCAAATAGTTCAAATGTTATGGCAAAGTAGGTCAAACGTCAGGGTCACAGGTCTTTTTGTAAAACGGGAGGTCATTATCAGAAGGAACATTCATGCCAAATATGAAGGCTCTATCTAAAATAATTCAGAATTTATGATAAGGTAGGTCAGAGGTCAGGGTTACAGGTCAAAATGTTTGTAAGGGTGGAAAGCCCTTGTCACAAGGAACATACATGCAAAATATAAAAGCGCTGTCTCGAATTGTTCAAAGCTTATGATTAAGTAGGTCACAAAATCAAGGTCGTAAAATCACAGGTCAAAATTGTATTGTATGAGTGCAAAGCCCTGGTTATAAGGAACCTGCATCCCAAGTAGAAGGCTCTATCTCAAATGGTAGAACAATTATGACAAAGTAGGGCAAACGTCAAGGACACAGGTCAGAAAAAAGTTTTGTATAGGTAGGAAGCCCGTGTCACAAGAAACGTACGTGCCAAATAAGAAGGCTTTATGTCAAAAAGTTCAAAAGGTATGACCAGGTAAGTCAAAGGTCATGTTCACAGGCCAACATTTCTGTATGGGTTGGAAGCCCTTGTCACAAGGAACATACATGCCAGATATAAAGGATCATTCTCAAATGGTTCAAAAGTGATGATTAAGTAGTTCACAGGTAGTCAAGGCCAAGGCAACATGTCAAATTCTTTTGCATGAGTGGGAAGCCCTTGTCACAAGTAACCTACACGCCAAATATGAAGGCTCTTTCTTCGATGGTTCAAATGTTATGACAAAGTAGTCAAAGGTCACAGGTCAATTTTTTGTATGTGCGGGAAGTCCTTGTCACAAGGAGCATACATGTCAAATATGAAGGCTTTATTTTGAACAGTTAAAAATTATGCTAAAGTAGGTCACATGTCAAAGTCGATGTCACATGCAATAGTTTCATATAAATAGGAAGCGCTTGTCAAAGGGAACTTTCATGCCAAATATGAAGGTTCTATCTCAAATGCTTTAAAAGTTATGACAAAGTAGGTCGAAGGTCAAGGTCATAGGTAAAAAATTTTGTATGTGTGGGAATACCTTGACACATGGAACATACATGCCAAATATGAAGGCTCTATCTCAAATGCTTCAAAAGTTATGATAAAGTAGGTCGCAGGTCAAGGTCACATGTCATTTTTTTGGTATTTGTGGTAAGCGATTGTCACAAGGAACTCACATGCCAAATATGAAGTCTATCTCAAACGGTTCAAAAGGTATTTTTAAAGACCTACTGATCTACGTTTTGATTCGACACGAGCCACTTTCGAATCGACCAAGATATTATCAAGATGATCATTCTGGGCAAGCTTTTTGATAATTGGACCACAACTGTGGCCTCTAGAGTGTTCACAAGGTTTTTCTATGATTTGACCTACTGGCATACATTTTGACCCGATATGGCCCATATTCGAAATTGTGTTAGATATTGTCAAGATAATTGTTTTGAGCAAGTTTAATAAGGATTGGACCAAACGTGTCGCCTTTACAGTGTCCACAAGGTTTTTATGTTCTGACCTACTGACCTACTTTTCGTCCCGACATGACTCATATTCAAACTTGAACAAGATATTGTCAAGATGATCATTCTGAGCAAGTTTGATGATGAATGAACTGGACTGGTCTCTAGTGTGTTTACAAGGTTTTTCTATGATTTGACCAACTGACCTAATTTTTGACCCGGCACGACCAATATTCGAACTTGAATGAGATATTGTCAAGGTGATTATTCTGAGCAAGTTTGATGATGACTGGATCAAAAGTGTTGCCTCTAGCGTGTTCACAAGATCTTTCTATGATTTGACCAACTGGCCTACTTTTTAATTTAACATGACCATATTCGAACTTGACCGAGATATTCTCAGGGTGATCATTCTGAGCAAGTTTAATGATGGTTACACCAAAACTGTGGCCTCTAGTGTGTTCACAAGGTTTGTTTCTATAATTTGACCTACTGACCTACGTTTTGATCCGACATGACGCATATTCAAACTTGACCGAGATATTGTCAAGATGATTATTCTGAGCAAGCTTGATGATGATTGGATCAAAAGTGTGGCCTCTAGGGGATTCAAAAGGATTTGACATACAGACCTACTTTTTAATCCGACAGGACCCATATTCGAACCTGACCGAGATACAGCCAAGATGATCAGTCTTAGAAAGTTTGATTACGATCGGGCCAAAACTGTGACCTCTAGGTTCACAAGGTTTTTCAATGATTTGCTCTGCTGTCCTATTTTTTGACCCGACATGACCCATATTCAAACGTGACCGATATATTGTCAAGATGATCATTCTGAGGAAGTTTGATGATTCTCGGACCAAAACTGTGACCTCTAGTGTGTTGACAAGGTTTTTCTATGATTTGACCTACTCACCTTCTTTTTGACCCGACATGACCCATATTCGAACTTGACCGTGATATTTTCATAATGATCATCCGGAGCAAGATTGATGATGATTTGGCCAAAACTTTGGCCTCTAGCGTGTTCACAAGAAAAGTTTACGCACGGATGATGGATGACGCACGACGACGCCGTACATCTCACAGTCACAAAAGCTCACCACGACTTTCGGTCAGGTGAGCTAACAATGACAATTCAGTTTGGAAGTTTTAACTTCATTGGTCAGTGAGACTCATTTGACCAATGTCAATGCAGTTTGGATGTTTAACCCCATTGAACAGTGAGAGTCATGTGACCAATAGCAATACAGTATGGCAATTTTAATGTATTGGTCAGTGACAGTCATCTGACCAACAGAAATACAGTTTGCACGTTTTAACTTCATTGGTCAGTAATAGTCGTTGTAACTTCTTTTATCAGTGACAGTCCTGTGACCAATCCCATAGGGGCTTGAAGAAATATATGGGCTGCATGATGCTTCAACGCAGAGCTGAATCTGGCCCGCACACTAGTACTAGTAAACCGCTAAGAGGATCTAAGCTTGTCCAGGAACCCCGGTGCGAGGCGGACCGTCCATGCTGATAAACCCTATTGGTTTCATTGGGCGACAGGGCTTGAGATGTCATTTCATCTCAATGTCGGGTAAAAGTCCCACAAAATTGGAAGCAACATCTCCAAAATGACTTTTACAGTGTTGACGGGGATGTTAAACCTCAAATCAACCAACCAACCAACCTGTGGCCAATATCAATAGAGTTTGCTCGTTTAAACTTTAAAGGTCAGTGGTAGTCATTTGACCAATCTCAGAACTATTGCACACAGCGACAGGTAGTAATAAAACGTGACGTCAAAGACAGCGCTAAGAACCCGCGAATAATGTTATTGTTTATGAACCGACGTCAACAGCG
Source organism: Lucinisca nassula (assembly GCA_963580285.1). Classification (NCBI taxonomy): domain Eukaryota; kingdom Metazoa; phylum Mollusca; class Bivalvia; order Lucinida; family Lucinidae; genus Lucinisca; species Lucinisca nassula. Next base: position 114,622,893 of record OY757015.1, on the reverse strand, counting down.
TCGATTAAAAGATGGGATACTATTGGAAACGTAAACGTTAAACAGAATCAGAATCAGAACTGCATCAAATGACATTCATACACCAGGACCGGTGATGGAAAATTAAGTCTCTAGCTCTCACAACAGAGGTAAACTGAATTTAACCCTTTCACTGTCAAGCTGTTTTTTAGGAATTGCCAAATGCGCACGACGTAGACGTTTTCGATAAACAACGTCTAACGTCAACATTGATGTATACCTGTTGAGACGTTAACGTCATTTACATAAGCAACATATTGTTTTTGTTTTATTTGAGGTTTAACGTCCCCGTCAACACTGTATGGGTCATTTTGGGGACGTTGCTTCCAATTTTGTGGGACTTTTACCCGACAATGAGATGAAATTACATCTCAAGCCCTGTCGCCCAATGAAATCAACAGGGTTTATAAGCATGGGTGGTCCGACTCGCATCGCTTTGCCTGGGCAGGCTTAGATCCTCTAAGCGGTTTACCAGTACTCGTGTGTGGTCACATTAATATGTCCTAGATTTTGACACAAGCCCCATCCTCAGACATGAAGCCAGGATGTGTTCTTTTGAAATCTAAGATGACCCTCGGAATCTAAGAATACCCTCTCAGGTACGCAGTTCTAAATATGAATGTTTTGTGACGGGTGAATGTCAATTTATAAACATTTGAATAGGCCCCGCCTATCGGGGCTTGAAGAAATAGATGGGCTGCATGATGCTTCCACGCAGAACTGAAATAAAACCTCGAATCAAACAAAACAAACGAACAATCAAATATAAGCATTTGAAAAATTTTAACACAGTATTGCAAAGGTGTCCTGTGTACTAAATTCTGACCCCTAGCCCTGGTTAAAGACTTTACGTGTTTTTTTTTTTTTTTGTTTTTTTTTTGTGGTGTGTGTGTTCTTTTGTTGTTGTTGATGTTGTTGTTGTTTTTTCGTTTGGGTTTCTTTCAAAGATAGCAGCTTCTTATTGAATAACCATTCCGCCGTGACCTTTGTTGCTTTCGAAAGAATTCCTAAAATTTACCATTTTTTGTAGCATTTTTAACATTTCAATGTCAAAAGTGGAATTATAAGGAAAAGATTATCATTTTTGTGGATTCTCCGGCGAATCACTGACAAACTTAGCATAAAGCCCTTCCCTTCGGGCTTAATGCAGTTTACAGATCGATAAAATTCACAATAATGAAATTCATTCCTATTATATATAACGTCAAGTGAGTGAGTGTTTAGAGTTTTACGTCCCACCAACAGCTTATGTTATATGGAGACGGGACCTCGGTTTAAAGACTCATCCGAAAATCTGGAGAAGCCTGGGATCGATCCTGCGACCCCTGGTTTACAAGGCGAGTATCGTAACCATTACACCACGGAGGCTTCTATATGACGTCACGAAATAGTGAAGACAGGTGAAGAGTTGTGGAACAAAGCATCAGATTAGAACGACAAGAAATCCTGAGATTAGAACGACAAGAATCCCCGTTAAATAAATCAAAATTATCTAGGCACATCTTAGATTATACTAATTTATTTTTGATCGATTGCGATGAAAGCTTCAAGCATAATGAATCGCTCGCGAACACTCATTCAGGACGTTATCACGCGCGCGAAAAGGAGGCCGTGACTTTTACACCGGCCACGTTAGCTCAGTACCGGCCCCAATAGCTCAATGGTAGAGCGTCCATTTCGGGAATGGGAGGTCGCGGGTTCGATCCCCGGCCGCGCCATACCAAATGCGTGAAAATGATACTAGGCGCTCCCTTGGCAGACACTTGCACAATCAGGGGCAGTCCTAGGAAGACTAAATGAAGGCAAATAAGTATATATTCGTTAAAGGATACTTTGTTTGTCGCAATAAAAGTCCTATAGAGCTTAAATATGCGACGTTAAATAAAGCTTCTATATTACATGCATAACGAAGAAATACCACGATTTCTCAATGAATTAAAAATGATAATCACCTCTGGCCTGAAGATTTATTTCCCATAAGGAAATATTTCCCTCTAGCCGGTCCTACTGTTCCAATGCAATCGTTATATTTAGACGCGGGAACGTTTAATGCACGTCGACCCATTGTTCTCGACGTGGTGTAAACGACGTCTCCAAAGATGTAAACAACGTTCAGAATGTATGGCGTTAGACTCGAAAGCAGTGTTGAATTAAAGAATACATAGACATAAAAACTAAATAAGGCGAAAGTTTGGTTATTGTACTTTCGCATTTTTAATTGTTTTATCACCATAATAATTTTAGTTCTTTTATTAACATTCAAAACAATAGAAATGGCTTTCAAGATGGCGTCTATACAGTTTTTGTTTGTCATCTTATGTGTCACTGCGCCCACTACCGTTTGCATGGTCTGTATGTTAAGAATGAACTGTACAAAGAATTAGATGAAAATTATCCATCAGCTTTATCAAAATGCATATAATATACAGTTTATTGACTCAGTCCATTTTAAATATGGGATTTATAAACCTCGGGAGGTTGAACATCCAATACAGAAACTGGTGCGCAAGCGGTTTATAATTCCCATATTTAAAATGAGCTGAGTAATAAACTCTATAACTTATTTTTACCACTGCTATCCATTTACACCTGGGTGGAGTGCATGTCTTCCCCAAAGACAATTCGCCTCCGGTGGCCGGATTCGAACCCACAACCTCTGGATCATAAGTCGAAGGCGCTAACAACTGAGCTATAAGAAGCCCATCGGTGCTTGAAGAAATAGTCTGGGCTGCATGATGAAAACTACAGCACATGAGTACTGGCAAACCGCTTAGATGGTTTTACTCTGCCCAGGCAAAGTGGTGCGAGTCGGACCGTCCATGCAAATAAACCCTATTGGTTTCACTGAGCGCCGCGATTGTGATGTCATTTTATCCCACATAATTGGAACCAACGTCTTCAAAATGACCTAAATAGTGTTGACGGGGACGTTAAACCTCAAATCAAACAAACAAATCTTAAGTTGGAAATGGACCTACAAACAATGGAGTAGAAAGGTTCATCCAACATAAATAGAGTAAACGGCGGTAGGGTCAGTTTACCTTAATCACACATTTCAAAGTCAACATGCAACACGTCTACAAAAACAAATCCTACCTTGAAAATAAGTCAGTTAGCACAAACTACTTTCCATAGTTCTGGTCAGCAATTTTTTGTAGTCTTCATAGGTTTGCATTCAGTCAGCGAGCACTTACCCTGAAATTGAAACTAAACACTTAAAAGTCAAACAAACTGATACATGTATATTCATATACAAAACAATTTGCTTGACATGTCAGGCGAATCGTCTAGGCGATTCAATCCCCATCTGAACCCCACTATATCTGTTCTGTGAAAAGGAGGATTTATGGAACAATTCAGGAATTTTGTCATGCGCAAAGCAGGAATTCTCACTTTGTTGCGCAAAATGAGAATTCCTACATTGCGCAAGACAATTCCGGAATAGCCCCAAGCTTGACATGTCAGGCGAATCGTCTAGGCGATTCATATTCACATCTGAACCCTACTATATCTGTTCTGTGAAAAGTAGGATTTACAGGACAATTCCGGAATTTTTTCCTGCGCAAAGCAGGAATTCTCACTTTGTTGCGCAAATTGAGAATTCCTACATTGCGCAAGACAATTCCGGAATAGCCCATGCGCAAAACTGAGAATCGGAACAAAGTTGGAATATTTTAATTTTTCTGGCTTTAATTTCTAATTTGTTGCTATTATGAATCATATTATTAAATTAACAATTATAAATTCTTAAGAAGTTCTGAAAAAAATCACATGCATTTTGAGATCATGTTTCGTGTACAGATACTTGGAAGTATAATAATTGATTGTTTGATTTGGGGTTTAACGTCCCCTTCAGCACTGTATAGGTCATTTTGGAGACGTTGCTTCGATGTTTATGGGACTTTTACCCGACATGGAGATGAAATGACATCTCAAGCCCTGCCGCCCAATGAAACCAATAGAGTTTATATGGATGAACGGTCCAAATCGCACCACATTTCCTTGGCATGCTTAGAACCTCTAAGCGGTTTACCAGTACTCGCGTGCGGTTGGTTTCAACTCTGCGTGGAAGCATCGAGCAGCCCATCTATTTCTTCAAGCCCCGCTGGGCGGGGGCGAGGAAGTTTTTTTTTTTTTTTTTTTTTTTTTTTTTTTACATTCCTTTCAAGATTATTTCACTCATATCGAGTCGATCGTTAATCAGAGGTGGGCGAAAACCGGAGTACCCGGGTAAAAACCACCTGACCTTCCGTTGCAGAACTTGGCGTCTCAGGGGGCGAGGAAATAATTGAACTAGAATGATAAATTTGTTAACATAGTTTGTTGCAATACGGAATAGGGACTCAAATCATTATGTTTGGTTTGTTCAAGATTATTTCACTCATTTCGAGATGATCATAATTAAGAGGTGGTCGAAAACCGGAGTTCCCGGAGACAAACTACATGACCTTCTGTTTCAGGACTTGGCATCTCACATCTGGCCAGATGAGAGACCTAATAATTGAGAGTCAGCGCTTGTACCATTTAGGCCATGGAGCCAAATATTATAAATAAATATTAAAAGTCAAAACAAAACGTTTTACCCAACAGTAGGTACAGAAAAGAACGGATCCAAATGTGCGTGCGCGACTTCAGCAGGTCTAAGAAAGTTGTTTTTATTTAAAGACAGTCTATAAATTTAAAGACCGACACAAATAAAATTATGAAAATGGTGTAAAACAGAAAAAAATCGCATTTTGCTATTTACAGTAACTGGGACATGATCTGTATAGAATATTCAGTAATTATGTGCAACTTGTCTTTTATTTAATCAAATTCATTCAAGCATAATTGTTGTGGTTCGAGCCTCGCTCGGGTCACATGTGAGACGCCAAGTTCTGCAACGGAAGGTCAGGTGGTTTTTCTCCGGGTACTCCGGTTTTCGCCCTGCTCTGATTAACGATTGGCTCGATATGAGTGAAATAATCTTGAAAGGGCCATAAAACCAAAACAAAAAAAAATAAATTCAAGCATAATTGAAGGTTTCTCAAAAACAGGTTTGTATTAAGATCCATGTGTTAAATTAATGTGTATAACGCGTTTATCATTTCGTCAACATACCGACCACTCGCTTCGACAGAACTAAAATCAGTAAAATGCGGGTTTTCAAATGTAAGTTTAGACAATATTAGGAGTTTACAGAGCCTTGTGATACTGTGATAAAAGCTATTAACATACTCGTGCTTGTTTAAGATACCCTGCCGAGCCCGCACCCACACACACCCAGACTGGGGTGAGAAGTATGCGCGAGGAGTGATAGATGATGTTTTAAGGAGGCGTTAATGGTAACGCCGAACAAGCCCAAACTCGTTTAATACCCTAGTGCTCTAGAAACGATGAGGCAATGAGGAGGTATTGAGAAGGAGGTATTGAGGAGGCGGTGAGGAGGTAATGAGGAGGCGGTAAGTAGGTAGTAAGGGGTAACCGGAAGGCAGCGACGGTAACCAGCGCAAGCGTGTTGTGTGCTTGTTGAAGATGTTTAAAGGGGACGGTAAGAGCAACGCCGAACATACCCAAACTCGTTTCCCAAAGTGCCCTAGAAGCGATGAGGCAATGGGGAGGTATTGAGGAGGCGGTGAGGAGGTAGTGAGGATGCTGTGAGGAGGAAGTGAGGGGTAACCGGTAGGCAGTGAGGGTAACGCGGGTTGTGTGATTGTTGTAGATGTTTTAAGGAGACGGTAAGGGCAACGCCGAACAGTGCCCTAGAAGCGATGAGGCAATGGGGAGGTAGTGAGGACCGTGTTTGGCATAAAAATTATAGGAGTTTATACAATATTGCACTCTTAACCAGCAGTAAGCTCCCGAAGAAAGGTCCCCCCACCCACCATCACCACCATCACACACAAACACAGCATCCGTAAGCCCAGACAGGGGAAAGAATGAGAAAGTGATTGAAGATGTGAGGAGAAGGCAACGAGGGCAAAGACCCAACAGCCCCAAAAGGTATGAGGAGGTAGGTAGCGGGGAGGCACCTGCGCAAGTGTGATGAAAACAAAGATAGATTTATCATCCGACAATAAAAGGAGTCAATATTACTCTCTTAAGTTTTGTTTGTTTGTATTGGAGTTTTACGGCCCAGTCAACACTATTTAGGTCATTTTTGAGCCGGTCAGTTTACCTATCAACACTTTCCTGGGCAGGCTTATACGTAAGCGGTTAACCAGTACAGTGCACATTCTTTCGCCAGAAACTGACAACTGCCCTTCTTGAATCAGCGGAAGAGACCGTAGAAAAGATTTCATGACCAATCTCCACGAAAGAATGTTGCCGACCCCGGCGGGAGTCGAACCCGCGTCCTCCTGATCACCAGTCAGACGCGCATCCGACTGAGCCACTGAGGCCGGCACTCTCTTAAGTAAGCGCACGCCAAAAAAAATGGCACGGTTTTTTTCAAAGCCTAAAATCAGACCGCGATAAAAAGTGGCGCGTTATGACGTCATCAAACATGGCTGTCCGGATATGATGACATTCCAAGATGGCCGACCGCATGTTATCCAAGATGGTGGACAGGATGTGACGTCATCCAATATGGCGGGCCGGATATGACGACAGAGGGACCAAAGTCTTAAAGACTAGATTAGATTGCCCCTCCCCCTTTTCCACCTACTTTAACGTCCACGTCAACACTGTAAAGGACAGTCTGGAGACGTTGCTTCCAATTCTGTGGGACTTTTACCCAACATTGAGATGAATTGACATCTCAAGCTCTGTCGCCCAATGAAACCAATAGGGTTTATAAGCGCCGCTTTGACTGGGCAGGCTTAGATCCTCTAGGCGGTTTACCAGTGCTCGTGTGCGGATCGGCTTCAGCTATGCGTGGAAGCATCATGCAGCCCATCTATTTCTTCAAGCCCCGATGGACGGGGGCCGAAAACGATATTTACGGACAATAAAATGCATCCAGTCTTTTACAACGCACGTTATTAATGAGATGAGGACTGAGGCAGCGTATGAGAATGTTTTATCATCTTCATGATGTCCACAGACGCCGGCCCCAATCAGTAGCTCAGTCTGATGCTCGTCTGACTGGTGATCAGGTGAACGCGTGTTCGATACCTGCCTGGGTCAGCAACATTTTTTCGTGGAGATTGATCATGAAATCTATTCTACTGTCATTTTCTCTCTCCCGCTGATTCAAGAAGGGCAGTTGTCAGTTTCTGGCGAAAGAATGTGCACTGTACTGGCTAACCGCTTACGTATAAGCCTGCCCAGGAAAGTGTGGATAGGTTAACTGGCCGGCTCAAAAATGACATAAATAGTGTTGACAGGGCTGTCAAACTCCATTAGAAAAAAAATTAAATCCACAGACTAAAAGGTCTTTAAATTTATAGACTGACTTTACATTTATAGACTGTCTTTAAATAAAACAACTTTCTTAGACCTGTTCAACGTGGCATTCCTTACTGACATTCCTATCAGCGGCGCTTTCATAATCTTCTGTAAATGCTCAATACAGTCTGATCAGTGTGGCCACCTTTTGCCCTATTACAATTTTAATAAGCATCATGTTACAAGTCTGTCACCGCCCATCGGGCTTGAAGAAATACATGATGCTTCTACGCAGAGCTGAAACCGGCCGCACACGAATACTGCTCTATATTTAGGCGACAAATAAGAAAATTATCGAACTTTTTCATCTAAAAAAAATGCTTCTTAACTCCGTTTTGAAAATCTGAATCATTTTTTTTTTTTTTTTTTTTTTTTAATTTTATTTTCGTTTTTTTTTTTTTTTTTTTTTTGTTCTACTGGTCACATTTGACCATTACCGCAGGTGTACATTACTACGGAACCCGGGAAGGGACATGATTTTTTATTTTTATTATGTTGTGCGAACAAGATAATATCTTGAGAGGACAAGATATTATCTTGTTCGGACAACATATTATCTTGTGCGGACAAGATATCATCTTGTGCGGACAAGATATGATCTTGTTCGCACAACATATTATCTTGTCCGCACAAGATATTATCTTGTTCGCACAACATATTATCTTGTTTGCACAACATAGATCTTGGGAAGTTGTGCAGACAAGATATTATCTTGTGCGGACAAGATATTATCTTGTGCGGACAAGATAATATCTTGTGCGGACAAGATAATATCTTGTGCGCACAAGATATTATCTTGTGCGCACAACTTATAAAATAAAAAAAAACATGTCCCTTCCCGGGTTCCGTACATTACATATACTCCAGGTTTTCTTGCTTTTAATTAAGAATAAGATCAACTCTAACTGTGATTTGTTGAGTAATAAATCACAGTTTGGAGGTCAGTTGTAAAGTAGACAAATCACGAACGCGTAGCGCGCGTGATTTGTCTACTTACAACTGACCGACAAACTGTGATTTATAACTCAACAAATTACAAACTAGAGCTGATCTATTTCGATTCTAACAGGCTGAAAATCGGCAATAAAGCTGTTGTTTCCTTCAAACTCTCACAACTATTCGCCATTGTTAGAAGAAATCCCGCTAAATTTATCGACTGAAACACATGGATTTATACCCTTTTCTAACGTTTTCCTTGCGAGAATATGACGTTACACCGTCTGACGTCCATGAAATCGGCCAGTGACGTCATAAATTGGTTCTTTTAAATGGCGTCACTCGTCACGCTCATCCTTGACGTGATTTGTTGTAAAACACAGTTGTTTTCCATTGCCTATATAGGCGCGCTGTGTTAGAATACTCGTTTTAGCCCATATGGGAAAGTTTTAGATTTGACCGTCCACCAAATTCTGACACTTTTTTTACCTTTGACCTCTAAGTGCAAGCTTGACCTTGGAGGTACGGATCTCGGTTTTGCGACACATCGCATTATGATGGTTAACATTTCTGCCAAGTATTTTCAAAATAGGAAAGTTATTGACCGTGTTTAAGTTTCAGACCCTTTTTTGACCTTTGACCGCTAAGTACAACCTTGGCCTTGGCAGTACGGACCTGGGTTATGTGCGCGACACGTCGTCTCCTGATGGTTAACTTTTCTTAGAAAGTTATTGACTGCTTTTAAGTTTCGGAAGGACAAACAAACGGACGGGCGCAAGAGGGAACAGTTATGGGTTTCACCACAGAAATACGGACAAGTTGACATCCCAGAATGCTGTCTATCATAGACACATTCTTATAGACACTACTGCCGGGATTTTCGCAACTCAGAACTCATCTCCGTACGTTCAGACCCACAGGTCAAGGTAAATCATGGACACCGAACTTATGCAAATAAGATGTTTGCAAACAACACCTATACCCCGCCCCCCACCCCCCCCCCACCTCTACCCCCTGGAAGTCATTAGAAAATATCGATTTATGTCGTGCAACTCGCAAGTCGATTTTTCCCCACAAGTCCGACCAGTACACATATACCCTCTCATGAAAGCTGACGGACGCGCCGACGGATGGACGGACAGCGACATGTCACCATAATACGTCCGATTTTTTTTTCAAACCGGCGTATGATAATATGTATACCCCTCTGAACACCATTTGCCTCTATATATAAGTGTTATTTACAGGGTTGGGGTGGGGTGGGAGGTGGGGGGGGGTAATTGGACAGACTTGATAACGAAATCATACAGTGTTTCTTAAGCAGCTCTGATGAAAATGTGTGATAGTTTTCTTACTTTTGTTACAAACATAGACTGTGGGTGCTCGTTAGAACCTTAATGAAAGTTGGTTCTCCTCAGACTTCAGCAAAAATATGGGCAATAATGATACCACAAACACCACGTTTCTATATAAAGTAGGGTATACACTTCATATTTTCCAGTTCTGCGGTGTATTCCTTGCTTCCAAAGGATAACCATTTTATAGAACATATTTACAGAGGTGTCCTTTACAAGGACTTCTCAACGTGATGAAAAATATAAATGTCTTCATTTGCAGTTAAAACTCAATGAGAATCGTTGGTGATGTTTGTTTGTTTTGATGTTTAACGTCCCCGTCAACACTATGTTGGTCATTTTGGAGGCGTTGTTTCCAATTTTGTGGGACTTTTACCCGACATTGAGATGAAATGACATCTCCAGCCCTGTCGCCTAATGAAACCAATAGGGTTTATAAGCATGGACGGTCCGACTCGCACCGCATTGCCTGGGCGGGCTTAGATCCTCTAAGCGGTTTACCAGTACTCGTGTGCTGGCCGGATTCAGCTCTTCGTGAAAGAATCATGCAGCCCATTTATTTCTTCAAGCCCATATGGGCGGGGCCGTAATCGTTGGTGACTGCAAGGGAAAATATTGTTTGAGCCGGGGCACAGCATTTCCTACAATTGCATGTGCGCCCAGCGAAGACTCGGATCAGCCTGCGCACCCGCGCAGTCTGATAAGAGTCTTCGTTGTGCGCTCTAAGAACAGCTGAGGGCCCAATGCTCCTTCATGCAGCAAGGGAAGTCTGACCAGACTATATGGATGCGCACGCTGATCTGGTTCTTCCCTGGGCGCAGCTGTAAATTGAAGGAAATGCTATGTTCAGCTCAATTTTCTTTTTTCGTACCTACTACGGTTACTGCGATCGGTCCACACGAGTACTGGTTAACCGCTTAGAAGGCCTTGGCCTGCACAAGCAAAGTGCTGAGAGTCGGACCGTCGTTGCATATAAACCCTATTGGTTCCATCTGTTCATTGGGTGACAGTCTGAGATCTCATTTCAACCCATAGTCGGGTAAAAGTCCCACAAAATTGGAAGCAAAGTCTCTAAAATTACCTAAATAGTGTTGACGGTGACGTAAATCTGTTAAGCCTCAAATCAAATAAACAAAACTGCGATCGATCACATTTTGACCATTTAATACTCGCAGGTGTACATTACATACACTCCAAAGCTTAAACAGCAATCATGTTCGACCCCCGCCCATCGGTGCTTGAAGAAATAGATGGGCTGCATGATGTTTCTACGCAGAGCTGAAACCGACTGCACACGAGAACACCGGTTAACCGCTAAAAGGATCTAAGCCTGCCCAGGCCAAGTCGGACCGTCCATGCTTATAAACCCTATTGGTTTCATTGGGCGACAGGCTTGAGATGTCATTTCATCTCATTGTCGGGTAAAAGTCCCACAAAATTGGAAGCAACGTCTCCAAAATGACCTGTAAAGTGTTGACTGGAACGTTAAACCTCAAAACAAACAAACAAATCATAGCAATCATGTTATTACGACAGGGATCTTTAACCAGCGCATGGGATGATTCTCTCCGCCCTGGGGCCCCGATTCAAAAGACGCTCCATTTGCTTAATTTATGGCATTGTCTCTGCAAATAATATCAAAGGACACAGAAATTTTATCACCACTGCCGGGGATCAAACCGGAGCCTCTAGCATCCCTTGCAGGCACAAAACGTTGACTCAACGTTGAACTAACGTCGAAACAACGTTTTCAACGTTGTTTCAACGTTAGTTCAACGCTGAGTGCGTGCTGGGTCAGAGGCAAGTGCACTAGCAACTGCCAGACAAATCTGATAAGAAACAATTTAGTCAACTTACAAATCGGCCCCCGCCCATAGGGGCTTGAAGAAATATATGGGCTGCATAATGCTTCCACGCAGAGCTGAATCCGGCTCGCACACTAGTACTGGTAAACCGCTTAGAGGATCTAAGCCTGTCCAGGAACCGCGGTGCGAGGCGGACCGTCCATGCTAATAAACCCTATTGGTTTCATTGGGCGACAGGGCTTGAGATGTCATTTCATCTCAATGTCGGGTAAAAGTCCCACAAAATTGGAAGCAACGTCTCCAAAATGACCTTTACAGTGTTGACGGGGACGTTAAACCTCAAATCAAACAAACAAACAAATCAACTTACAAATACACATGTCCTCCCTCATCTATAGCAAAATATCTTCAACATATGATTACACGTTCTGCATTTCTTTCTTTCTGTACTGCGCACACAGACTGAATCTTGTCTGACCATTGAAAAATACATGAACAAGAAAGCATGTATCACAAAAAAAATCATGCAACCATCGACCAATGGGATAACAAGATCAATCTATAGCTCAATCGCCTGGTCGTGAACTTCTCTCACTCACTGCCTAATGCATGGGTCTATTTAAGGCGAATGGATACACACACAAAAGGAGGTAATTCTAACATAAATGTTTACTGTTCCTAAAGGCGGAAACTTTTCTTTTAAAACGAGACGCGTTAACTAAATCCATATAATGAATAGCCTTGTTCACATTGTAAACCGCACTTTATCCACCCCCGCCCATCGGGGCTTGGAGAAATAGATTGGGCTGCACGGTGCTTCCACGCAGAGCTGAAACTGTCAGTGCGAATGAGTACTGGTTAGCCGCTTAGAAACTCTAAGCCTGCCCAGGCAATGTGGTGCGAGATAGACCTGCATACATATAAATCCTTTTGGTTTCATTGGGCGGCAGGTACCGAGATGGGCGGCAGGTATCGAGATGGGCGGCAGGTATCGAGATGCATGCATATAAATCCAATTGGTTTCATTGGGCGGCAGGTCTCGAGATGTCATTTTATCTAAATGTCGGGTAAAAGTGCCACAAACGGGCCTCCGTGGCCTAGTGGATAAGAGCGCTGACTCTTAGTCATTAGGTCTCTCACCGCCGTAGGTTCGAGCCTCGCTCGGACCACGTGTGAGACGCCAAGTTCTGCAACGGAAGGTCAGGTGGTTTTTCTCCGGGTACTCCGGTTTTCGCCCACCTCTGATTAACGATCGGCTCGATATGAGTGAAATAATCTTGAAAGGGCCGTAAAACCCAAAACCAAACCAAAAAGTGCCACAATATTGGAAGCGACATCTTTAAAATGACCTACATAGTAATGACGGGAACGTTAAACAAAAATCAATCAAAACCGCACTTTCTACATGTACATCGAAAAGTGGCAGCCCAATCTATATCTCCAAACCCCGATGGTGGCGGGTTGGGTGGAGGGCAGACGCCATTATTAACACACAGTTGTGTTAGAGTTATGTTGTCATCCAGCCCTTTCCCGAAATGACGTCCATATACAGCAATGGAGCTCTGTAGGTGCCCAGTCAAGACCGAACTCAAGTGTGCAGAAGACGTATCATCTTGTTAACCAAGTCCGTGAAATCAGCACCCCCTAATCCCACTTTACACAGAGAAAACTGGGGTTTACAGGAGTGAACATTATTTTTTTCTCATTTGTGTTCCAAGACATTGGTTGTGGGTACTCGTTAGAACCGCCTCAATGATGCGATTCTAACGAGCACCCACAACCTATGTTTGCAGTTAAAAAAAGAATAATATCATAGATTTTCATCAGTAAAGTCACCATGGTGTAGATATGAAAGAATGCACTATGCGTTCAGTGGCAGTTCTTTCTCAGAATAACATAGCAGGAAAAACAGGTGCACAATTATGATTTTTCAGTGGGAAATTTTGGCAAAATATTCACCTAAATTACATTTCCCTAGGAGATTTACTACCATTTAGCCCATTTCAATGCGATTTTGGGAAATCTCACAAAATCTTATCCGAAAATTATTCCTGCGTATCTCAAGAAAAGTCTTCATTGCTTCACTTCTAGGGACCGTAGTGGACGACCGCATAAACACCTATCCTTTGGGAGTATTTTTGCTGACTGTTAACATGGCTTTCGAAGTCAAAGGTTCTGCGAAACTCAATCAGCAATCTGGGTGGGGCCATAAATCGTGGCCAAAAACAGACTGACTTGATCATCATGGACTTCGCAACAGCCTTTGACAAGGTACCTCACAGAAGTCTATTGTATAAATTGGACTACCATGGGATATAAGTGGATCAGCTCATGGCTGTCTGGGTGCTCACAGCAAGTTTTACTTGACGACCCGGCGTCTGATTCTGTCCCTGTTTTATCTGGTGTCTCCCGAAATTCGGTCTTTGGACCCGTCCATTTCTTGGTATTTATTAATTACCTCACTGATAATATCAGGTCATCTGTCCGTTTGTTTGCTGATGTTTGTGTCGGGTATAGGAACAAAGAACATATAGTCTCTTTCTGACTGTCTTATTTTACAAGATGACCTGGATCGAAAATAGAGCTCTGCTTAAGCCGTGCTAGAGGGCGTGGCCAGTGTTTCAGTACTGGTCATGAACAATAAAACAGTCTGGTATTTGTGTTTTATTTGGTGTATTTGGTGTATTCTTTGCTTTCAAAGGATCAACTATTTAGAACTAATCGTAGAATTTATCTTCACTGCACTGTAGTGTTGTGCCATTTGGCGGCAGTAAAAGTCTCATCATAGTGCAGATTATATTTTCTGGTCCTTTGGGATCATTGAGTTCATTTAGAATCATTTTGTTTGTTTGTATTGGAGTTTAACTGTCCAGTCAACACTATTTTAGCTCATTTTTTGAGCCGGTCAGTTTACCTATCCACACTTTTCCTGGGCAGGCTTATACGTAAGCGGTGAACCAGTACAGTGCACATTCCTCCGCCAGAAATTGACAACTGCCTTTCTTAAATCAGCAGAAGAGTATTTTGAAAAACAGAGCTCTGCTTAAGCCGTGGGCCTGGCCAGTGTTGCACACATTTCAGTACTGGTCATAAACAGACTCAATAAAACTCAGTCTGCTACATTTGTTTATTTGGTGTATTCTTTGCTTCCAAAAGATCTAACTATTCAGAACTTATTTACATGTGATCCGAGGGAGGCTCAAGCCACAATGGTGAGAAGGTCTTTAAATTGGTTCTTGTATATAAAATTTAGCCATTTAGGGTTCCACCCTCTTGTTATTGTATACATCATTTTTTTCTTATTTCTGCTAAAACCAGATTGTTGGTACTCGTTAGAACCGCCTCGATGAGATGGTTCTAATAGGTACCCACAATCTATGTTTTGAGTTCTGCCCAAAAATAGTTTGTGGGTTCTTGTTTGAACTGCCTCAGTGACGCGATTTTATCAAGTACCCACACTCTATATTTTTTTAGCAGAAATATGAAAAAAATCAGAATTTTAATGGAAAAATTTGCACTTTCTTTGGTGTAAGTTATATACATTTGTATAGGTGTGTTTTCTAAAAAATCTAAACCTTCCACTTGAGTCAAAAATAATGGAAATTGTTGTTATTGTAATGCTGCATTCTATAAATAAAAATTATAGTCTAAGAGTTTTAGGTTACAAGCATTGACAGCATTTTCATTGTTAAACCTTGCTTCCTAACTGTCAGACATAATTTTCTTGATAATGTAAAAAATCCCACAGGATTTTTATCCCATCCATAAAAAAGGGACAAAAATCCTATGGGAGTCAAATTGAAAACAAAACGTATTAAATCATCAAATGATTCATGTTTTATACATAAATGGACAAAATTATTATAACTTTGTCCAAGCAAAGCAGATTTATTGGAAATTGGAAATTAGTGAAATCAAATGGGAGAAAAAAATCCCATTTTTGATTATGGGATGAAAATCCCATGGGATTGAAATTTCCCGGGATTTTTTTAAAATAGTTATATTCATGCTTAACTCACTGTAAGCTTCTCTATTTGACCTTATTATTAGAAAAGAGATGTTACACCTTGATTCCAGAGCATTTTAAAAAATAAAAAAAAAACCTGCGGGAGTTTTCTCCATAAAAGAAAAAAAAATGGCAGAAAATTCCCGCGGGAAAAATTGAAATTAGTGAACAAGCAGCCATATTTTTTCTGCATGTATTTTAATGTTAAGTAGGACCATTTTGATAATTAAAAGCAGGATTTAAAATTTTGAAGTTCTCCCATGGGGGAAAAATCCCTGATATTTTATATGATTTTTATCCCGCGGGAGTGGAAAAAAATCACATGGGATTATTTTAATCCCGCGGGATTTTCAAAAATCCCGTGGGATTTTCATCCTTTCCCTCCGGTTTGCTCTGAAACCGTTGTGTATAGCCTCACCAAATCATATAGAAATAATTTGTATAGATCTAAATTATTACCTAAATGTATTGAAAGCCATTAGACTAGGTGAGTTTGCCTAATTTCTGGGGAGCAAAAAAAAAACTGGTGGCTGTTTAAAACAGAAAACAAAAGCCACAAATTAGAAGACCGAACACAAAAAGCAAAACACATAAGACAGACCACAAAAGTAAAAATGTACCCAATTTCATTATAACACAGTTTCATATAAATTGTTTTTGGGTTTAAAACTCATGTAAATGCAAAAGTGTATAGATTATAATAGAAGAAAAAAAAAACGAAAATAAATGTGGTTCAAATGTCGTTTCCTTCACAATCTATATGAGTTTTTAATCATATTTGAACCGTGTCATAACCAAAACTTTATTAGGACCAACTGTGGTAAAATGACATTATATTATTATTAATAAACCATGGTCACTTTTCTATCCAAATAATTTTGTGATGCATCCTTGCAGTGTACTATCCAAAACATACATGTTATATCTAAATAGAATTGAAGGCAATGATCAGGTCTCGACAAAATTAACCCACAGCTCCCATCAGAGACACCAAAAGGAAAGAAATAATCAGACCCTAATGGAAACATCAATAGCGGAAAGCCAAAAGGACAGTAACTATCCCACAAAATGGCCAATTAGCTATCCAAAACAAAATAATACAAGCGATACAAACACTCAAAGACAAACCATAACAAAAATAAACGGCGACAGAAGAACTGTCTTGGAACGGTCAGTGAAACGAATTCCACTGGGCTAGTGTGTGTGTGTGTGTGTGGGGGGGGGGGGGGGGCTTAAATCGATTTTACATTGCCATAATCCTTGCCCTTACTTCCGTCGCGATTAAGACAAATAATTTGTTCAGTCCTCATAAAGGCCTCCTAACTCATCAGTGCAACATCTCCGTGAATACAAAAATCAACAACCACAGAGATGAAACAACGGACGGTGAGGACACGACAGTAAGGGACCACTGAAATATTTGAACAAAAGAAAACCAAGAGTTAGAATCCACGGATGGGCCCAACCAGAGACTTCAGTTATACTAATGAAACCTTATCATAGAATTATAACTAACAGTCTGTTATGAGCTGTTCATCGAATATAGGCATTATCCTCGTAATCTCGCATATTTGGAAAAAGGGATGGCAGTCTATTCGAAAAATTAAATGGATTTAAGATTTCTAATGTAAACAACACATTAAACCTTGTCAGACAGCTGTAAAATCGCACAAACCAATAGTTTGATTTGTTTTTTTTTTTTTTTTTTTTTTTGATTTGAGGTTTAACGTCCCTGTCAACACTGTAAAGGTCATTTTGGAGACGCTGCTTCCAATTTTGTTGGACTTTACCCGACACTGAGATGAAATCACATCTCAAGCCCTGTCGCCAAATGAAACCAATAGGGTTTATAAGCATGGATGGTCCGACTCGTGCGCACCGCTTTGCCTGGGCAGGTTTAGATCCTCTAAGTGGTTTACCAGTAGTCGTGTGCGGGTCGGATTCAGCTCTGCGTGGAAGAATCATGCAGCTATATATTTCTTCAAGCCCCGATGGGCGGGGGCCGACCAAGAGTTTGAATGTTTTTTTTTTTCTTAAAGCGTGTCCAGGATACCTTTAAGCTCGACATACATTTATAAATCCAGTGGCGTTTTAACTTCCGTTACTTGTTGTAAGGCTTATCAGCTCATTAAACTCCTCTGAACATGTTCTTTTACATTTCTTGCATGCAGATATGTCATTATTGTCAATTGGTTGGCAAAAATCCGTGTGCCGTTTGAGCTCTGTTAACAGGTACAGCACATCGCGTTTTCCTTCGGGGATATCGATGTTCTTCTGGACTCGTATTGTGTAAAGATTTCAATTTTGGCCAATTCTGTCTAGTTCTACTTGTATGATGTCCAAAAAACAAAACCTGATACATTCAACATGCATATGGTTCTCAGTATCTTTCAAGCATTTGACAAAATAACCAATGTAGTCCTTGGCGTTTCCTTATACCCAACCAAGACCATGCGTTGGTTTGATGTGCATTTTATAATAAAACTGTTTAATCCAGAAAAAGGATCTGTACCTGCGTGCCTGTTTCATCTCTGTGGTTGTTTGATTTTTGTGTTCACGGAGATGTTGCACTGATGTGTTAGGAGGCCTTCATGCGAACCGAACAAATTATTTGTCTAAATCGCGACGGAAGTAAGGGCGAGGATTGTGGCCACGTCAAATCGATTTAAGCCCCCACAGTGGAATGCGTTTCCGCTGACCGTTCCAAGGCGGTTCTTCTGTCGCGGTTTATTTTTGTTATGGTTTGCCTTTGGGTGTTTGTGTTGCTTATCTTATTTTATTTTGGATAGCCTATTGACCATTTTGTGGGAAAGTAACTGTCCTTTTGGCTTTCCGCTGTTGGTGTTGCCATTAGGGTATGTTGTTTCATGTTTGTGTGTCTTTTCCATTGGTGTCTCTGGTGGAAGCAAGCTGTATCGATTCCTGACCATTCCGTCCACTTCTATTTAACAAATACGTCTGAACATTTGATTGCCTGATTGCTAAATTGATTAATGTTTATCAACGCAGAATATACATATACAATTTGTTATAAAATATTTCAACATATGTATTAGTTTAAGATACAATGGGATTTCAAACAAATCAACTGTTTACACTGTTGAGGACAGACTGTGTTTCAAAATGTGACCTTGCCAATATAAAGGTCAGGATCAACCCATGGCCTTGTTACCACAATGCTTCTCCTTACTTTTAAAGGCAATCGGCACAGTGGTTCCAGGGAAGACAGTACGGCTGACAGCTAGTTGAACAAGTGTTATATAAGTACCAGAGAGAACAAAAAATCTGGCAGTCCCCATCAGTAAAATTACAAACAACTTCCATCAAAAAGTCATCAATTGTAAGTAAAGATCCAAGTCATATTAAGATAAACATGCCGGTCATGGCACGCGACTATAATTATCATATCAATTTTGATACTAGTGTCTTGGGAATTCCATATCCAAATTATTGTGTCAATTCATTGAAAATGTCTATGAGATGTAAGGGAAAATCATTTGATAATAAAATACCATAAATATCAGTTTTAGCTCCATGTAGTGAAAGCTTAATATGTTTGCGGTTGAATGGTTTCGTTATGTTTCAACCCTACTTTGACACCCATGATTGCTATGCAACAAAAGAGAGTAGGGTATATTCTATTGGCTAGGACTTGATAAATCGAATTAAACGGGTATATTTTAGCATGATTTTTCATAATTTAAAACTTCTTATATTACTTTTGGCCTTAAATGAATCCCCTAATGTCTCTGAAGAGATCAACTTCCTTGTAACGTTATTCCAAGCTGCAATTTCCCGGTATCATTCCAGTTACCCTGTGCACTGAAACGATATGAGTGGTCAAATGAGATTATGTCCCTTAGCGTCCTCTTCAACTGAATTCTTCAAATGCGCCTGCTCAAGCATCTAGTGGAGTTAGATGTCTACTATCTTGTCTGAGTCTTTGTCTTGTGCTATACTCCTTATGTGCGAGCATTGAAGACTCTGGCGGAACGGCACTAATGCGCAGTCACGGCCGAGCCTTCAATGTTCGCATATGCGATAAGTACCAAAATCTTATGTGCTGGCTCATATCACAGACGAGGTCTTTATTTCAGAGGCACAGAGTGTATAACTGCACTCATTTGGAAATTTATTTCACGTGTCCACAGTATGTGTCATGTACATTTTTATATATATCATGACCATGGCTGAATATGGAAAACAAACACACACACACACACACACACACACACACACACACACACACACACCAAGCTCATTCTCGGATCACACACACACACACACATACACACACACACACACACACACCAAGCTCATTCTCGGATGAACTATTGCAATAAACCTGCATAGGTACATATCCCGTCTTTTCCCGATGATCGTATAATTCATCCAGCTTTTCCGTAACGTCTTTGGAAATGCCTTTCTTCGCGCCTTACGCTATACAACACGAATAATTCAGAACACAAAAGCGAGAACTCAGAAACACAGAACTCAAAAGTAAAAATACATAATACACAAGTCAAGAAGTTTAAAGTCAGAATACCATTACACATAACACAATGTCACATATAGGCTTCCGTAGTTTGTGCCTGATGTTCTATGTATGGTCAGGCACACCGGAGACTAACTGTTGGTTTTCATTTGCTCCAGCAGTTCAGTTTTTTCATGCTGTCGAGTCCTGATCGTTGTTGCATCTCTGTATTCTTCTTTAGGCGATTCTATTCCTCGATGAGGCAATTCTATCAAAAGTCTGTAACATTTGTTTCTTGGAGTATTAAATTACAAGAATGGATTCGTATTGGGCATTTCCAACCCGAGGAAAGCCCAATCCGCTCGATAGCGAGGCTTAGCCATGGGCTTAGAAATCATTCCATTGAAATTGTCGTCATAACGAGTTTTGCCTTTATAACGAATGTCGTTATAACGTGGGACCTCTGTATGTTCGTCTTGACTTTAAGCATGTTTTGTTCGAGGAAATGTTTGGGCTTACAGGAACAAACAAGAAAAAAACAGGATGTACTTTGAAGTGACGCGTTTCATTTTTATAGCATTAACAGTAATGAACAGCACTCAAAGTTAGCTAGACTCTATTTGTGTATTGTCAGTTTAATAAATCAATTCAACCATGGGGCCATGCTCTCTATAACAATATCAAACATTTCATTTTAGCTTTCTAGATTGGTAATCCTGATGCGTTTGCTAATATCTCACGCAGGACAGATGAGACTTCATGCTATTTCTTTGAATGAAACACTGCATCATAGAAGTGAGAAGTTAGTCTCTTTTGGTTTATTAACCATTTTAACCCAGTAGGCTGGTACAAATATTTTTGCAAACAGTGTAGACCCTGTTGCGACGGCTCCTTAGGAGCCGTCGCAACAGGGTCTACCCTATTTGCCATTCTAAGCATGATTTCGACTCAAACACCTTTTCGACAACAATGAATATGTCCTTATTGGGTGATGGAAAGAACCACTCCTGAGAGTCAAGGGTGAAAGGGATTAGACGATGAAATGTAAATAACTAGATTACAAAAATGTCACCACTGAAAATGACAAAGTTTGCAAAACGATAGGCGTTCGTTGTTGAACGAAAGTATAAAAAAGAACTACTGACAGAAATACGAAAGTTTTATTCTTTAACTTAATTTGTCATACATATGTCTTCGATAAACGTTTGATTTCGCCTCTATATAATTTCACGAGAAGCATAACAGCATGTCGCCAATAATGCAGCTTCTGACATGCAAGATAGACCTCTGAAACTTGCATAGAATATAGCTCTTGTAATGATAATTATGTGTGAGAAATTCCATTAGAGAAGGTCAAATACTCTAGAAAAATATGGTCAAGATTAAAGTTTTTGGTTAAATTTTCGAAAAATAGGTCAAAGTTCAAAGGTCAACGCGTCAATCAATAATACAGTTATGGCCCTCAGTCAGAATGTAGCTTTTTTGATGGTAAATACTATGTGTATGCTAGGTCAAATACTTGTGAAGTTATAGCCAATGTGTGTGTGTTTTTGTGTTTTTTTGTTTTTTTTTGGGGGGGGGGGGGGGTGTTGTTGTTGTTGTTTTTGGGAGCGACAGCAACGACGACAACAACAACAACACAGGCGCCGGAGAGACTATGGTAGATCTAAAGACGGACGAGCTAAACATTGCATCACGAAAACACACCTATATAATTTTGACTACCTTTAACACCACTTTTATCTGGTAAAAAAGGGTTTAGAGGGGTGAACCTTATCTTTCTTATTTCTGCTCTAAAATATAGATTGTGGGTACTCGTTAGAGCCGCCTCGATGAGGCCGTTATAACGAGTACCCACAATCTATATTTTGAGCAGAAATAAGAAAAATATCACAATTTTTCATCTTAAAATTTTCATTTTTTTTTCGGCGATAAAGTTTACAATGTATTTGAATGGCGTGTTTTCGTAATTGTATACTGAGAAACGCGGAAAACCATAGAACACATGATACAAGTTAAACCAGGGGTGACAACCTACGTCATAGCAGAGATGTCGTACCCATTTCAGAAGCGGCCATATTGATATAAATAGGGTAAATAAAATGCTTCAAACTAGATTTGTACATTACGAGTCTTCAGAAAACATACTTCAGCTGGTAACGAACAATGTTTGCATCCCATCAGTGAGCTAATTCCAAGTAGAAACATTGAAAAGTCTACGATAGCTTCGCCACAATATTTGATTCGGCGCTGTAAACAATGATAGTTCCGACATCATTGCCAAATCAGCTTGCGTCGAATTATTTAAAGACAGGGCCACATTTCTGGGACAGATATCAGAATGTTTGATTCTTTGATGATCTAATGCACCGACTGCGCCTACTTGTGACAAATGCCTTTTGTGTAGTAAACGCCGGCAAACTTACGAATGGTTATGACGTCACTGCTCTGACGTAGGTTGTTCCCCTGTAAACTTCAACTTGATTTTAAAGCCTTATTATTTATAAATTAGCCGTTTTCTCATTTTCAGGGTAATCCATATGTGTATTT
Source organism: Lucinisca nassula (assembly GCA_963580285.1). NCBI lineage: Eukaryota > Metazoa > Mollusca > Bivalvia > Lucinida > Lucinidae > Lucinisca > Lucinisca nassula. The sequence continues at coordinate 114,600,381 of OY757015.1, read as the reverse complement.
AACCTTGTCATCTTAAAAAATTGCTATTTCTTTATTTTGTTTGTTTGATTCTAGGTTAAACGTTCCCGTCAACGCTGAATATGTCATTTTGGAGACGTTGCTTCCAATTTTATGGGACTTTTACCCGATATTAAGATGAAATGACATATCAAGTCCTGCCGCCCAATGAAACCAATAGGTTTATAAGCAAGGACATTCCGACTCACACCGCTTTGCCTGGGCAGGCTTAGATCCTCTAAGCGGGGTACCAGTACTCGTGTGCAGTCGGTTTCAGCTCTGCGTGCGGAAGCATCATGCAGCCCATCTATTTCTACAAGCCCCGATGGGCGGGGTCCGTGCTATTTCTTTTAAGTATACTATTTAAGTTCACAGACGCTGAATTGTGAGTTATATGTATACACTAGCCATTATGATGTTCTCTTGTCGATGACAATTGATTGCAAATACATGTAGCCATTTTAACTTTTTTGGCTTGTGACAGGTAACTGTAAAAAGCCATTTTATTGTTTTAAGGCCAGTGACACCCACTGTAACGGTGTTGACTTTAAACAGTCATTTCAACGTTTTTGGCTATTCAAAATGGACTGCACTAGGCCTCTTCCATATTTGTTTTCATTCCACAAATGTAAATGTCTGTCGTAGAAACCCATCACGGGAACAAGTCCGTGAAATGAAGACCCCCCTAAACCCCACCTTATATAGAGAAAACTGGGGTTTATAGGGGTATACATTTTTTTCTTATTTCTGCTCCAAGACATAGGTTGTGGGTACTCGTAAGAACCGCCTCAATGAGGCGGTTCTAACGAGCACCCACAACCTATGTTTGGAGTAAAAATAAGAAAAATATCATAATTTTTCATGAGAAAATTCACCATTTTGGAGATATGAAAGAATGCACTATTTCGCACGGACGTGTTATCGTAATGTACAATTCTTTTTGAGTGGACATCTACATCCTTTACATAGAAGACATCTAACAAGGCAAAATACATCTTATTTAATTTCCCGCACAAATTTCATTACAAACACTGGCCAATTTACAACCAAATGTGGCATTTTCGTATCAAAATTGATTCATCGAGTTGTGTGAGACGTTATTGCTTGAATGCCAAGCGAACCAAAATCAGCACTACATGACAAAAGAATTGCTGTAGGGTTCAAAATTAAACAGAACAGGCAAAACGCGCATACAAAATTAGGCATGGAAGCCGCAACTTATATACTTAATGCTTCCATTGTCTGTTCATATCATGGGATCACCGCCTATTTAATATGACCAATGAGACCGTCTTAACTTCGTGTATAATGTAAGCACGTTTTGCTTTACATGCATTCTGTGTCGACCTGGGAAGATTACATTTCACAATATCGGTTGATCTTTTGTAAGATTGATGTATACTTTTTATTAAGGACTTGCTTTTTCGCGCTTTTGAACATTTATTACGCATGTAATAAAATGTTCAAAATTTATCTCAATGAATCTGTCAACAAGATAAACGCGTCTTAGAAATCAGCGAAATTTCCAAGTAAATTGCACATTCATTAAGATCGTTAGTTCTTTCGAGAACAGAATGTTGCAACTAATAAATAGCGCCTAGAACCTAAATGAATCACATAAATTTTCTTTTGCTGACAATGCGTTAGTCTAATAACGTTCCCAGAATATGCATTATATAGAATATGTGATGTTTAAATTCGGGATGATTCCATTCTCTTCGACATCAGTTAAGTGGTAATTTAAAAGTGATGGCAATAACCAGGAATCGATACATTTGTCTCACACCTCCCATCCAAAACACAAAAAACGGAAAGAACAAGTTCGTGAAATGAACACCACCCCACTTAAGCCAACTTTATATAGAGAAAACTGGGGTTTACGGGGTTATACATGATTTTCCTTTTTTCTGCTCCAAGACATATGTTGTGGGTACTCGTTAGAACCGCCTTGATGAGGCGGTTCTAACGAGTACCCACAATCTATGTTGTAGGCATTTCTAAGAAAATTATCACAAGATTTTATCAGAAAAATAGCCGATTTTGAGATATGAAAGAATGCAGTATGTCACACGGATGTAATATCGTAATGCTTCGCCATAGTGAAAAGGTCACACGCGCAAAGACAAAATAACAATTACTTTCCCACAGAATGGCCATGCAAGCATATAGTGACAACCTTGATTCATTAATATTTTGGACAGACACTTCAGCCTAGTATAAATTCTTTTCAATGAGCATAATTTACGTTTATAGTCACTGCTTTTCCTCGGGCCAGAGTGGTCACTGAGTCTGAGACACGACCAGCCGGAGTGCTATTCAAGAGGGAAAGTAAACCGATTAATCGTGATTGGGTTAATTACCATGCATGCAGTCTGTAGTATTACATTTATATTGCACCCAATCTTTTTATATCGAAGGATGTTTTTTTGAAAACGGGTAAGGAAATCATTTCAAGCACATATTTTTTTTCTGAATTTATACACTAAGTCAGCATAGAATTAAGGTTCCGACAGGTCTTGGTACAAAAGCGAGTGAGTGAGTGTTTGAATTTTACGTCCCACCAGCAGCTAAGGTCATGCGGAGACGGGACCTCGGTTTAAAGACTCATCCGAAAGTCTAGAGAAGCCCGGGATCGATCCTGCGATCCCTGGTTTACAAGGCGAGTAGCGTAACCACTACAACACGGAGGCTTCTATAAGGTACAAAAGGGATGTAAAACAAAAGTAAAGGAAATGATCAGAAATCAATGCCTCCACCTCCAACCCCCACTTAAGACACCAAAGGGAAAGAAACAGAAAATATAAAACAACTTTTCCATAATGAAACTTGAAAAGGGAAACGATCAGGAACTGATACAGTCAGATCCCAAATCCATCCCCCAACAATATCACAAGGGAACCCGTCACAAGTGGAAAGGAAAACGGACACATAACGAAAACACGCCTATGTAATTCTGACACCCTTGAACCCCACTTTTATATAGTAAAACTGGGGTTTACAGGGGTAAGTCTTATTTTTCTTATTTCTGCTTTAAAATAAAGATTGTGGGTACTCGTTAGAACCGCCTCGATGAGGTGGTTCTAACGAGTACCCACAATCTAAATTTGGAGCAGAAATGAGTAAAATATCACAATTTTTCACCTAAAAATTTTCGTTTTTCAGCGGTAAAGTTTACAATGTATTTGTAAATGCGTGTTTTGTGATGATTTACTTTCCTACAAAATGTCCAGACGTCTATCCAAAGTATAAAGATATAAGCAATACAAACATGCAAAGACGAACTATAACAATCATTAACCACAAAAGAGGAACCGGCTTTGAAAGGTTTTCATTAGGAGGGGGTGCTTAAATCGATTCTGTGCGGTCGGTCACACTCCTCGTGGTTTAGACAAAAAAAACATACCTTTGGTAGTCTGTATAAAAGACCGTGACATTATGATAACTCACCCGTGCCACATAGTGCATTTTTCATATCTCCAAAAAGGCTACTTTTCTGATGAAAATCCGTGATATTTTTCTTATAAATGCTCAAAACATAGTTTGTGGGTGCTCGTTAGAACCGCTCCATTGATGTGGTTCTAACGAGTACCCACAGCCTATCTCATGGAGAAGAAATAAGAACAATATTTTATACCCCCGTAAACCCCAGTTTAAAGATAAAAGATAACGACAAAGAAGCTTTATTTGATCTAAATAACATAAGCTCTGAAGAGCTTTTATCGCGACAAACAATGTATCCTTTAACAAATACTTACCTGCCTTCATTTATTTTCCTAGGACTACCCCTGATAATGCGAGCGTCTGCCAAGGGAGCTCCTAGTGCCATTGTGTTTTTCTTTATATTTTTTTTCCAAAATTTTATATAGCACAACTGGGGTTTACGGGGGTTAAGCTTATTTTTTTTATCTTATTTCTGCTCAAAAACATAGATTGTGGGTACTTTTTAGAACCGAGGCGGTTCTAACGAGTACCCACAATCTATGTCTTGTGCAGAAATAAGAAAAATATCTCAATTTTTCATCTGAAACCGCGGTAAAATTTACAATGTATTTGAATAAGCGTGTTTTCGTAATCAGACAGCTGGGAAGCACTTTACACTAAAGCAGGGCACTTCCATTGCAGTTCTGCATGAAGTGTTCTGCCTTGCGAAAACTTTATCCAGGACTGCATTGACTCTTTTGATTTTGGCACTACATGCATCTACTATTTTCAGCTTCTGCGCACTTGGTCCAAATGAATATTCATATCTATCAAAAAACTTGTTCAAGACTGTTAGTTCTGAAGGCAATAGTTGGAAGGTTGGACAAAGCACTCTTGGTTTGTCACATTCTGTGCATTTAAGAGATTTTTAGACAGTCTTGGCTGTTTGTGCAGTAGGTGCAAAAGGAATCTGATGACCCAAACTGGCTTTCTCTTTGTGGGAAGGTCTGTGCTCTTCTGTCGTCTCAGTCCCATAAATATCCCCAAAAGATTTGTAATGGCCATCCTGTCCTGAAATGATAAGTACAAAAAGATATACAGACAAATAAAACGCCTGGTGTTGAGTACACAAGTAATTCAGCAAATAGATCAACTCACAAGGGAGGCTACTCTTTCACAGAATAATGACTGCCTACCTTACCAAAGGGCAAGCATTTGTTCCATTCTAACGTTTAAGAGTAGCACCCATTTGGGAAAGGAGTCAGATACTAGGAAAGGTAACTTTCTTTTTCCAAAAGTTTTCTCCATTTTAAAATGATGGCTAAACTATCAATAGGTTTTCATTCAGCTGAAGCCATTGGCTATGTCCTATTTTGTCTGGAAACACATCAATATGGACGTCGAAAGAAGACGAGTGAGAAATTACTGGAAACATCTGCAAGTGTGCTGTATACGGAGCTTGGCTTGGGATGCATGAAGATTCACAAAATTGAAATCATTTAGATATTATGGTATAAACCGAACCTGGAACAGGATCTGGAACTCTGTGCAACTGACTGCATATGTCTCTAGGTAGTCGTGGCTTCCTGCAGATTCCACAACAATCAACTCCACACTTTTTGATGCAGAAGAGCTGAAGAAGTAGGGGCTTCTGGTGGTACAATGGTCAAACAGAGCCACCAAGTCTGGTCTGCAAATATTTAAAACAGTCTATCACCTGTATGATAACACACCGGCAACAAAACGCAATATTCATGGATCTAGATCGTATTCATTTAGAGCCAAATGAAAGTACCATGTGACAATGTAACTTTTAATTCTGAATGAAATATAAGGAGACCATTAAAAGCTTATATCATGAAATATTAAAGAGAACCAGCCTGTCACCATTATATGCATATCATATATCCACCACCAAGAATAAGACAAATTTATAACTAGAAAGCTACACACCTAAACATCCCAGCACCACTGGCTCATTTATTGTATTTACTCTAAAAGTTTGGATACTCTCTCTCTCTCTCTCTCTCTCTCTCTCTCTCTCTCTCTCTCTCTCTCTCTCTCTCTCTCATATTTTTAACAAGCCAATTTTAGATGATATATTTTAAGTGGCAACATTTCAGTACCTTATTAGACTGGCCAGCCTTATTTGGATCTGAACTGTTTGCAAAGCCACTTTTAATCACGATTTCAGAAGTTGTAGGGTAAACAGGATACTCTGATACTTACTTTAAAATCTGATGACTCTGAAAACATTTTTACATACATATGACTTCATATTGTTACAAAAAACTTATAATTCTTGGGTCTCATAAATTAATTTCCAACTTGGTCAGTACTCCGCAGGAAGAATCTGCTGTCTACTACCAGTCCGATGGAAAATGATTATAATTTTCTGCGGCCGAGTTTAACTCTTATCATGCTGTTCACGACAACCCCTATCTTTGGAAACAGTGTAGATCCAGATCAGATGGCTTCTGAAGAAGCCATCTGATCAGGATCTACACTGTTTGACATTAAGTTTATGGCTTTGTAAAAATAAATTACATGAAGTAATCTGATTGGTTCAAAGTCAGAAATGGGTGTGGCTAAACTGAATATTCAGCAAGAGAAGGGTTAATATCCCATTAATAACTAAGAGTTTAGAATTTTGCCTAATTTAAAGTATATTTTTCTAGTATTTACAACTATTATCTTCACAAAAACAAGATGGTACTTTTTTGCCTAACAGGTCCGAAACTTCTATCTCACTCTGGAACTTATCACCACAAAAAGACCCTCTCTTCTATCTCTCACTGCCTTATATATGAGTAAAATGGACCAGGACTCTTGATTGTTGATCATGCTACTCTATCATAATCATTGATCACGATCCACAATCTTGATCAATGATCACAGGCCCCTATCACGATCACCGAACACGAGCCTACATCATGATTACTTATCAAAGACAGCTAATGATGAGCCCTGATCTTGATTACTGATCATGTACCTTAAAATGCCAATTTTCATGCATTAGTTAGAAGCACAAAGTAGAAGTAAAACAAAGATCAGGAATTTATACAATTAACTTACTCCACCCATAAAAGACACCAAAGGGAAAGAAATACAAACATTAAGCGACCAGACCATAATGGAAACCTAAACAAAGGAAGGCCATAAGGACAGTTACTTTCCCACAAAATGGCCATATGGCCATCCAAAACCAAAAGACACAAGTGATACACACAGTAAGTAACAAACAACATAAATAAATCGCCACAGAAGAGCCGCCTTGGAACGGTCAGTGGAAGATTTCCACTGGGGGGGGGGGGGCTTAAATCGATTTTACGTGGCCACTAAGTCATTTTCTTCAAGCTTAAAGTATCTTTGATTTTTACCATATAATTACCAAAACATAATGCAATGAGTTCTATTCATTTCATAACTATATACTGGTAGTTAAACTAAAATTCTAGAAAAGAACTATGAACATTTAACAGCTATATAAATTGTGAGCTGTGGCAGAGCCAACAACTTAGGGTACCCGATCTATGGACTAATTTGTCCTACCAAATAAAGCGAAACATTCTTAGGACTCTGATGAATATTTCACCTCATGAAACGAAGCGTTCTATTTGCCTTAGTACACATGTTGATAATATGTACTGAACCGAAAAAGAAACGCAACTCCAAATATAAATGCGAGTATTTGCAGTAATAATCATGTTTGCAGAAAATCGATTTAATGACGCAATAATATAATCATTCATGAATGTAACTACCATAGAGAGTTCAATTTCCAGTGAGAATATTTGGAACACAAATCCGATTTGTCATAGAGGTAGTCATTTCACAAGTTCAAAACAAGCAGTTAATTGCGAGTATGTCCTTCGTTAACATTCAGTCCTGCACGCACACGCCTCGTCATGGACAGGATTAAACGATTGATCTCTGCCTGGGGAATAGCATTCCACTCCTGTATGAGCGCGAGACGCAAGGCTTGACGCGTTGTTGGCGGCTGGGGGCGGTTACGTACGCGCCTATCCAAGACGTCCCACAAATGTTCTTTGGAGATCTGGACTTTACGGAGGCCAGTGCATTACGTCAACGTTGTTTTGCTGAAGAAACGCCATGCTGAGCCCTGCTACATGCGCCCGAGCGTTATCCTGTTGAAACGTATGTTGTGCTGTCGTACATATGGAACAACTACCGGTCGTAAAACGACGTCCACGTAACGCTGAGCCGTCAAAGACCCATCAATGAATACCAGGGACGTTCTATGACCATAAGATGTGCCAGCCCAGACCATCAAGCCACCGCCTCCAAATCGATCATGTTCAACCAAACAATTGTCACGATAACGCTCTCCGTCACGCCTATACACACGTTGACGGCCGTCAGCTCTGTACAACAAGTACCTGGACTCGTCGGGAAACATTACGTTACGCCACTGACGAAGGGGAAACAGGTTTGGCCTATGTTGTGTGAGCACCGCCATTCTAACCTGACGTCATGGTGGTGTTAATAGCATACCAACGTACGGACTACGAGGACTTAAGCCAAACTCACGAAGGCAATTCCTGACAAGATCTGCACTTATATGATTGTTGTGCGTTCCTGGTGTCACCCGAGACGTCTCGACGGCTGTACGGAACCGATTACGAAGGTGGGTTAGACAGATGTATAGGTCCTGTCGACGTGTCGTGACGCGTGAACGTCCACATCTGGGCCTGTTATTTGTCGTTCCTGTTTGACGTAGACGCTGGTACAAGCGAATTATCGTCGATTTACTCACTTGGAAGTTCCTGGCGATGACAGCCTGAGACGTCCCACGTAGAAGCATTTGGACCGCAACGTTACGTTGATCTTGCGTCAAACGTACCATATTCCGTAGAGAAATTTTACCGGACTTTTGAAACCTAAACTCCAGTTAACACAATATGCCAATATGATGAGGTTACTGTATGCATTTAATCTACTGCACGAGGAAATGTTGAAAACAACGAATTGCCAAGTCGAGCGTTAAACTGTACAGATATCGCCCAAATGTTTTCTGCATAAGAAAGTTTAAAAAGAATTAAAGTAAATCAGTCTGATCAGGGTTTACACTGTTTACTTACAGTATAGAAATATAAGGGTTTAGGGACCTAGCCTAAAACCCCGTTCAGGACCATTTTTTCAGCCTACACCCTGAAACATTTGACCTACATCACGAAAACACGCCTATATAATTTTGACCCCCTTGGACCCCACTTTTATATAGTAAAACTGGGGTTTCCGGGGGTATACCTTATTTTTCTTATTTCTGCTCGCAAATATAGAATGTGGGTACTCGTTAGAACCGCCTCTATGAGGCGGTTCTAACGAGTGCCTACAATCTATATTTGGAGCAAAAATAAGAAAAATATCACCATTTTTCATCATTAAATTTTCATTTTTCGGCGATAAATGTGGCAATGTATTTGTATAGGCGTGTTTGCGTAATGTAGCAGTGCTGTCAGTGTTTTTATATCACATAGGTATGGTCGTATCTGCTGTTTCATTTCTAACATTACGAAAACACGCATAAAAATACATTGTAAGCTTAACCGCCGAAAAAAAGAAAAATTCCAGGTGAAAAATTGTGATATTTTTCTTATTTCTGCTCAAAATATGGATTGTGGGTACTCGTTAGAACCGCCGCATCGAGGTGGTTCTAGCGAGTTCGCACAGTCTATATTTTAGAGCAGAAATAAGAAAAATAAGGTATACCCCTGTAAACCCTAGGCTTACTATATAAAAGTGGGGTTCAACGGGGTCAAAATTATATAGGCGTGTTGTCGTGGTGAAATCAACAATGAAACATCAGGCCAAAGTTTGCAATGAATCCCAGTGCTCTGAATCACAAGATGTCAAGGCAAGCTTACATCTAGAATCTACGCCAACCACACGTTCTAAGCATAACTCTTATCAAAACAGTAACCCATGCTTAAACATCATTTTCAGACAAATGAATATCAGCTATGCTGATAACGAATATCGCAGCTAATCGCACTGCAAGAAAATGCGGGTTAATCGGACAGTTGAAATTATTCTAGTACCTGAAAAAATGTTGAATAATTTTGATACTAAACTATCAGTTGGGAACATAGGGGCTTAAATCATGAAAAAAATGCAAAAAAAAAAAAAAAAATTGTAGCATAAAATACCAAAAAAAAAAAAAAAAAAAAAAAAAAAAAAATTTTTTTTTTTTTTTTAATTTTTTCATGATTCAAGCCCCTATGGTTGGGAATTGGGAAATGGTGATAAATAATTGATTTATAATTGCGCTTAGTTAGAAAACAGGTAAAGTTCTCTCGAGAAAAATGACAAGCAAATATTTAACGTTCCCGGCAAGCTAGAAGGACAAAAAAGTGATTTAACCCTTGTCCTGCTGAATATTTATATATGCCACACCCACTACCGATTATCAACCAATCAGATTACTTGATGCGAATTATTGCAACAAATTCATAATCTGAATGGCAAACAATGTAGATCCTGATCAGATGGCTTCGTCAGAAGCCATCTGATCTGGATCTACATTGTTTCGAAGATAAGGCATATCCGGGATTAGCAGGACAAGGGTTTACATTGGATGTTGTATTCCTGTGGAGACAACGCTAGTTTGTGGTTCCAAATCGAGGCAAGTATGAATGGACATATATAATACCTTTCAAATGACAGATTTCCCAATACTTGATTGGAAAACGAACTGAATTTCAAAGAGGATTTTACTTCGGATGGTGAAGCAGCTAACTGATGTTGAGAGGACAGTGATTGCAGCTTCCGATTTGACAGAATGTACGTTGTTTTAAGTTTCCCTATATAAAACAAGCGAGCCCCGAGGCTGGGACGTTATTGACCCCAAGGCTATAATTTGTCAAACTTTGGTAAAGGTCCACTAGAAAAAGCTGCATATAAAATATCAAATATCTGGGCCTTCCGGCTTTAGACAAGAAGTTTTTCCTGTATAAGTCTATGTAACACCATTAGGAAAACATATCCATGTGGAATAATGGTGTCTAACATAGTGTCAGAAATGATAAACATTTGGTAAAATTGTAATATATTTTTATTTCTTCTTTCAACATACAGTCGAATTTCAATGGCTCCAACACCTTTGGGACCATGAAAATCTGTTCGAGACAGGGGTAGTTCGAGCCACTGAGGGCTACTACCAGGAGGCATAACGACATACTTCAGGACATCTTTTTATGTGTTCTATAATGAAAAATGTATGCTGTGTGTACTCATTAGAATCGCCTCATCGAGGCGATTCTAATGAGTACACACAACATACATTTGCAAGATAAAAGACGAAAATACCCTAATTTTTACTCTCCATATTTCTTACGTACAGAAATTCCCTAGGGACTCAAGAACGGGTTCGACCGAGCCATCGGTGTTCGAGCCATCGAAGTTCGACTGTATATTGTGGGTACCCTCAATCTATGTTTTTGAGACAAAATAAGGCAGTTTATGTATACATGTACCCTGAAACCTTACTTTTCTCTATATAAAGGGGAGTTTAGAGATGTCTTCGTTTCACGGACTTGTTATCGTGATGATTTGGCCCCGGAGCGGGGTCATTTTTTTACCCCAGGACTATAATTTGAACAATCTTAGCAGAGCCCCACTAGATAAAGGTGCGTACCAAATATCGAATGCCTGAGCCTTGTGGCTTCAGACAAAACGGCTTTTATAGGATTCCCTATATAAGTCTATGTAAAACATGTGGGCCCTTGGGGCGGGGCCATTTGGGCCCAATGGTTATAATTTGAACGATCTTGCTAGATGTTCACTTACATGAAGCTGCATACCGAATCTCAAAGACCCGGGCGTTTTGGCTTCAGACCAGAAGATTTCTATAGGGTTTCCCTTTATAGTCTATGTACAAATGTGGGCCCCTCGGCGTGGACATTTTTGGCACCAGGGCTATAATTTGAAAAACTTGGCAGGGGGTTACTAGAAAAGACTGTGTGCCAAATATTAAAGGCCTGGACTTTCTGGTTTCGTTCAAGAAGATTTGTACAGGTTTTCCCTATACAAGTCCATATAAAAACAAGTGGACCCTGGGCGGGGCCACTTTTGGCCCCAGGTCTATAAGTTGAACAATCTTTGTAGTGGTCAACGAAAGGAAGCTTCATACCAAATATCAAAGACCTGTGCTTTCTGGTTTTAGACGACAATAATTTTAAAAAGGATCACCCAAAGATCATTTCTGCCAAAATTATTCGGAATCTTTTGAGCGGCTTAGATGTTGTTTGGAGAAGTTGTGAACGGACAGACGGACGACGACGTCAACGGTCGTTGTCCAATCACAATAGCTCCACATTAGCCTTCCGCTCAGGTGAGCTAATAGGGGAAATAATGAACAGTCCAATAAACAACCAAATTAGGCTTTTAAGGAGTTTTCATTACATTACGAAAACACGCCTATACAAATACAATGCAAATTTTACCGCCGACATATCAAGAATTTGAAGATGAAAAAAAAGATATTTTTCTTATTTCTGCTCTAAACATAGATTGTGGGCACTCGTTAGAACCGCCTCATCGAGGCGGTTCTAACGAGTACCCACAACCTATGTTTTCGAACAATTGACGCTTATGACCCACAAACAGGGTTGATGCGTCGTTAAACACGAAATCATCATCATCATGTTTTAGAACAGAAATAAGAAAAATAAAGTTTACCCTTGATAACCTCAGTTTTACTATATAAAATTGGGGTTCCAGGGGGTCAAAATTATATAGGCCTGTTTTCGTAATGACATAGACTTGTTAATCTGTTGAATCAGATTTTTGCGGGTGTGCAGGCCGATCTGAATTTCTATCGGGAGCACTTGGCAGAATACACATTATGGTAGTTTGATGTCGCTTAAATGTTACAAATCAGCGAAACACTTCCGATTAACTGCAACAAACGTGGTAATTGCCAAGAACAGGCAACATGTATACCTTTCACATCTATGGAATGGAAAGCGTCGGGCATTCAGTTTGATTGCATAGTCTCGACTATCTGACTGCTTAACTGAAGCCATTACTGTGTCATTAGACGCATACATGTATCTGATAAAATCGACTTTCGCAATATATCATTTTCTTGAAGCAATCATTAAAACTTGTTTTCGGTTATTTTCACTTTGTTTTATACATAAAATGTACCTTAATACCGAAAATAATAATCGCTTGCGAAGTTTGTTTCAAAACAACAACTATAAAATAATAACAATTATAATGTATGAGAATTCTAAGTCCTGAGCATTACGAAACACGCCTATAGAAATACAGAGTACATTTTATCGCCGAAAAAATGTAGATTTTAAGATGAAAAATTGTGATATTTTTCTTATTTCTGCTCAAAATATAGATTGTTGGTACACGTTAGAACCGCCTCATCGAGGCGGTTCTAGCGAGTACCCACAATCTATATTTTAGAGCAGAAATAATAAGAATAAGGTTTACCCCTATAAACTCCAATTTTACTATATAAAAGTGGGGTTCAAGGGGGTCAAAATTATATAGGCGTGTTTTCGTGATGGACTATACCGAAAGTTCCGTGTGAATGTTGTTATTCAATTATGGGTATACAAGTGCCACCTGTTCAAAATCAGCCCAAGACTTTTCGGTTCCCACAACGTACATTCGATGAGGCGGTTCTAACGTGTACCCACACGTCACAATCTATATTCTAAGCAGAAATGAGAAAAATATCACAATTTATCATCTTAAAATTTTCGTGTTTTTTCGGTAATATAATTTGCAATGTATTTGGATAGGCTTGTTTTCGTAATGACAAAAATAATTATAATAATAATAATAATAATAATAATAATAATAATAATAATAATAATAATACAAAAACGAGGGATCGAAATAGTTGTTAAAGATCTTCAGTCAGGTTTGTTCTGTTTCGTATTTAACTAGCAAAACTTCGTGACGAAAACGACTGAAATTTGCCCCAAAACGCATCAAAAATGCATTTATAGCGCACATAGAGACGCCATAGATCAAAAATATTCTTGGGGAAGGTCGCCCGAACCCCGACCCCTTACGAGAGGCGGACCCCCCCCCCCCCCCACACACACACACACACACTCTCGAGCTCTCCCCATCTCGTGCCTTCGGAACGTGCTGCTATCTCCGCCGGACCAATATTCGCTACACGGCGACGGGCCTGATTTTGATTTAGAAATAATCTGAAGAGCTGAAAATTTATGAACTGATTGGGGATAATGTTTTTACTGTATAAGGGTTTTTTAAAGTATTTGTCCTGGATGTCATTTCTATTTTAACATATAATTCACTTGCCTTCTTTTTCACTACATTTCTATCTATGAGGAAGTTCGATCAACATTACGATAATACACCCGTGCGACATAGTGTATTTTTCCCATCTCCAAAATGGCTACTTTTCTGATGAAAATCCGCGATATTTTCCTTATTTATACTGCAAACATAGGTTATGGGTGCTCGTTAGAACCGCCTCAATGAGGCGGTTCTAACGAGTACCAGTAACCTATGTCTTGGAGCAGAAATAAGAAAAATAATGTGTACCCCCGTAAACCCGTTTTCTCTATATAAAGTGGGGTTCCAGGGGGGTGTTCATTTCACGGACTTGGTCACGTGATGAGTTTAATTTAGCTTGGTTGCTGTTACTTTTACTGTACTCGCCCAATGTCATTATAACAACAATTCAATGCCTACGAAAGAAATTACTGGCTCTAGTGTTCTGCAGTGCTTTAGGGAAAACTTGGAACCAGTCAATCATGGTTCGAACCAACCTATCATCGTTTGTTGAACCGTGGAAACTAAACTGACGTTATTTCCTCTAACCAAATACAGTTCAATCTTGGTTTACATCACGTGAACAAGTCCGTGAAATGAACACCCCCCTAAACCCCAGTGTGTATAGAGACAACTGGGGTTTAAGGGGGTAACTATCATTTTTCTTATTTTTACCCCCTGGCATAGGTTGTGGGTACTCGTTAGAACCGCCTCATTGAGGCGGTTCTAACGAGCACCCACAATCTATGTTTGTAGTATTTATAAGAAAAATATCACAGATTTTAATCAGAAAAGTAGCCCTTTTGGAGATGTGAAAAAATCCACTATGCCATACGAGCGTGTTATCGTAATGAGTCACAGATTAGTGAACGAGGTTCAAACATCGAACCCACGCTATACTCTACGTTTCTGTCTATATAAGGAGAAATGATGCATCTACTCGGTGGCACTTGATGCTAAAATCGGATTATAAAATGAAATGACACACAAGTTGGATAGGTCATTGATGCATAAAGTAGGGATATAAAAATGGAAAAGGCTATAGGTAGCATTGCACTAAATGGGAGATACCGGGTTTTATCAGTCAAGGACAGAGCTTTTAGTTGCGTTCTAAATACCAGACTTGCTTCCATTGGATATATATCCCATGTTTTATTTCAATGTGAGAAAATGATAGGTATAAGGGACTAAAATGATGCATGTTTTATAAATTTTTATATATCTGCAAGCTCAATGAATTTTTTGCTGATTTTATATGGTCACCCCTCCTTTAAAAATGTTGGTTTGTATTTACTCCGTTCTAGTAGGTAAACAAACATGGTTGACTAACTTGAAAAGCAGCAGATCAACATGTGGATTTTTTCTCATTAACTTGTTGGGCTAGGATGGCTCTATAAACAAGTAAGGTTTGAAAAGTTTTGTATGTGTAGATTTTGGGGGAGCAGGTAAAATGTTACTATTGTCGCCTATGGAAAACATTTAGTGGAAATCTCCCTATAGCAAAAGTGGGACCGCTGTCCTGTTTTCATTCATTCATACTATTTCCACACATTTGTAGGTTCTGTCCAATTTTGTTTCATAAAATGTATCTTCATGGCATGTATTTTGCCATAGATACTGTAAAAATGTGATGGTAATGCTAATTTAGGTCTAACTGGGTGTATTTGATGAATTTTTGCCTCTGATCTATGTTCTTGGGAGGGGGCGAGGGGGGGGGGGGGTACTATAAAGCCATGTATATCAGTTTTTTCTTGATGTGTTTGGAAAGGAGACTTGCAGTAGTTGTATTTGCACAAACACAGGAAAGAATCTACTCCATCTGGAATATAAGAGTAAGGTTTCGTGGCACTAGGACTATGTCTCAGACCAAAACAAAACTTCAAAATTGTCTCGCCGAAACCACACGCTGCAATATCGGATAAGTTTTCTCATCCGTTATAAGTTCTATTTTATTGTATTCATGTAAAGGAATGTGAACAGATATATTCAGCTATTCCTCATGGCATTAGGCATTTTAAACATTTTCTTGGCATTTTTGTCCTCAAAATATCCTCAAAATGCCATTTTTTACTGCCAAACCTAGTTTGTTTGCCTGTACAAATATTATTAACCCTTATCTTGCTGTTCACGACAACCCCTATATTTGCAAACAGTGTAGATCCAGATCAGATGGCTTCTGAAGAAGCCATCTGATCAGGATCTACACTGTTTGGCAATCAGTTTGTGCATTTGTAGCAATAAATAACATCAAGTTATTTGATTGGTTGATAGACAGAAATGGGTGTGGCTTAAATGAATATTCAGCAAGATAAGGGTTAATGTAGTAAACCTTTTGTACTTTTGTTCTTACGTTAACTGTTAGTTTATCCATCGGATCAAACGCATGTTGTTAAATTTGTATTAGAAATCCATTACCCTTGTCTTAGGTCACCGTAAAAATCCTAAAATTTCGGACGCCTTTAGGACTTGCTGTAATTCTCCTAAAATTTTGATATTTGATAAATTTGTTTCATGATCCTGCAAAGAGTCCAAAAGGTGCAGAGGAAATGGCAAACGGTATAAACCCTGATCAGACTGCTCCTTGTGAGCAGTCTGATCTGAGTCTGTACTATTTGCTTAGGCATGTCTGTTCGAAAACTTAGGATGTTTTCGGTGTACGAAAGGGTTACGGAGTTATTAATTCAGGATAATAAGAAGCGTGGCAAACTGTGTATATTTCATCTCCGCAGAGACTTTCAAACACAAACCCAATCAAAATGTCACGCTATCAGGCGCTGTGATATATTTTGTCTCAGAATGCGGAGTAATATCTGATGGAGATGAGTAAGAAGACAAATTATGAGATGGATATAATAAATTGTTTCAATATAGTGAATGTTGATGCAGAAGTTGACATTATAAGATGAAAGATATGGTCGTATACAGTCGCACTGGAGCCGACGTCTTATTGTCTTATAACAAATTCTATTTCTTTCAAATATATTCAGTGTTGCTCTTCCCTAAAGCTTTCCTTGTAAAATAGTTCAATGCTTAAAGATAAATCGCCTTTACTATCACACGAGTGGCATTGGTGATGTTTCAACATTTGCAAGGATCCCCATTTTCGAAATGTATAAGATATCGTTCGTTATTGTTTAGAGTGAGTGAGTTAGTGTTTGGGTTTTACGTCTCACCGACAGTTAAGGTCATACGGAGACGGGACCTCGGTTTAAAGACTCATCCGAAGGGCCTGAGAAGCCCAGGATCGATCCTGCGTCCCCTGGTTTACGAGGAGAGCAGCATAACCATTGCACCATAAAGGCTTCTGTCTGCCCCCGCCCGTTCGGGCTTGGAGAAATAGATGGGCTGCATGATGCTTCCACGCAGAGCTGAAACCGACCGCACACGAGTACTGGTAAACCGCTTAAGTTGATCTAAGCCTGCCCAGGCAAAGCGGTGTCCATGCTTATAAACCCTACTGGTTTCAATGGGCGACAGGGCTTGATATGTCATTTCATCTCAATGTCGGGTAAAAATCCCACAAAATTGGAAGCAACGTCTCCAAAATGCCCTATACAGTGTTGACGGAGTTGTTAAACCTCAAATCAATCAAACAACAGGCTTCTGTTTTTATTTTGAGAACACCTATCAAATTTGATGCACAATTACGATAACAGACCTGGCGTCACAGTGCATTTTTGCATCACGAAAACATGCCTATATAATTTTGACCCCCTTTATATAGTAAAACTGGGGTTTACAATGGTAAACTTTATTTTTCCTATTTCTGTTCCAAAATATAGATTATGGGTACTCGTTAAAACCGCCTCATCGAGGCGGTTCTAACGAGTACCCAAAATCTATATTTCGAGCAGAAATAAGAAAAATATCACAATTTTTCATCTTAAAATTTTCGATTTTTCGGAGGTAAAGTTTACAATGTATTTGTATAGGCGTGTTTTCGTAATGCACACTCCAAAATGGCTTCTTGTTCTGATGATATTCCATGATATTTTTCTTATTTATACTGCAAACATAGGTTGTGAGTGCTCGTTAGAACCGCCTCATTGAGACGGTTCTAACGAGTACCCACAACCTATGTCTAGGAAAAGAAATAAGAAAAGTAATGTAAATCGCCGTAAACCCCAGTTTTTTTCTATATGAAGTGGGGTTTAGGGAGAGTGTTCATTTCACGGACTTGAAAACGTGGTGCACAAGTACATAGCCATGAAACTGGGATTCTGATGGGGAAAACTGTGTACGTTGTTTGTGTTTTCGACAATGACTTCAGCTTCTTGTGTGTTCCTCGCTCCCAGAGGTAGCCCTTATAGTTTTATTTTATGTTGTCCCTTTGCGAAGATACCCTATCAGATGTAATTCTGTCATTGTCACTGTCTTTCTGGACAATACTTAAGGAACTTTATAGTTAGCAATTGTAGCTTATGGTGTTTTTGGTCCTAGGTTCGACCTCGCATCATAGTCTAATGTAGGAATTTGCAGTCTACATTGGCATTGTGGGAGCAGAATGAAATTTCATAAAGTCAGGGGTTGAGTTGAAAGGAGTTGACCGTCAAAAGTCGACCGTTCCTCTGTAGTTTGGTATAGATAAGCTGATGTCCATTGTTGCAAAATCAAATATATGTGTGATCGAATAGCTACTGAGCCAGAGATGAACGAGATCGACACGTTCAATTGCCTTGTTATCTAATAGCGAAACCAAAACTTGATGAAAACTCGTTTCATCGGTCGATTCAGATTTTTACAGTGAAATTCCGCTATTAAGGCCACCTAAAATTAAGACAAAGTATGCTTTTAAAAGCATATTTAGAAGGTTTCAGGTACATTTGCCTTGTGTTTTCCACATCAGTGGTGCTGTTGTGGGAGGACCACCTTTGGGATTATTCAAAATGGTCTTAAAGACCACTTTTGAACAGTCCCAAAGGTGGTCTTAATATAGGATTTTTACTGTATTTTATGCAAAATACAAAACAAAAGCGTATACAAATATGCCAGTCCTATATCGAAGAATCTTCAGTGCCGTACTATTAACCCTTTTTGTACCAAATGGAATCTTCCTCTTTATACATGTTTATACCCGGAGTCCATTTAAAAATTTAGGGGTGTCAGGTTGTGTTTTATTCAAAATTTATTTGGAAAATAGCTGAACTTTTCGCGTTCTGCGTCTCACTGGTTGGGAGCGTACAGTACACTTAACCCGGATGTTCCGATCTGTATAGTGGACAGATCCTTGTTCCGATATGTCGGGTATGTTACAGAATGTTTATTTTTGTGTTTTGAAACTATTAATCATTAGAATTTCAGCTTCATAGCAGTAGTTCGGGAAGCATAACTAAAAGTCTTTTCGACAGGCTACCTTGATTTTTCTGTTTATTGCTATGATTTCGTTTATATTCACATTTGTTTCTAGAAAATCATTATCCTACTTTCGATTTCAAACGCTGCACCGGTACAATTTAATCAAGCTTTGCCACCAACCTTACATGAAACGACTGCTAATGCATTTTAAATATTTTATTATGTATTTCGGGTCAGCTTTTATTAATAGTACTAAACATCTTGCCATATAAGGGCAATTATTTTCAAAGAAAACGATAGAGGGGTCAAAAACTGGTTTGTATCGCATGTCGCAAAACTGATTTCTCAGCACTGTATGTCGTGTTCCGATCATACTTTATTGTGTGTCCTGATAATACTATAGAGCGATTTCGACATATTCGTAGGATAACATTTAAATACGTTAGCTATTTTGTTTCTGAAATATGGAAACTTGGCATATACACACTTTCTTCATCGGGTTCTTCAAACTGTCTCAGATGAAACACAAAACATGACAAAATGACTGCGCCCGACGAAGATTCAGATCAGCGTGCGCATCCACCCAGTCTGATAAGATTCTTCGCTGTGCACTTGGTGGGTAGTTTACCACTCGAGTTTTTTTAGCTCACCAGAGCCGAAGGCTTCGGGGGAGCGTATAGTATAGGCAGTGATCCGCCGTCCGTCGTTCGCGTCCACGTCCACGTCCGCGTCAACATTTTCAAATGACTTCTCATCAGAAACTGCTAGGCCAATTGAAACCACATCACATGTGGGTTCTCTATGGGTTGGGGGAAAGAAAGTTTGTTCATGGGATCTTGGTCACATGACCAAGATGGCCGCCATGTCCATATATGGTTAAAACCTTCAAAAATCTTCTTCTCAGGAACCAAACGGCGACAGACCTTGAACTTTGGTATGCAGCATCGGGGACTCGGGCCCTACCAACTTTATTCAAATGATGACCTTTGGTTGACCTTGGACTGTTTTACGTCAAGGTCAAATTTGGTCACTTAGACATTTGTATGGAAAAGGACAAAACAGTGTATTTTTCTGATTGCATAGTAACCTGTGGCATCAGAAATGATATTTGTAATCAGCTGAATGGAAGTTTATCAATTCCAACGATCAAGGTCATTTACTGACCTTTGTCCTGGAAGGCTCATAGTCAGTAATTTTATCTTCTTCTCAACTTAAACTGCTGGGTAGTTTGAAATCAAATTACATGTGGAGCCTCTATGGGAAGGGGGAACGAAAGTTTGTTCGTAAGGACTGGGTCACATGACCAAAATGGCCGCCATGCCCATATATGGTAAAAACCTTTAAAAATCTTCTTCACAAGAACCAAATTGCCGACGACCATTAAACCTGGTATGCGGCATCGGGACTCTGGTTCTACCAAGTTTGTTCAAATGATGACCTTCGATTGACCTTGACCTGTTTTACAATAAGGTCAAATTTGGTTTCTTTGGCATTTTTATGGAAAAGGGCAAAACAGTGGATTTTTCTGATTGCATGGTAGCCTGTGGCATCAAAAATGATATTTGCAATCAGTTGAATAGAAGTTTATCAATTCCAAAGGTCAAGGTCATTTACTGACCTTTGTCCATTAAGGCTCAGATTCAGTATTGTTATCTTCTTCTCAACTTAAACTGCTGGGTAGTTTGAAACCAAATTATATGTGGGGCCTCAATGGGAAGGGGGAACGAATGTTTGTTTGTAAGGACTGGGTCACATAACCAAAATGGCCGCCATTCCCATATATGGTAAAAACCTTTAAAAATCTTCTTCTCAGGAACCAAATAGCCGATGACCTTGAAACTTGGTATGCAGCATTGGGGACTTGGGCCCTACTAAGTTTGTTCAAATCATGACCTTTGGTTGACCTTGACCTGTTTGACGTCGAGGTCAAATATGGTCACTTAGACATTTGTATGGAAAAAAGGCAAAACAGTGGATTTTTCTGATTGCATGGTAGCTAGTGGCATCAGAAATGTTATTTGCACTCAGTTGAATGGAATTTTGTCAGCTCCGAAGGTCAAGGTCATTTACTGACCCTTGTACCGGAAGGCTCAGATTGAGTATTTTTATCTTCTTCTCAACTTAAACTGCTGGGTCGATTGAATCCAAATTACATGTGGAGCCTCTGTGGGAAGGGGGAACGAAAGTTTGTTCGTGCCGACTGGGTCACATGACCAATATGGCCACCATGCCCATATATGGTAAAAACCTTTAAAAATCTTCTTCTCAAGAACCTTTTAAAAATCTTCTTCTCAAGAACCAAACGGCCGATGTTCTTGACACTTGGTAAGCAGCATTGGGGACTCGGTCCTTACCAAGTTTGTTCTAATGATGACCTTTGGTTTAATTTGACCAGTTTTATGTCAAGGTTAAATATGGTCACTTAGACATTTGTATGGAAAAAAGGCAAAACAGTGGATTTTTCTGATTGCATGGTAGCTAGTGGCATCAGAAATGATATTTGCACTCAGCTGAATGGAATTTTGTCAGTTCCGAAGGTAAAGGTCATTTACTGACCCTTGTCCGGGAAGGCTCAGATTGAGTATTTTTATCTTCTTCTCAACTTAAACTGCTGGGTCGATTGAATCCAAATTACACGTGGAGCCTCTATGGGAAGGGAGAATAAAAGATTGTTCGTAAGGACTAGGTCACATGACCAATATGGCTACCATACCCATTTATGGTAAAAAACCTTTAAAGGAACCAAATGGCCGAAGACCTTGAAACTTGGTATGCAGCATCGGGGGCTCGGACACTACCAATTTTCTTCAAATGATGACCTTTGGTTGACCTTGTTTTTACGTTGCGGTCAAATTTGGTCACATAGACAATTGTATGGAAAAAGGGCAAGACAGTGGATTTTACTGATTGCATGGTGGCCTTTTGTTGTCACATAACCAAGATGGTCACCATGTCTGTATACCTCTGGTGAGCGTAGTGGCCCATGGGCCTCTTGTTCACTTTTTTCACACTGCTCAGACTGGGCAGATGCTCAGACTGAGATTAGTCTTTGCTGGACGCATAGATGAGCTTTTGTTTTGTTATGCTCAAGTTGAAATAGTCCAATTTTGTTTCTTACATTAATTTCAGACGTGATAAATTAGTCGTTCGTGGTGGACCCGGTCGATGGTTCATTAGCATGACACACTGTTTCAACCTTGTCAAAAACTGTGCCAAATACCATCAATATATCTCACAGGGTATCCAAGTTATGGTCATCACAAGGGAATATTGTTTGATGAAATAACTGAAAAAAAAATGCACCCAGAGTCATGATTTTCACACATGAAACACCTGCCTAGCCTCACGTACAACTATACCAAGTCCCATCATTAAGTCTCAGAGAATATGATTTTATTATGAGGGGATTTAACCCAAATACCATCGCACTAGAGTTGTGGTTCCTGCGCATGACATGCTGTCTCAATCTTGCAAAGTATTATCCACATATCTCAAAGGGTTTCTGCGCTAGGGCCCACAGGATTTTGTCAGGGGAGGTATCTCACAAACCAGTGCACCAAGAGTCGTGGTTCTTGCCCGTGACAGGCTTGCTTAACTTAAACAATCAACATCACTCGAAGACTGTTGAAGAAACGGCGATCACAAGATAGTCATACAATTTTATTAGAGGGGGAGATAACTTAAATACAATAATAACCATGACACCCAGAGTTGTGGGCCTTGTGAATGATATGCTGTCTCAACCTTGTGAACAAACATGCCAAGTATCATCAATATACCTCAAAGGGTTTTGGGGTTATGGCCATCACAATGTTTTTTTTGTCAGGGAAGGTAACCAAAAACCCAGTACACCAAGAGTCGCGGTTCTTGCATATAACACGTCTGCTTAACCTCATGTACAACTGTACCAAGTACTATCAACATGTCTCGAAGAATATTGGAGATATGGAGCTCAAAAGATAGTCATCCTATTTTTATTGGAATGGGAATAATTGAAATACCATGGCATCAAGAGCTGCGGTTCTTGCACATGTCACGCCTGCTTAACCTCACGTACAACTGTACCAAGTTCTATCAACATGTCTCCAAGAGTATGGGAGATATGGCGATCACAAGATAGTTATTCTATTTTATTGGAAGAGAGATAATTCAAATGTCATGGCACCAAGAGTTGTGGTTCTTCCGCTTGACATGCTGCTTCAACCTTGTGAACAATTGTGCCAAGTTTCATCAATATATCACTAAGGGTTATTTGAGTTATGGCAATCACAAGATAACAGTTCTATTTTTTGGAAGAGGAGATAACTCAAATGGCATGGCACGAAAAGTTTTGGTTCTTGCGCATGACATGCTGCTTCAACCTTGTGAACAATTGTACAAAGTTTAATCAATATATCTCGAAGGGTATTGAAGTTATGGCGATCACAAGATAGTCATTCTATTTTTTTTTCGAAGCGGAGATAACTAAAAAAACCATGACACCAATGGTTGTGGTTATTGCCCATGACATGCCGCCTCAACATTGTTTACAATTTTGTTAAGTATCATCAATATATCTCGAAGGATATTAGAGTTATAGAGATCACAAGATAGCCATTCTAATTTATTGGAAGAGAAGATAACTGAAATACCATGGTACCCAGGTTTGTGGTTCTTGCGCAAGACACGCCGTCTCAACATTGTTTACCATTGCGCCAAGTATCATCAATAGACGGACGACCGAACGCCAAGCCGATCGCTATATCCCCCGAATATATTCGGTCGGGGGATGAAAAGGAAATTATCTTTCACAGACTGGTCCACAGCTCTTCATTTCTTTGTATAAATTTACATGTACGTTTATGTCTTGAACAAATAGTCCGTAACTAATCATATTGCATTTCTGTGCAGTCTGATCAGATTATTTGCTATGCGTCCTGTGGATGAAGAGAGACGCGTGACGAAGCGACTCATTTTGTTAAATATTTCGCACCTGAAGACAGTCCTAGAAGGCTGGCTCATTTGGCCGAGTGGTTAAGACCTCTAGTCTGTAGGGCTCTAAAGGTTCAATGACATGCAGCACACAGCACATGCAATTACTCCAAGATTTCGGGAATTTATAGGTAATTAATATTTTTACGTAGAATTGCTATTGTTTAAGAGTAATCATCTTATTGCATAGACAAATATTGCAATGTACCTTTGAATAACTTACACACATTAAAAGCGACATCCCATACAGTCAAAACAAAGTATCTTAGACAAGTTATACAGTAAATATGAGACATAACATACAGTCAGAAATTTTTTGGGATGGTCAGTCTTGTTCTTCGTGTGATTTCGTATGGAATTCTAGAGGCATTTATTTTTAGTATAACTCATTATAGATTATTAACCTATCTTAAAACTGTCTTAAAAGATATTTTTCTTTCGATTAAAGCTCTCAATTGGTCGATTTTCTGGTCACAGGTAAGGTGTGATTATTTCAAACACTAGTGATTTGCAGATGAAAAATAGATTAAAAGCATAGAAAACGACATCCTGTCGTGCCCAAAGATGGTCAGTATGGAAAACAAAATAAATAAAACACACTTACCAAGTTGTTTATGTCCAAAAAAATAAATATACAAATATAGAAGACAGACCACGCACATACACCTTCAAGGTCATAACAAAAGACAAGGATCTGTCCACTATACAGATCGGAACATCCGGGTTAAGTGTACTGTACGCTCCCAACCAGTGGTCTGATCTGAGCCTGCACTCTTTGCCAACTACCATAATTGGGTTATCTGTCTCTGGATTTATAAACATGCCGGTGCACGACAAAACCCTACAAAAAGACATGTGAGGCCATCGAAGAATCAGATCAGCCTGTGCATCCGTATAATCTGATCAGTCTTCGATGTCCGCGTGAGCCGTCACTAGGCTCTGGGCTACCAATAGAACAAAAGCAATGGATCGTGCTGGGCTGTGTAAATACATGTACACCGCATCACCTTAACAAGTCCGTGAAATGAACACCCACTAAACCCCATTTTTATAGCGAAAATGGTGGTTTGCGGGGGTAAACATTATTTTTCTTATCATAGGAAGTGGGTACTCGTTAGAACCGCTTCAATGAGGCGGTTCTAATGAGCACCCCTTACCTATGTTTGCAGATTAAATAAGAAAAATATCACGGATTTTCATCGGAAAAGTAGCCATTTTAGAGATGTGAAAACAATGCACTACGTATGTCGCACGGGTGTTTTATCGTAATGGGTTGATCCAAGGCTCCGTTGATCGCATCAGTCTTATTTTCTTTTGCTTTGGCCCAAATTATATTTGGCTTGACACTGATATAGTTTGTCTGACTATCATTGTCCTTTGATTTGATAGCGTGACAACATGATTGGAAACATCCATGATTTCCAAGAGAACATTGTTATGTCATTGTCCCACAGCACATTGCCAACTAAGAAATTTTGGCCGCTGGAACAGTTTCTGACTAATCACGGTGCTCCAAACAAGTACCAACAACCTTTGCCTTGTTGAAGAAATGAGAAAATATTGTTAACCCCTTTAAACCCCAGTTTCCTCTTCATACAGTGGGGTTAAGAGGGGTGTTAATTACACGGACTTGTTAACACGGTGTGTGTGTGTGTGTGTGTGTGTGTGTGTGTGTGTGTGTGTGTGTGTGTGTGTGTGTGTGTGTGTGTGTGTGTGTGTGTGTGTGTGTGTGTGTGTGTGTCCGTCTGTCTGTGTGTGTGTGTGTGTCTATGTGTGTGTGTGTGTCTGTGTATGTGTGTCTGTGTGTGCGTGTTTCGACCCACCAACAACTTTTTTAATACTTTCGTTATGGAGGGTCACATGGTAGAATGGCTTTATAGCTAAATGTGTTAATGTGTTACCCCTGGAAAAATAGTATAGATGAAAAAATAATAATCTGATATGAAGACGGGACCTCGGTTTAAAGAGCCATACGAAGGACTAGAGAAATTTTGATAGCGCCATCTAATTAATTAATCATAGAAACCCGTGTATTTTCATTTTGAAAAAAAAAAAGAAAAAAAACTTTAAATATCCCATTTTAAAGCAATAGTGTACGTGTAGCTGCAATTGTGCTTGCGTTTTGTTTCCAAATAAATAACGTTTGTTTGTTTGGAGTTTAACGGCAGAGTCAACACTACTTAGGTGATATTTGGACCAGTCAGTTTACTTTTCCCCATTTTTTCCTGGGCTGGCTTATACGTAAGTGGTTAACCAGTACAGTGCATATTCTTTCGCCAGAAAATGACAACTGCCCTTCTTGTTTTGTTTGTTTTATTTGAGGTTTAACGTCCCCGTCAACACTGTAAAGGTCATTTTTGAGACGTTGCTTCCAATTTTGTGGGACTTTTACCCGACATTGAGATGAAATGACATCTCAAGCCCTGGCGCCCAATTAAACCAATAGGGTTTATTAGCATGGACGGTCCGCCTCGCACCGCGGTTCCTGGACAGGCTTAGATCCTCTAAGCGGTTTACCAGTACTAGTGTGTGGGCCGGATTCAGCTCTGCGTGGAAGCATCATGCAGCCCATATATTTCTTCAAGCCCCTATGGGCGGGGGCCGTTGCCCTTCTTGAATCAGTGGAAAGGAGAGAATGACCGTAGAGAAGATTTCATGATCGATCTCCATGGAAGAATGTTGCCGACCCCGGCATAAATAAATAACGTGCGAGTCCAGCACAAATGACAATACCACTTTTGAACAGTTAATATAGGACTTTTTACTGTATATAATTATGCCGTTTGCTATGTTTTGGTGAGGCGGTTCTATCGAGTACCCACAATATGTGTTGTTGAGCACAAATAAGAAAAACATTGTATACCCATGTAAGCTTTACTATATAAAGGTGGGGTTTAAGAGGGTCAAAATTATATAGGCGTGTTTGTTGTTTGTGTGCGCCTTTGTCATTTTTTTTGTTTGATTTTACGGCCCTTTCAGGATTATTTCACTCATATCGAGTCGATCTTTAATCAGAGGTGGGCGAAAACCGGAGTACCCGGAGAAAAAACACCTGACCTTCCGTTGCAGAACTTGAAGTCCCACATGAGACCCGAGCGAGGCTCGAACCCACAGCTGTGAGAGACCTAATGTTTAAGAGTCAGCGCTCTTATCCACTAGGCCACGGAGGCCCGTACCGAGCCTTCGTCATCACCGCTATGGCGGAACATGTATTAGTCAACCCAAACCCGTGATCGATGCATATATAAAGGATCTTACACGAGTGGTCATTTCATATGAAATTTATGAAACGAGCCTTCGGCGAGTTTCATAAATTTCATATGAAATGACCACGAGTGTAAGATTCTGTTTATCATATGACCACTTTAAATTGGATTTTATCGCCTTTAAATATGACAAATTTTCCACAAAAAATGCATGGTTAACATGGACGTCGTCATGACGTTACTTAATCCCGCCAAACTGTTATTACACGTGTGGACATACGAATTTTATTACACGACGTTATCCACTGCTTATCAACGACGTCATATGATAAACATGCATATTCGGTATAGGGTCTGATTTTTACCAATATTTGTGTGAGGTTTATGCCACCAAAGAATGCATGCAAAACGAATGCAAACGATCGATTAAATGATTGTGTCTGGGTATAACGACAAGTCAACTCTTGTGGGTCATTTTGAGTTTTCGCCAAAAAAGGGAGAAACGACAAACGACGAGAGTAGCTGAAACTGAGGGCCAGGTGAGAAAGTGGAAAATAAGTGTGTGTGGGGGGGGGGGGGAGAGGGGGGGGGGTAAACGTGACGAAATAACAACATTCGCCCTCTACCCCCACCTGCTGCAAGAACAATAGGCCTTGACCAACTGGAAGTCAAAATCAGTTGGGCGCACAAGTGACTCAACACATCCGTGCAACAGTGTGAAATTTTTCAAACCTCCAAAAAGGCTACTTTTCTGATGAAAATCCGTGATATTTTTCTTATTTATACTGCAAACATAGGTTGTGGGTGCTCGTTAGAACCGCCTCATTGAGGCGGTTCTAACGAGTTCCCACAACCTATGTATTGAAGCAGAAATAAGAAAAAATATGTCATACCCCCTTAAACCACAGCATTCTCTATATAAAGTGAGGTTTAGGGGGTATTCATTTCGCGGACTTATTCACGTGATGTGGATGCCCCAGTGACTCAAGATACACGACACCTTCTTCTCACCCAACCACCCTCGGGGACCGTTCGAATTTGACATTACTTGACAGCTGCCAATCTCAGCTGCGACTCTAGCCACGCGTGTCACAAATCATTTGATACATGTACAGATAACAACAACAACTACCCATTTTTACTCAGATTCGTTTAATAAAGGATATGTCATTGTTTTAACATTGAACATTAAAATGCATAAAAGTCAATACATGATAAAAGCCGCATCCAATGAAAACATGTCTTCCAGCAATACAATAACATACCCGTGCGCTTAAATGCCTTGTAGTAAATTAACAGTTCAAAAGAAACAGATTAGGTAAGTATTTTATGATAACTTGAGGATTTTTGTGTCAGTTCTTTATAAAAAAAAACCTATGTTGTGGGTATCAATTCAGCGAGGCGGTTCTAATTAGTACCCACAACAAATGGTTTTATGTAGCAGTAAGGAAAACTGTCCTTCAATTATCACAAAATACTTAACATATCTGTTGCAATGGTAACTGTCCTTTTGGTTTTCCGCTTGTGACGTTTTCATTCTGGTTATATTATTTCCCTTTGGTGTCTTGGATAGAGGGTGTGAGGTACTATAATTGTATCGCTTCCTGATCATTGCCTTCCCTTTTATTTTTCTGTCATAGTTCTAGAAAGAAAAGAACACTTTTCTGATGAAAATGACATTTTTCTTATTTCTAGTCCAAATATAGATTGTAACTGCCCACAATCTATGTTTTTGAGCAAATATAAGGCAAATAATGAGTACTCCCTTAAACATTACTTTTCTCTATAAAGTGGGGTTTAGAGGGATCTTAATTTCACGAACTTGATAACCTGGTGAATGTATGCTCAGTGAATAATCTAATCAACCATACCAGCACGTTTACACATCACGTGAACAAGTCTGTGAAATGAACACACCCCTAAACCCCAGTTTATATAGAGAAAACTGGGGTTTACAGGGGTATACATTATTTTTCTTATTTCTGCTCCAAGACATAGGTTGTGGGTACTCGTTAGAACGGCCTCAATGAGGCGGTTCTAACGAGCACCAACAACCTATATTTGGAGCATAAATAAGAAAAATATCACAGATTTTCATGAGAAAAGTAGCCATTTCGGAGATAAGAAAAAACGTTCTATGTCGCACGGGTATGTTATCGTGATGTGTACCGTGTAATGAATACATGTACTACACTAGACCCTACTTTATATAAAGAAAACTGGAGTTACTGGGGATGAGGATTGCCTTTCTTGTTGCTGCTCCGGTACTCATATCACGTCGGCACCCGCTATCGGGGCTTGAAGAAATAGATGGGCTGCATGATGCTTCCACGCAGAGCTGAAACCGACCCGTACATGAGTACGGGTTAACCACTTAGAGGATCTCAGCCTGCCCAGGCAAAGCGGTGCGAGTGTCGGACCGTCCATGCTTACACACCCTATTGGTTTTATTGGGCGGCAGGGCTTGAGATGTCATTTCATCTCAATGTCGGGTAAAAGTCCCATAAAATTGGAAGCAATGTCTCCAAAATGACCTTTACAGTGTTGACGGGGCCGTTAAATCTCAAATTAAATCAAAAACTCACATCACGTGAACAAGTCTGTGATATAAACACGCCACCTCCATAACCACCCTTTATACTGAGAAAACTCATGTTTATTGGGGTTTACATTATTTTTTCTATCGTTCGCTCCAAGACAAAGCTTGTGGGTACTCATTAGAACCGCCTCATATAGGCGGTTCTAATGAGCACCACAACCTATGTTTGTAGTATAAATAAGAAAAATATCACGGACTTTCATCAGAAAATAGCCATTTTGAAGATCTGAATAAAATGCATTATGTCGCACAGATGTCTTGAAGCAGAAATAAGAAAATAATATATAACCCTGTAAACCCCAGTTTTCTCTGTATAAAATGGGGTTTATGGGATGTTCAATTCACGGACTTGTTAAGATGATGCCCCATGCCTGTGTCAAGAAGCTATTTTCCAAGGAGCGTAGTTAGTGCTCAGCGAAGACTGATCAGACTGCATTAAAGCTCTGGCCGCGAAGTTATAAAGCATTTTTCATGCTCAATTCAGCTGAGCATGAAATTTGTAATTCTCATAACTATAAAAATGTAAACAAATTAGACAATTTTCCGGCTCAAATTAGCACAAAATGCCATTTATCCTGCTCATAAATGTTAAAATGCCAACATTTGTTGGCATTTTAAAATTTATGAGTAGGATAAACTTCATGCTCAAGTGAGATGAGCATGAAAAATGTCTCATTACCTCGGTACCAGGCTGAATGAGTCTTTGCTTTGAGCAATCAAGGTAACAATGTCCGTGTAATAACACCCCTGTAAACGATTTTATAGAGAAAACTGGGGTTTACAAGGGTAAACATTATTTTTCTTATATCTGTTCCAAGACCTATAGATTGTGGGTACTCGTTAGAGGCGGTTCTAACGAGCACCCACAACCTATTTTGGGGTAACAAATAAGAAAAAAAAATCACATAATAAATGATTGTTTTGGAGAAATGAAAATGTGAACTATTTCACATGGATGTTTTATCTTAATGGCATACCGAAGTTACGTTTTCGCACGGCGCATTCAATATATGAGATACTTAAATGAAGGCAATAAATAATACTACTGTTACAAATATCATATTTTTAAATACTATTGTTATAATGTATAATTACATCACGTGAACAGGTTCGTGAAATGAAGACCTCCTATACCCTACCTTATATAGAGAAAACTGGGGCTTACAGGGATATACATTTTTTTTTTCTTATTTTTGCTCCAAGATATAGGTTGTGGGTACTCGTTAGAACCGCCTCAATGAGGCGGTCCTAACGAATACCCACAACCTATGTTTGCAGTGTTATTAAGA
Organism: Lucinisca nassula; assembly: GCA_963580285.1. NCBI lineage: Eukaryota > Metazoa > Mollusca > Bivalvia > Lucinida > Lucinidae > Lucinisca > Lucinisca nassula. The sequence continues at coordinate 114,569,311 of OY757015.1, read as the reverse complement.
AAAATATCACGGATTTTCACAAAAAGTAGCCATTTTGGAGATGTAAAAATGCACTACATCACGAAAACACGCCTATATATTTGTGACCCCCTTGAACCCCAATTTTATATAGTAAAACTGGGGTTAACAGGGGTAAACTTTATTTTTCTTATTTCTGCTCTAAAATATAGATTGTGGGTACTCTTTAGAACCGCCCAATCGCATAATCTATATTTTAAGCAGAAATAAGAATAAAATCGCAATTTTTCATCTTAAAATGTTCGTTTTTTCGGTAAAGTTTACAATGTATTTGTATAGGCGTGTTTTTGTAATGAGTATCGCACGGGTGTGTTATCGTTATGAAGAACGAGAATCTTATATTTATATAGGCATGGCTGCATGATGAAAACAGTCAAGGTTCCAAAAAAAAAAACAAATAATGAAAAACAAGCAATAAATGAATTTAGTCGGCCCCCGCCCATCGGGGCTTGAAGAAAAAGCTGGGCTGCATGATGCTTCCACACAGAGCTGAATCCGACCCCCACACGAGAAGTGGTAAATCGCTTAGAAGATCTAACCCTGCCCAGGCAAAGCGGTGCGTGTCAGACCCGTCTATGCTTATTGACCCTATTGGTTTCATTGGGCAGCAGGGCTTGCGATGTCTTTTCATCTCAATGTCGGGTAAAAGTCCCATAAAAATGGAAGCAACGTCTCCAAAATGACCTTTGCAGTGTTGACGGGGACGTTAAACCTCAAATCAAACAAACAAATGAATTTAGCGGTAATGACAATAGAAAGCGGTGATGACAATAGAAAGTGAAAATCCTATTTTTTCAGTCATACGCAAGTGGGAGAAGCCTCCGTGGTGTAGTGGTTATGAAACCAGGTGTCGCAGCATCGATTCCGGACTTCTCCAGACTTTCGAATGAGTCTTTAAACCGAGGTTCCGTCTCTATATGACCTTAGCTGTTGGTGAGACAAAAATCTCAAACACTAACTCACTCACTCATATACAAGTGGATTTTTAAAGACAGTCCCTGATTGTACAAAGTGAGACAACCTAATCGCACTCAATATTTTGAACTAGTGCGAGTTGCTGATCATGTGATTTCCGTAAAAATCCTATATATGAACACCTTTTTAAGACTTGCCGTAATTCTCCTAAAATTTTGGCAACTTTGTTTGGCGACCCGGCAAGGAGTCGAAAAGATGCAGACGGAATGGCAAACAGTGTAGACCCTGATCAGACTGATCCTTCAGGAGCAGTCTGATCTGGTCTTCACTATTTGCTTAGGCCTATCTGCCCCAATTCTTAGGATCATATTACGGTACCTTTCAGGCATGTTCGAGATATAAAAAATCAAAGCACTGGTGGGTCGATTGTCTCTGAGTGTTTTTTTTTTTTTTTTTTTTGGTTTTGGGTTTTACGGCCCTTTCAAGATTATTTCACTCATATCGAGCCGATCGTTAATCAGAGGTGGGCGAAAACCGGAGTACCCGGAGAAAAACCACCTGACCTTCCGTTGCAGAACTTGGCGTCTCACACGTAGCCCGAGCGAGGCTCGAACCTACGGCGGTGAGAGACCTAATGACTAAGAGTCAGGGCTCTTATCCACTAGGCCACGGAGGCCCGTTTGTCTCTGAGTGTATCCTGAATGGGGACTTAGGCTGTACTGTAAGCAAACAGTGAAGAACCTGATCAGCCGTGGTTGATCTGGGTCTTCACCATCACGTAAACAAGTCCGTGAAATGTTCCCCCCCCCACCCCCCACCACCACCACCACCACTAAACCCCACTTTATATAGTGAAAACTGGGCTTTATGGGGTATACGCTATATTTCTTATTTCTGCTCCAATGCATAGGTAGTGGGTACTCGTTAGAACCGCCTCAATGAGGCGGTTCTAACGAGTATTCATAATCTATATTTTGAGCAGAAATAAGAAAAATATCACAATTTTTTATCTTAAAATTTTCGCTTTTTCGGTGGTAAAATTTACAATGTGTTTGTATAGGCGTGTTTTCGTAATGCCATTATGTCAGTCCAGATTCAATTGCTAACCATTTGACTCACAGCAATAAGAATACCGCGGCTATTTTCTATAAATAGCCATTACCTGGATGTTTCACAAATCAGTGATTGTCATGTGGTCATTAGCACTGAAGAGATTCTGTGCTTAGTAACGGATGGTCGAATGACAAATTGACATCCCTAAAAAGGTTATTTTACGTACACTTGTAACAATAGTTTGCTAAATAGGAAGGTCAAAATTTCATCCACTTGTAACAAAGCTACAATGTCTAGTTTCTTTACAAACTTTTTTTTCATTTTGTTTTACTCTAAAAAAATCAAATGTGTGTGTTTTCTTGAAATCACTCTAGCGGGTATTTGATTGCCCCAAGCTTCAGCATACCCTTGGACAGACAACTTTAAACCCATTGTATACTTATGGGCACTTCCATTGCTATACGTTGGACTAGTCTATTTGTCATATAAGGGGTATCAGGCCTATTTTTTCGTTTTCATTCTATTTTTGACAGGAAATTTGCTAGCAAATAGTGCAGGCCCTGATCAGATACCGCATTTTGTGGCGTCTGATCTGGTCCTGCATTGTTTGCCAAGGTACCCCTTTGGGGGTGGGATAAAAAAACCTACATTTTATAAAGGAAATCGGGGATATTATATTCGTATTTTGCTCAACATATCGACTATATATAACTAGATAACAACAGTCTTTCATTAAAAATATCATCTTTGGTTGTTGTTTGTAATTGTCATCTCAACACTATTAGGTCATATCATATCGAGCCGATCAGTTTTCTTTCCACACTTTTCCTAAGCAGGCTCAACCAGTAAACACTTTCACCAGTAATTGATAACTACCTGTCACGACGGTGTCTGGTTGAGACAGGTAGCTAAATGCTCACTTTTATAGTGCTGCCTCACTGAAGTATCATGTCCCAGACACATTACATGATATCACACCCAGTCATATTATCCTCACACCGGGTCGACCAGTCCTGGCTCTACACCATAAATCTGAGTGCCAAGCGAGGAGCAGTTAGTACCATTTTTAACGACTTTGGTATGTCGCGGCCCGGGATCGAACCTGTGATCTCCCGTTCCCCGGAACCTACCTGTCCTGCTTGAACCAGGGAAAAGAAGAGTCTAAGGGGCGTACTTGATAATGGCGTTTGGCGTCACGTTCATATTGTTTTGATACATGTGAACAAACATGTAGAAGGCACATTTTTACCGCCATATACACAAGTCTGAGACACACCAGCGGACACACGTCGCCAGGGCAACGTCAGATCAACGTCGGTGCAACGTCAAGACGTTGCACCGACGTTGCTGTGACGTTGCATAAACGTCATGACGTTGTACCGACGTTGATGCGACGTCATAATTACGTCATGTGCCTGGTGGGAGTACTTATCAATCTTTTACGAGTAGCTTTTAGATCTACATTTGAAGAAACATATTCTTGCATACCAGATAAGGAAATCCGTGGTTTAAACCTGGGGTAGAAATTGTTTGTATTCTTACCCTAGTGTTGTGTAAAAATCGAATATTCTCACGTGTTTTTATGCAGTCTTTGAAAATAACCACATAAGCATCGTCGTTAGGGTTGACGTCACAACACTTTACTTGACGTCACTAAATATCACACCATTGCCATCAGGAGGACGGCAACTGAAGTGACTGCATTATTACAAATCCAGAAATGAAAGGGATGCAAGAAAAAGAATCTTACATTGTGTGAGGGGTGGATATAAAATCCGTCCCTCGGGGTGACAGTCCGCCATCACGATGCAAGCCTCGTGATGGCGGACTGTGATCCTCGGAATGGATTTTTCTATCCACCCCTCACACCCATATACGTTTCTTACACGATGACCCGTGAGATAATGACCTTAAGGGGATCGGACACACCTAGCATATTTAGCCACTATTTCTCAAAGGGAGACAACTTTCGAGACTTCCTGTTCGCTGTTCTATTAACTCAGTCCCATGGAAAAAGGGATCTACTCTTAAAGAAAAGAATTTGCTCCTCAGGAGCGTTGACTCCTATTGACATGAGAAACAAAAAATACTTTTGCATGGGTTGCCTCCCCTGAAGGTGTATCCGTTCTCGATAAGCTTTCTCCATTTTATATTCTTCAGATGCCTTATATGCAGCAATCTAAGAGGGACATGGGTCTTCTTGCATGACGTTACCCGAAGGATTTTTTAACATGTCTGTTGTCAGCAATGGCTCTCCTTACGGTAACACACCCGTGCACCACAGTGCTTTCTTTCAGATCTCTAAAAAGATTTAAGTTCTGATGAAAATTTGTGATGTTTCTTATTTCAGCTCCGAACATAGGTTGTGGGTGGTCGTTAGAACCGCCTCATTGAGGCGGTTCTAACGAGTACCCACAACGTATGTCTTTCAGAAAAAATAAGAAAAAACTATTGTATATTCCTGTAAACCCCAGTTTTCTCCATATAAAGTGGGGTTTACGCGGGTCTTCATTTAACGGACTTGTTAACTTGATGCTGGCGAAAATGTCCATTTGCACATGCTCATCCGAGCCTTCGCCGGGGGCCTCTGCGATACATGTACAGTAAAATTCCGGTATTAAGACCACCTAAACTTAAGACTAAATTTTCCTGTAAAAAAAAATATTGAGAATGTTTCAGTTTTTCTTTCTTCAGGTTTTCTACATGTTTTCTACACCCATTGTCTTCTATTAACGGTCCACCTTTGGGACTGTTCAAAAGTGGTCATCAGACCACTTTTGAACAGTCCAAAAGATGATCTTAATAAAAGTATATTTAGAAGGTTTCAGTTACATTTTCCTTGTGTGTTCTACAACAAAGGTGCTGTTGTAGGAGAACACCTTTGGGAGTGTCAAAAGTGGTCTTTTGAACAGTCCCAAAGGTGGTCTTAATATAGCAATTTTACTGTATATAAATTTTCGGATGAGCTGGTTCAAGAGTATTAATATCACATTTTGATTTAATTTCGCCGATTACAAACGCAACAATAACAGACTAACACAAGGATGATTATAAGAAGGACTCCGACTCCAACACCTACGCCGATCCCAATTTTTGCTGCTGTACTCAGACCTTCGTCGTCTTTATTATCATCTTCTGGGTAGATGCCTGAAAGACAAAAAAGCGGCAGCACGTTAAAAAAATCCGTGAAACAATTACTCCTGTAACCCCTAATCTATATAGACAAAAATGGGGTCTACAGTGTTATACATGTACGTTATCTTCCTTATTTTAGAATAATATTTTGCGGTACTCGTTAGAACCGACTCACTCTATGTTTGGGTGATAATGAGGAAAATGTTGGTTTTTTTTTTTTTTGTTTTTTTTTAATATCATCTGAAAATGCTGATTCTGTAGACATTAAACGCGCCATTATAGCACGCCGATGGGTTGGCGTCTTAGAAAAGTTGTGGTTGCAACATTCTGCAACATTTTGCAAATATCAGACATAAGCTTGTTTGTTTGTTTGTTTGTTTGATTTGAGGTTATGCGACCCGTCAACACAGTTAAGGTCATTTTGGAGATGTTGCGTTCAAGTTTATTTGACTTTTACCCGACACTGAGCTAAAATGACATCTCAAGGCCTGCCGCGCAATCAAACCAATAGGGTTTATATTCATGGATGGCCCGACTAGCATCTTTTTGCCTGGGTAGGCGTGGATCCTCAAAGCAATTTACCAGTACACACGCTGAAAAAAATAACTAGTACACTCAACTAGTTTACCTAGTAAACATAGAGGGTCACCTAGTCGTCTGTAGGTTGACTGAGCATTCTTAGTCAATTTAACTAGTCTCTCTAGTAAGCGTAAATCAATAATCGTTGACAGGGCATCTGGTCAGTATGACTACCCTTTCTAGTCAGTATGACTAGGGTGTCTAGACAGTTTTCCCGCCGAATGTTGATTGACAGCTTGCAGGTGTAGAGGAAGCGTTCCAGACGCCATCTTAACGTTTGGGAGAACATGCTCCAACATACAGTGGGTTGATTCTGATATTATTTCACCCAGCATACAGTGGGTTGTTGTACTCACCTTGAGCACTTTGTTCTTATTGTTTGTAACTCTGCAGGTAAGAAATATTCTTTTATTTCTTAAGCACCTAGTGGTTATAAGCAGCGTTATAATGCTTACAAGATAAACAACAACAACAACAATGTCAACATACAAATATACGTCCAGAAGCTCTAAAGTCGACATTTCCGTGAATCCAAGCATAAATAATGGGGATTTTCTTTTCTGCAATATGAAAATATAACTCTGCAGGTAAGAAATATTCTTTTATTTCTTCTCTTATCTTCCTAAAGGCGCCTTTACACAGCATGTTTTTCCATATGTGTTTTGACCTGCATCATCAAAACATGCCGTGTACTAATCAGTACTAAGAATCTAGTAATCTACGACTAAAGCAACTAGTAATCAGTACTAAGAATCTAGTAATCCTGACCATGCTTGCTAGTACTTTTGACAGTCACACCAGTACATTTTACTATTAAGCTAGTACATATGACTAGCTTAAACTAGTGAACTTTGACTAGATGAAGCTAGTCAAATGTACTATGCTAAGTAAAGCTAGTCAAGTTGACTAGTTTTTTCTAGTCAAAATGCTTGACTAGGTCTTCCAAGTCACATCGACTATTTTGCATAGTGCTTTTTTGGACAATCATATTGACTAGGTTCCTTAGTCGGCATGACTATTTTTTTTTTCTCAGTGCATGTGCGGTAGGTTTCAGCTCTGCGGGGAAGCACCATACAGGCAAATCTATTTCTCCAAGCCCCAATGGGCGGACGCTCTTCGGCTACCTGTACCTAAGGATATCACACCCGTGTGATATATAGAGGCGCTTACATCAGTGAGTGTTCATTTATTATTGAATTTATTAAACGAATTGAGAAAAAGGGATAAAATGCGAGACTTTGCCGATCATTTTATCCTCTTTCCTCAAAGAGTTTAATAAATTCAATAATAAATGAACACGAATGCAAGATTCTATTTATCATATGACATTTAAAACGCATTTTATTTACGATTATTTCACAAACATGTCAATATTCCGCCATAAGTAAACGCGACGTCGTTAAGGACGCTGTACATGTAACGTTACGCGGCGAATCTAACTAATTTGCATATTTAATCCACCAGTGGATTACCGAATTTATTACATAGCGTTATTACATTCCCAGACACGACGTCATACATGTATGATAAAGTGCATTTTCATGGTTCCAATCTTTTCCGATTATGATAGTCTTTCTTTTTTCTGTTACAAGTATAGATTGTTGGTGATCGTTAGAACCGCCTCACTAAGGTGGTTCCAATGAGTATAGTTCGAATAAATTTACCTGATACTGGTGAACTCTATTAACACAATTTCATACCCGACAGAATGCATATAATTATCTTCGCCGTTTTTCGAAGATGGCAATACTGTTATACAATACATAGAGGTAAATGAGTCGCTATTCACGTGATGCCGAAAATTTACGGAAGTTTACGAAAGCCGACGTATTAGGCGATAGCATTGACTAATTTTTTCCTGGTTTAAAGGTCAGCCTCAGGTCAAATTGTTCGCACTATACCAACAATTAGAATTTGAATGAAATAATGAAAATATGATTCCCCCGTACACCCTTTTTTCTGTATAAAGTGTGGTTTGCAGAGGTATTCATTATATGGCCCGGTTAATATGATGGTAGCAGACACGAAGTGGACACAAGTTTGGGTGTATGTTTATGATACAATTTCATCCCCGCAATTACGGATCGCATCACGAAAACACGCCTATATAATTTTGACCCCCTTGAACCCCACTTTTATATAGTAAAACTGGGGTTTACAGGGGTATACCTTACTTTTCTTATTTCTGCTCTAAAATATTGATTGTGGGTACTCGTTAGAACCGCCTCGATGAGGCGGTTCTAACGAGTACCCACAATTTATAATCTGAGCAGACATAAGAAAAATATCACAATTTTTTCATCTTAAAATTTTCGTTTTTTCGGTGGTAAACTTTACAATGAATTTGTATGGGCGTGTTTTCGTAATGGTCTCATCTGGATCAACAAGCGTTTACCATCAGTGACAACATGTCCTGTTTACAACAAGAATCTGCGTGACCCATTTTAAATACTGGAGAGTCCACTTCATTACTCATCACGTGAACAAGTCCGTGAAATAAAGACCCCTCTAAACCCCACTTTATATAGAGAAAACTGGGGTTTACGGGGGTAAATATTATTTTCCTTATTTCTGCTCCAAGACATAGGTTGTGGGTACTCGTTAGAACCGCCTCAATGAGGCGGTTCTAACGAGCACCCAAAACCTATGTTTGGAGTATAAATAAGAAAAATATCACAAATTTTCTTCAGAAAAATGGCCTTTTTTGAGGTTTGAAAAATGTACTATATCACACCTTATGATTGAAGGATTAGGATAAGAGTTTAATGCATAAATCCAACAACTTTCTGTCACCTTTGTAAGGACTGTTCGCTAAGTAAGATTAAGCTGCAAAATGATCCATCAGCTCGATCATGGTGCATATTATATGATCCCCGCCAAGCGATTTTGTGTCTTCGAGCATTCCGTCATGACAAATTTTAACTGCGCATGCCCAGCCATTCAGAGGGGCCAGGTATATGGCTTTCTGTCTGAAGGTTCCTCTTGATTCACTGCTTGTATGAGCGAGCAGCGAAGGTTCTGGCGAGACTGCGCGGATGCGCAGGCTCGCCTGAACCTTCGCTACTCGCATAGGCGATAAGTACCAAAATCGCTTGACGGGGCCCAATTATACAGTTTAACAGTTATATTTCCAGGATAAAGTCTAATGTAAACCTTTAGAAAACAACGTAGTTCATACTTCCATGGGCGCATCGAGTCACATGATTTTCAGTGATATCAAGTGAGTCTAAACCATGGTTCTCTAGGGGCATTGGTGACGACAACGCTTTCCCGCTCTTTGTAGAAAACAGCTTGTAAATGTTTTTCCTCTTTAAAAGTTTGCCCTATAAGCCCACTGATGAGAGGCAAAGAATGTAAACACAAAACATAAACTTATTTTTTCTGCTTTTCATGAACGTATGAATGACAGCCAGTCGTTAGTAAAGTTAACATGAACCCCGAATAACATTAACCCTTTACTTTGCACACGACCCACTGCGTTCGTACTTTAAGGAACAACAGAAAAATAAAACTCATTTCTTAATTGAATCAGCCTATTTTAAATATGGAATATATAAACCTCGCACTCCTTTCTTTATCGGTTCTTCAACTTCACTTAATTTCTAAATCCCATCTTTACGTTAATAAACTCTATGTTTCTTAAGGCCTGGCTTAAATGTTTGATTGATTGATTGGTTGATTGACTGATTTATTGATTGGTTTGGTTGGTTGACTGACTGAGTGAGTGAGTGAGTGTCTGGCTGCCTGTGCGGTTCTTTTCCGTTATTTCTGTTATGTAAACTATCTGTGGGCAATCTAGGGCCGATCCATGGCAGAACTTCTCACATTAGGCAACCTGCGTGAAGTTGGACCCCACCTAGACTCTAAAAAAGGTAACTGGGTCCGTCAATTAAAGAGAAGAAATAAATAATACTCACGACAGTTGGCTGTAAAATAAAGAGCATTAGTTCTATAAGATGGCAAATAGCAATATACTATATGTAAATACAACATCTGTTCTTAATGATTGTACATGTATGTCCAAATATTTCATAAAATTTATTCAGTAATAAAATAACTATGACATTGTGATCTGCAGCTTTGCATAACTTAAATCGCAGCGCTTGTTTAGGGCGGACAGCAATTCCTTTTTACGCTTATTTTAAAAGAAAATTAGACGCGATAAACTATAAACATGATAAAGTCAAACCATTGTTATTTGTCTTTTTTTTTTTTTTTTGTGTTACTCTGAAAAATAAGCCAAAAGCTTTTGAAAAAGAAATCTGAAAATTTAATTTCTTAACACATCACACAAATTAATAATCAACCCTTAAACTGCTCATTAAATTAACATTACCATAAAACCGGCCCCAATAGCTCAGTTGGTAGAGTGTCCGCTCCGGGGAACGGGAGGTCTGGGGTTCGATCCCGGGCCGCGACATACCAAAGTCGTTAAAAATGGTACTAGCTGCTCCTCGCTTGGCACTCAGGTTTACGGGGAAGAGCTAGGACTGGTCGATCCAGTGTCAGGATATTGTGACTGGGTGTGGTATCATGCAATGTGTCTGGGACATGATACTTCAGTGAGGCAGCACTATAAACGTGAGCATTGAGCTCCCTGTCGCAACCAGACACCGTCGTGATATGACTGAAAAATTGTTGAAAGCGACTTGAAACCCGAATCAACACACACACAACATTACCATAACACACCCGTGCGTCATAATACATTTTTTTTAAACTCCAAAACGGTCAATTTACTGATAAAAATGTGATATTATTCTTATTTATACTCAAAACATAGATTGTGGGTATTCGTTAGAACCGCCTCATTGAGGCGGTTCTAACGAATACCCACAATCTATGTCAATGAGGCGGTTCTAACGAGTACCCACAATCTATGTCAGGAAATAAGGAAAATAATGTATACCCCCTAAACCCCAGTTTTCTCTATATAAAGTGTGGTGTAAGGGGGTGTTCATTTCACGGACGTGTTAGCGTGATGATTTAGCCACACCAATTTCTGACTGCCACTCAAATCACCCAACCATCAGATTAACAAGTCCACGAAACGAAGACCCCCAAACCCCAGTTTTTATCGACAAAACTGAGGTTTACGGGGGTATACATTATTTTTCTTATTTCTGCTCCAGGACACAGCTTGTGGGTACTCGTTAGAACCGCCTCAATAAGGCGGTTCTAACGAGCACCCACAACCTATGTTTTGGGTAAAATAAGGAAAATATAGCAAATTTTCATAAGAAAAGTCACCACTTTGGAAATAAAAAAAAGAATGCATTATGTCACATGGATGTGTTATCAGAATGTCTGAAACTATAGGAACAAATCCATAGGAACTCAGAAACGCGTTCGAATTAGCCATGGTAACCAAGCTATCGATGTTCGAGATTTTGATGTTTCCCTATACTTACACAATTCCACAGCCGTCAGTTTCTGTCCTATATTTATACCATTATCTTGTGGGAAGTTGTAGGGTGTTTGTCCAGAGCGGCAGTATCTAGGAGCAATAGACATTTCTTTACCATCCTTCGTTACAATCTGTAAAGGCATTGCAGTCATACATCAGTGCCAAAAGGCCAAACAAAAGTACCTCATTGCACGCGCGAAACGTTGACTCAAAGCTGAATCAACGTTGAAACAACGTTTTCAACGTTTATTTAACGTTCATTCCATGTTGACAACCTGCTGGGTATGAGTGTTACAGATTCCATAGCATTGCACGACCCGCAGAAAAAGCGACCGACTGAAGTCGGTTGATTTTCTAAGAGTGCCCTAAAATCACCGTGTCATTCTGTCAGTCTGTCAGTCTGTCTGTCCGTCCGTAACCCGTTTGTGAAAATTGGTGATAGTGACTTAACCACAGCGAATATTCAAACAATTTTTGGCATACTGATAGATATCAATGAGATCTAACCAATGAGCTTGCGGAATATTACATTTCATTTAGTATAGCCTCGCCGAGGCGAAAAATGTGAACATTTTCGAACTGCTTCTCCTCGGAAACCGTTGGGCCGATTGAAGTCAAATTGCATATGGAGCCTCTATGGGATAGGGGAAACCAAAATTTGCTCATGGGGTCCAGGTCACATGACCAAAATGGCCGCCAAGCCATGTATGGTATAAACCCTTCAAAAATAGTCTTCTCCAGAACCACTGGGCAGATTTTCACGAAACTTAATAAATAGCATCTGGGACGTAGGCCCATCATAAATTGCTAAAATGGTGACCCTGGGTTGACCTTGACCTTCTTTGTGCCTAGGTCAAACTTTGACACATATGCTTTTGTATTGGAAAAGTGAGAATGCATTTTATCCTGCAAACGATTCAGAATACAGTACTAAAGTATAATATATATTTTGCTCCTTACAATAAGGCGCATTTATTGGGGGAACCGTTTAAGGTCCAGGTCACATGACCAAAATGGCTGCCATACCCATATATGGTAAAACTCATAAAGCTAAAAGCATCCGGCGGGTCGTGCACTTCAGCTGAAGCACTGGTTTGATTCACGCATCAGTATATGATAGGGGTTACAACTCTTTCGGCCTATGTAGTGAGTGTTTAACGTTTACGTCCCACCCACAGCAAAGGTCATACGGAGACGGGACCTCGGTTTAAAGACTCATCTGAAAGTCTGGAGAAGCCCGGGATCGATCCTGCAATCCCTGGTTTACATGGCGAGTAGCGTAACCACTACACCACGGAGGCTTCTATTTCCTATGTAGTGATATTCCGCTATTAAGACTACCTAAAATTAAGACTAATTCTGCTTTAAAAAGCTTACATGGAAGGCTGCAGTTATTCTTTCTTTGTGTTTTCTGCATACACTGTCCTCTGGTCAGAGACCGCATTTGGGACTGTTCAAAAGTGGTCTTCGAGACCACTTTTGAACAGTCCCAAAGGTGATTGTAATATAGGAATTTTATTGTAGTTGGTCTCTTTGTTTCAGTGAGGGCTTCTCTTAACCCTTATTGATTTAGCAACACCCATTTCTGATAATCAACCGATCATATTACTTAATACTAGAGCCCGCAGTCGATGGCTTGGCATCGCAAACCCCCATATTTCGGGCGGAGACAAATACATGTATGACGCTGTTCTCTCACGCACTCAAACCGTGCAAGGAACCCATGTACAAATTCGGTTGCATTCCGACCAGTGGTTAACGAGATAGTGTGACGGATGGAAAGTTGGTCAGTTGGACAGGAATGAACATTTATGTGGCTAAACTGACCTGTTATGTGGCTAATATCTTTTATTAGAAGAAATTTTAGACACATAAGTATACGAAATAATGGAATACACCGCATTTGGACCGACGAATGACTATGTTAGAGGCAAACTGTCCAAAGTTTTGGCCCCCTAAATATCGGTTTGTGCGTACGGACGGACAGTGAGTGAGTGATTGTTTAGGTTTTACGTCCCACTAACAGCTAAGGTCATACAGAGATGGGACCTCTGTTTAAAGACTCATCCGAAAGTCTGGAGAAGCCCGGGATCGATCCTGCGACCCCTGGTTTACAAGGCAAGTAGCGTAACCACTACACCGCGGTGGACTGACGAATGACTACCTTAGTAGCAAACTGTCCAAATGTTTGGCCCCCTAAATATCGGTTTGTACGTGCGGACAGACAATATCCTCAAAACCATGGGGAAAATGAATACATATGGTTCAGGGATGGGGATCCATGCCCAACTTTATCTGATATTTAATCTATTCACCTGTTCCCTGATTGTCACACTACAAGTAAATATTAGACTGTCTCCCTTTGACTGAGGCCTATCAGGCTGAACAGGTTCTCAGATATTAGGCCTTTTATGAAGTGGAGGTGGTGGGGCATGGCCCTGCCGCACCCGGGCGGGGGACCGGCCCAAGCAAGGTTGGTGTCATGGAAACCATCCTATCATAAGGAACAAGAGTATATGTGGTTTAGGGGGTGGGGACCTGAACAGTTTCTCAGATATTAAGCCTTTCATGAAGTGGAGGGGGTGGGGGTTGGCCCCTGGTACCTGGGCACCAAGGTTGGTGTAACGGAAACCGTCCTATCATAAGGAACGAGAATATATATGGTGTAGGGATGCTGATATGAAATGTTCCTTAAATAGGGTGAGGGGTTGGGCATGGCTCCGACGCACCCCGATGAAAGCTTCTTATCATAAGGAAATAGAAGATTAATGGTTTGCATAGTTTCTGAAATACATGTATATGTCATTTTATAAAGAAAAAGGGTGGCGCATGGCCCCCGGCGAAACCCGGGGGACATCCTAGCTATCAACTCTAAATGCGTCGTATCATAAGGAACAAGAGCCTTGTATGCGGGATGCCAACGCTCGGCTGCAAAAATTCTAAGTCGAAAAAGGGGCATAACTGTGCAGAATTATTTTGAGGGTTACCTCACCTCTTGGTATGAGTTCCCCTTTTCATAATAATCAAATAATCCGAGTTTCAAGTAAATATGTTCAGTAATAACAGAGATATTACAAAATGTCCAAGTTTTCGCACGACGATGACGACGACGACGCAGAAGACAACAGAGCTATGACAATAATTCGTCGTTTTCTTCGAAAACAACCGAGCTAAAAATATGCATATAGTTACATGTAAGTGAGGAGGCTCTGAAAAGTCTCTGATATATTAGAGGCCTTTCCTGAACTCGAGAGGGGTTCCGCATGGCCCCAACGCACCCAAACATGACGCTGCATTCGCACGCCCTCCCATGCAGCCCGTCGGGGCTTGAAGAAATATATTGGGCTGCATGATGCTTCCACGCAGAGCTGAAACCGACTGCACATGAGTACTAGTAAACTGCTTAGAGGGTCGAAACTTACCCAGGCAAAGTGGTGCGAGTCGGACCGCCCATGTAAATAAACCCTATTCGTTTCATTGGGCAGCAGGGCTTGAGAAGTAATTTCATCTCTGTGTCGGGTAAAAGTCGCAACGTCTCCAAAATGACCTATATAATGTTGACGTTAAACCTCAAATCAAACAAAAACTAATTTGGTTGTATTCCGGCCAGTGGTTAAGGAGGAGATAGCATGACTGACGGACGGACAGACAGATAGTCGGATGGATGGACGAAGCGTTCACAATATCCCAAACGATTTTTGGGTCGATCGGTTTACGATCGACCCAAATTTACTAAATGGCAAACGGAATCCATGCAGTTGTCCACGTGACCATCACTGATTTGGGAAAACCAATATTATGTTTTATTAATAGGACTTGAAACGTTGTGCTATTTTTATCGATGCAACAAGAGCTATCTATAGAGTCTTGACAGGAATCGTGTGCTGGATAATACCCAGATCAGACGCCGCGGAACCTGGCGCCCGATCAGCAGGTTGCACATGAACTTCACTATTTGCTTAAATAGTGGCATTTGAGGGTTGAACGAAATAGTATAAGAAAGCCAAGTTGCTCACGTAATGAAAGAAAAACAATATCTTAATCCAGGCCACGATGCAACGTGACGTCTTTCGGAACATTCTATTTATAAAACTGTTACACACATGTATGCCAAGTCGAGTAAAAATAGACTTTTCGCACTTCTGCTGTGAACTTAATTTTAGAACCCTAAAATGTTTAAGTGCAAAAATGAGTAGTGGGTACCGTTAGTAGACATACAGCATAGACCAAGATCGGATACAGAGTACATTGCTTCTGATCAGGTCCGTACTGTTCGCCATATGTATGCAACAACAGTTTTGAACATGATTCAGGGCCGTAAGCAGACTCTGAAAAGGGGCGGGCTGAGGATGCGAATTTCAGGTATTTTGCAGAGGGTTAAAAACGGTATGAATCTGAAATAAGTTCCAAAAGATGGGAGGGGGCTGCGTTTGCACCCTCCCTACTCTGTTGAACAAAATCCAAGTACTACCCTAAGACGTCAGAGCACAGCGTAAGAAAAAAATTCTGGACTGTGCTCGTTTGTATGATTTAAGGTTTAACGTCCCCGTCAACACTGTATAGGTCATTTGGAGACGTTACTCCATATGTTAAGGGACTTTCAGCTCTGCGTGGAAGCATCATGCATCCCATCTATTTATTCAAGCCCCGCTGGGCGGGGGTGGGTGGACTGTGCTCGTACACTTGGGACTGTGCTCGTACAGTTGCAAACATAATCTACATAATCAGACGCCACATAACGCGATATCTGATCAGATCTTCTGCGCTTGCTTAACGTTAAACGAACAGTTCGATTCTCAGCTCAGGACTATTTTCCCAACCTACACTCAGAGACGATCGACCCACCAGTACTCTCAGTGCTTTGATTGTTAAAAGTGAGGGGATAATAATGTATTTTCTCAGTGTACAAACTGCATGACAAACAGTGAAAAACCTTATCATATGGCTGCTTCAGAAACAATCTGATCTGGATCTACACTTGTTGCAGATGTAGGGGTTATCGTACTCGGCAGGATACGGATTTAAAGACGACTGCTCCAGAGAGGCACATTCTGTCGTTTAAAACCTTTTCAACTGCCTTTTAGGGATCTCTTTATTCGAAATTAGCCGACTGGTGATCAGGAGGACGCGGGTTCGATACCTGCCGAGGTCGGCAACATTCTTTCGTGGAGATTGATCATGAAATCTTTTCAACGATCATTTATCTCCCTTCCGCTGATTGAAGAAGGGCAGTTGTCAATTTCTGGCGAAAGAATGTGCACTGTACTGATTAACCCCTTACGCGTAAGTCTGTCTATGAAAGGTGTGGATAGGTATACTGACCGACTCACAAATGACCTAAAACAGTGTTGAATTGGCCGTTAAACTAAAAAAAAAAAAAAATTTATTCGAAATCAAATAGAAAGTCCTAAGCGTTGTTTCTCTTGTAACAACTTGCGGGTAATAGCATTACGATAACACACCCGTGCGACATAGTGTATTGTGCTGATGAAAATCCATGATATTTTTCTAATTTATATTGCGAACATAGAAAACTATCACAGATTTTCATTTATAGAAAAGTAGCCTTTTTGAGATTTTAAAAAAATGTACTTTGTCGCACAGGTGTTTCAATGTAGTGTTAAGTGTGATATTTAAAATTAAAACTCAAAACTAAACAAGCAACCACTTACGATACAAGAAAATCTGAAAGTATTAATATTGTCCACCGTCTCGTCTAAATTATACACCAGTATTTGGTAATCATTTTGTTCATTATATTTTGTGCTGGCCACACAAGACAATTTCCCCTCCGCTGCAACAAGAAATAACAAATTTGCAAAGGCGGTAGCCTAGAAAACACACCTACATAATTCAGACCTCCTTAATTGTAAAACTTGTGTTTACTTTGGTGTAAACATATTTTTTTCTGCTCAAAAACGTAGACTGTGGATACTCGTAAGAATCGCCCCGCCGAGTGTGGTTCAAGCGAGTTCCAACCGTGAATGTTCTGAGCAAAAATTTGAAAAATATTAGAACTTTTTGTCTGAAAATATTCATTTTCTTTTTTTCAGTATATTTGAATAGGCCTGTTTTGGAGAAGAAAGACTACATTATAATAACAGGTTGACAATGGGCGTTTCGGTTTTAATGATACGGAGCCCGGAAAGTGTCATTTAATTCGATATATCTATATCGAATTATTATTGCGTTTTATCGAATAATTATTGCGTTATATCGAATTATTAATGTGTTTTATCGAATTATTAATTCGTTATATCGAATTATTATTGCGTTTATCGAATTATTAATTCGATATATCGAATTTTTATGGCGTTATATCGAAATATTATTGCGTTTTATCGAATTATTAATTCGTTATATCGAATAATTATTGCGCTTATTAATTTGTTATATAAAACGCAATAATAATGCGATATTACGGCAGCGTATTGGTGCCTCTGTTAATTGTGCTATACCGCAATTTTTGCGACTGCATCACGCAAACGCGTACTTACAATCAGGACCCCTGTAAACCCCACTTTATATAGAAAAAGTGGGGTTACAGGGGTATACCCTAAATTTATGATTCGATTATAGATTTTTATAGTTTATTAGTACCGCTTCATCGAGGCGGTTGTAACAAGTCCCAAAAATCTATGTTTGGCCCATAAATAAGATAAAATATCTCAAATTTTCTTCCGAAAATGCCATTTTGAGAATCATAAATGGGGGCCAAATTTTGCATGAGTGTCCTAACGTAATGGATAAAGCGATTTGGTTCGATTTTCCGGTATATTTTCGACACGTACTTGTCTACATATTCTGTTGTATCACCGTAAATCGGCTAACACTCACGCGAATTAAAATCAAAGTTGCAATTTTTGAATTAATATAATAATCGACTTGAACAAAGTCATCAAGTCATCTGAGACGGCCCCGCCAATAGGGACTTGAAAGAAATATATGGGCTGCATGATGCTTCCACGCAGAGCTGAATCCGGCCCGCAAACTAGTACTGGCAAACCGCTTAGAGGACCTAAAAAGTAGAAGTAAAACAAAGATCAGGAATTGATACAATTAACTTACTCCATCCATAAAAGACACCAAAGGGAAAGAAATACAAACATTAAGCGACCAGACCATAATGGAAACCTAAACAAAGGAAGGCCATATGGACAGTTACTTTCCCACAAAATGGCCATATGGCCATCCAAAATTAAAAGACACAAGTGATACACACAGTAAGTAACAAACAACAACATAAATAAATCGCCACAGAAGAGCCGCCTTGGAACGGTCAGTGGAAGATTTCCACTGGGGGGCTTAAATCGATTTTACGTGGCCACAATCCTCGCCCTTACTTCCGTCGCGATTTAGACAAAAAATTTGTTCAGTCCGCATGAAGGCCTCCTAACTCATCAGTGCAACATCTCCGTGAACACAGAAATCAAAGAACCACAGAGGTGAGACAACGGTGAGGACTCGACAGCAAGAAACCACTGAAATGCTGGAGCAAAAGAAAACCAACAGTTAGACTCCGATGAGCCTGCCCAGGAACCGCGGTGCGAGGCGGACCGTCCATGCTTATAAACCCTATTGGTTTCATTGGGCGACAGGGCTTGAGATGTCATTTCATCTCAATGTCGGGTACAAATTCCACAAAATTGGAAGAAACGTTTACCTCCACTTCATTTTGACCTTTAAAGTGTGGACGGGGACGTTAAACCTCAAATCAAACAAACAAACAAACAAAGTCATCTTAAAAATAAATATCGCTATTTTGTATGGCTCATGAAAACTTGACTAGGAAAGAAAAAAAAATGTTTCGCAATAAAGAAGATGATATTATCTCAAGTAGTGTAATTTGATGATTTTGCACAAGTCGACTTACTGAAAGTCGATATTTTCTAAATCGTTTTTCATTATCAAACGCACATAATTAAAAAGTCAGTTTGCATTTAGGTATTGCAAATAATCGATAAAATAAAGTTGATAAACTAGGCTATATTTACGACCAAAAATGCATTAGTACTATAGGGTGGCACTCTGGGTACCATCGACCGAGGTCAAGACGGTCTGGTTCAAGCTTTGCCGAAAGTTCCCAAAAATACTAATCATATGCAAAGCTTGAAAGGGGTAGGTTTTACCTCCACTTCTATTTTAAGTTGTTATAAGAATTTAATTTGTTTTCGGAGACGTAGCTCTGGACCAAAAAAACTTGTACACTCAACAGTTTTCAGTTCTTTGGTATATTTCTTGCTTCCAAGGGATAAACCTTTTATAGAACATATTTAATTTCATTACAGCTGGTGTTAAGGGACAATGTGGTCACCGTAAAAAGTCACCCTGCCCTTCATCCCATAGTGTAGATTTTATTTTCTAGTCCTTTAGCATTATTGATTCTATTGTGGAACTTTGAAATTATCAGAAGGTCACTGATGATGCCTAATCGGCCAAAACTAGCTAGTCTGGTCCATAAAATAATTCGATAGAACGCAAAAATAATTCGATAAAACGCAATAATCGATAAGACGCAATCATAATTCGATAAAACGCAATAAATAATTCGAAAAAAAATGCATTATAATTCGATATAATGAATTAATAAATCAATAAAACGCAATAATATATAGAATTTATAACGAATTTATAATTCGATAAAACGCGCTAATAATTCGATACAACGAATTAATAGTTCGTTTAAACGCAATAATAATTTGATATCACGCAATAATAATTCGATATATAGAATTATTAATTCGATATTACGAATTTATTATTCGATAAAACGCAATAATAATTCAATATAACGCAATAATGATATCGATATATCGAATTATCAATTCGATACAACGCAATAAATAAAAGAGTTAAATGTCACTTCCCGGGCTCCGTATAATGAGACTATAAGCTGTGCTGTGATTTATAATTTCCCCCTACCGTATTCATGCACGCAATGCGATAGCACATGGCGTCTTTTTTATGACTCCGCCATTCGAAGAATGGTGGAAGGGCATATAGCGCTGCACCTGTCCGTTCGTTCGTCCGTTTGTTCGTCCATTCCTTCGTTCGTCCGCCCGAACCTTAAACGCAGTCAATAACTATCTCATTTCTGGATGGATTTTGAAACTACTTGCAGAAATGTTAACCATCATGAGACGATGTGTAGCGTGCAAACCTAGGTCCGTATTTACAAGGTCAAGGTCGTACTTAGAAGTCAAAGGTCAAAGAAGCGGCCGAAACTTAAACTTAAACATGGTCAATAACTTTCTTATTTCTTGGTGGATTTTGAAATTACTTGGCAGAAGTGTTAACTTTCATGAGGCATTGTGTCGGCGCAAAACTCAGGTCTGTATCTCCAAGGGCAAGGTCGTACTTAGAGGTCAAAGCTCAAAAAAATGTCCCAAACTTAAACACGGTCATTTCTGGATGGATTTTGAAATTTCTTTGTATCATGAGAAAATGTGTCGCGTGCAATACCCAGGTCTCTACATGTACCCAAAAGGTCAAGGTCGTACTTACAGGTTAAAGGTAAAAAAGTGTTCAAAACTTAAACATGGTCAATAACTTTCTTATTTCAGGATGGATTTAAAAATTACTTGGCAGAAATGTTAACCATCATGAGTCGATGTGTTGTGCTCAAGACCCACTAAGGACTAAGGGCTAAATGTTGCCCTATTCAGGATCTATGCTGTTTGTCATGCAGTTTGTGATTTGAATGGATACATCATTTGAATGTTGGAATTTTGTGGTCCCGCTCCTACCACTTTGCCTGGGAAGTCTTAGATCTTCTAAGCAGTTTACCAGTACTCATGTCCGGTTGGCTTCAATCATGCTTGAAAGCATCTTGCAGCCTAGCCCGATTGGCGGGGGTCACTTTACAGTGTTGACTGTGTCGTAAAGCGCATACCATCCATCCATTATACGCAGGTTGGTTTTCCCTGGCCCAGGGCTTACCCCTCTTCGTTGCGTGAACAGGTCCATGAAAAGACACCCCCTGAACCCCAATTAATACAGAGAAATCTGAAGTTTACGGGGAATACATTATTTTTCTTATTTCTGCTCCAATACATAGATTGTGGGTACCCATTATAACCGCATCAATGAGGTGGTTCTAACGAGCACACACAATCTATGCTGCAGTATAAATACAAAAACATCACGTATTTTCATTAGAACAGTAGCCTTTTTGGAGACGCTAAAATATGTTGCACGAGCGTGTTATCATAACGTATATAATCGTAACTTAACTCTTGTCCTGCTGAATATTTATATATG
Organism: Lucinisca nassula; assembly: GCA_963580285.1. Classification (NCBI taxonomy): domain Eukaryota; kingdom Metazoa; phylum Mollusca; class Bivalvia; order Lucinida; family Lucinidae; genus Lucinisca; species Lucinisca nassula. Next base: position 114,547,944 of record OY757015.1, on the reverse strand, counting down.
CCACACCCACTACTGACTACTGATTATCAGCCAATCAGATTACTTGATTCAAATTATTGCAACAAATTCACAATCTGAATGATAAACAGTGTAGATCCTGATCAGATGGCTTCTTCAGAAGCTATCTGATCTGGATCTACATTGTTTCATAAATAAGGCATATCCGGGCTCAGCAGGACAAGGGTTAACATTTGTTTTTGTTACTTACATGTGACATGTGTTCAATAGTCATAAAAACGACCGCATCTCATCACGAAAACATGCCTATATAATTTGGATGCCCTTGAACCCCACTTTTATACAGTAAAACTGGGGTTTACGGGTGTAAACCTTATTTGTCTTATTTCTGCTCTAAAATATAAATTGTGAGTATTCGTTAGAACCCCCTCAATGAGGCGGTTCTAACGAGTACCCCCAATCTATATTTTGAGCAGAAATCAGAAAAATATCACAACTTTTCAACTTAAAATTTTCATTTTTTCGGCGTTTAAATATACATTGTATTTGAATAGGCGTGTTTTCGTAATGTTAACCTGTAGATCAATGAAGCGAAACAACATTTCACATTTATCTACAAGCCCCCGCTCATTAGGCCTTGGAGAAATAGAATTGGTTGCATGATCCTTCCGCGCAGAGCTGAAACCGACCAAACTTGAGCACTAGTAACCCGCTGATAAGGTCTAAGCGTGTCAGGAAAAGTGGTGCAAATCGAACTGCTCCTTAAACCCAATTAGCTTTTGGGGTGGTAGGTCCTGAGAGGCATATATCTTTCATCTCAAGGTCGGATGAAATTCCCACAAAATCAGAAGCAATGCCTTCAAAATGACCTAAATATTGTTCACGGGGACGCAAACCTCAACACAAACAATCAAACCTTATTAACAGTGTCTTGTTGAATGTCTACATCACCTGAACAAGGCCCTAACATAAGGTGGTACGAAAAAATATCCACAATCTATGTTTTGCCGAGGAAACTATTATATTTTTTCTAATGTCTTCCCATCACGAAAACATGTCTATATAATTTTGATCCCCTTGAACCCCACTTATATATAGTAAAACTGGGGTTTACAGGGGTAAACCTTATTTTTCTTATTTCTGCACGTAAATATAGATTGTTTCGTTTTTAGGCGGAAAAATACAAAATGTATTTGTATAGGCATGTTTTCGTAATGCTGACTGAAACAGGCAACAAACCAGCGATTGTAACTTCACTTTTAAGCGGACACTGAACGTTGTGTGCATGCATGGTTTGTCAAATTGTGCGTGTGTATTACACTTTTGGGCATGTGAGTCGCAAAGCTTCTTGAAACACTCTTGCAACGTTAAGTCTGAGAACATCTACATAGCGTTTGTATGTACCTAATTGTCATTATAGGTCATAAGCTAGGATATTGTGACCCTGCACCATGTGTGGGAGTTTTGCAGACATACATAGTTTAAAAATACATATACTAAGGTATCAAATGCAAAATGTTAGCACTCTGGTCGTTGGAGCTTTATCATATGCCGAGCTGTAGAATGCGTTATTAATTGCGTATTCCTAACTAACAGTCTTTTGACTTTTCTCTAACAAAGAAACTGGGCCCAGTTGTTCAAAGCATTGTTAACTACCGAGATCGTTAGTGGTCATATTATTAACTGTTCTAGCAAGTAAAATATCTAATACTCAGTTATTTTTGCTGAAAATGTTCCATATTAAATGGAGTTTTAACGATTTGTTAACTAATGACGTCGTTAGTTTTGAACAACTGGCCCCTGAAATGCATGCATTCGACTGGTAGGCGTGACACTTATGGTCAATTGATATACACAAGCCATTTACCTGAATTCGCTACTTCATCAGAGCAAGCAGTATAATTAAATTCAATAATTTTAGTATCTTTACAGCCATCCCATACGTCATCATCCCCAGTGCAAGATTTGGTTCCGTCTGGCTGTTCTACTGTGTAATCGAATCTTCCTAGAATAGGGTTAGGACAGGTTGCTTTGGGATCACTGCCTGCAAAAAAAATTCAATCAAAACACACCACGTGATACCATGTCAGATCCATCATGGCCCAAAAATAGCAACAGATAAGGTTGATAATGTGTGATAATTGAAGGATAGTTTATCCGATTTCTGCATATAAACCTACATGTATGTTGTGGGTATTCATTAGAACCGCCTCTGTGCGGCGGTTCTAATGAATAAACACACTATGGGTTTTTATGTAGAACTGACAAAACTACCCCCCAATTATCATTGTTTTGTCTGAACGTCTTGTTTTACTGAAAATTTATATATTTTTTATCATTTCTTTTGCAAACATAGATTGTTGGTGCTCTGTCAAATCGCCTCGTTGTGGCGGTTCTGATGAGTACCCACAATCTATTTTTAGCACAATGGCGGTTCTGATGATTACCCACAATCTATTTTTATCACAATAAGGAAAACTAGAGCTTCAGAAGATCTGACTATAGCCCCGCTGCAGCACTATTAGAGAAAGACCCATAGTATCGGTTCCGGTATATAAAATACAGCTATATGTAGTCATTGTCTATGTTTATAGAAGCTTTTGTCTTCCTCGATCTTATAGTTCCTGAGAAACCTGACAGAAAATGTTCAAGAAATCCAAAATTTGAAAAGCTATCAAGGGACATAGCTCAAGAGTTATGAACCCTTGACCACTATCCTGGTATACACAGAATATCCAGTGATTGTCCAGGTTTATACTAAGTTTCATCTTTCTAATTTTCACAGTTCCTAAGAAATCTGTTACAAAATTTTCTCAAGACTGGCAAAAATTAAAAAACCTACTAAGGGAAATAACTCCAAGAGTTATGTTGCCTTGGTCACTTTTCTGCTATTACACCTTCCTTGCCTTAGAGGCTAAGTGTAGTATAGATTCATTTAAGTAGGACCTCAAACAGAAAAAGTTATCAAGCAAAATGCATTTTAACATTTGAAAATCTATCAAGGGACATAACTCTAAGAGTTTTGGGCCCATGGTCACTATTCTACTGCTACACCTTCCTTACCTTCGAGACCAAGTGTAGTATAAGTTCCATTGAAGTAGAACCACAAACATGAAAATTATTAAGCAAAATGCATTTTAAGTCTGCAGTAATGGAATCACGGGGAATGACGGAAGGACATAATCGCCTTTATTCATAGAGGGTAACACAGTAAGAAAACTAGTACTTGTCTTCCTTGCCCCCGCCTATCGGGTCTTGGGGTAATAAAATGGGCTGCACAATGCTTCCACGCAGAGCTGAAACATAAGTACATGAATACTGGTAAACCACTTAGAAGGACTAAGCCTACCCAGGCGAAGTGGTGCAAGTCGGACTGTCCATGCCTATATACCTTATTGGTTTCATTGGACAGGAGGGATTAAGATATCATTTCTTCTCAAGGTCGAGCAAATGTCCCACGAAATTAGAAGCAACGTCTTCAGAATGACTAAAATAGTGTTGATGTGGACGTTAAACCTCAAATCAAACAAACAAGTACTAATCTTCCATGTGGCTTTTTTTTCTTTTTGGATAGAAACCAGTACTAAGCAATGTGGATAAATTCTATTTCTCAAGGAAACCACAACTGATGCTAGTGGGGATCCAACCCGGTACCTCTCGATCCCGAGTCCGAGGCTTTACAACTGCACCAAGCCGCTTCGGGTTTTCGAGTTATTGAAATTCGACTGAAATTGATATCTGTTCATCTTCTATTGAAGAAGGGCAATTTTCGATTTCTGTCAGAACCATCAGCCAGTCTCGGCAGCTCAGTCGGATGCGCGTCTAACTGTTGATCAGGAGGACGCGGGTTCGCTACCTGCTTGGGGTCGGCAACATTCTTTCGTGGAGATATATCATGAAATCACTTCTACGGTCATTCTCTCCCTTCCGCTGATTCAAGAAGGGCAGTTGTCAGTTTCCAGCGAAAGGATGTGCAGTGTACTGGTTAACCGCTTACATATAAGCCTTCCCATGAAAACATCTGAATTGGTAAACTGACCAGCTCAAAAATGACCTAAACAGTGTTGACTCTGTCGTTAAACACAATCTCTAGATTTGACTCATGTGAGTCATTTTGGATGTGGACAGAAAGAGTTAATCTATCTTCAGGGTGTTTTATTCTTTCGGTTTTGGTTTAACGGCCCTTTTAACTTTGTTTCACTTATATCACGCACTTTGTTAATCAGAAGTGGACGAAAACAGGAGTTCCCGGAGAAAAAAACACCTGACTTTCCGTTACAGAACTTAGCGTCCCACATGTGTCCCGAGCGACGCGCGAACCAAAGCGGCGAGAGACCTACTGATGTTTATTGGCCACGGAGGCTGGATCAGGTAAGATACAAACTGCTCAGCAGGCACACGTCGCTACGGCAAGGTCAAATCAACGTCGGTGACGTTGCACCGACATAGTTGTGACGTTGCATAAACGCCATGACATTTTACCGACGTTGATGTGACGTCACAATTACGGAATGTGCCTGCAGCTACACAGACAAGCAAGAAGAGTCTTGAATTCTTAGGTTTAGAAACTAGAGGTGTTGTACTATCCAAGCAAGCTCATGAGGTGCTCATTATCAGTAAACATAACATGTAACTTGAATATAAACACAGAACAAGATGTGTTTGTGAAAGATGAACATGTCCCCGGGCAAGGTCAACTGTTTCTTCAAATTTGGTCACAGGTCAATGTCAAGGTCACAGGTCAAGAGGGAAACCCTTGTCACATGGTACCTACATGCTAAATATCTCAAACGATTCAAACGTTATGATCAATGATATTTTTTTCTACAAGGTAGGTCAAGGTAAAGGTCACAAACTTTTTGAGTGGAAAGCCCTTGGCACAAGGAACCTACATGCGAAACATGAAGGCCATATCTGAAACGGTTTAAAATTTATGACCAATGTTAAGTTTTCCTTTTAGTAGGTCGCAGGTTAAAGCCAAGGTCAGGGGTCAATTTTTGTATGGGCTTGAAGCCCTTGTCACAAGACATCCACATCCAAATTATGAAGGATCTATCTCAAACGGTTTAAAAAATTATTACCAATGTTTTTTTTCTCAAAAGTAGGTCACAGGTCAAGGTCACAGGTTAAAAGTTTTCGTTTGAATGTGAAGCTCTTGTCACAATGAACCTGAGTGAGTAAGTGTTTGATTCTACGTCCCACCAACAGCTAAGGTCATACGGAGACGGGACCTCGGTTTAAAGACTCATCCGAAAGTCTGAAGAAGCCCGGGATCGTTACTGCGACCCCTATTTTACAAGGCGAGTAGCGTAACCACTACATCACGGATGCTTCTATCACAATGATATGAACGCTCTATCTCAAACGGTTCAAAACTTATGACCAATGTTTTTTCTTTTCTTTAAAGTAGGCCACAGGTCAAGGTAACATGTCAAAAATTTGTATGACTGTTAAGATTTTGTCACAAGAAACCTACAAATATGAAGGCTCTAACTCAAACGGTTCAAAAGTTATGACCAGTGTTAAAATTGTCCAAAACAAACCAACAAAAAATATGTCTCCGCTATCGCTACCGGGAACATAAAAACCTCCCTCGATTATCCTTACTATATGGATATCTAGAGCCCGTCACGAAAACACGCTTATATAATTTTGATCCCCTGAACCACACTTTTATATAGTAAAACTGGGGTTTACAGAGGTAAACCTTATTTTTCTTATTTGTGCTCTAAAACATAGAGTGTAGGTACTCGTTCGAACTGCCTCGATGATCTATGTTTTGAGGAGATATAGAAAAATATCGCAATTTTGCATCTGATTTTTTTTCCGGATGTAAGATTTACACTGTAGTTGTATAGGTGTGGTTTCGTAATGCTTAGAAAGAATTACCTAGGAGTCTAGAGCAAATTCGAATTAGCCATGGCAAACGAATTATCCGTGTTATCATTACAAATAAATGGCTACTTTTCTGGCGAAAATTCGTTACCTTTTTCTTATTTATACTTCAAAAAAAAGGTGGTGGGTGCTCGTTGGAACCGCGTCAATGAGGCGGTTCAAACGAGTACCAACAATCTATGTCTTGGAACAGGAATAAGAAAAATAATGTGTACCCCCGTAAACCCCAATTTTCTCTATATAAAGTGGGGTTTAGTGGGGTTTCATTTCACGGACTTGTTAACGTGATGTCCGTGTTCTCATTACAATAACACACCAGTCAGACATAGTGCAATGTTCCATATCGCCAAAACGGTTATATTCTGCTGAAGAAATGTGCTATTTTTCTTATTGATACTCCAAACAATAGGTTGAGAGTGCTCGTTAGAACCGCCTCATCGTCTAGGAACAGAAATAAGTAAAACTAATGTATACAGCTGTAAACCCCTGTTTCTTAAAGTGGATTGTACAGGGATGTATAGCCCCCGCCCATCGGGGCTTGAAGAAACAGATTAGGCTGCACGATGCTTCCACGCAGAGCTGAAACCGACTGCGCACATGAGTACTGGTAACCTGCTTAAAGGCTCTAAGCCTGCCCATGCAAAATGGTGCGAGTCTGACCGTCCATGCATACGTGTATAAACCCTTTTGGTTTCATTGGGCGATAGGGCTTGAGATGTCATTTCATCTCAACGTCGGGTAAAAGTCCCACAAAATTGGAAGGAGCGTCTCCACAATGACCTTAATAATGTTGACAGGGACATAAAACCCAAAATAAATCAATCAATCAGGGATGTGCATTACTCTGATGTGCTTATACTGAACTTTGAACAGCTTACGGCCCAGAAGGCTGCGTATCTTAATGCAAAACCACAAATACAGTGTTGTCGACCCTTTCAGTACCATTGTAGGATTTTTATCATCACAAAGTAGGACACAGTCCAACAAAAGATGCAAAAAAAGTTCCTTACAATGTCATATGAGTCAATTTACCTATCCAGGCCTTGTCATTTTGTATGGTTTACATGGCCCACCCCCTTATGTAAGACCTTGTTCCAGCCTTAACGGGGACTGGAGACATCTATAATAAATATTTTGGCCCCCTTAACGGTAGACATTTACTCATTAAATGATCTCTTTCTAATCTTTACTAGCCGGACTTTGGGGCTCAGCTAAAAGAAAAGCAAATAGTACGATTAGTCCCGAACATTGTTTCGCTGGAAAGTGGCAGCAATAATGTCCGGGTTTATTTAGCCAACATTTGACGATGTCGTTAGTTTGCGTCTCGTTAAAACTTTGATCATTTAATGTATCAAATATGATGACAGTTTTGCTGAAACAATGTCAGAAGCATTTGCAAAATGTACAGTGAAATTCCACTATTACATGTAAGACCACCTGAAATTCACACTAATTCTGCTCTTAAAAGCCTATTTTTAAGGGTGTGCTTAATCTTTCTTCGTGTATTCTGGCCAAAGTGCCCTGTGGTCAGGGACCACCTTTGGGACTGTTAAAAAGTGGTCTTAAAGAAAGACCACTTTTGAACAGTTCCAAAGGTGGTCTGAATGTAGAAATTTTACTGTACTCACTTTTTCCAAACAATATACCAGAGTATTAGATATTGTACTTGCCAGAACAGTAAACTGTAGTGAGAAAACCTTGCACAGGCAAAGTGGTGCGAGTCGGACGGTCCATGCATATAAGCTCTATATTGGGTCCATTGGGCATATGACCTCAATTGGTTTCATTGGGCGGTAGGGACTGACATGTCCTTTCATATCAATATCGAGTAAAAGTCTAACAAAATTGGAAGCAACGTCTCTAAAATGACCAAAATAGTGTTGACGGGACATTAAACCTCAAATCAAACGTTTACGCTGCTTTAACTCTTTTTGTACCAAATGGAACCTTCCTCCTTATATATCGCATTTCAAAATTTAGGGGTGACAGGCTGTGTTTTTCTTCAAAATTTATTTGGAAAATGACTGAACTTTTTGCAAACAGTGTAGGCCCTGATCAGACGCCGCGTCCTGTGGCGTCTGATCTGGGCCTGCACTGTTTGCCAAATACTCGTTTTGGGGGTTCTGATACACATAGTTCAAGGCGAATGAATTCTCCTCAATACAACATTTAGTGGTACTTACCTTTCTTTATCATGACGCCAAATTGAGTTTGGTTATATACATAACTGGTATCACATATGTCACCAAATTTGGTCAAAGCATCATCTTCATGTGTCTTCACGCGTTCTCCTCCCGCAAGAGAATTTTGATCTGCAATGTTTAAAGGTATGGATATGGCACTGAATGTTTACAGTTATTGTACAGATATTGGTGAATATTGTCCCAAGTTTAGATATTTATATGTTGATGCTTTAGGGTTTAAGGACACATCAACCCTTGTGGGACATTTTCTGTCATCTCCCAGGGAAAGGGAGAAAAGAGATAGAGAAAATAGTACAGTGGACCCTCTCTACCCTTATATGTACATGTACCTGCTGTAAGGACAACAGGCCTTGTCCATCAGATGGACACCCCAGTTACGCAAGATACACGTCACCTTTGCCTCATTCAACCACCCACTGTGATATTGAAGTTCAAAGAGTTTGCGAGTGTAGTTCTATATCTAAACGAGAGACTATAGCTGTCAAAATCACCATTACGAAAACACGCCTCTTCAAATATATTGAAATTTTACCACAAAAATAAAAAAAAAAATAAAAAAAAAATTCAGATAAAAGATTCTGATTTTTATTATCATTACTGTTCATATTTCTGCTGAAACATAGATTGTGGGAACTCGTTAGAACCACCTCGACGAGTGGGGTGTAAGGTAGGCGGAGGAGGGTGTGGGGTGCAAAATTATATAGGCATGTTTTCGTGACTGCGTCATGTCATGTTCGGTATAATGACGTTATCTGCATTGCTTAGCAATTCAACAAAAAATACTTATAATACAGTCGAACTTCGATGGCTCAAACCACTTTGGGACCATATAAACTTGTTCGAGACAGCGGTAGTTCGAGCCACAGAGGGAAACTATTAGTGCCATACCAGGAGGCATAATGGCGATAATTGTGTATATCTTTTCGGTGTTCTGTATTATAAATGTACGTTGTGTGTACTCATTAGAATCGCCTCGATGAGGCGATTCTAATGAGTACACACAGCATACATTTGCAAGATAAATGAAGAAACTCTTCCTAAATTACCCCTATTTCGTATTTGGAGGAACTCCCTGCGGACTCAAGAACGGGTTCGACTCATCCATGGTAAACGAGCCATCGGCGTTCGAGCCATCGAAGTTTTTGCTGTATGTAGAAACATCTAAACATTAAATGATTTGCATAAATGGTAAGAAAATGCAATTCTATGCATTTCGTATCAATTTGTCCTACAATTAGAAAGAAGTATACAATTGGAAAACTGAAACATCAGGGGCGCAACAAATACTAGTATCACTTTTAACCGGATTTTTCTTGAAACTAAAAATTATGAAAGAATGACACATCCGTCTGACATAGTGCATTCTTTCATATATCCATTGATGAAAATTTGTGGCATGTCTCTTATTCGTATACAACAGATATATGCTGTGGGGGCTCGTTATGACCGCCTGATTGAGGCGGTTCTAACGAGTACACACAACCTACATCTTGCAGCCAAAAAAAAAAAAAACATAAATAAATAAAAGTGTAAACTCCTGTAAACCCTAGTGTTTTCTCTATATACAATAGTGATAAGTGGAGTGTTCATTACACGGATTGTTCACCTGATGTGTAAATACAGTGAAATTCGGCTATTAAGACCACCTAAAATTAAGACTTAATTCTGCCTTAAAAGGCTTATTTAGTAGGTTGCAGTTATTCTTTCTTTGTGTTTTCTGCATACAGTGTCCTCTGGTCAGAGACCACCTTTTGGACTGTTCAAAAGTGGTCTTAAAGACCACTTTTGAACAGTCCCAAAGGTGGTCATAATATAGAAATTTTGTTGTAGTTTGTCTCTTTGTTTCATTGAGGGCTTCTCTTAACCCTTATCCTGGTGAGTGAACTGATTTACAGTCCTAAAGGTGGTCTAAAGGTGGTCTTAAAATAGGAACTTTACTGTATTAAGAAATGTTTAAGTAATTACCATGCAAGCTGTAATATTTGTAGCTGTCGTCCGACAGCTTTTCAAATTTCAAGCACACAAAACTGTGGTAGACAGTATTTGAGACTTCAAATGTCGAATGTGCTCTAAAATGAAAGAAAATAATGATATTATTTCACACTTACTAAAGAAAGGAAAATATGAAGAATCCAAGGGCATTCTTAAATACAAGACAAACCATTGATACCCTGATATTTTCTACGTAACTAAGATTTACTCCACCGCCCCCGCCCATCGGGGCTTGAAGAAATAGATTGGCTGCATGATGCTTCCACGCAAAGCTGAAATCGACCGCACACGAGTACTGGTAAACTGCTTACAGGATCTAAGCCTGCCTAGGCAAAGCGATGCGAGTTGGACCGTTCATGCTTACAAACCCTATTGGTTTCTTTGGGCGATAGGGCTAGAAATGTCATCTCATCTCAGTGTCGGGTAAAAGTCCCATAAAATTGGAAGCAACGTCTCGAAAATGACCTACACAGTGTTGATGGGGCCGTTAAACCTCAAATCAATAAAACAAACAAACAAAGATTTAATTGATTAGGCGTTTTTTTTTTCGAGCACCAATAGTCTATACTTCAAGCATAAATATGGAGATTGCCATATGTGAAAGATAAACAGTGACTTCATTTTATAGAGAATTAATACGAGTATGGGATCTCCTCCTAAACTGTATATCAGAAGTTGGATTGAACTTGATGGAGGTAACAGGGTGACATGGAGATTCAGAATTGCTAACATTGTTTTGTTCCAGTCTCAAAGATGGCTGCCATGGTGGCCATTTTGAAAACCTTCAAACAACATCTGTTCCTTAAAAGCCCAAACATGACGATCTTGGACGATATAGAGATTCAGAGTCGCTAAAATTGTTCCATTCGAATATCCAAGAATCAAAGACAGGGCAAAAGTCCCTCTTAAAGTACCTTGTATCACTTAACTTGTTTATTTTATTTGATGTTAAACATCCCCGTCAACACCATATAGGTCATTTTGGAGAGGTTGCTTCCAATTTTGTGGGACTTTTACTTGACATTGAGATGAAATGACATCTCAAGCCTTGTCGCCGAATGAAACCAAAAGGGTTTATAAGCATGGATGGTCCGACTCGCACCGCTTTGCCTGGGCAGGCATAGATCCTCTATGCGGTTTACCTGTACTCGTGTGCGGTCGGATTCAGCTCTGCGTGGAAGCATCATGCATCCCATTTATTTTTTCAAGCCCCGATGGGCGGGGGCGGCCGTAGTGAATTAATAAACAGAGCAATGGCAACACTGGCAGGTCGATTGTCTCTGATTAGATGCTAAACAAAATGTTCAGAACGGAAACGTGGACTGAATCATTTTACCCTTAAATTACTGCAATCCAAGCAAAAGACCTAAGTGGGCCAGAAACCGCTGACCTGGATAAGACTGATCATGATATGTCAAATTGTGCAGGTTGCCGCCTTTGATATTAGATGTGCCCCGCCAAGCGAATTTGTGTCTTCGAGCATTCCGTCATGACAAATTTTAACTGCGCATGCCCAGCCATTCAGAGGGGCCAGGGATATGGCTTTCTGCCTGAAGGTTCCTCTTGATTCACTGGTTGTATGAGCGATCAGCGAAGATTCTGGCGAGACTGCGCGGATGCGCAGGCTCGCCTGAACCTTCGCTGCTCGCATAGGCGATAAGTACCAAAATCGCTTGACGGGGCCCAGATGAGATTACCTTTAGCAATCCTCCTTAATGCCACCTGGCACTTAAGTTTCTAGATAGCACAACCCCACTTAGGATTCAGGAGGAAATGACGTTGGTCTAGAGTTGAGGCTAGAGAAATGGTCCCGAAAGGGACTCCGACTGATCGGTTTACCCTTTGAAATATGTATTTTATGCAATCAGCAATGAACCTAATCAGACGCCGCATTTCGTGGCGCCTTATTTGGGTTTACACTGTTTGCCACTGTCCCACACGACCCCAGATCTGATTTTACAGCACAGGGTCAAGAATAACACGGCTATAACCCATCTCGAAAACACGCCTAAATAATTTTGATCCCCTAAACCCCACTTTTATATGGTAAAACTTTTTTTTTTTGATTTTGGTTACTCGTTAGAACCGCCTCACCGTGAGGCGGTTCTAACGAGTTCCCAAACCTATGTATAAAACAGAAATAAGAAATATATCAAATATTTTATCTGAAAAAAAAAATCAGTTTTTGATGGTAAAATTTCCATTATATTCGATTAAGCGTGTTTTCGTGATACGTTGTGTTGATGTTGTGCAAATGCTATTTGCGCAGTCAATGAGCAGCGGAACTCGATTTATCAGTTACCCTGTATATTAATTGCATTGCAGCACATTGACCTGATAAAGAAATGCTATCTCAGGACAAGTGAGCTTTATCAGGTCAACGTGACATAGCACTTTTATGAAAGAACCAGGCTACTAGAAAAGAAAATGAAAAAAATGTTATTATTACTGGAAAAAATGGAAAAAATACTTGGAAAAATATGATAGGAATGAAAATTGTAAGCTAATACGAAATATATTGACCTGCGAAATGTTCGGACGCACTGAGGACTATCGAAAGCTGATCTTAAATTGCTAATTTAAGAGTGTACAAGAGGGTAAACTGATAAATAGAATACCAGATTCGTGTCATTTGATATCAAGTTTATCAGGCTCGACTTCGAGAACGCATGTAGAATCGCTCGGCAAGCCTCACGATTCTACAAGCATTCTCGAAGCCTTGCCTGATAAACTTGATATCAAAAGACACTCTGCTGGTATTCTCTATTTATATGGTAACTTTGGGTCGATTGATTAACACATACATCCCGCTCATCGGGGCTTGGCTGCTTGATGCTACCGACATCACATGAGTACTGGTGAACAGCTTAGAGGGTCTAAGTCTGCCCAGGCAAATTGGTGCGAGTCGGACCGTCCATGCATATAAACCCTATCGGTTTGGGCGACACGGCTTGAGATGTCCTTTCATCTCAATGTCGGGTAAAAGTCCCACAAACTTGGAAGCAACGTCTTCAAGATGAGCTATATTGTATTGACGGGGAGGTTAAACATCAATTCAAACAAATAAATCAAACAGACATCAAAAGGCATTCTTGGATGAGGCCAAACAGACATCAAAAGGCATTCTTGGATGAGGCTTTCCACGTACGTATCGCATATTTAAACAGGAGGGCCAAGATTGCCCTGTTTCGCTCACCTGGAAATCATAAGGGATGTTTAGAAAAAAAAAATAAGAAACTGTGAAAGAAGGCAAGGCATATTTGTTAACCGGACATATATAAATATCTTCATAGATACAGGGTTGTCAACACAGTTACAGTGTACATCAGTTGAACCAGTTGAACCCTTAGTCGGGGTCATATTTGGCCCCCAAGGCTATGATTTGAAAGTCTTGGTACAGGTCCACTAGATGAAGCTTCATACCAAATATCAAAGACCTGGGCCTTGTGGTTTCAAAAAGAGGATGTTTAAACATCTCCCCTGTATAAGTAAGTTAATTTAAAAGATCCGTTCAAAATTTAGGGACTCATCATGATAAGAATGTCAAAAATGGGTATTTTCAGCAATCAAAGGGAAATAAAAAGGTCGACTTCACCAGTTTTTGAACTCATCCTAGTTTTTATATCTGACTTAGGTGTTTGTTAGTTATAAGAAGATTCAGTAAAAACTGAAGAGGCTACGGTGATGACAAGGTCAACAACAGGCATTTTCTGCAACCAATGGGGCAAAACTCTATGATAGCCAAGCATTGCAGGCTATACAAATCCCATAGCACAAGACTACTTTGTGTATGGAAAACGCTGAACTGGCAAAAGTCCAACTTGCCTGAGATGTTATCATTTGCTGCATTTGTGTTAAGTTTAATGAACATCCATCAATAAATATAAGCTCTAGGGTGATGACAATGTTTTTTTTTTTCTAAAAATAGTCAGTGACCTCAACCTTCAGCCCAGGCCCCTGAAAGTCGAACTGGCTTCAGGTATTATCATTTCCAACATTTAAATAAAGTTATAGCAAATTTCATCAATAAATGTAGGCACTAAAGCGATGACAAAGTTTGTTTGTTTGTTTGTTTTTTTTTTCTAACAAAAGCCGCAGTGACCCTGACCTTGACCTCAGGACCCTAAAAGTAAAACTTGCTTGAGATATTATCATACCCAACATTTGTGTGAAGTTATATTAAAATCTACCAATAAATGTAGGGACTAGAGCAATGTTAAAGGTTTTCTAGAACTAGCCACAGTGACCATGACCTTGAGCCAAGGACACCGAAAGTCATACTTGCTCGAGATATATTGTCATAAGGAACATTTGTGTGAAGTTTTATTGAAATCGGTGAAGAAATGTAGATGCTAGAGAGATAAAAAAGTTTTTTTTCTAAAATAGCCACAGTGACCTTGACCTTGAGACCATGACCTTGAAAGTTCAACTTGCTTATAAGAAACATTTTTTTTAAGTTATATTGAAATAAGTGAACAAATTGTAGGCACTAGAGTGATGACAAAGTTTTTCTAGAAATATGCACAGTGACCAAGACCTTGAGGCCATGACCTTGAACGCCGAACATGCGCGAGATATTGTCATTAGGAACATTTGTGTGAAGTTATATTGAAAGCGGTCAAGAAATGTAGGCGCTAGAGCGTTGACAAAGTTGTCTAAAATTAGCCACAGTGACCTTGACCTTGAGGCAACCACCTTGAAAGTCGAACTCGTTCGAGATATTGTCATAAGGAATATTTGTGTAAAGTTATATTGAAATCAACAAGAAATGTAGGCTCTAGAGCGATGACAAAGTTTTTCTAAAAATAACCAAAGGGACCTTGACCTTGAGGCCAAGGCCTTAAAAGTCGAACTCTCTCGAAATATTGTCATAAGGAACATTTGTGTGATGTTATATTAAAATCAGTCAAGAAATGTAGGAGCTAGGGCGATGACAACGTTTTTTCTATAAATAGCCACAGTGATCTTGGCCTTGAGGCCACGACAATGAAAGTCGAATTTGCTCCAGATATTGTCATATGGAACATTTGTTTGAAGTTATATTGAATTCAGTCAAGAAATGTAGGCGCTAGAGCGATTACAATTTTTTTTTCTAAAAATAGCCAAAGTGACCTTGACCTTGATGCCAAGAACTTGAAAGTCTAACTCGCACCAGATATTGTCATAAGGAACATTTGTGTGAAGTTATACTGAAGCTTGTTAAGAAATTTAAGCGCTAGATCAATTACAAAGTTTTTTTTTCAAAATAGCCACAGTGACCTTGACCTTGAGGCCACGACCGTGAAAGTCAAACTTGCTCTAGATATTGTTTTAAGGAACATTTGTGTGAAGTTATATTGAAATTGGTCAGGAAATTTAGGCGCTAGAGCGATTACATTTTTTTTAAAATATCCACAGTGACCTTGACCTTGAGGCTACGATCTTGAAAGCTAAATTCGGTCGAGATACTGTCATAAGAACAATTTATGTGAAGCTATATTGAAATCGGCCAAGAAGTGTAGGCGCTAGAGCGATGACAAAGTTTTTTCTAAAAATAGTCACAGTGACCTTGACCTTAAGGCCACGGCCTTTAAAGTCAAACTCGCCAGAGATATTGTCACAAGGAACGTTTGTGTGAAGTTATATGGAAATCAGTGACGAAATGTAGGCACAAGAGCAATGACAAAGCTTTTTTTCTAAAAATAGCCACAGAGACCTTGACTTTGAGGCCACGTCCTTGAAAGTCGAACTCCCTCGAGGTATTGTCATCAGGAACATTTATGTGAAGTTATGTTGAAATTGGTCAAGAAATGTAGGTGCTAGAGCGATGACAAACGTACGTATGGTGATGACAAGGTCAAAGATAGGCATATTCTGTAATCGAGGGCGACATAACTCTCAGTAATATATGCCGACCTCACCATTTTTTTTAACACAGCCGAGGTTTTATCCCTTACTTACTTACACGAAAGTTTCAAAAGGTTCATCTGAAAACTGAAGGGGCTACGGTGATGACAAGGTCAAAAATAGGCATTTTCAGTGATCAAGGGGACGTAACTCTATGACAGGTAGGCCAACCTCGCCCGTTGTCGAACTCATCCGAGCTTTTATCCTTGACTTACTTGTTTCTACGTTTCAAGAAGATCCGATCAAAACTGAAGCGGCTACAGTGATGACAAGGTAAAAACTAAGCGTTTTCAGCAAAGTAGGGGACATAACTCTGTGGGTAATTGACCGACATCGCTAGTTTTCGAACTCACCCTGGCTTTTAACCCTGACTTACTGGTAAATAAGTTTAAGGAAGATCCGATCAAAACTGAAGGGGCTACGGTGATGACAAGGTCAAAAATAGGCATTTTTATCAATCAAGGGGACGTACATGTAACTCTACAATTAATGGACCGACCTTGCAAGTATTCGAACTCATCTGAGCTTTCATCCCCAGTCTACTTATATATAAGTTTCAGAAAGATCCGATCAAAACTGAAGGTGCTACGTTTCCCATTGTAAGTTTCTGGGACTTTGTGATCGCCATAGCAACCAAAGTTTTCATTCGATTTCGATAAATAACTAATGTCATCAATGCCCCACCAGAGGCATGCTACAGATAAGAAAGGATTGATATCAGCCTACAGGCTTCAGAGATATAGCTGGTCAAAAGTGTGGACGGAAGACGGAGGGACTACCATCCTATAAGCTCCTCTAGAGCCTTCGGCCCAGGTGAGCTAAAATGTATTTTATGGTAAGTACATGATAAATGATGTCCCATGTTGGGATCTTTAATCCTCTATGAACATAAAAGTACATATCCGTGTACCTTAAAGCGAGATAGCCATTTTCGTCAAACTGCGTATTGTCCACTATCTCCCAATCACTGATGTTAGTAGTGCCGACAGAAAACTGCCATCCCTTCATCTCCCAAGTTGTAAAGGTAACCTCCCCTTTCACGTTGTCTATCCATGAAGATTGCTTGAAGACGGTTGGGAAAACACAAGCTGAAACTGACAACAAGTTTCATGCGTTTAACCTTTACCGCTCTCTAGGCATATTCAGCAGACAACAAATTGTTGATAATTGTCTTATTTTCCCAGAAAACAGGACTTGGCATCTCATGCAAATTGTCCCCATAGGAGACAATTTGCATGAGATGTCAAATCCTGTTTTGTGGGAAAATTAGAAAAAAAATATTTCAAAATGTGGTCTGCTGCGAATTTATACCCAGCATCGGGCCCCGCCCATTTGGGCTTGAAGAAATAAATAGGCTGCATAATGCTTCCACGCTGAGCTGAAACCGACCGCACACGAGTAAACCGCTTTGAGGATCCAAGCCTGTCAAGGTAAAGCGGTGAGAGTCGAACCGCCCATGCCTATAAACCCTTTTGGTTTCATTGAGTGACAGGGCTTGAGATATCATTTCATCTCAATGTTGGGTAAAAGTCCCACAAAATTGGAACCTGCGTCTCCAAAATGACCTATACAGTGTTGACGGTGACGTTAAACAAATAAACATAATACCCAGCATGTAGAGCGTTAAATTTGCACCACTACCAAACATACAGTAACACTCCAAAGCATTGGAACAGACAGGACAAAGCAAACAGTGCAGACCCAGATCAGACACATTACGCAAACACGCCTATACAAATACATTGCCACCTTTATCGCCGAAAAAATGAAAATTTTATGATAAAAAATTGCGATATTTTTCTTATTTCTGCTCTAAAATATAGATTGTGGGTACTCGTTAGAACCGCCTCATCATTTTTCTTATTTCTGCTCAAAATATAGATTTTGGGTACTAATTAGAACCGCCTCGATGAGGCGGTTCTAACGAGTACCCACAATCTATAGTTTAGAGCAGAAATAAGAAAAATAAGTTATACCCCCGGAAACCCCAGTTTTACTGTATAAAAGTGGGGTTCAAGGGGGTCGAAATTATATAGGCGTGTTTTCGAAGGAGCAGTATGATCAGGGTCTAGACTGTTTGTCATTCCGCCTGCACCTTTTCAACACCTTCCTGGAATGGGAAATAAATTTGTGAAAATTTTAAGAGAGTTACAGCGAGTCCTTAATGTGTCCGATTTTCTATAGTACAAAAAGCGAAGAGTACAGTCCGCCTGAACATAAAACAATCTGACCAGAGTATTAGCTCGTTTTTCCTTGCATTACGAAAACACGCCTTACATAATTTGACCCTTATAAGCAATACAAAATAAGTAAAATAATGTATACCTATTAATCATATGACGTCGCGTCTGAGAGTGTAATAACGTCATGTAATATTTTCGCTAATCCACTAGTGGATTAAATATGCAAATTAGCTAGATACGTCCCGTAACGTTGCATGTACGACGTCCTTAACGACGTCGCGTTTACAAATGGCGGAATATTGACATTTTTGTAAACAATCGTGAATAAAATAAGTTTAAAATGTCATATGATACATAGAATCTTGCATTCGTGCTCATGTATTATTGAATTTATTAAACTCGTTGAGGAAAAGGGATAAAATGCTCGGCTTTTATCGGCATTTATCCCTTTTCCTCAACTCGTTTAATAAATTCAATAATACATGAACACTCATGTAAGAATGTAGATCCCTCTATGTAAACCCCAGTTTTACTGTATAAAATTGGGGTTAAAGGGATCAAAATTATACAAGATTATTTTCGTGATACTCTCTGCAGTATGATCTTCGCGGCCATGCTAAAAGATGTCTTTCATGGCCACCAGGATGGTGTACATGTACCTGACAGATACGGGACTGAGGTCGGACTTGTCAACCCCAAACACCTGGGGGCCAGTTGTTCAAAGCAACGAGCTCGTTAGTGGTCATATTGTTAACTCTTCTAGCAAGTACAATATCGTAAATTTTGGTATTTTTGCTGAAAAAATGTGAGCAGCTTTTGCGTCCGCAAAAGCTGCTCACATTTTTTCAGCAAAAATTTCAGCATATTTGCCATATTTAATGATCAAAGCTTCATCGATACGTTAACTAACGACGTCGTTAGTTTTGAACAACTGCCCCCTGAAGACTGTGACAAAGGTAAAGGTAGCTGTTTTCAGAGACTGTTTATTTGGTGACGACTGTGCACTCAACGAAGACACGGGGCAGAGTATGCAAAATGAAATGAATTGCTTCTCACAAGTTCAGATTCGCCATCTGCACCAGGAAGTCTGAAGTTATGTACCAGCCAGCACCTGAAAGGCCCAACCAGGAACCAAACACCCTGGTGAAGGGGCAAAACATAGAGACAGTCAACAACTTCACATACCTCGGCACAACACTGTCAGAAGAGGTGAACAGTGACGCAGAAGTCAAGAGCAGGATTGCCAAAGGCCAGCCCTTAATTTGGAAGGCTCCGAGAGAACGTCTTGGGAGGGGAGAAAACTATTTGTTCTACCGTGCAGCTGTACTTACCACTCTCTCTACAGCAAACACCCAAAACTCCTCAACCACCGCCACTTGAGCGGCGTGCAAAGATTCTTTCATATAAAGTGTCTGGATAAGATTCCGGACACGGAGGTCCAGGAACGGGACTGCATCCCAGTCATACACAGTCGAACTTCAATGGCTCGAACACCTTTGGGACCATGAAAATCTGTTCGAGACAGGGGTAGTTCGAGCCACTGAGGGCTAATGCCAGGAGGCATAACGACATACTTTAGGACATCTTTTTCTGTGTTATATAATGAAAAATGTATGCTGTGTGTACTCATTAGAATCGCCTCATCGAGGCGATTCTAATGTCTACACACAGCATACATTTGCAAGATAAAGGAGGAAAATATCCTATGTTTACTCTCCCTATTTCTTACGTACAGAAATTCCCTAGGGACTGAAGAACGGGTTCGACTTAGCCATGGTAAACGAGCCATCGATGTTCGAGCCATCGAAGTTCTACTGTACATCTGCAGAAAGCTCAATTCAAATGGGCCGGTCACCAAAATGTCTGACTCGACTACCGAACCAACTGGTGAACGGAGTAATGTCACATGACAAGCGCTCAGTTGGGAACAGAAAAACAAAACGCTTTAAAGACTGCCTCAGAGTGTCCCGTCAACTTTAGTTTTAGGGAATCGCTTGCCAGACCGACATTACCGCAGCACGTGTGGCCGAGACCTAACGAACTGCAGGCACCCAGAGAAAACGTGTTGTGCGCAAGGCAAGAACTACCGCCACTTCCAGACATGACCCACACGCGAGCGAGCCTTCCGGGCTCGGATTGGCATCGTACAACCATGTCTGGACCAACAGTCACAGATCATTAACCTAATGCAAAAGTCTTGGTCCTCTTTGAATATGAAGGACGAACATCATCATACTGATAGCCACCTATAGACTAGCTGGAAAGTATTCCTGCCAATTTATTAAAAATAAAAATATGAACCTGTTATATTCAATTTCTATGCCTTAGGTAAGGCTAGACGCTTGCTAATGTGCGTTCGTGCGCGTGCGTGCGCGTGCGTGCGCGTATGTCTTTAATCATTACGGTCGTAATGGTGTAGTTATAAAATCAAATGATCAATTGTTATTTTTTCAGAATCCATTTAGCATTAAATGAGAACTGCCAATATTTAACAATATAATTTAACCCCCCCCCCCCCACGAACCCCAGTTAAATAAAGCAAATTCTGATACCAGACCCCGTTTTTTTATTTACATCTATCTATTGCAGATGATTTTGTTTCCTTTAGAACTTATGAAAAACGCGATGATTTTGATTTGATTTGTAAATTTTCCTTTCTTTCTTGAATGATGATTTTCCTCAAACGGCATCCTATGGCGTTTTTATATCGCAATTAATTCGATTTGCTAAAGTGTCTAGTCATGTAACCGACTTCAACACTCGTAATAAATTGTTGACTGCTAAACTTCTTAATCAGGGTCTTTGGTCGGGCCCCTCGGAGTCTAACTGTTGGTTTTCTTTTGCTCCAGCAATTCTGTTGTTGTAGGCTGTAGAGTCCTCAACCTTGTTTCATCTCTGTAGTTTTTTTATTTGTATGTTCTCGGAGATGTTACACTGATTAGTTAGGAAGCCTTCATGCGGCCTAAACAAAATTAGTGTATACCGCGACAGAGGTAAGGGCGAGGATTATGGCCATGCAAAATCGATTTAAGCCACCCAGTGGAATTCTTTCCACTGACCGTTCCAAGGCGGTTCTTATGTGGCGGTTTATTTATGTTGTTGTTTGTTACTTACTGTGTGTATCACTTGTGTCTTTATATTTTGGATGGCCATGTGGCCATTTTGTGGGAAAGTAACTGTCCTTATGGCCTTCCTTTGTTTAGGTTTCCATTATTGTCTGGTCGCTTCATGTTTGTGTTTCTTTCCCTTTGGTGTCTTTGCTGGGTGGAGTAAGTTAATTGTATCGATTCCTGATCTTTGTTTTACTTCTACTTATTGGTATCATAAACTATGCAAAGACTTTTCTTCAGTTTTAAAGACTCCATTCCGATTGAGTTTCAAAATTCAATGATGGACTAATAACTCTCTTCTGCAACAAGCTCTATCGGAACCCGAATTTTATGGTGACTTAGTATATAAATTCAGAAAAATATATACTTGCAATGACTTCAGATGCCATTACGCAAACATGTCTATACAAATACATTGCCACCTTTATCGCCGAAAAAATGAAAATTTTATGATGAAAAATTGTGATATTTTTTTTATTTCTGCTCAAAATATAGAATGTTGGCACTCGTTAGAACCGCCTCGCTCATCGAGGCGGTTCTAACGAGTACCCACAATCTATATTTTAGAGCAGAAATAAGAAAAATAAGGTATATCCCCGGAAACCCCAGATTTACAATATAAAAGTGGGGTTCAAGGGGGTCAAATTTTATAGGCGTGTTTTCGTGATGCAAATTTCGTAAAAGCATTCGTCGATATAAAAAGATTGGGTACAGCATAAATATTATACGATATACTGCATGCATGGTAGTTTGATAACTTTGCCTCCCTCTTTAATTGCATTCCGGTGGGTCAGGCTTCAGATTCTATGACGGTCCCAGCGTAAAGGCTTACTTCGAATTAAAATTTGGTCTGTCTATGGTCGGGACCATCGGAGTCTAACTGTTGGTTTTCTTTTGCTCAAGCATGTCAGTGGTTTCTTGCTGTCGGGTCCTCACTGTTGTTGCATCTCTGTGGTTGTTTGATGTTTGTGTTCTCGGAGACGTTGCACTGATGAGTTAGGAGGCCTTCATGCGAACTGAACAAAGTATGTGTATAAATCGCGACGGTAGATATGGCGAGAAAATCGATTTAAGCCCAATCGCCCCGCCCTCTCCCCAGTCGCTGACCGTTCCAAGGCAGCTCTTCTGTCGCGGTTTATTTTTGTTATAATTCATCTTTGAATGTGTGTCGCTTTTGTTTTGTTGGATAGTATGACTTGTACTATTTAGTTTCATACCAAGGGAGAAAACCTCCTATAAACTTAGAAATACTGCAGTTATGCAGTTTTGTTCCTTTTTCCAATATATAATATTATACTGGTATTGGAGTTTAAAGGCCCTGTCAACACTATTTTAGGTCATTTTGAGCCGGTCAATTTACCTAACCACACTTTTCCTGGGCAGGCTTATACGTAAGCGGTTAACCAGTACAGTGCACACTCTTCCGCCAGAAACTGACAAAGGCCCTTCTTGAAACAGCGGAAGGGGGAGAAAAGGTCCACGAAAGAGGCCGATCCGGCTATTATACTGGTTGACGGGAAAATACTTACAAGCTACATGTATCGAACAAGCAAATAGCACCAACTTTCTCATGTCGCTGTCTTTGACCAAATGTAGATTTCACCTGCAAATAAATATCAAATATTTTTTTTTAATGTGACATAACAGTTTAACCCCGAATTTCGACACATCAATTGAGCCCTCCAAGCGAATTTGTGTCTTCGAGCATTCCGTCATGACAAATTTTAACTGCGCATGCCCAACCATTCAGAGGGGCCAGGGATATGGCTTTCTGTCGGAAGGTTCCTCTTGATTCACTACTTTTATGGGCGAGCAGCGAAGGTTCAGGCGAGACTGCGCGGATGCGCAGGCTCGCCTGAACCTTCGCTGCTCGCATAGGCGATAAGTACCAAAATCGCTTGACGGGGCCCAATTATTCTAAACAGGGGGTCCTGTCTAAATCACGAACAGAAATGTAAACTATTGATCCTGATTAGACGACTCCCACTAAAGCCACCCCACGTTGATTCAATGTTGAAGCTTTACCAACGTTTACAGGACACTGATCTGACGTTTTGTTAATCTGAGGCAGGCGCATGTAGGTGTATGATCCATAGGGTAGAAAGTAGTAAATGTGTATATGACAATTATTTAAGGGGAATGGGGATAACTGACAGATTTTTCCGCCATTTATCGAAGGAAGGCATCTTTCAGGATTTCCTGCTTGCTTTTCAATAAGCCCTGTCCCACTGAAAAAAAATTCTACTTTTAAAGGAAAGAATTAGCGCCTGAGGTGCAAATTCTTTCCTTTAAGAGTTGATCCCTGTTGGCATGGGATACAAAAATACGTTTGCAGCAGGTGCCTCCCCCGAATGTGTATCCATTCCGCTGTAGTGTTTCTTTTTCACTACGATACATTACGCAAACATGCCTATACAAATACATAGCCACCTTTATCGCCGAAAAAATGAAAAAATTATGATGAAAAATTGTGATATTTTTTCTTATTTCTGCTCCAAATATAGATTGTGGGCACTCGTTAGGTTCCCACAATCTATATTTTAGAGCAGAAATAAGAAAAATAAGGTATACCCCGGTAAACCCCAGTTTTTCTATATAAAAGTGGGGTTCAAAATTATATAGGCTTGTTTTAGTGATGGCACATCGCGCCCCCGCCCATCAGGGCTTGGATAAATAGATTGGGGTGCATTGTGTCCGCGCAGAGTTGAAACCGACCGAACTTGAATACTGGTAAACTGCTTAGCCTGTCCAGGAAAAGTGATGCGAGTAGGACCGCTCCTTAAACCTTAGCGGTTTTTATGGGCGGCAGGGCTTGAGTTGCCATTTCATCTCAATGTCTGGTAAGAGTTTGTTTGTTTGTTTGATTTGAGGTTTAATGCCCCCGTCAACACTGTATAGGTCATTTTGGACACGTTGCTTCCAATTGTGTGGGACTTTTACCCGACATTGAGATGAAATCACATCTGAGGCGGTTCTAACGAGCACCTACAACCTTTGTTTTGAGTAAAAATAAGTTTAACACAAATTTCGTCAGAAAATTAACCATTTTTGAGATAAGAAAAGATTCAACTTGTCACACATCCTCACACGGATGTGTAATCGTAATGACCGGAATCGGTGCGGAAAGTGGGACTTCCTCCCTTGCACAGGACATCGCCTCTCACTTTGTGCAGAACATATATATATTCCTCTTACTTGCCGCAGAATTACATGGCAAATGGTGAGTATTTAGTGCATTGGGGGTAGTCCATCCGTGGTGTCTTTTGCCAAACACTTGTCTTCTGAAGAAAACTTGCGATGATTTTATTATTTCAATAGGAAGAGCATGTGAGTGCGTTTTTTACGTCCCACCAGCAGCTAAGGTCATAATGAGACGGGACCTCGGTTCAAACAGTCATCCCAAAGTCTCGAGAAGCCCGGGATCGAACCAACGTTCCCTGGTTTATGAAGCGAGTACCTTATCCAATACACCACGGAGGCTACTCAACAGCAATAGGAATAGACTTTGGGTGCTCGTTAGAACCGCCTTAATAATGTGAATCTAACGAGTACCAACAATATATGGGCCCTGTCAAGCGATGTTGGTACTTACATATATCGCCTATGCGACCAGCGAAGGTTCAGGCGAGCCTGCGCATCCGCGCAGTCTCGCCAGAACCTTCGCTGCTCGCTCATACAAGCAGCGAATCAAGAGGAACCTTCAGACAGAAAGCCATATCCCTGCCCCCTCTGAATGGCTGGGCATGCGCAGTTAAAATTTGTCATGACGGAATGCTCGAAGACACAAATTCGCTTGGCGGGGCTCATATGGTATATCAAATAAGAGTGTAAGAAGTATAACCTTTGAAACTCTACTTCTCCCTTTATAAAGTGAGGTTTAAAAGGCGTTCACGTCAAGGACTTGTAAACGTGGTGGTAAGGAATAAATGCACAAATATGGAAAAAGGTGTGTCGTAGATGTATTTTCTCGTCTTGGCTAGTCATTTTCGACATGCCAGGCCTCGGATCTTAACCCTTTTAAAATCAAAGAAAATTTGCATCTGAAGATGTCGTCTAAATTTCCATCTGCTGCGTCTACTTGTAAATATTTCAAACATATTTTTGCATAGAGGAGCAGTCTGATTTTGGTCCAGACTGTCTGCAACAAGTACTTTTAAACTAAGAAATAGACGACAAAGCAGACATTAAATGTAGTGACTGGCACCTTAAGGGTTAAATATACTATATTTTCTTGAAGGACAACAATTAAGAAATGAAATTTATTTTTCTGCAGTTCATGGAAGTATGAACGCAGTGGGTCGCGTGCAAAGTAAAGAAACACCGAAGGGGTTCATGTAAACTTTGCTAGCGACCAACTGTCGTTCATACTTTCATGAAAAGCAGAAAAATTAAGTTTATTTTTATATTTACATTATTTGCCCTCATCACTGGGCGAAAAAATGCTTGTAGGGCAAACTTTTAAAGCTGAAAAACATTTACACGCTGTTTTCTACAAAGAGCAGAGCAGCGTTGACGTCATCAATGCCCGTAGAGAACAATGGTTTAGAATGACGTCACTTAACGTCACTGAAAATCATGTGATTCGATGCGTTCATGGAAGTATGAACGCAATTGTTTTCTATACATTAGACTTTACATTAGACTTTACACTGGAAATGTAAATATTAATACTAGTTCGTCCGCGATCCGTTGGCGAAAATACTCAAATCGCTTTACTCTTATACTGCTCAATAAATTAAACATACCCATGTACATTTGTATGACTATCAACCGATAAAATTACTTAATAAAATGTCGCTTCGTTCAATTCACAAACAAAATAGTAAACTTTGTAGACCCTACTCAGAAGCCACATGCTCTGAATTTTGACTGTTTGTAAAGTTAATGGTGGTCGTGTTGAACGGGATGCAGGTTATATTTCGGCCCCGCCCATTGGGGCTTGAAGAAATAAATTAGCTACATGATGCTTCCACGCAGAGCTGAATCTGACCGCACACGAGTACTGGTAAACCGCTTAGAGGATCTAAGCCTGCCAAGGCAAAGCGGTGCGAGTCGGAACGTTCATGCTTATAAACCCTATTGGTCTCATTAGGCGAAAGGGCTTGAGATGTCATTTCATCACAGTGTCGGGTAAAAGTCCCATAAAATTGGAAGCAACGTCCCCAAAATGACCTTTATAGTGTTGACGGGGACGTTAAACATCAAACCGGTTATTTTTCGAAATTTCCCATTGCAAAAACACGCCTATACAAATACATTGTAAATTTTACAGCAGAAAATCGAAAATTTTAAGATGAAAAATTGTTATAAGTTTCTTATTTTTTACTCAAAATATAGATTGTGGGTACTCGTTAGAACCGCCTCGGTGAGGCTTACGAATACCCACAATCTATATTTTAGAGCAGAAATAAGAACAATAATGTATAGCCCTGTAAACGCCAGTTTTACTAAATAAACGTAGGGTTCAAGTAGGTCAGAATTATATAGGCGTGTTTTCGTGATAGGACTCGGGACCATTTGTAAGATACTATTGACTCACCGGTGCATCGCCCCCGCCCATCGGGGCTTGAAGAAATATATGGGCTGCATGATGCTTCCACGCAGAGCTGAAACCGTTCCGCACTGGAGTACTTGTAAACCGCTTAGAGGATCTAAGCCTGCCCAGGCAAAGCGGTGCGAGTCGGTCCATGCTTATAAACCCTATTGGTTTCATTGGGCAACAGGGCTTGAGATGTCATTTTATCTCAATGTCGGGTAAAAGTCCCACAAAATTGGAAGCAACGTCTCCAAAATGACCTTTATAGTGTTGACAAGGACGTTGAACATCAACCCAACCAAACAAAACTGGTTAACCCGTTTGGAATCTTTTGATTATTTATAGAAATTTCCTATTACGAAAACACGCCTATACAAATACAGTGTAAATTTTACCGCAGAAAATCGAAAATTTTAAGATGAAAAAGTGTGATATGTTTCTTATGTCTGCTCAAAATATAGATTGTGGGTACTCGTTAGAACCGCCTCATCGAGGCGGTTCTAATGAATACTCAAGATCTATTTTAGAGCAGAAAAAAGAAAAATGGTGTATACCCCTGTAAACCCCAGTTTTACTTTTAAGAAAAATAGTGTATACCCCTGTAAACCCCAGTTTTACTTTTACACTTGAGGTTAAAGTAGGTCAGAATTATATAGGCGTGTCTCAGGACCATTTGACGCTAAGATACTACTGACTCACCGACGCTTTGAGTGCTTATTTTTTGTATTTTATAGAAATCATTGTCATACAATGTGGCAATGAATCGTTTAATATGATAATTAAGTTAAGGTTTTGATTACTTTGGTATGTATTCAAACACTTGCCCGCTAACCTTGCCCGCTAACAAGTATATGTCGGATAAGAAAGTAAAATGGTCATAGTGTGCCAGTAAAATTGAATTGTATAACAGCCAAAGATTTTTAATGACCACACCAGTTTCATATTTGAACATAACTGCCTATCTTCCACGATGACAACATGAACAATGTACTAACGAACCCAAAAATCAATAAAACATGTACATCTACCCTGATTTCTGCCATTTCACAGAGTAGGTAAACATTACGCAAACACACCTATACAAATACATTGCCACCTTTATCGGCGAAAAAAATGAAAATTTTATGATGAAAAATTGTGATATTTTTCTTGTTTCTGCTCAAAATATAGATTGTGGGCACTCGTTAGAACCGCCTCATCGAGGCGGTTCTAACGAGTACCCACAATCTATATTTTAGAGCAGAAATAAGAAAAATAAGGTATACCGCCGGAAACCCCAGTTTTACTATATAAAAGTGGGGTTCAAGGGTGTCAAAATTATATAGGCGTGTTTTCGTGATGCAACACCGCCATCCAAGCAAGCCGTCTAACATTTTTAGCAAGAGGGCCAAGATACATTTTTAGCAAGAGGGCCAAGATGGCCTTGAATCGCTCACATGATTCCAAGATGTCACATAGCTTCTGACAGTCATGTCGATAACTGACAGTCATCTTATGCCTTGCAACACGGGTGCACTTAGATAGATGGTCACCTTCGCAACATTATTGCGAAGTTTGAATAAGGTTTGCTTAAGAAATTAGGGGGACTTGTCACTTATATTTATTTCATTTGGCGGCAGTGCTTGAGATGTCATTTCACTCAATGTCGGGTAAAAGTCCCACAAAATTGGAAGCAATGTCTCCAAAATGACCTTTACAGTGTTGACGGGGACATTAAACCTACAATCAAACCAAACAAACAAACAAACAAACAAATCACTTATATTTAAGTCTGCATGTCATTTTCTTTATCAGCTAAAAACTATTTTGGTAACGAAGAAAGCAACCTAAGCAACCTGCCTGTGAAGTTTGAATGAACCAAACATATAGCAGGAGTTGTCAAAGCCTTCGGGTCAGGACCTAGATTTTGTCTGGGTCAGTCTGAACCTGATTATGTTCAAATATAACCTGCAGAGCATTCACAACTTTTTCTATTATTTGACAATGTGACCTACATTTAAAAAAAATCGAAGTTTCAAAATTCACTGACATGGTATCAATGGCACCACTCCGAGAGAGTTTAAGCTGAAAATTTGGCCTATGGAGTGTTCACAGGCAATAATGCCTTTTAAGGGGGGGCATAACTCTTCCATCAAAGGTCCCATCTGATCAATTATCATACTCGTGCGAGATTTTATCTATGCCATTATTATCTGCAAGTTAAAAGAATAAAAAAGCTACATGTACGCTGTTCACAAGGTCACAAATGTCAAATTTAGGAATCAAAGGGACATAACTCTGCTGTCATAGGTCCAATCTGACACGCTTTCGAACTCGTCCAAGATTTTATGCATGTCAATGTTATCTGCAAGTTTCAAGAATATCGAACCAAAAAATGAAGGAGCTTCGCTGTTCACAAAAATGGCAATATTGAGACCCAAAGGGCTGTAACTCTTCTATTGTCGGTTCCATCTGATCCATTTTCGAACCTGTCCGAGAATTTAAGCGTGTCATTGTTGTCCATAAGTTTCATTCAGATATTAAGATAAAATGTGAAGCAGCTACGCTGTTCACAAGGTCAAAAATGACGATTTTGAGGACCAAGGGCATATAACTCAGGTGACGTTGGTCCTATTTGATCCATTTTTAAATTCGTCCGAGATTTTATGCATAGCTTTGCTATCTATAAGTTTCATCAGTGTTCGGCGAAAAAAAGAAACTACGCTGTTCACAAGGTCAAACATAACCAGTTTTGAGAATCAAGGGGGCGTTACTCTGCTATTTTGGTCCTATCTGGCCCATTTTCGAACACGTCAGAGATTTTATGCATGCCATTGTTATCTGCAACTTTCATTAAGATCCTACAAAAAAAGAAGACGCTGCGCTGTTCACAAGGTCAAAAATGGCCATTTTGAGAACTCTGCTATCATTGGTTCTATATGTTCCATTTTCGAACTCGTCCGAGATTTCATGGATGTCATTGTTATCTGCAGGTAAGAACAAGAGACCCGTGAGCCACTACGCTCAGCAGAGGTCATGTGGTTTTACCATATGCAAGCATGACGCCCATCTTGGTCATGTGACTACAATCTAATTGCCTCAGTCCATGTGGGCTCTTCGTGTAATGTGGGTTCAATCAGCCCAGCAGTTTTAGTGGAAAAGAAACTGAAAAGTACTCCATCTAAGTTATCCACGACAAAGGTCAGCAAATTATCTTCACCTTTGGAATTAGGAAACTTACATTCGGCTGATTGCAACAATCAATTTCAATGCCACAGGCTACAATAGGATCAGCAAAAATCCAACATTTTGCTTTTTCCATATAATGTCTCAGTGACCAAATTTGACCTTTGGCGTAAAACAGGTCAAGATCAAACAACGACCCGGTCAAAACTGTTTAGGTTATATCGAGCCGGTCAGTTTACCTCTCCACACTTTTCCTGAGAAGGTTTATACGTATTCTATATAAGCGGTTAACCAGTACAGTGAACATTCTTTCGCCAGGAACTGACAACTGCCCTTCTATAATTGGCGGAAGGCAGAGAATGGCCGTAGAAAAGATTTTATGATCAATCACTATGAAAGAATGTTGCCGACCCCGGTAAGTATCCAACCCACGTCATCCGGATCTCCAGTGTGACGTTCGAACAATTTGACAGGAGACTGGTGACCTCTATTATCATAATTTCACACCAAACTGAATGCATATACAGTAGAACTTCCATGGCTCGAACTCCGATGGCTCGTTTACCATGGATGAGTCGAACCCGTTCTTAAGTCCGCAGGGAATTCCTCCGAATACGATATAGGGGTAATTTAGGAATATTTTCTTCATTTATCTTGCAAATGTATGCCGTGTGTACTCATTAGAATCGCCTCGATGAGGCGATTCTAATGAGTACACACAACATTCATTTATAATACAGAACAATGAAAATATATCTACAATTATCTCCACTGATTATGCCTCCTGGTATGGCACTAATAGTAACCCTCTTTGGCTCGAACTACCGCTGTCTCGAACAAATTGTCATGGTCCCAAAGGGGTTCGAGCCATCGAAGTTCGACTGTATTTATCTTCGCCGTTTTCCGAAGCCGTCGATGTTGTTATTCAATACATAGAGGTCAGTATAAATGGGTCGCCATTCAAGAGATGCCGAAAATTCACGAGAAGTTTACGAAAACCGACCCGTTAGGCGATAACACTGACTAATTTATTCTTTGCATAAAGGTCAGTCTAATGTAAAATTGAACCGGGATTCAATATATATTCTAAGGAGCTAATGCGCCCCGCGGCATGGCCAATTCAGACCAAAGAGGCATGTTTGGCAGAATTTATGTAGTTGACCATTTGACGTTGCTTCACACTAAATATCTAAGCTCCCTTCGTACTAAATATCTAAGCGCTGGGTCTTGTGTTTTCAGAAAAGATTTTTGAAGGCTTTCCCATTATAAGTCTATGGGAGCTATATGTTGCCATGGCAACCAGAATTTGAAACCATCTGCGCAAAAATCTTATGCAGCCTTTTCCCCCGAACCGATAATGCTTCACGTGAGATTTGAACAAGCTTGGCCAAGGGATATTAGAGCTGTTCTTATTTGAAATTGTTAACGGATGGACGACGGACAACGGACGCCGGAGCATTGTCATATTAATACATTACCTCACATGAGCCGGCGGCTCAGGCGAGCTGATAAGCAGTAGTCGAGTTACGTACATAAGTGAATTAGAATATCGTTTTTTGTAGTGTTATTTTTGGTTGAAGCATATTGGCATGGAAAAATAGATGGAACGTTGACATCTGTGCCGATACATGAGGAAAAAGGCTCTTAGCGACCTTTTAAATTCAGACGTACGACATGCATGTTGGCATGGCAAATACGTATATGGAACTTTGACTTCATCTGTGCCGATACATGAGGAAAAAGACTCTAAGCGACCCTTAAATTCAGATGTACGACATGCATTATTCCACGTTTTAGTCTTCTTCAGATGCCTGCGAGAAGCAAAGGTTTTGGCGAGACTATGGTAGCATAACGAAAACACGCCTATACAAATACATTGTAAACTAAAAACACCGAAAAAACGAAAATTTTAAGATGAAAAGTTGTGATATTTTTCTTACTTCTGTTCAATATATGGATTGTGGGTACACGTTAGAACCGCCTCGCCGAGGCGGTTCTAACGAGTATCCACAATCTATATTTTAGCAGAAATAAGAAAATTACGGTTTACCCCTGAAACACTATTTTTACTTATATAAAGTGATGGCGTCTCGCTCATCACATCAAGAATAATTTTGACCCCCTTGAACACTACTTTTTATATACTAAATCTGGGGTTTACACGGGTAAACTTCATTTTTCCTATTTCTGCTCTAAAATGTAAATTGTGGGTACTCGTAAAATTGTGGATACTCGTTGAGCAAAAATTAAAAATTATCATAATTTTTTACCTTAAAATTTTCTTTGTTTATTTCCGTCTTCTTTTTTTTTTCAACGAATTTTTTTACAATGTAATGACCAGGCACAGTACATTATGTGTACTAGTGACAGATTTTCGTCAACCTTCGATTAACGATCG
The DNA here is from genome assembly GCA_963580285.1 of Lucinisca nassula. Lineage (NCBI taxonomy): Eukaryota > Metazoa > Mollusca > Bivalvia > Lucinida > Lucinidae > Lucinisca > Lucinisca nassula. The sequence goes on along the minus strand of OY757015.1, from coordinate 114,515,617 downwards.
GTTCGAAATAAGTGAAATAATCTTGAAAGGGGCGTAAAACCCAAACCAAAACATCTCTATCAGTAATATTGTAGTTCGTCTGTAGGATAAAAGTCTGTACTTTTACATGTACATGTACTGATTATTATCGCCTTACGCCCCCGCCCGTCCGGGCTTGAAGAAATAGATGGGCTGCATGATGCTTCCACGCAGAGCTAAATCCGACCCGCACACGAGTACTGGAAAACCACTTAGAGTATCTAAGCCTGCCTAGACAAAGAGGTGCGATTGTCCATGCTTATAAACCCTATTGGATTCATTGGGCGACGGGGCTTGAGATGTCATTTCATCTCAATGTCGGGTAAAAGTCCCTCAAAATTGGAAGCAACGTCTCCAAAATGACCTTTACAGTGTTGACGGGGAAGTTAAACCTCAAATCAAACAAACTTGATATTATCGTTCTAATAATAATAATAACAATAATAAAATTACAGTAAAATTCCGCTATTAAGACCACCTAAAATTAAGACTAATGCTGGTTTAAAAAGCTTATTTAGAAGGATGCAGTTATTCTTTCTTCGAATTTCCTGCACACAATGTCCTCTGGCCTAGGACCACCTTTGAAACTATTCAAAAGTGGTCGTAAAGACCACTTTTGAACAGTCCCAAAGGTGGTCTTAATAAATGAATTTTTAAGTACATCCTCAAGAGTTCTTTGAAGACATGCTTATATGCAATTCATTACAAGTGCTGTTGCTTCACAGGCGTTAAATCCGTATAAAAAAAGGAAGCAGGAAGAATATTTTGAACCCGGCAACATAACACTTGACTTTTGTATATACTAAGCAGTGTATGTGTGTGTTCGTATTCGGGTTTAACGTCGCTTTCAACAATTTTTCAGTCATATCACGACGGTGTCTGGTTGTGACTGGGAGCTCAATGCTCACTTTTATAGTGCTGCCTCACTGAAGTATCATGTCCCAGACACATTGCATAATACCACACCCAGTCACATTATCCCGAGACTGGGTCGACCAGTTCTAGCTCTACCCCGTAAATCTGAGTCCCAAGCGAGGAGCAGCTAGTATATATATCATTCTTAACGACTTTGGTATATCGCGGCCCGGGATCGAACCCGTGACCTCCTGTTCCCCGGAGCGGACACTCTACCAACTGAGCTATCGGGACCGGTATATACTAAGCAGTGTTGATACTGATGAATCTGTGCGTTTGTAGATCCCTACAGAATCTACGTATCATTAGTTGCAGTTTACACAAAGTTCGGCATACATGTCAGAACGATAACTCACCCGGGTGTCATAGTGCATTTTTCACATCTCCAAAATGGCAACTTTTCTGATGAAAATCCGCGATACTTTTTTCTTATTCATTCTGCAAACATAGGTTGTGGGTGCTCGTTAGAACCGGATCATCGAGGCGGTTCTAAAGAGTACCGACAACCTTTGTCTTGGAGCAAAAATAAGAAAAATAGTGCATACCCCCGTAAACCGCATTTTTTACACATAAAGTTGAATTTAAGGGGGTGTTCATTTCAAAGACTTGTTCTCGTAATGATTTGAGCTCAATACGGGTAGGGAAAGCTCTTTTTAGAGTTAACTCAGTGAAATGATACGCTTGCAGTCCCTACACATAGAATACGCCTGGTGCTTCCACACAGAGCTGAAACCAACTGCACATACAAAACCGCTAGTGGTGCGTCCCTGCAAATGGTGCTTCCCTAAGGCTATCGGTTTGTTTGTCCGAGTTCAAAGTGAGCATCGGGAAAACGTGGGAATGTTTTATTTAGTAAAGTTCCTACATTTCGACCACTTTTGGGGCGCAGTATTCCAAATTGGTCTTAAAGACCACTTTTGAACATTACCAAAGGTTGTCTCTTACAAGGGAACAATTGATGTAGAAATCAAAAGTAAATAAATAAAATTTAACCTCAAGTATATTTAACAAAAAAGAAGAATTATTGGTTATGAATTTTATATCATGTTTACAAGTCCGTGTGGTGAACACTTCTCTAAACCCCACTTTATATAGCAAAAACTGGGCTTTACGGGGTATACATTATTTTTTTTATTTCTGCTCTACGACATATGTTGTAGGTACTCGTTAGAACCGCCTCAATGAGGCGGTTCTAACTAGTACCCACAACCTATGTTTGGAGTACAAAAAAGAAAAACATCACAGATTTTCATCAGAAAAGTAACCATTTTGGAGGTATGAAAGATTCTACTATGTCGCATGGGAGTGTTATTGTAATGACTGGTTTTAACATTGTCCCGCTGAACCACAATAACCCCTACCATTGCAAACGGCGTAGATCCTGATCAGATGGCTTCTGAAGATCATGGCAGGATCTTCATTGTTTCTCCTTCCGTTTTTTCGGTCCCCGCCCATAGCGGCTTGAAGAAATATATGGGCTGCATGATGCTTCCACGCAAAGCTGAATCCGGTCCGCACACTATTGCTGGTAAACCGCTTAGAGGATCTAAGCCGGTCCAGGAACCGCGGTGCGAGGCGGACCGTCCATGCTAATAAACCCTATTGGTTTCATTGGGCGACAGGGCTTGAGATGTCATTTCATCTCAATGTCGGGTAAAAGTCCCGCAAAATTAGAAGCAACGTCTCCAAAATGACCTATACATGTTGACGGGGACGTTAAACTTCAAATCAAACAAAATCTCCTTCCGTTCATGAATTTGAATGAGTTCACTAGAAACGAGTGTAACAAATTTAATTTATTCAGCAGGACAAAGGTTAATGGCGGAATTTAACCGTCAATGTTTAAAAGTTTGTGTATTTTATTTAATCTCTGTTACCATTAAGAGTCCTGCTGTTAACCTCTTATTTATCCTTAGGATAGTTATTTAATCATTGTTTATTAATTATTTCGGACGCGGTTGTCAGAGGGAAATAGTTTCATTATAAAATGAAACAAAATATGTTACAGGAATCATACTTTAGTGAAATAAACGCAAACATAGGGCCATTGAAACATATCTTTTTGCAAGCTTATTTGATCCCTGTAAGGACTACAATGTACGCGTACACAACAGAACTGAACAAGTTTTTCTAGGCCAGACTAGCTATTTTCGGCCAGAAAGGCCCCATTAGTGACCTTCAGATATTTTCATAAGTCTACAGTGGTAGCAACGATCCCTAAGGCGTTTACACATAAATGACCCATAGTTTGGACAAATATTGTCTTCTTTCATGGAACTGAAAATGCCCTTTGTTTGATGAAAATTGCCTTAGTTTTCTAAGTGATGTTCCTAACGTTGAACGTTGGTATTCGTTAGAACCACCTCATTGAGGCGGTTCTAAAAGTACTCACAAGTACTGTCTTAGAACAAACATAAGTCTAAATCAGTGTGCACAGTTGTACATGTAAACCCCATTCGTCCCTAAAATGGGGGTTTCCCGGGAGATTGTTACACGAAATAACTCCAAACGATGTTTTTCTGTATTTTTACACTGTGTTTTGTTCCCATAACAACGACATTTACATGTTCCATAAATCAATTTCTTTGTCTTTTATTAAGAACACAAACATTTTATAAGATTTGAAACCAATAATAAACCGCTTATAGAGGATCTTAGCTTACCCGGGCAAAGCGGTGCGAGTCGGATGCCCATGCTTATAAACCCTATTGGATTCATTGGGTGACAGGGCTTGAGATGTCATGTCATCTCAATGTCGGGTAAAGGTCTTACAAAACTGGAAGCAACGTCACCAAAATGACATATACAGTGTTGACGGGGACGTTAAACCGCAAATCAAACAAACAAATAAATATACACGAGTGAGTGAGTGAGTGAGTGAGTGAGTGAGTGAGTGAGTGAGTGAGTGAGTGAGTGGGTGAGTGAGTGAGTGAGTGAGTGAGTGAGTGAGTGAGTGAGTGAGTGAGTGAGTGAGTGAGTGAGTGAGTGAGTGAGTGGTGAGTTTTATGTCCCACCAACAGCTAAGGTCATACGGAGACGGAACCTCGGTCGAAAGTCTGGAGAAGCCCGGGATCGATCATGCGACCCCTGGTTTACAAGACACGTGGCGTAACCATTACATCACGGATGCTTCTATACATATACACGAATCGTTGTGTGTAAATATAATGGAACATTAATTACTCGAACAGGGATTACTCATTTATCATGGCTAAATCGAACCACTTCTCAAGGGGAATGGGAACACCTTCAGGGGAGGCAAATCCTGCAAAGTATTTTTGTCTCCCATATCAATAGGAATCAACTCTAAAAGGAAAGAATTTGCTCCGTAGGAGCAAATTCTTTCCTTTAAGAGTAGACCCTTTTTTTAGTGGGTCAGGGCTTATAAAAAGGCGACCTGAAAGTCCCGAAAGTTGTCTCCCTTTGCAAAATGGCGGAAAATTCTGCAAGGTGTTCCCGTTCCTCTTAAGCTATTAGAGCATTGACACCATAGATCTTTAGGATAAATTAGGCAAGTTTTTTTTATTTAATCTACAATTTACCAGAAAAAAAAATGATTTTTTTTGTTCCTATTTTTTATATTTTTGTTATAAACATAAAATTGTTGATCCGCGTTAGAACCGCCTCGGTGAGGCGGTTCTAACGAGTACCCACAATCTATGTTTTTTGAGCAGAAATAAGAAAAATAATGTAGGCCTCTTCAAACTTCAGTTTTACTAGATAAAAGTAAAGTTTGGAGGTCAGATTTTCGTGATGATTTTGTATGTACTCATGAGAACCGCGTCGATGAAAGGATTCTAATAAAGGAGATCGAAAAAAGATATCCTTAAGGGGAAAGGGCAAACTTTCAGGGGAGGCAACTCCTGTGAAAGTATTTTTGTCTCGCATGTCAAAAGGGATCAACTACGAAACCCGGGAAGGGACATGATTTTTTATTTTTATTATGTTGTGCGAACAATATAATATCTTGAGCGGACAAGATATTATCTTGTTCGGACAACATATTATCTTGTGCGGACAAGATATTATCTTTTGCGGACAAGATATTATCTTGTGCGGACAAGATATTATCTTGTTTGCACAAGATGTTGTCCGCACAACATATTATCTTGTGCGCACAAGATATTAAGTCTTGCGAACAAGATATTATCTTGTCCGCACAACATAGATCTTGTGCGGAAAAGATAATATCTTGGTCGCACAAGATAATATCTTGTCCGCACAAGATATTATCTTGTTCGCACAACTTAATATCTTGTCCGCACAAGATAATATGTTGTGCGAACAAGATAATGTCTTGTCCACACAAGATAATATCTTGTTCGTACAAGATCTATGCTCCCGGGTTCCGTAGTCAACTCTTTAAGCAAATTCTTTTTTTCAGTGGGACTGAGCCTATAGAAAAGCGAACAGGAAGTCCCGAAGTTATTCCCCTTTGACAAATGGATGAAAAATGTGCTAGGTATTCACATTCCCCTAAAGTCATGGGTATTATGCGTCTTTACTGGCACTATGATTAAACCTTAGCAATTCAAACTACCCCTATCTCGAACAAAGTTTCATGGCGAATAATTTAAGTTTGACTTGAAGAAATAGATGGGCTGCATGATGCTTCCACGCAGAGCTGAAACCGATCCGCACACTAGTACTGGTAAACCGCTTACAGGATCTAAGCCTGCCCATGCCTATAAACCCTATTGGTTTCATTGGATGAGATGTCATTTCATCTCAATGCCGGGTAAAAGTCCCACAAAATTGGAAGCAACGTCTCCAAAATGCCATTTACAGAGTCGACGGGGACGTTTAACCTCAAATCAAACAAACAAAGTGACTGTATAGCGAAACATAATGGTTCATTCAACATGTCGGTGATAATGTTTAGGAAGCGACCCGGAAAAGGCAAATTGCACCGTTTAACATATACCCCTGTGTTATATTATGGCGTTTTTCGTGTTGTATCGGTTACTTTCGTTTATATTTTCTTTTTTATTTTGTGGATGCTCGTAAGTCCCGCGGGTGGGGTGTACATGGCATTCGTTGTATGGCCATTATGGAAAAGGTTGAGGTTTGTGCATTAATATTTTGACCTTGGCGTGCGTACGTGTCTCGGTTCCAACGAATATCCAAAATGTATATTTTGAGAAAAAAAAAAGAGAAATAATGTACCGTATTCGCCCTAATTACCGCACATGCTCCTATAAGCGCACATCAAAGCTATTTTTGAAAAGGAAATGCATAAGCGCACACTTTACAGTAACCTCCCCTTGAAGCTATAACAATAAATCTATAAAAAAAAACAAAAAAAAAACTGTCGTTATTTCTTCAACATTGAAGGCAATACTTAAGTATCCTTTTCCATCCCATAAAATATCAGTATGCATCATCTCCGAAGCTATTTTTTCGTATCAAGTGTGCGCTAATTAGGTAGATTTTCACCATGATTTTTTGACACAATTTTGTAAAAAACTAAGGCCACGGTGCGGTAATTAGAGCGAATACGGTATACCATTATATATGTATCTATCATAATTGCCTATATAGGGTATACAAAGGTATTCATTAGATTCTAATGGACTTGTATGTGCGTCGTTGGCATCGACGCAGACTCATCATGATAACTTAGTGTATTCTTTCATATAACCAAAATGGCTACTTTTCTGATAAAAATATGTGATATTTTTCTTATAGTTACTCCAAACATAGGTTTCATTGGGCGGCAGGGCTTGAGATGTCATTTCATCTCAAGGTTGGGTAAAAGTCCTACAAAATGGAAGCAACGTCTCCAAAATGACCTTTACAGTGTTGACGGGGACGTTAAACCTCAAATCAAACATAAACAAACAAATCCAAACATAGGGTAATGCATTGTATGCGGGTGTTTCCTACACGAGTACCTTGGCAAACAGTGCAGGCCCATATCAGACGCCGCAGAACGCGGCGTCTGATTAGGGCCTGCACTATTTGCTAACATAATTTTCCGTCAAAAGTAATAAAAAACGAAAATACATGCCTGACATCCCTTATATGACAAATGGACTTGTCTAACATATGGCAATGGAAGAGACCACTGGCATACAATGGGTTAAAAGTGGGTGCTGGAGTAACCAAAACGTATATCTTAGAGCAGAAAGAAGCAAAATTATGTACATGTATACCCCTGTAAACGCCAGTTTTCTCTAAACAAAGTGGGGTTTAGTTGGGTGTTCATTTCACAGATGCACAATGCATGTATTTGTTGTGTGCGTGCGTGCATTACTCTTGAACAAAATCACACGTAGCACACATGCCATTGCCTATTCAAATATATTGAAAAAATCACCACCCAAAAAATGAAAAGTTTCTGATATTTTTCATATTTCTGCTCAAAACATAGAGTGTGGGAACTCGATAGAACCGCCTCGCGTGGCGGTTCTATCGAGTACCCACAATCAATGTTTTGATAAAAAAAAGGCCTCAGTTTTTCTATATAAAAGTGGGGCTTAAGGGAGTTAAACTAATATAGGCGTTCTTTCGTGATGAACAAGTCCGTATAGTAAATATCCTTGTTACTTAATATATTGGAAAAAGCTTGGTGAATAAAAGGGTACATGTACATGTCTACATTTATTTTCTTTATTTGTTCGCCTCATTTCAAAATACCAGGTGACCGTGAAGATCATATGCTTACGAGCACAAAGAAACCTGTTTTAACACATGTATTATATAAATAAGTGGCGCTGTGGTGCAGTGGTTAAGTATCGGACTTGAGAGTTTGAAGTACCCGGTTCGATCCCCACTAACATCTGAGAAAAAGATTTTTTTCACATTGATTAGTACTATTTACTGGTCCGTACCTATATAGGAGTTGGTGTTTGAGTTTTACGTCCCACCAACAGCTAAGGTCATACGGAGACGGGACCTCAGTTGAAAGACTCATCCGAAAGTCTGGAGAAGCCCGTGGTCGATCCTGCGACCCCTGGTTCACAGTGCGAGTAGCGTAACTACTACACCACGGAGGTTTCTATTTCTACCTAGGAAAAAGACGACCACGTGGAAGATGTGAAACCCTCTGTAAATAAAGTCGATTATTATTATTATTATTATTATTATTATTATTATTATTATTATTATTATTAGTATCAGAATGCTAGAAATGTGTCCTTGGGACACGGATGCCCCTGCTTGGTAGTTGTGACACTCATTACGAAAAACGCGCCTATACAAATAGATTGTAAACTTTACCGCCGAAAAAAAGGAAAATTTTAAGATGGAAAAAAATGACATTTTTCTTAATTCTGCTCAAAATATAGATTGTGTGTGAACATTAGAACCGCCTCATCGAGGTGGTTCTTACGAGTTTTGTTTGTTTTGATGTTTAACGCCACCGTCAACACTGTAAAGGTCATTCTGGAGACGTTGCTTCCAATTTTGTGGGACTTTTACCCGACATTGAGGTGAAATGACATCTCAAGCCTTATCGCCCAATGAAACAAATAGGGTTTATAAGCAAGAAAAATAAGGTATACCCCTGTAAACCCCAGTTTTACGATACAAAAGTTTGGTTCAACGGGGTCAAAATTATATAGGCGTGTTTTCGTGATGCGAAACGCAGGACGGATAGACGGGGATAAGACTATATATGCTCTTTTCACCATTCTTTGAATGGCCGTGACATACAAATGTCGTTTGAAAAATGCTAAATCTTCAGGTACGAAAGACGCCATTACAGAATATGGGTGTGTCATCGTAATGGAAAAAAAAGTAACAGTAAAAACGACGTACCTTTTTTCGTCAAGCAGTTTCCTCCCTGTTTTCTATACTTTATTTTATAAAGACGTTTCCTCTTTTTGTTATATGGTTCATTCACCCACAATAATATAGTCACTATATTTAGACATGCGAGTATTAAGAAATAGCGTGTTTAAGAATAATAACTGCTGCATATATAGCTGCGTATCAAGTTTCACACAAATACGCAAGTGGCGTAATAGTCACACGCAGATGCCGAAGAATAAAAGAAACATATGGTGGCATATATACCTTTGCCCATACAAGTGGCTCGCCGCTCCGATAGCAGGCACAATTTGCGCTGCTGGTCAGGGTAATGGCGGTTTACACGAAATGTAGACTTATTCGATACGATTTTATTAAGAAAATATATTGAGGTTAAGCCTTAATGGGTCAAGGGTATTAACGCTAAGAAAGGGCGCGGCTGTGTTTATTCGTGAATATGAACGCACGTAGAATTTTGATTTTTGAAAAAGCATAAAAATAAAATAATGACAGTGTCTTTTCTGATTCAGTCAAGTGTTACATTTCATTTCCAATATTTACCCTGTGAGTGACATACATTTCATTAACCCAAAGGTTGATGACACAGAGTCGTATCGATCTGTCACCTGGTATTTTTAAACTAACCTTCTTTTTGTATACGCATGTACATTTACAGTAAAACTTCCTCTATTAAGACCACCTTTGGTACTGTTTAAAAGTGGTCTTTAAGACCACTTTTGAACAGTCCCAAGGGTGGTCTCTGATCAGAGGTCGCTGTATGCAGAAAACGCAAAGAAACCTACTCAATATATACTACTCAAAGTTTGATAGGGATCACTTTTTATGTACCAAATTTTGCACAGAAAATTTATAAGTTCTTGACAGAATTTGTACTCGGTATATTGATAAATATCTTAAGCAGAAACTCGTGTGCAGTTCAGTACTCATAAAAGTGTACACTTCTCACAATTCGTAAATGAATTCATGCACCCCCAAAATCTTGCGTAGCACTGCTTTCCAACAGACCAATCAAACTTGTCAGTGTTCCTTTACCAAGCGTAAAAAGGACTTCATTTGATTTGTGAAACACTAAAATGCCTAGGGGGACAATTAAGAAACCGTCTGAGCCCCGAAAAAATGAATCGTTGCGTCGGAATGTTGGAGTCTTGCGTCTCTCAACGTCGTGTTGCTGGGATTCTGAATGTGTCTCAGAGCGTGGTTTCACGAATGTGGAGTCGGCATCTTACCCACGGAAATCCTTCACACAGCCGCGGCGGGGTCGAGAAAGGGCTACAACTCAACGTCAGGGCCGTTTCTTGTTGATTCAGTCTCGACGTCAATGGTTCCTGAACGCTACGCGTTTGCATAACGAGCTTATGAACGGAACTGGAGTACGAATTTCTACACAAACTGTCAGAAACGGACTCCACGAGTTCTGACTTAATGCCATGAGGCCTGCTGTACGTGTCCCGTTGACGAGACAGCACGCGCTAGACCGGTTAGACTTTGTCAGAACTCACGTCAGGTGGACGGTTCGTGACTTGACGCCAGTACTGTTTACTGAGGGGTCCAGATTCTGTCTAGACTTCACTTATAAACGTCAATTAGTGTGGCGAATGTCTAAACAGCGATTCGATGACTTGAATGGGGCAGAGCATGATCGCTATGGAAAGGGGTCAGTCATGGTTTGGGCTGGGATAAGCGTGAACGGTAAACCTGACTTGTACGTCGTTGAAAACGGAACGTTAATGGCAGTGAGGTACTGTAATGAGATTCTTGATGAGTTTGTGAGACCATATGCAGATGCTATCGGCCCGGACTTTATTCTGATGGATGATAATGCCCGTCCCAATCCTGCCAACGTCACTGATTCCTACCTGGAACGTGAGACAATCGTTCGTATGGACTGGCCTGCTCGGTCACCGCACTTAAATCCGATTGAGCATGCGCGGGACATGCTACAGAGTGCTGTTTCAGCCCGACCTGTGCATCCGAGGACTTTACAGGAGCTCAAAGATGCATTGGTTGCTGAATGAAAGCTGATTTCACAAAACCGGATACAGACTCGGATTACGAGCATGCGCAAGCGATGTCGTACTGTAATTGATGCCCTTGTACGCCATACACGTTATTAAGCACGTTTGTCTAAACAAATTTGGAAATTTGTGAAAAATCAGTTGTCCAAATCCCTTCGTGTTACGGCAAATTTAGGGGGTGCCAAGACGTTTGCTGTTGTCACGCTTGAATGCAGTACCAGTTGACAAAATTAATCACTAGGTTTTGTGAAGGATACGTTTTCTATCATTATGTATCAAATTTGGATTCAGCTGATAAATTCATCCAAAAATTATTTTGCATTAAAAAAGTGATCCCTATCAAACTTTGAGTAGTATATATATAAGCTTTTAAAAGCAGATTTAGTCTAAAATTAAGGTGGTCTTAATAGCGGAATTGTACTTGGTTATATTTAAGCATCACGATAACACGCCTATATCATTTCGACCCCCTTGAACCCCACTTTTATATAGTAAAAATGGGGTTTCCGGGGGTATACCTTATTTTTCTTATTTCTGCTCTAAAATATAGATTGTGGGTACTCATTAGAACCGCCTCATCGAGGCGGTTCTAACGAGTACACACAATCTATATTTTTAGCAGAAATAAGAAAAATATCACAATTTTTCATCATAAAATTTTCATTTTTTCGGCGATAAAGGTGACAATGTATTTGTATAGGCGTGTTTGCGTAATGCTTGTAAGCATATTTAAGACACTGCAAATGCATAAACCGCTTAATCCTCATTCTTCTTAACACGACAACCCTACCTTTGAAAACAGTGTAGATCCTGATCAGATGGCCTCTGAAGAAGCCGTTTGATTGATGTCATGCAGTTTGCGATTTGAACGAATGCATTACACTGGGTGAAGTTAGTGAGCGTTTGAGTTTTACGTCTCACCAACAGCTAAGGTCATCCGGAACCTCGGTTTAAAGACTCATCCGAAAGTCTGAAGAAGCCCGGGATCGATCCTGCGAACCCTGGTTTACAAGGCCAGTAGAATAACCACTACACCACGGAGGCTTCTATATTTACTTGGTGGAAAGTCAGCGATGGCTGTTACAAAATTTATGTTTTCAGCAGGATAAGGGTTGCCAGTATTTGCCCCGCAGAACAAACATGTTCAAACGGTATACGCATAACATGATGCGGCTCATTTTGAGTCGTGTCTTCAGTATCTACAGCCTGCAATGCATATCTTTACTTTATACGGCCCTTTCAAGATTATTTCATTTCTTTTAAGCCAATCGTTTATCAGGCGTGGGAGAAACGCGGAGTGCCTGCAGAAAGACCAACTGGCCTCCCGTTGCAGAACTTTGCGTCTCACATGTGGCCCGAGCGGGGCGCGAACCCTATTTTGATTTATGATCCTGACATATTAAGAGGACCGAAGACAGGCAGGTACAGGTATGAAAGTGCATTACCATAACGCACCCGTGTCTTGAAATAGTATACATATATTTAATCGGCCCCCGCCCATAGGGGCTTGAAGAAATATATGGGCTGCATGATGCTTCCACGCAGAGCTGAATCCGGCCCGCACTCTAGTACTGGTAAACCGCTTAGAGGATCTAAGCCTGTCCGGGAACGGCGGTGCGAAGCGGACCGTCCATGCTAATAAACCCAATTGGTTTCATTGGGCGACAGGGCTTGAGATGTCATTTCATCTCAATGTCGGGTAAAATACCCACAAAATTGGAAGCAACGTCCCCAAAATGACCTTTACAGTGTTGACGGGGACGTTAAACCTCAAATCAAACAAACAAACATATATTTAATATCTTTAGAAGTAAACGGTTTTAATTCTAGGTCAATGATAAATTGTGGGTACTCGTTAGAACCGCATCATTGAGGCGGTTCTAACGAGTACCCACAATCTATATTTTTGCTCAACAATCAGGAACCTACTACACAATGTACACCCCCACAAACACCACTTTTCTCTTTATAAATTGGGGTTTAGAGGGATGTTCAGGGACTTGTTAACGTGATGGCATTAACCCTTATCTTGCTGAATATTCATTTAAGCCACACCCATGTCTTTCTATCATCCAATCAAATTACTTGATGTGATTTATTGCTACAAATATATAAACTGAATGCCAAGCAGTGTAGATCCTGATCAGATGGCTTCTTCAGAAGCCATCTGATCTGGATCTACACTGTTTCCAATGAACATGGGGTTGTCGTGAACAGCATGATAGAATTTATCTGAATTTTGGTTTTAAACACTACATGTATTTAGGCCGGCCTCGGTAGCTCAGTCGGATGCGCGTCTGACTGGTGATCAGGATAACGCGGGTTCGATACCTGCCGGCAGCCTCCGCCCATATGGGCTTGGAGAAAAAGATTGGGCTACATTATGCTTCCACGCAGAGCGGAAAGTACTGGTAAACCGATTAGGAGGTCTAAGCCTGCCCAGGTAAAATGGTGCGAGTTGGACTGTCCATGCATATAAACCTAATTGGTTTCATTGGGCGACAGGTTTGAGATGTCATTTCATTTCAATGTCAGGTAAAGTCCCACGAAATCGGAAGCAACGTCTCCAAAATGACCTAAATAGTGTTGAAGGGGACGTTAAACCGCAAATCAAACAAACAAAACAAAACATTAATCTGAATTTTGGTTTTAAACAATATTGAGGCCGACCTCGGTAGCTCAGTCGGAAGCGCGTCTGACTGGTGATCAAGATGACGTGGGTTCGATACCTGCCGGCGGCCCCCACCCATCGGGGCTTTGAGAAATAGATTGGGTTGCATGATGTTATGCATAAGAATTTATTTTTCTGATTCCCACTTTAACCCCACTTGGTGACCTTAAGGAGTTGTTAAATCTAGCCAAAAGGACAGATTTGCTAGATATTGCTTCCCATTATGGGGTCACTTCTGTCAAAACAAGCATGAAAAAACATGAAATTAAAAATATTTTAGTACAGTTTTTGGTTGATGAAGATCTTTTTGATCCATCTGCTTTGTCTCTCATTGTGGTTTCACATACTGAATTACAAATGAGACAAATTGAAATAGGAAGGCAAATTGAATTAGAAAAGATAAGATTAGAGATGGAAGAACGCATACAGAAAAAAAGTAAGAAAAAGAAAGAGAAACAAATGCAGATGGAAAGATTAGAAATGGAAGAAAAAGAGAGGGAAAAACAACGAGAAATGGAGGAACGCATTCAGAAAGAAAACAAATAGAAAAAGAAGAACGGCTCGAGTTGGAAAAGGAAAAAATGAGATATAGTATTGAATAAAAAGAAAGGGAAGGCAGTTTCAGTTAAGATTGAAAGAAATGGAATGATAGGGTGAAACATAACCCTGTTTTTGACCCTGGTAGTTGCTTAGATGCCCAATAGCACATAAGGTTAGTTCCGCCATTTCAGGTAAGAGGTAGATATGTATTTTTTGCATTTTGAAAAAGTTGCAGAAAATATAAAATGACCAAAAGAGCATTGGACCTTACTTTCGGAAAGTGTTGTTGTCGGAAAGGTTCGAGAGATTTACACTCAGCTGACTGTCGAGCAAAGCTCAGACTATATTTTGGTTAAGGAGCTTATTCTTAAGGCATATGAGTTGGTCCCTGAGGCTTACAGGCAGAAATTTAGGAATTGTAAAAAAGAAATTTCCCAGACCCATATAGAATTTGCTCGAACCAAAGAACAGTTATTTGATAGGTGATGTTCTTCTAAAAAAGTTGGCTCTAATCATGAAAAACTGAGACAGCTTGTCCTTGTTGAAAAGTTCAAACTATGCATAAATTCAGACATTGAGTCTTTTCTCGATGAGAGACTGGTTGAAACTTTGGAGGAAACTTCTCGTTTGGCAGATGATTATGCTTTGACTCATAAAGTCTCATTTGTGAACAGGCCTTATCCTCGAAAACCTTATAATGCACAGACAGGTCCAAGATTCTATCCTAGTAATCCACCTGGCAGTTATAGCCATACATCTAGTATTAGAGCCAGAATCCTTCCAAACCTTCTGGTAAAAATAGAAGCCAGAATTTTTCCAAACCTTCTGGTGAAAACAAAGATCCGAATCCCTTATCTCAATCTCAAGTAGTTTGTAACTATTGCAAAAATACAGGTCATTTGGTATCTGAATGTTTAAAATTAAAGCGAAGAAAACAAAGAGATAGACAAGAGGAACTTAAGCCTACAGGCTTGACTTCTATAAGGCCAAAACCACAGTCTTGTGTAAGGGAGGAAACTCTTTCTGATACCAAATTATCTGAGACTAATTCAGTTATGGAGATTTAAGAACCATTCTTATCAAATGGTTTTGTGTCACTAAATGGTGACAGTTATGCATCTTTATGCCCATCCTACCCCTATCAAAATCTTACGAGATACCGGAGCTTCTCAATCTCTTATTCTTGCAGATACTCTGCCTTTGTCTGAGAAGACTTCTTTTGGCCAAAGTGTCCTTATTCAGGGTGTGGAATGTGGATTTGTTAATGTTCCGCTTCATAATGTTTATTTGTCATCAGACTTGGTATCCGGTTCAGTGGCTGTTGGTATTAGACCTTCTTTACCTTTTAAAGGTGTTCATTTATTACTATGCAATGACTTACCTGGAGATAAGGTTCTGGTAAACCCATTTTTGACTTCTAATCCTTGCATAGACCAACCGCCTGATCCCATCGAGCAGGAAATTCCTGATCTTTATCCGTCATGTGCAGTCACGAGGGCTATGGCACGTAAGGCCAAGAAAGCTGAAGGGAAACAGGATTTTGATTTTACTGATACCTTTTTGGGTCGGTCTTTTAATGACGAGATAACAAGGTCTCTGTCTTCAAGCCTGCCTGATAAGCAGACAGATTTTCATGAGAATAACTCATCTTTCGATCTAGGCCATGACGAAATATCTGGGTCTCAATTAGCTATAGAACAGCACAAGGATCCTGAAATTTCGCCTTTGTTTGAAAGGACTTTAGATGAGTAGGAAGTCCAGTCTGTTATAATGTCAAAAACGACATTCTTATGAGAAAATGGCGTCCACCAGACGTCTCAGCAGAAGACGAATGGACTGTCAACCACCAGATAGTGATTCCACGGGTTTACCGTCTCGAAATATTAAACTTGGCACACGAAACTCCCATGTTAGGACATTTAGGTGTAAATAAAACCTATCACAAGATTCTTAATCACTTTTACTGGCCTGGGTTAAAATCAAATGTTTCTCAGCATTGTAGGTCCTGTCATATATGAAAACCCAATCAGACTATACCTAAAGCTCATTTGCAGCATATACCTGCTTTTGATGAACCTTTCAGTCGAATAATTATAGACTGTGTGGGTCCCTTGCCTAGAACTAAGTCTGGCTGTGAATATCCTTTGACTATTATGTGTGCTTCCACACGTTTTCCTGAAGCAATTCTACTAAGAAATATCAAAACGAAGACAATAGTCAAGGCCTTAGTGAGGTGTTTCACCTTTGTTGATCTTTCCAAATCTATTCGGTCAGGCCAAGGTTCAAATTTCATGTCTGGAATTTTTCAACAAGTAATGCATGAACTAGGCGTTGTACAGTATAATTCATCGGCCTATCATCCTGAAAGTCAAGGCGCCCTTGAAAAATTCCATCAAACATTGAAAAACATGATAAGATCATATTGCTTTTACACAGAGAAGGATCGGGATGAAGGCATCCATCTGTTTTTATTTGCTGTTAGAAAATCTGTGCAAGAATCTCTTGGCTTCAGTCCATTTGAATTAATATTTGGCCATACTGTTCGTGGTCATTTGAAACTTCTGAAAGAGAAATTTCTCTCTAATGATGACACTTCCTTGAATTTACTTCAGTATGTGTCGGATTTCAAAACTAGACTTTCAAAAGCTTGTGAGGCTGCTCAGACCAATCTTCAGTCAGCCCAAAGAAACATGAAACAGCTATATGACATAGGGACAAAAGAAAGGAATTTTAAACCAGGTGATAAGGTACTTTCCTGGAAAATCTTTGCAAGCCAGGTATTATGGTCCATACACTGTAGACAAAAAGACCGGTGACGTAAATTACATAATAAACACTCCTGGGAGGCGCAAGCTAAAGCAGCTGTGTCATATTAACATGCTTACGGAATACACTGATAGGGACAATGCATCTTTAACAGCAGTCAATCTAGTTAGCTCTGTTCCACTTAATTCATGTGACAATGACTGTGAGGATGGATATTAATTCAGTGAAATCTGATCCCACCTCATCAAAACTTCAGAACTCTGACATTCTGAGGAATCTCGATCAGAAACTGTCGCATCTAGAGCCAAATCAGCGGAATGAACTGAAATATGAACACTTATTTCCTGACATTTCAACACGGACAGACAAAATATTTCACGATGTGGACACAAATGGTTCTAAACCTGTAAAGCAACACCCATATAGGATGAATCCTATGAAACAGAAATATCCTAAGGAAGAAATTCAGTGTTTGCTGGACAATGACTGGAATGGAGTTCTCCTAGTATCCTTATACCAGAGCATGAAAGGACAAAAATGTTTACAGACTCTAAGAAGGATTAATTCTTTAACATAGGCAGATGCAGAGCAAGAATCAGTCTGCAGCATTTCGAAGTTTATCTTATTCCTACTACTGCATCGATTCTTGTTTTCAGTGATCACAATCCACTGACTTTCATACATAAAATTAAAAACAAAAATCAGCAGTTGCTCAGGTGGAGTCTTATGCTCCAAGAGTATAATTAAGACATAAGGCATATCAGGGGGAGAGATAACATTATCCCTGACGCCCTTTCAAGAGCTTGAGCAGTGTCAGGAATGTGTATGTCTTTCATACTGAAGTTGATTGTAGATGCATGTAATTTTATATGCTATGTTCAATATTTTATTATTCTAAAAGCAAAAGAAAGCTCTATTGCATCAAATTTTGTTTTCCTCGAAGAGGGCGAGTGTGATGCATAAGAATTCATTTTTCTGATTCCCACTTTCACCCCACTGGGTGACCTAAAATATCTTGTTTATTCTTTTTAAAGAACTTTCTGGAAAGAAATGAGTCACAGATTAATTTTATTTGAAAACAACTTGTTTGCAAGGAAAAGTACTTTGGAAACTTCCAGAAAGTTCAGGTTTGCATTATTTTTAGAAAATTACCTTATTTTATTCCACAGCCCTCTGGAACGTTCTTGAGAATTCTTAGGGTCTATAAAAGGCCTTGACTTTTCTCTTTGAATCAGACTTTCGAGTTTGATGTTTGGGCTTTTAAGAAAAGATATTTCTAAATTCTGTGTTGGATTGTTAAAGGATATTATTTTTCATATCGGACTGTGGATTCTGTAGGATCAAGGAAAATAGATTCATTCATGGGTATTTCATAACAGAGCTAAGTACATTTGATTTTCTTACTTTTACAGGTTAAAGATACTTTGTAAATAACTTCTGTTAAATTTTTCCAAAACGCTTTTTTGCTTTTTCTTTCTGCTACGCCTGGCTCGTAACAATGATTTTTCCACGCAGAGCTGAAACCAACCACACATGGGTACTGGTAAACCGCTTAGGAGATCTAAGCCTGCCCAGGTAAATTGGTGCGAGTTGAACTGACCATGCATATAAACCAACTTGTTTTCATTGGGCGACAGGGCTTGAGATGTCATTTCATCTCAGTGTCGGGTAACAGTCCCACGAAATTGGAAGCAACGTCTCCAAAATGACCTAAATAGTGTTGAAGGGGACATTAAATATGTTCTATCAAAGGGTTATCCTTTGGAAGCAAGGAAAACACCACAGAACTGGAAAATATGAAGTGTACATATTTTCTGGGCCAGACTAGCCAGTTTCGGCCAATGAGGCCTCATCAGTGACCCTCAAGTATTTTCAAAATTCCACAATGGAATCAATGATCCCAAAGGACAAGAAAAGATAGACTTCCCTATGATGTAGGGCAGGGAGACATTTTACGGCCGCCACACATTCCCAGACACAAGCTGTAGTGACGTTAAATATGTTCTATAAAAGGGTTATCCTTTGGAAGTAAGGAATACACCACAGAACTGGAAAATATGAAGGGTACATATTTTCTGGGCCAGACTAGCTAGTTTCGGCCAATTAGGCCTCATCAGTGACCCTCATGAATTTTCATAATCCCACAATGGAATCAATGATCCCAAAGGACAAGAAAATATAGACTACACTATGATGTAGGGCAGGGAGAACCTCAAATTAATCAATCAATTAATCGATACCTGCCGAGGTCGGCAACATTCTTTCGTGGGGATTGATCATGAAATCGTTTCTACGGTCATTCCCTTGCGATGATTCAAGAAGGGTAGTTGTCAGTTTCTGGCGTAAGAATGTGCACTGTACTGGTTAACGGTTTACGTATAAGCTGCCCAGGAAAAGTGTGGATAGGTAAACTCACCGGCTGAAAAATGACCTAAAATAGTGTTGACTGGGCCGTAATACTCCAATAACCCCACCCTCCACAAATAAAAACTCACAATATTTAGTCATTTTAAGTAGATAGGTAAGTTCAAAACATGGCAATAAAAATGCCAGGATTCGAAAACAGAAAACATTGAACATGGCATAACTATAATGTATATTTTCACGCAGACATATTTGTTTGATTTAATGCTTAATGTCCCCTCTATATAGATCATTTTGGAGACGTTGTTTCCAATTGTGTGGGTCTTATACCCGACAATGAGATGAACTGACTTCTCAAGCCCTGTCGCCCAATGAAACCAATAGGGTTTATAAGCATGGACGGTCCGACTCGCACCGTTTTGCCTGGGCAGGCTTAGATCCTCTAAGCAATTTACCAGTACTCGTGCGCGGTCGGATTCAGCTCTGCGTGGAAGCAGCATGCAGCCAATTTATTTCTTCAAGCCCAATGGGCGGGAGCCTTTCAAGCAGATAGATAAAATTTAATTAACAGGCCTCCGTGGCCTAATGGTTAAGAGAGCTGACTCCCTATTATTTGTTATCTCACTGCTGTGGTTCGTTCCTTGGTCAGGCCACATGTGAGACACCACGTTCTGCAACGGGATTCCAGGTAGTTTTTCATCCATCCATCCATCCGTTTTTCGCCCACCCCTGATCGAAATTAGTTAAATGTTCTTGTAAGGGCCTTAAAACCAAAAACCAAAATAAACATCAATCAATGTCGTTCTGTTTCTTTGTTGTTTTTTTTTTTGTTTTTTTTTTTAGTTTTACGGCCCTTTTAAGATTTTTTCACTTATTACGAACCGATCGTAATCAGAGGTGGGCGATAACCGAAGTACCTTGATGCTTTGGGCAGTTGCAGTTAACTAAATACCAAAACAAGTCCGTGCAATAAAGACCCCCTAAATCCCACTTTATATAGAGAAAACTGGGGTATACGGGGGTAAACATTATTTTCCTTATTTCTACTCCATGACATAAGTTGTGGGTACTCGTTAGAACCGCCTCAATGAGGCGGTTCTAACGAGCACCCAAAACCTATGTTTGGAGTATAAATAAGAAAAATGTAACACATTTTCATCAGAAAAATGACCTTTTTGCCATTTTGTAAAATTCACAATATCACACGGATGTGTTATTGTAATGGTACTTTACTTTTCGCGACAAATTATCTTACAGGGATTAACCCATTTGTGAAGTTTCAAAATACCTTACCTCACAGTTTTGACATTGGTTTATGGTTAGAAGCCTCTGTGGTGTAGTGGTTATGCTACTTGCCTGATAAACCAGGGATTGTAGTATCGATCCCGGGCTTCTTTAGACTTTCGGAAGAGTCTTTAAGCCGAGGTCCCGTCTCCGTATGACCTTAGCTGCTGATGGGACGTAAAACTGAAACACACTCACTCACATTGGTGTATATATTATCCCTACACAAAGGCTAGTCTTCCTATGTTAGTTTGCAGAATTCTCCCATGGCGCGGGACGTTGTGCACGGTCGGGAGTTTTGTTGTTCTTGGTATTGCAGTGCTGCACATTGGCTGGTAGGTTACATCTTATTTGATTACTATGGTCCTTCAAGAATAAAAATTTTCTCTGCACAAATGCTGGACTTCCCATGGTATTTTAAAGAAGGCTCCCACGGCACGGGTCGCTGCGCATGGATGCTTTTTGTACAGCAGCCCTGTTCACATACATTGCTGGTAGGTTATGTCTTATTTGTGTGTTATGGGCCTTCAAGAATATAAATGTATTTTATACAATGGCTAGCCTTCCCATATTATGCCGAAGAACTTTCCTAAGGCACAGGGTGCTCCGCGCGGATGGATGAGTTTTTTTTTATTTATTTATTTATTTATTTATTTTATTTTTTTTTTTTTTTTTGAGACTATAGTACTGTTGATAAACTGGCGGGTATGTCTGATTTTACATTACGACAATTCAATACTATAAATTTCCCATATGAGCCCCGCCAAGCTAATTTGTGTCTTCGAGCATTCCGTCATGACAAAATTTAACTGCGCATGCCCAGCCATTCAGAGGGGCCAGGGATATGGCTTTCTGTCTGAAGGTTGCTCTTGATTCACTGCTTGTATGAGCGAGCAGCGAAGGTTCTGGCGAGACTGCGCGGATGCGCAGACTCGCCTGAACCTTCGCTGCTCGCATAGACGATAAGTACAAAAATCGCTTGACGGGGCCCATATGAAAAAGCCATGCGATGTTATGTTGAAGGTTTCTAGCTTATCACATCAAGTCAGGTGGGGCCTGGCTTGTTTTATTCTCTTTCTTTTATTATGCTGCGGTACTGTATGTTAGCTAGAAGGCTACATGATTTCAGTTCTATGTCCTTCAAGAATATTAATTTTCAATGCACGAAGTTTCGACCTTTATTTTATTCTATGCTAGCTAGAAGGCTACATGATTTCAGTTCTATGCCCTTCAAGAATGTAATTTTTCGTGCACAGACGCTAGACTTCCATTGATATTTTGAAGAAGGTTTTCATAGCATGGGTCGCAGCGCACGGATGGTTGCTATTATTGTACTGCAGCGCTGTACATATTCTGGTAGGATAGGAATGATTTTAGTGTCATGGCCCTTCAAGAATATGAATTTCCCCTATCTAAAGCCTAGCCTTCCATTGTTATGTTGATTTGTTTGTTTGTTTGATTTGAGGTTTAACGTCCCCGTCAACACTGTAAAGGTCATTTTGGAGACGTTGCTTCCAATTTTGTGGGACTTTTACCCGACATTGAGATGAAAGGACATCTCAAGCCCTGACGCCCAAGAAACCCATAGGGTTTATTAGCATGGACGGTCCGCCTCGCACCGCGGTTCCTGGACAGGCTTAGATCCTCTAAGCGGTTTACCAGTACTAGTGTGCGGGCAGGATTCAGCTCTGCGTGGAAGCATCATGCAGCCCATATATTTCTTCAAGCCCCTATGGGCGGGGGCAATCACGCAGGAGGCTTCAAACGGATGTATGTTTTGTTGTTGTTGTTTTTTGTGCGCTGTAGTACTACACATATTCTAGATTTTAGTACTTAGGCCTTTCAGGAATATGAATTTTACCTGTACAAAGGCTGGCCTTGCTCAGTTATGTTAAAGCAGGGTTCCAACTTGTCACGTTAGTTCAGATGGGGCCTGTTTTACTATTGGGCAAGAGCCATGCAGAACCAGTACAATCTATATCATGTTGGGTGGTGTCACGTTGTACAAAGTGCGTCATGGTGTGCTGCGTGGAGCTGCGCAGGAAGGGTGTGTTTTTGTTTCTGCTTTTATTTCTGCTTTTATTTTTGTGCTGCAGTACTGAACTTTAGCTGGTAGTTGATATACGAGTGATATCACCATTCAAGGCTATACATTTCCCCTGCATAAAACTAGACTTCCAATGGTATCTTGAAGAAGCCTACCATGGTACCTGTCACTGTGAAAGACGCTGCGCACGGACGTCTTTTTTTAAAAGTTGCAGTACTGCACATTAGCTGGTAGGTTACATCTGGTTTGAGTGCGATAGCCCTTCGAATATCTATTTTCCCGCCACAAAGGCTAAACTTACAATGGTATCTTGAAGCCCCCCCCCCCCCCCCCCCCCCCCCATGGCGCGGGAAACTGCGATAAAATGGGTGTTTTTCTTGTGCTGTCTTGGTATACATGGCCCTTAAAATATGTATTTACCCTAAACAAAGGCCAGCCTTCTGATGTTGAAGAATCGTCCCAAGACGCGGGACGCTGCCCGCGGAAGGGTGTTTTTATGCTGCAGTTCTATACACTTGCTGGTAGATAAAAAACATTAGATTTCCCCTGTACAAAGACCACCATTGCTATATAATGCTCCCAGCTTGTCGGGTCAGGTTGCACCTGGCTAGTTTCTAGATAGGAGCCTTGCGGAACCAATACAACCGGTAGTGTCACGTGGTGCAACGTGGGCCATGGCAAGGTGCGCGGCGCTGCGCATGGAGGGTGGATTTTGTTTTCCTTTTTTGTGCTTTTAAAAGGACCGTTACGTCTGATTTAAGTGCTTTGGTCCTTCAATAATATAAATCCTCAACAACAAAGTCTAGACATGCCATGGTATGTTGAAGAAGGCTCTCATCGCATAAGGCCCTGTGTACGTATATTGTTTTTGGTGCAGCCCTGTTTATTTGCTGATATCTCTGTTTTCGATATCATGGCCCTTCAAGAATATAAAATGTCCCCCATACAAATGCTTGGCTTCATACGATATGCTGAAAAAGACTTCCATGGCACGTTCGGACGAATAGAATTTTTTGTGCTGCAGCACTTTAAATAATTTATGCTGATAAGTTGTGTCTAATTTGGGTACTTTGGCTCTACAGGAATATAAGTTTCCCTTGTACAAAAGCTAGCCTTCCTCTGTTATAATGAAGTGGGGTTGATTTTGTTTATCTTTTATTGTGTTGTGCTGCAGTATTATACACTAATATTTACATTTCCAGTGTAAAGTCTAATGTAAACCTATAGAAAACAATTGCGTTCATACTTGCATGAACGCACCGAATCACATGATTTTCAGTGACCTTAAGTGACGTCATTCTAAAACCATTGTTCTATACGGGCGTTGATGACGTCAACGCTGCTCCGCTCTTTGTAGAAAAACAGCGTGTAAATGTTTTTCAGCTTTAAATGTTTGCCATACAAGCATTTTTTCGCCAAGTGATGAGGGGCAAATAATGTAAATATAAAAAATAAACTTAATTGTTCTGCTTTTCATGAAAGTATGAAACAACAGTGGGTCGCTAGCAAAGTTTACATGAACCCCTTCGGGGTTTATTTACTTTGCACGCGACCCACTGCGTTCATTCTTCCATGAACTGCAGAAAAATTAATTTCATTTCTTTATTAGCTGGTAGATTTCATATGATTTAAGTGCTATGACCTTTCAATAATATAAGGTTTCCTTGTATAAAGGCTAGACTTCCCAATGTACGTTGAAGAGTGCTCCCTTGGCATGGGCCCCTTCGCACAGATGTGTATTTTACCTTTCACGTGCACTGCAATATTGTACATTTTCTGGTAGGTAACATCAGACGCGTGTGCCATTCACGAATAGGGACTACTTCTGTTCAAGAGCTAGACTTCAGATTGTATGTTGAAGAAACCTCCTATGGCATGGGGCGCTGTGCACGAATGGGAGTATTTAGTACATATGCTCGTTGGTTGTGTCAAATTTGAAAGTTATGGCTCTTCAAGAATATAGATCCCCACCCCACCGCTGCAAAGGCTAGCCTGCCTATGTTATCTTGAAAAAGGCTCCAATGTTTGTGACGCTGCACACGGACGGGTGCGTGTTGTTTTTCTTTTTTATTATTTTTTTTTCTTGTGTTGGGGTACATTGGTTGGTAGATTACCTCTGATTTGAGTACTAAGGCACTTCAAGCATGTAAATTTCCCCTGAACAAAGGCTAGAGTTCCAATGGTATGTTGAATAATGCTCCTTTGGCACGGATAGATGCTTTAAGGTGTTGCAGCCTTATACATATGCAGGTAGGTCACATCTGATTTCAGTTCTATGGCCCTTCAAGAATATAAATTTCCCCTGTACAAAGGCTAGACTTTCCCTGGTATGCTGGAGGACGCTTCCAAGGCATGGGGCGCTGCGCATGGATGTTTTTCTTAGGTGCTGCAGTCTATACATATGCGGGGCGGTTACGTCAGATTTAAGAAAATGGCAATACCTTCAGGGGAGGCAATTCCTGCAAAAGTGTTTTGTTTAGTTTAATCATATTTTATTGCATATAATAAAAGCAACGGGGTTGGGCCACAAAATCTGTCAACATTAGTTACGGCCCTTCCCCTACAGTTACAAAGTGTTTTGTCTCCCGTGGCAGTATGTGTCAACTCTTAAAGGAAAGAATTTGCTCGTCAGTTGCTTATAGAAAAGCGAACAGGAAGTCCCGATAGTTATCTCCCTTTGAAAAAGGGAGGAAAAATCATCCAGGTGTTCCAATTCCGCTTAAGTTCAACATTCCTTCAGGAATATTAATTTCGCATATCCTAAAAACTAGGCTTCCAATATTATGTTGAAGAAGGCCCCCAAGAAGCGGGGCGCTGCACATGGACGGATGGACTTTGTTTGTTTGTTTTTCTTCTTTTTTCTATTATGCGTGCGTGCGTGCAGCACTGTTTTTTGTGCGCTGCAGCACTATTAATAGTCTGATAAGTTATGTCTGATTTGAGTCCTGTAGCCCTTCAAGAATATAAATTTCCCATGTACGATGGCTAACCTTGCTTTGTTATGTTAGAGGTTACCAGTTTGTCTGGCGAGGTGAGGTTGGACATGGCTTGGTACTTTAGAACAGCCATGCAGATTCCGTACAACCTGTATCCTGGTGGATAGTTCGCATTCTATAACGCGCGCCTTGTCTTGGTGCGGAACACTGCGCACGAAGGGTTGAGTTTTTTTTTTTTGTATGTGTTTTGCGGTATTGTATATAAGGGAGTAGGTGTGTAAGTGCAATGGCATTTCGTCAATATAAATTTACCAGTGCAAAGGATAGCATTCCCAAGTTTTGTTGATGAAGGCTCCCATGTCCTGGGAGTGCTGCGCAAGGATGCGTGTTTTGGGCTGCAGCCCTGGATTGTCTGAGTTGAGTGCTATGGCCTTTCAAGAATATAAACTTCCCCTGTAAAAAGGCTAGATTTCCCATGGTATGTTGAAGAGGCTACTATGACACGGAGTGCTATGAATGAGTGTTTTTGTACATAACCTAGTAGGTTATATTTGATTTGAGTTATATCTGATTTGAGTGCGATGACCAATCAAGAATATGCATTTATCCTGTACCCAGGCTGGCCTTCCTATGTTTTTGAAGAAGGCTCCCATGACACGAGCGCTGCGCACGGACGATTTTGTGTTTCTGTTTTGTGTGTTGCAGTACTGTACATATGCTGGTGGGCTATGTCTGATTTGTTTGTTTTTTATTTTAACCTATCAATTTCCCCTGTACAAAACCTAGCCTTTTGTTATGCAGTTTGTCTAGACCCACTGCGTGCAGAGGGTGTTTTTTGTGCTGCAATACTGTACAAATGCTAGTGGGCTTTACATTTCAAGAATATCAATTACCCCTGTATAAAGGCTAGCCTTCTTGTCAGGACTTTATGAGCAGGATGAATTTCATGCTCAAGTGAGCTGAGCATGAAAAAGTTTTATAACCTCGGGGCCTGGCTTGCTACTGGGAAGTGTAATGCAACCAGTACAATTTATTCCAGGGTGGGTGGTGTCGTGTTGTATAACGTGTGCCCTAGTGCGGTGTAGGGCGCTTCGTACGGTGGTTAGGGTTTTGTTCTTCATTTTTTGTGCTGCAATACTGTTGAGTGCTATGTCCTACAAGAATATAAATAATGCTAGACTTCCTATAGTTTGTTGAGCAGTCTCCAATGGCACGGGGTGCTGAGCACAGGTCCACCACGGACAGGTTTGTTGTGTTTCAGTCAAATACATATGCTGATAGGTCATGATTAAAGTGTCATGGCCCTTCAAGAATATCAATTTCCACTATTGAAAATATGTGATGCATGTTATCTATCCCTAATACTTAGAGTTCTGATCAGCCTGTCTCAACATTGCCACTGTTCTGCTGGTCTTGCTTTTATCCGTTCTATCCGATCTCTTTTTTCCATCATACGTGATCGGTTGTCTAGTACCCACTGCTTCAGAGCTTTAAAAGTTGAACAGATGGCCTGGTCTTGCCCATTGGGCAATTATGTTCTATAACATGCTAACCTTTCGGAGTTAGGAACAAAGCACAAAAGGATAAACTGTGGAGTGTCTACGTGTTTATACGCCCGTTATATTTTGTTAACGCGTTTTCCGATCGTCCGTCAGTCCATCCGCAATATTCTGACCAAACTTGAAAGTGATGTGTATGTGAATGAAAGATACCGGAAAGGATATTGATAGAATTAAAGAGACCATTATTCCCACGGTACAGGAGAAGTTGGGGGATGAGATTGACGAATTGCGCAGCTCGGTGAATAGACTGCGTGATGAGGTAAAAGGCAGGCCAGAAGGTATATGTACATCACCGCAAGAAAACAGGCATAAGAATATTGTAATAAGAAACATGATGCAAAGAGAAAATGAAAATGTTGAAAGGAGAGTGAATGGTCTCATTCAGGACTCGTTGCGCTTAAGAGACATTTCAGTGGTAAAAGCTGTCAGGAAACAAAGTAGGTCAGATTCAAAGCCCGGCCTTATAATAGCTACCATGAAGTCAAACGAGGACAAAGAATCAGTTATGAAATATAAGCGTCATCTAAAGGACAGTTCTCGGTATCAAAATGTGTACATTGAAAACAATATTCCAGCAAACCAACGCGTTGTGAATTCAAATTTCCGTACTCTAATTAATGCACTGGGCAGGGATAAATTTCAGCTAAAAGGCTCTCGGATAAGTGTAAGGGAGGAAACCCCGGCAGCTGGTAACTCGCAACACTATGAACGCCATGACTCACGGGAAGCGTATACTCACTCGCACTACAATAGAAGGACGGACCGCCCACATGTCGACGGAAGTAGTGAGCATAGGGGCACTCGCAGATACGAGAACAACGAGGAAAGTCGTCATAGTAGGGAGATGCGGGGTACAAGATACAGTCGCTATAATTATTAGTATAAATGCAGATTTTGGAATGTGAGAGGGTGGCATCCGGATACTGAATCAGATAACTTTATATTAAGGCAGTCGTGTATAAGAACATGTGACCTTGACATAATCGGGATAGCCGAAACCCATCTTTACGATACTCAAACTATTAAGCTGGCTGGTTATAAGTGGTATGGTCAAAATCGATCGAAACATATTAACGCCAGAACAGGATCCGGAGGTATAGGTTTTCTAGTGAAGAACAGTGTGTTGGACCAATACAATGTAGAGATTCTAGATAGCAGTTCAGAGGGCATCCTTTGGCTTAAGTGTAGCTCTAAATCAAATGGGTACGACTTCTGCTGCTGCGTGTGCTACGTCCCACCGTCATACTCAACACGGGCTGTAGATCTGAATGACTTTTACGATTCTCTAATGTGCCAGGTACATCAATATTGTAAAGACATGTTCTATTTTATTTGTGGTGATTTTAATGCCCGAGTTGGGGAGTTAGATTACTTGATTCCTGGTATAGATGACATTCCTGAACGACACGTAGTTGATTACAGTATTAACAAGGAAGGGGAGGCGCTTTGTGAATTTCTTATCGACGTAAACTGTTGCATTCTTAATGGCCGGAAGTGCTCGGTTAATGACTATACTTTTGTTGGTCCGTAGGGTAGTTCCGTCGTGGACTACTGCCTCATTCCGTACGAGTCATTGAATCGTGTTAGCAATTTTAATGTGCATCTGGAAAAGAACTTGTTCAACCGCTCAGGCTTACTTGGAGTTGTTGATCCAAGTGTATCTCACCCGGACCACTCACTTTTAACATGGGATGTTGAATACGAAACGTGTCACAGAACAAAAGCGAAAGCAAACGCAGATAATTCATCGTCGTCATATGTAAAGTTCTCCCGTTCCTATCCACCAGACTTCCTGCAGGGTCGGACGGACGAATTCAATGCCTTTGTTAATAAGATCGAGCATGACATATCATCGCAGCAAGAACTGGATAGCATTTATAAAGAAATGGTGTCTTTGATTACTGAGGAATTATATGAAAAAGTGCAATATAAGGACATTAAGCTAGGCTGTAGTATGGATAATAAAAAGAGGCGAACGAAAAAGCCTTGGTGGAATGATAATTTAACAGAACTCTGGAACAATCTGTGTGCAGCAGAGAAAACTATGTTAAAAAGTAAGCCTGTCGACAGGAGGCGCTCCCGTAACGTATATACGCAACGGCGTAAACTCTTTAATCGTGAATGTCAAAAGGCTAAACGTTTCCATTTGCAAAACAAACAAAATGATCTAGAACAATTACTTGTGGATAATAACACTCAGTTTTGGAGAGAAATTTGAAAAATTGGTATTGGTAATGAACGGCGGAAGAATATTCCCATGGAAGTAGTTTTGCCGGACGGTAGTATAAGTACTGACACGAAGACGGTATTACAAACGTGGAAAGATGGTTTCTGTCGATTGTTGAATGGTGTTAGCCCCACGGGACAAGAACCAGTGCAAGAAACGTACAGTGGGCTGGGCGGATGTGGTGATCAGAGCGGGGATCTGTCTTGGTTGAATGAAAGTATAACAGTTAATGAAATCAGGTCAGCTATGCTTCGATTAAAGGACAACAAAGCCGAGGGATTGGACGGGTTACCGTCGGAAATTTGGAAAAATGACACGCTATTGTCTGCTCTGCATTCTCTGTTCAATCAGTGCTTTCTATCCGCAAGAGTACCAGAGCTATGGAAATCCGGTATAATAAACCCTATCGTCAAATCGTCCACCAGCGATCTTCGGGACCCGCTTTCTTACCGAGGCATAACCATTACGCCATCGGTTTATAAGTTGTACTGTAATGTCTTGAATAACAGGCTATGTAAATGGGAAAACGAAAATTCAATTATACACGATTCTCAGAATGGCTTCCGTAAGGTTCGCAGCACGATAGACCAAGTTCAGTCGCTTACTTCGCTCATAGATACCAGAAAGTGTAAAGGACAATCTACGTTCGCCGCCTTTATAGACTTTAGCAAAGCCTATGACTCAATAGACAGGCATATACTCTTTCAGAAATTACAAAGAGTTGGGCTTAATGGAAATATTTTGAGGGCTATAAAGTCTCTATATGATGACGTTAAATGTTGTGTTCGTGTCAACGGGATGAAAACTGACTTTTTTGATGTCAGCTGTGGCTTAAAACAAAGATGTACGCTTTCAACAATAATGTTCAACCTTTATGTGAATGATCTTGTAACCACAATAAATGATTTGAACATCGGCATCGATATAGACGGAGAAAACGTGGCAGCTCTCCTATACGCCGACGATTTGGTACTGGTTGCACCAACTGAGCATGAATTACGGGCCCTTTTAAATGAACTTGATACCTGGTGTACCCACAACAAACTATCGATAAATGAACGGAAATCTATTGTGGTGCATTTTCGGCCCCATAGAATTATGAAGTCGAACTACACTTTCAAATGTGGTGATAAACTTTTAGATACTGTGCCACAATACATTTATTTAGGCTTATTGTTATCGGAAGACCTTGACTACGAAAAGATGGCAAAACATGTGTGTAAGGCGGCAAATCGGGCGCTCGGCCTAGTCATAGCAAAAAACAAAGCTTTTGGAGGCTTCGATTTCAAAACGTTTTCTAAGTTGTATGATACCATGGTCTGGAGCGTCATAAATTACGGAGCGGCTGTCTGGGGGAATCGCCAGTTCAGTTGTATCAACTCTATCCAGCTACGTGCGGAAAGGTACTACATGGGAGTCGGAAGATATACACCGAATGCAGCCGTCCATGGAGATTCTGGTTGGCAACCTACAGTTGTACGACAGTGGTCATCTGTTATTAATCAGTGGATTCGCGTAAAATCTATGAGCAATAGTAGAATCAATTACAGGATATTTGAGTGGTGTGAAAGAAATAGCGGATATAGATGTAAAAATTGGAATTATAGGGTAAACGCGATGTTTCAAGAAGCGGGAATCGAAATAAATAACAATGTTAATAGCTTTAGAGGAATTAAGATGCAAGTTATTCAACACGTGTTTGATAAGTTTAAAACTGAATGGTTACAAGATGTTAATCGTGAGAATGCTCGTCATGGTAACGCCAAAAATAAGCTACGTACCTATAGGCAATATAAGCAGGAATTTCAATCAGAGTCATACCTAAAGTGTTCAATGTCCCGGGCGCACAGAAGTTCTTATGCGAAGTTTAGGTGTGGTGTGGCCCCTATCCGTGTTGAAACTGGCCGATACGAACGTTTAAACTACGACGACCGAACATGTTTTAATTGCCATGGGAAAATAGAGAACGAGGAGCATGTACTCTTAGAGTGTCCATTGTATCAGTGCTTCAGGGAATCGCTATATGAAAAACTGTCTTAAGAGTTTCCTAATATATTATCAATTTCAAATGGAGAAAAACTGTCTGCAATCCTTAGCTGTCAAAATGTTGATAGTATCAGATATAGTGCCAAAGTCTGCCATAGCATTTTAACGACGAGACGTAATATTTTATATAAATGATTATTTTAATAGCATTATGTAATTGTGTCTATAGGGTGTAAATGTGCTTTTATGGTGTAAAAACTGACTATTTTATGGTTTTAATATGTGTACCATATGTAAATGTTGTTTCATATAGTCTCTCATAGCTCTCTAGTAGAGCCACTCAGTCATGGAAGTTGTTTTATATGTATAATTTTATGTTTCATGTATAAATGTGCTTTCTTATGAGGTGAGACTCTAATAAATAATAAATAAATGGGGCCAAGACAGCGTGTCATGTACAGAAATGATTGTTCATTGTTTCTTAGTTTCTGTCTTAATTTCACTCTGATTTTTTTCAGACTACCCTTGTGTGCGCCATAACTAGATATATGTAATCGTACGGAATATCTGAATGCAACTTCGTTGCAATATCTATGAATGCAACTTCGTTGCAATATCTATGAGCTCGCAATCCAACTTATTCCCCCATTGGTGAGCTACATTTTCTCCTGACTACTTTGGTTTAGTTAGTTGTGTTATTATTTTGTCATTTTTGGGGCTCTTTTGATATTTGTCGTGTTCATTCTTGATGGTGGGTGGACGATTTGGCCAGCGGACGATTTGGCCCGGACAATTTGGCCGCGGACAATTCGGCCTAGGACAATTTGGCCAGCCAAAAATACCGGGTAGGACAATTTGGCCAAATTGATTTCTCCTAGTGGTTTTACCAATTCCTATAGACATAGGTTGTGGGTACTCGTTAGAACCTATGTTTGAAGAATACCATGGGTTTTCTTTTCTATCAATCATTTCATTAGCATTTTTGGTTTCATTTGGCGGCATATTTTCATCAAAATTTCATGTTTTTTCAGTGATTTCATCTGTCATTTCTTGGCTTTGATGAGTGAAAATCAAATGTTGACATAAGAGGAAACTGCACAGTTTGAGCAGTTTCTTCATTTGACAACATATTTTTTTTCACACATCATTACATATTTTCTGCTCATTTATAGTATCTGACCCCAGTCAACACTATTTAGGTCATATTGAGCAGATCAGTTCCCCTAAGTGTAAGTGGTTAACCAGTGCGGTGCACATTCTTGAACTAAACAAAACTAAATAAAGAAGTGTGGAAAAGCTAATTAAGAAAGCAAGGAACCAAGACCAGTCGGCAAATCAGTTAGCCAATTAACCATGAATACAAGAAAATGTAATTAATCCTGTTTTCCACCCAATTTAAACAAAACCATCAAATTTATTTATTTATTTATTTTTTTTTTTATTATTATTATTTAGTGTTTAAGGGGGGAGGGGGGTTATTGATAACCATTTATATTAATTTCCTCATAAAGAATATCTCAGGCCAAAAGTTATAGTTTAAAAGCAAAAAAATATATACATATCTAATTGTTTAAAATCTTCTTTAAAATGTTCCTTCAAGATACTCAAACATTACTGTATGTTAAAAACAAACCTAAAACATTAAATTTTCAGTTTAAACTAGCCATTATATTAATCTGACCAAATTGTCCTACCCAGTATTTTTGGCTGGCCAAATTGTCCTAGGCCGAATCTTCCTAGGCCAAATCGCCCGGGCCAAATCGTCCGCTGGCCAAATCGTCCTACATTCATTATTGATTGGCCTTTCTTAAGTCGTCTGTCCTTTTTCCTTTTGGGAGAGGTGGTGGTGGTTGTGTGTGTGTTGGTTCGGGGGTCTTTCTTTGAATAACATAATCGTATTAGGTGCGTGACGTGGTCTTTCTTTTGTTTGGGTGTTTAAGGTGATAATCTTTGCTTCAGTGGTTTTTTAAGTTTATTTTGCTTCAGTGGCTTTTTACGTTTGTTTGTTTTTTATATTTGGTGTGGAAGTTTCTTTGGTTGGACTTTTCCATTGGTTAGTTGGTGTTTTGTTTGCTGGTTTATCGGGCATGTTTAAAGTGGTTTTGTTTTGTTGCTCGAGTTGGTCTTTGAAAAGTTGGTTTTCCTTTAGTAGGTCTTAGATGTGTGTGTGTTGGAACTGTCTTTCTTGTGTTGATATTTCGGGTGTTTGTTTATGACGAGGTCTTAATTGAGTTGATCTTTCATGAATGTTTTTTTTTAATTATTATTTTTTTTCATCAGTCGGTGTTAAATTGGCTTTATTTCGTTTGCCTTGTTTTTAGTAATATCCAAAATTCGCTTCGTTTTGATTTTTTTTCTTCTTAATGTACACATGTGTTTATGCATCTGTTTAATTTGCCGGTAATTAAAATGAAAACTTATATCATATCATTTATATGTATTTATTGTATGTAATTTATACGTATTTGTTTATCATTCATATCATCACGTGAACAATTCCGTGAAATGAAGACCCCTTAAACCCCATTATATATAGAGAAAACTGGAGTTTACGGGGGTATACATTTTTTATTACTTCTGCTCCAAGACATGGGTTAAGGGTACTCGTTAGAACCGCCTCATTGAGGCGGTTCTAACGAGCACCCTCTACCTATATTTTGAGCATTTCTAAGAAAAATGTCAAGGGTTTTCATCAGAAAAGTAGCCATTTTGGAGATGTGAAAAATGCACTATGTCGCAAGGGTGTGTTATCGTAATGTATTTATTGCATGTCGGAGTCCAGCTTTCCATCCATTTGTTCATTCATATTTTTTGTTCGTCAAGTTCGAACCTTGGCAACAACCTGAGTTTCCATCCAAATGTTGAAGTGCATACAAGCGAGACATATACCTATTACGATATCATACCCGTGCGCCATAGTGCATTTTATCGCATCTCCAAAATGGCTACGTTTTGATGAATATCCGTGACAGTTTTCTTATTTACACTGCAAACATAGGTAATGGGTACCGTTAGAACCGCCTCAATGAGGCGGTTCTAACGAGTACCCACAACATATGTCTTGGAGTAAAAATAAGAAAAATAATTTTTATCCTCGTAAACCCCAGTTATCTTTATACAAAGTGGAGTGTAAGGGGATGTTCATTTCATGGACTTGTTCACGTGATGTCGCTGGAATTCTTGTTCTCAATGCTTTGTTTTAAGGGTTATTACGTTTTCTTAATTCAGCTTTGCATTTTAGGCTGTTTATATTTTAATTTTGCTTAAATTTATTGTTGCTCCTGCTTTAATCCATCACGAAAACAGGCCTATATAATTTTGACCCATTTAAACTCCACTTTTATATAGTAAAACTTGGGTTTACAGGGCCGTTCATTACTTTTTACATGTATTTCTGCTCAAAAGCACAGACTGAAGTAACTCGTAGGAACCGCCTCGCCGTGGCGGATCTAACGAGTCCCGACAGTCTATGTTTAGAGCAGATATATGAAAATTATTGGATTTTCTTAGGAAAATTTTCATTGTTGTGGCATAAATTCCAAAATATTTGAATGGGCGTGTTTTCGTTATAGGTTTGCCAGCTTTCTTTCGTTCATCATACAATCAGTAGCCGACCTCTGTAGCTCTATTGGATATGCGTCTGACTGGTGATCAGGAGGACGCGGGCTCGATACCTGCCGGGATCGGCAACATTCTTTCGTGGAGATTGATCATGAAATCTTTCCTACGGTCATTTCCTCCCTTCCGCTGATTCAAGAATAACAGCTGCCATGAAAATGTGGATAGGTAACATGATCGACTCCACATTACCTAAATAGTGTTGACTGGGCCGTTCAACTAAAACACAACAACAACAAAAAGCATTTTCGAGGCGGTTCTAACGAGCACCGACATCTATGTTGGCAGCAGAAATAAGAAGGATGCTATAATTTTACACAAAATGTTGTACGCCATTATTTCACACGGACATGTTTTCCTAATGAAAAGTGGGATTTCAAGGATTCAGTATTATATGCGTGTTTTCGTAGGGAGTTCTTGTTCTAACTAATGCTGCTATTATTGCTGAATTCATCTTTGCATTTCAGGCTCTTTGTATTTTTTTGATGTTTTGTTGTATCTCGTTGCTCTATATAGGAAAACAGAAGTGGAGAAAATGATCAGGAATCGATACAATTAACCGACAGCCCCAATCAGAGACACTAAAGGGAAAAGGAACACAAACACGAAACAACAAACCCTAATGGAAACAGCAATAGCAGAAAGCCAAAAGGACAGTTACTTTCCCACAAAATAGCCAATTGGTTATCCAAAACAAAATAATATAAGCGATACAAACTCTCAAAGACAAATCATAACAAAAAATAAACCACGACAGAAGAACCGCCTTGACGAATTCCACTGGTGGGCTTAAATCGATTTTACGTGACCACAATCCTCGCCCTAACTTCCGTCGCGATTTAGACAAATACTTTGTTCAGTCCGCATGGAGGCCTCCTTATTTATCAGTGCAACATCTCCGTGAACACAAAAAATCAAACAACCACAGAGATTAATCAACGGTGAGGACTCGACAGCAAGAATCCACTGAAATGCCGGAGCAAAGGAAAGCCAACAGTTAGGCTCCGATGGGCCCAACCAGAGACAGAGCATCAGAAACCAACCAACATTAGTCCAGTTTTCCTCGCTTCGTTCATCAAGCGTCCAATATTCACCACAAAAACACGCCTATATAATTTTGAACCCATTGAACCCCACTTTTATATATTAAAACTGGGGGGTATCGTGGAAACGCAATTTTTTTTCATATTTTTGTTCTAAAATATAGAGTGTGGGTACTCGTTAGAACCGCCTCGATGAGGCGGTTCTAACGAGTAACAACAAACTATTGTTTGAGCAAAAATAAGAAAAATATCACAATTTATCATCTTAAAATTTTCGTTGTCCTGGCGGTAAAACTTACAATGTATTTGTATAGGCGTGTTTCCGTAATGCATTATTTTTCTTATTTCTGCTCCTAGACATAGGTTGTGGGTACTCGTTAGAACCGCCTAAATGAGGTGGTTCTAACGAGCACTCACAACCTATGAAAGCAGTGTAAATAAGAAAAATATCACGTATTTTCATCAGAAAAGTAGCCATTTTGGAGATGTGAAAAAATGCACTATTTTGCACCGGTGTGATATAAAAATGGACAACTCCTCGGCATAATGTTAAAGTATAGCCATCTGCAGATTTCTTGTTTAAAAATACTTGGTTATTTTATAGCCATATGGAAGTGAAGACAGTGATCAGGAATCTATACAATTACTTCACACCTCCGCCGGGCTTCCCCAGACTTTCGGACGAGTCTTTAAACCGAGGCCCCGTCTCCATATGACCTTAGCTGTTGGTGAGACGTAAATTTCGAGCCACTCCCTCATCTCACACCTCCATCAAAGCCACCAAACGGAAAGAAATACAGACATAAAATAACTTCACAACAATGAAAACGTCACAAGCAGAAAGCCAAAAGAACAGTTACTTTACCACAAAATGCATTACGAGCACCCGCCTATACAAATACATTGTGAACTTTACCGCCGGAAAAAGGAACATTTTACGCTCAAAAATTGTGATTTTTTTCTTATTTTTGCTCCAAAATATATATTGTGGGTACTCGTTAGAGCCGCCTCAAAATATAGATTGTGGGTACTCGTTAGAACCACCTCATCGAGGCGGTTCTTACGACTTCCCACAATCTATATTTTTGAGCAGAAATAAGAAAAAATAGGTTTACCCCTGTAAACCCCACTTTTGCTATATACAAGTGAGGTTCAAGGGTGGTCAAAATTATATAGGCGTGGTTTCGTGATGGCAAAACGGCTATCCACAATTAAAATATAAACACTACAAATATAGCAATACAAACATGCAAAGACGAAGTATACAACTAATAAACCACAAAAGAATAACCACCTTGCTACGGACAGTAATTTTTTTTATATTTATTCAATTTATTTTACACAGCCACAATCCTCACCCTTGCTTCAGTCGTGGTTAAGACAATTTGTTCAGTCCGCATGAAGGTTTTGTAACTCATCCGTGCAACATCCACGAGAACATTAAATTAAACAAATACAAAGATGAAACAACAATGAGGACTCAACAGCATGAATGAACAAATGCTGGACCAAAAGAAAACCAATTGCTGGACTCCGGTGGGCCCGACTATTTTTTCTCCTTACCAGCCAGAGGCATTCTGGCTTTCTGCAGATGTGCATGTCTGCAATGAGGCTGGGCACTTCCTTGCATGCGACTTCCTAATTACCTTTTCGCCGAAGCTCGCAGTGAGGATCTACTTGAAGTAATGTAGTAATTCCTGTGTCATAGTTACAAATGGGCTCTCTTTTCTGGTGACGGTCTTTCTTCACGTCAGGGGTCTGAGGTCAGAATTGGAAAACGGAATACCATCAAGGAATTTGTTCTGTCCCCTTCGGGCACACAGCGTTGAAATGACGTATCAACGTCGACGTCATGTAATCTCATCGCATCGATGTTGATAGGACGTCACTTCAATGCTGAGTGCCTGCTGGGTCTTATGGCTAACACCAGTCTGCTTAGCCATTGCAACAGCCCTCTGTTGCCGGTGCATTCACCTGTCTGTTTCCAGCCGCATCCGGTCTGTCGGGACTACGAAAGCAGGGTCCTCGTCCCAGTCCCCGGGTACAATCGTTTACGATGCTGATATAAAATTAATGAGATGTTGTTTAGAAGCAGGGCCTATTTGGAGTTTCTCATTCATCTTCTAAATTTTTTTGTTTATATATTTTTTCAGAAAATTGGATAAGAGCATCGTAAAACAATTGTAGCGAATGCTTTCATAATTGATACCTTTGACATGGTAGAGATAGGATATTTTGAATTTTGAAAGGCATTTTTATGGCACTTTCAAGATTATTTCCCCCGGATTTCGAGGTGGGCGAAAAGCGGAGTACCTGGAATAAAAAACAAGAGACCTTTCGTTTCACATGTGACCCGAGCGAGGTGTGAACCACAGTCAGCGCTTTAAACCCCTAATAATGTTACCCATTAGGTCACTCTAGCTTATAAATTGAGGATGCTACGGAACCCGGGAAGGGACATGATTTTTTTTTATTTTATAAGTTGTGCGCACAAGATAATATCTTGTGCGAACAAGATATTATCTTGTTCGGACAACATATTATCTTGTGCGCACAAGATATTATCTTGTGCGGACAACATATTATGTTGTGCAGACAAGATATTATCTTGTCCGCACAAGATATTAAGTTGTGCGAACAAGATATTATCTTGTCCGCACAAGATAATATCTTGTCTGCACAACATAGATCTTGTTCGGACAACATATTATCTTGTGCGCACAAGATATTATCTTGTCCGCACAAAATATTATCTTGT
Source organism: Lucinisca nassula (assembly GCA_963580285.1). NCBI lineage: Eukaryota > Metazoa > Mollusca > Bivalvia > Lucinida > Lucinidae > Lucinisca > Lucinisca nassula. The sequence goes on along the minus strand of OY757015.1, from coordinate 114,477,094 downwards.
CCGCACAAGATAATATCTTGTGCGCACAAGATAATATGTTGTCCGAACAAGATAATATCTTGTCCGCACAAGATAATATCTTGTTCGCACAACTTCCTAAGATCTATGTTGTGCAAACAAGATAATATGTTGTGCGGACAATATATTATCTTGTGCGGACAAGATATTATCTTGTTCGCACAAGATAATATGTTGTGCGAACAAGATAATATCTTGTCCGCACAAGATAATATCTTGTCCGCACAAGATAATATGTTGTCCGAACAAGATAATATCTTGTCCGCTCAAGATATTATCTTGTTCGCACAACATAATAAAAATAAAAAATCATGTCCCTTCCCGGGTTCCGTAGGATGCTGATGTTGTTTTTTTTTTTTTTTTTTTTTGTGTGGTTTTTTTTTGTGTTTTTTTTTTTGTTTGTTTTTTTTTTTTTTTTTTTTTTGGGGGGGGGGGTGGGGTTGTTATCACATATTTTCATCAGAACTTTAACCGTTTTGGCGAAATCAATGAATGTACTTTGTCGCGCGGATTTTGTTATTATGATGCTGTATTTTGTCAAGTGTTGTGGTGCTGATTTAGAAATCCTTCATGCAGACTGAACGAATTATAACGACAGAAACAAGGGCGAGGATTGTGGTCACGTCAAATCCATTTAAGCCCCCATCTCGAAACCACGCATATATAATTCTGATCCCCTTGAATATATAAAACTGGGGTTTACAAAGGTAAACCTTATCTCTTAAATATAGATTGTGGATACCCGTTAGAACCGCCTCGATGAGGCGGTTCTAATGTGTACCCTCAATCTATTTTTTGAGCGGAAATAAGAAAAATGTTAGAATTTTTCTTCTGAAAATTGTCGTTTTTTTCGGATGTGAACTTTGCAATGTATTTAAAAAGGCGTTTTTTTTCCTGATGCAGAGCACTGTTTTACCTACCGTTCCTGCTGGCCTCGGTAGCTCAGTCGGATGCGCGTCTGACTGGTGATCAGGAGGACACGGGTTTGATGCCTGCCGGGGTCGGCAACATTCTTTCGTAGAGATTGATCATGATATCGGTTCTACGGTCATTCACTCCCTTCCGCTGATTCAAGAAGGGCAGTTGTCAGTTTCTGGCGAAAAGTATGCACTGTACTGGTTAAAAGCTGACGTATAAGACTGCCCAGGAAAAGTGGATAGGTAAACTGACCGACTCACAAATGACCTAAATAGTGCTGACTGGGCCGCTAAACTCCAATACAAACCTACCGTTCCAAGCCGGTTCTTCTATTGTGGTTTATTATTGTCAATGCATGTTGTGCTATCTTTTCTTTAGGATAGCCGTTCGAGCGTTTTGTTGGAAAGTAACTCCCATTTTGATCTTTGTGCTTATGACGTTTTTATTATCGAAGTGGCTATTTATTGACAGTTAAGAGAAGCTGACTGTAAGCATCGAGCATTACATGGAAAGTCAAAATTTTTGATTTACATAAGTAGTATTTCGCAAATGATGAAGATTGGTGAAAATTTTATTGGAATATGTCATGTAGTTTTCGAGATATTGATACAAATGCTGTTGCCTTGGCAACAACGTATTCACATACATAAAACAGTATTTTTATATGATTTTCAACAACTAGCTATTGTTTCCACTTTCATAATATATACCAATTTACACATGACATCCATAAGGGTATATGTAATGAAGCGATTCATAATATATTGGGCTCGTGAACGTGTTCACATATGTTACCATGGCAACCGAATTGAGGTGCTAGTCAAGCACATTGAATTTTTCTGGATTTTCTGTATTTTTGTCTGCATTTTATTCTCAGGGGCAACGACATTGGAAGAAACGGACAGTGGCACTTAAATAACATGTCCTAGTATTAACAAAAACTGTAATGTCTAGGTGTAATCCTCTTTCAATGGAAGAAATATAACTCGGCAACTTTGTCCGTGTTGCACAGACGAATTTTTTGAAAAAATAGTAATGGTGTAACTACCTATGTGAAATTCCAGAGCTGATCTTTGATAAATTAACCATTGCATTGGTCATAAATTATTAATCTAACATCTTGTACAATGTACATAGCCATTAAAATCAATAAAAGACCTAAGATGTATGTTTTTATGCATTTTTCTGCATATAAAGATCAAATGAAATTCTGTTACCAGTGTCATTATCATACTTTTGTTTCATCAATATCAAATCTAATCTATTTCTGATTACTTAATGTTTCACTGGAATCTGTGATTTTCGCACTTTCCAAGTTTTCATGGACCAATGCTCGATGCTTACAGTCAGCTTTTTTTTTTAGAAAACTGGCAATAGCGGTTTTACGTTGAAATTGATATTGACATTTAACTGGCAATAGCAACTTTATCGTAAAATCGTTATTGCCAGTTAAAGGGTTATAGCAAAAATAGCTTAGAATATCTTATTGCCATTTAGCATGAAATAAAATGAAACGTCGCGAATAAAATAATGATCTGAATGATTATGCACCTATGATAAATTGTGATTGTTTCTGACAAGTGACATAAATCCATCTGATACGGTGATATATATGCCACCAAAAATGAAGCTTGCAGAGATCAGCTGTCTGATGTAGTCCTACATGTTAACAACTCTCTATATTTTTCTGTTATTTGCTACTCGCTAAAAACGTAACATTATTAAAACACATCTATTCAATGCAATCGAATATCCATTGCCAAAACACGCCTATTCAAATAAAGTGGAAAATTTTGCCCCCCCCCCCCCCCCCCCCCCCCCCAAAAAAAATAAAAGAGAAAAATTTCAGCCATGATAAAAAAATTCCGATATGTTTCATATTTCTGCCCCAAACATAGATTCTAGGAACTAACGAGTACCCACAAGCTATGTTTTTGAGCAGAAATAAGAAAAATAATGTATATCCCTGTACACCCCAGTTTTACTATATAAAGTGTGGTTTAATGGGGTCAAAATTATATAGGCGTGTTGTCGTGATGTATGGCTGTAAGAACAGTAATTTCCCCCGTAAACACCAGTTTTCTCTATATGAAGTGGGGTTAAGAGGGGTGGTCATTCCACGGACTTGTTCACGTGATGCTGAAAATATGCAAATGAATTATTGCGATATTCTCACTTATGCTGAAAACAGAGTTTGATCACTCGTAAGACCGCCTTATCGGGGAGATCTTAACGAGGAACAACATTCTATGTTTTAGATAAGGAATAAGAATACTAATTTATACCGCTTTGTAAAAGTAATGGACAGAATGAAATGATTCGGCAAGCCAACTGGCAATAGCGATTTCAACATAAATTCGCTATTGTAAGTTTACTGGCAATAGCGGTTTTACGTTAAAATTGTTATTGCCAATAGCCATTTTAACGTAAAAACGCTATTGCCCGTTAACTGTCAATAGCAATTTTAACGTAAAACCGCGTTTGCCAGTTAATTGGCAATAGCCCTTTCCTTTAATTATAGTGAACTTGTTTTTTACTCATACGTGCGACTCCCTGTCGCTGTGATTATTATATGATGCTGAAGCACTTTTTTTTTCTTATTTCTGCTTGGGAGTGCAAATTGTGGGTACTCGTTAGAAAGGCCTCACTCAGTGACACGGTTCTAAAGTGTGGACGCGGTCCGTGCTCGGGGCAGAAGTAGGAAACAATATCGAACTTTTCCACTGTCATTAATTGTCATGTGTTTCGTAAGACATATCTTTGGAAGCGCATTTTAAGTTTGCGCACTTGCGGTTCTGAGAGATGATTCCGTCTTTTATAAGCAAAAAGTTTCCGCACATCACAACAACACACTTATATAATTTTGACCCCCCTTGAACCCCACTTTTATATAGTAAAACTGGGGTTTACAGGGGTAGACCTTAATTTTCTTATTTCTGCTCTAAAATATAGATTGTGGGTACTCGTTAGAACCGTCTCGATGAGGCGGTTCTAACGTCTACCCACAATCTATATTTTGAGCAGAAAAAAGAAAAATATATCTTTTTTCGTCTTATAATTTGTTTTTTTTTTTTTTTTTTTTTTTCAAGGTAAAATTTACAATGTATTTGTATAGGCGTGTTTTCGTAATGTTTATTTGTGAATGTTTGTCTTAAATGCGGAAATGTAAGCTTTTGGTGCACTGACGAGGCTATATCAGTCCCACCAAGTGTATCCGACTGCAACGTGACGTCGAATTTAAGTTGACGTCATAACTGTTGACGTCGAATATAAGTTCATATAACGCTCGCTTGCACCACTCCTAGTGATCTGTGTACGCAGGTTGACCTAGCAATGAGGGATGACATTCATCATGATTAGATGAATGCTACACAACCCCCATTTACGCGGGCATGGGATCACACATCAGGGAGGAAGCATCGGTGTACAGAGATTATTATTCAGTGTTCATTATTTTTAGACGCCTAAGTTGCCCTTCGACATAAGGTCACTAAAAGACTTTGTCGCCCCACATAGTGTAACATATAGTGAGACTTGATTGACTCAAATCAGACTTCGCGGTTGCTGTGTGCCCATCTCTTCAGACACTTTTTGACTTGTCACGGCTCACAGTATAACATACAGTGAACTTCAAGTGGTTTTGTCCCAAACTTGTCTGGTTTTTTTGTTTTATTTTTTTTTTTTTTTTTTTTGTGTGTGTGTGTGCGGGGGGCTGTGACCTTGAAAAAAGGTCATGGTCACCAAAATCTAATCAAATCTGCGGTATGTTGTAATGATATATTGTACCAAGTTTGAATAAAATCAATCAAATCGTTAATGAGATTAAGTGCAGACAAGCCATTTTTGACCCCAAAATTTACTGTTTTGGGGGCCGGTGACCTTCAAAAGAAAGGTCAAGGTCACCAAAATCTAACCAAATATGCTATGTTGTAATGGTACATTGTACCAAGTGTGACTGAAATTAATCAATTCGTTAATGAGGGTCATCAAAAACTAATTACTGTTTTTCCCCATCTTAATGATGTAACTATGCAAGTTTGGTCAGAATTTATTTAAAGGTTCAGGAGACAATAGTGCTTCAAACAGGCTACGCCGACGCCGACGCCGACGGGATGTGCACCGAAAACAATATGCCCCCTCCCCTCCGGTGGGGGATATAAACATGCTAAAATTTAATTTTGAATTTTTGAAAGAGACGAAACTCTGACAATATTGAAGCCAGAGTTACAAAACTTGCCATAAAATGGTGTGTTGTTGTTATAATCTTATGTACAATGTTTGCTTTGATGCGTTTGACGCTTTGTGAGTTATTTAGAAAAAAAACTTGAACGATGTGGACGGACAGACGGACAGGGTGATTACTATAGGCCACCCGCAAAACGCAAAAAATAGCGGAGGCCTAATTACTGAAAACTTCTCAATAAGCTATTGAATACTGATTAAGTCTTATTTTTAGGTAGTCTTACTTTACATGTATACTTATATCTGCAGCTATGGAAAAATTTCCAAAGGTTGTGCTGCTATCAAGTGATATCAGCAAAATTATTCCACACATTTTTGCACATTTCTAAAAACATTTGATTCGTATAGTCATACATTTCTCCCGCTGCATTCATTAATTAAACCACTCACATTCATTTAATTTGCTGATTATCATCCAATCGAATTACTTCCTGTGACATATTAACAAACCGTATGGCAAACAGTGTACATTTTGATAGGAGGGCCATCTGATCTGGATCTACAATGTTTGCAAAAGTAGATGTTGTCTTCTTTAGAAGCCATCTGATCTGGATTTACACTGTTTGCATAAGTAGATGTCTTCTTTAGATGCCATCTGATCAGGATCTACACTGTTTGCAAAGATAGGGTTTTGTCGTTAACAGCAGGATAATGGTTAATCAATGACATTTGAGAGTTAATAGTTCAGGCATGATGAGACTATACCGTTTTAGGGAAAGCAAGTTTCGAAAACCTTTTGTCACTGAATTTAAAAAATATGGCGCTTCAACTAGACGTCTATCGGGAAAACACGAAATATAAAATTATCAACCAATGTGAAATACCAACTAAAGGCGACTTACATTAGTAAGAGCTCCAAGCTATTGAGATTGAGCAATAGGTGGTCTGAAAGTACCAAAAATTTAAACCATAACCCTTTTAAGATCAACATATTGGAAGGTAGAAAACAGATGTTTCCAAACTTTTACGTCTTGCAAAAGCTTTTAAATTATGGGATACATTTAGGTACTGTTGCGCTTATTCGAAATTTGCTGAATGGCCATGTTAAATGACACGATTCGAAATTTAAGATACACTGACAACTCAAAAAAGCATTTATTAACCATAACTGACCACACAATATAAGGTTATGGCAAATTTACCATGCTTTCAATATCTACTGGCATTTTCTGAGTCGAGACATGGTAAAAAGTACCTTAATTTATTGTATATCACTGTGTGACAGAATGCTGTGGAAAGCTATGTTTTTTGTCCAGTGCAAAATGTCTTTATATTTTATGACAAATATATACTACTTTGATATGTGTTACTAACTACCAGAAACAGAAGACTAGGAATATTGTCTAATCTTCCTGATTCCATGCCAACAGCATGATATGGAGCCTTGTCGTGAGAAAACCTGTCTTTAGATTGTGTGACGAGAAAACAAAACAAGAGGGCCAACTATCCCTGTAGCGCTCACCTGTGTACCAGAAAATCATGAGTGATGTTTAGAATACCCATCGGGACTTGAAGAAATAGATTGGGCTACATGGTGCTTCCATGCAGAGCTGGGACAGAACGCAGATGAGTAGTGGTAAAAAGCTTATAGGTTCTAAGCTGCCCAGGAAAAGTGGTGCCAGTTGAACCGTCCATGCATTTAAACCCTTTTGGTTTCATTGGGCAGCAGAGCTTAAGATGTCATTTCATCTCAATGTAGGGTTAAAGTCCCACAAATCTGGAAGCAAAGTCTCCAAAATGATCTACACAGTGTTGACGGGGATGTTAAACCTCAAATCAATCAAAAATCTGAGCCCTGTGGTTTCAGAAAAGAAGACTTTCGAAGTTGATCCATTATAAGTCTATTGGAGTTAAGGAGCCATGGCGAATGGCCAATTCAGACTCCAGAAGCATGGTTGGCAGGATTTATGTAGGAGACCACTTGACATTGCTACATACTAAATATCTAAGCTCTTGGCCTTATGGTTTCGGAGAAGAAGATTTTTGAAGTTTTTTTCCAGTATAAGTCTATAGGTGCTAATGAACCCTGGGGCATGACAAATTTTGACCCAAAGGGCATGGTTGGCATGATTTATGTGGGTGACTATTTTATGTTGCTATATACTAAATATATAAGGTCTGTACTTCATGGTTTCAGAAAAGAAGATTTTCGAAGCTTATTTTCCATTATTCCATTATTAGTTTATTGGAGTTACGGGGTCACAAGATTTGGCCAGTTTAGACCCTGGGGGCATGATTGACAGGATTCATGTAGGCGACTACTTGACGTTGCTACATGCTAAATGCCTAAGCTCTCGGCCTTATGTTTTCAGAGAAGAAGATGTTTGAAGTTTGTTTTTCATTTTAAGTTGTCCATTTCAAGTCTATGGTAGGTAATGTGCCCATGGGCGTGGCCAATTTTGACCCAAGGGGCATTTTTGGCAGGATTTATAAAGGTGACCATTTCATGTGGCTACATACTAAAGATCTAACCTCTGGGACTTTGGGTTTCAGAAGAGAAGATGTTTTTCCATTATAAGTCTATGGGAGCTAATGTGCCCATGGGCGTGGCCAATTTTGACCCCAAGAGCGTGGCTGACAGGATTTATGTAGGTGACCACTTGACGTTGCCACATGCTACATATTTCAGCTCTGGGCCCTGTGGTTTCAGAGAAGAAGATTTTTTAAGTTTTTTTTTTCCAATTGTAAGTCTATGGGTGCTTAAGAGCCCTGGGGTGTAGCCAATTTGGATCCCAGGGGCATAATTGGTAGGATTTATGTCGGTGACCACATGACGTTGCTACAAACTAAATATCTAAGCTCTGGGCCTTATGGTTTCATAGAAGAAGATTTTTGAAGTTTTTTCCATTAAAAATGTAAGTCTATAGGAGCTGATGAGCATGGGCGTGGCCAATTTTGACGCAAGGGGCAGGGTTAGCAGGATTTATGTAGGTGACTATTTTATGTTGCTAGATACTAAATATCTAAGTTCTGTGCTTCACAGTTTCAGAGAAGAAGATTTTGAAGCTTTTTTCCATTATGAGTCTATGGGAGAGAAGGGGCCCCGGGACGTGGCCAATTTGGACCCCAGGGGCATGATTGGCAGGATTTATGTAGGTGACCATTGCCATTGCTCCATGCTAAATATAAAAGCTCTGGGCCCTGTGGTTTCAGAGAAGAAGATTTTTGAAGCTTTTTTCCATTATGAGTCTATGGGAGCGAAGGGGCCCCGGGGCGTTGCCCATTTGGAACCCAGGGGCATGATAGACAGGAATTATATAGGTGACCACTTGTCATTGCTACATGCTAAATATCTGAGCTCTGGGCCCTGTAGGTTTCAGAGAATACGATTTTCGAAGCTTTTTTCCATTATGAGTCTATGGGAGAGAAGGGGCCCCGGGGCGTGGCCCATTTGGAACCCAGGGGCATGATTGGCAGATATTATGTAGGTGACCACTTGCTACATGCTAAATATCTAAGCTCTGGGTCCTGTTGTTTCAGAGAAGAAGATTTTTGAAGCTTTTTTTTCCATTATGAGTCTATAGGAGACAAGGGGCCCCGGGGTGTGGTTAATTTGGACCCCAGGGGCATGATTGGCTGGATTTATATTGGTGACCACTTAACATTGTTACAAGCTAAATATCTAAGCTCTGGGCCCTGTGGTTGCAGAGAAGAAGATTGTTTAAATTTTTCCCATTATAAGTCTATGAGAGCTATATGTTGCTATGGCGACCAGAATTCCAATCTGATCAGCCCAGAAACCTTAATGCAGCCTTTTCCCCTACCTGATGATGCTTCACATGAAATTTGATCAAGATTGGCCATGGGGTATTAAGAGATATACTTATTTGAAATTGTTTACGGACGCACGCACGGACGCACGCACGACGGACAAAATGTAATCACAAAAGCACACCTTGTCACTACGTGACAGGTGAGCTAAAAAAACCAAGATGCCATTCAGTGCTGAGTTAATTTATTTTTAGTAGCCATAGTATATCATTCACAAAGCAAACACCAAAGATGCTGATTACACTGTGTGTACACACAGGCTTATCTGCATATTTATCGTTCATACATGAAATTTGCAGGTTTTCTCATGATGAGGCTCATACACTATGGTCTATAATCTATTAAATGATGAAAGTGTATGAACAGATTGGTGCAAATGTTAAGCAGCTAAACTACACAGTTTGATCTAATCCTGTGTGAAAATATTTCTATGAAGCAGCCATCACTATTGTACCACTTTTGGAGCGGCTATACTTACACATTCTATGCCAAATAGAGAATAATATTCTCAACTCTCAAACAATCTATTATTTTATTCCTAGAAAGGGGTGTGTGCATGGCATATGCTGGTTACAAAACCACATTATAATGTATTTACTATTTAGCAATATACAAGTTGCCTATGTTAACTTAAAACAAGTTTTTCATGAAAAGCTTGCCCCAAATATGCTTACCATAGTCCCATTTTGGACCATTTTACTGGTTAAAATCGTGGTGTGTATCATATTTATACTTCATTTATAAGTTTCCTGCATGAAACAAGTTAAACAAATGTAAATTGCACCACTGTTAATGACTACATCTGAAAAGACCTTAATATTTCAACATTGTCCTAATGTTAGTCTTATTACATAACTGGCACATTCGTGAACTTGCGTACCGCATGTTGGCATGATATAAAACATGTTTTGCAAGACTAAAAAAATGGGAAATATTGTGTTTCATACTGCCCAGATACAGTACTAAAATAATATACTAAAGAGAATTTTGGTACCATGGTGGCCACTCAAAATGCATTTTTGTGAGCTTTCGTCACACGGGAGCTTCTACAACATAAAACATTTTCGTGTATGTATTGCGAGTTTTACGTCCAAGTAATAGCTAAGGTCATACAGAGGAGATCATAATCCGACCCAGAACTCCTGGTTTAAGAAATAACTACTTACAACACTACTGTGACCCCCGAGGCTTCTAAAGCACGGTCGAGTTCAAAATTAAAATGCAGTCATGTCTCACTGCATTTTGAAAGACTAGCAATGAGTCAGTGAGTGAGCGTTTGAGTTTTACGTCTCATCAACAGCTAAGGTCATACGGAGACGGGAACTCGGTTTAACATTACGATAACACACCCGTGTGGCATAATTCATTCTTTATTATCCCCAAAATGGCTTCTTTTCTGATGATGAATTTTGACATTTTTCTGACTGATACTCCAAAAATAGGTTCGTTTGACCGCCTCATTGAGGCGGTTCTAACGAGTACCCACAACAAAATAATGTATATCCCTGTAAACGCCAGTTTTCTCTATATAAATTGGGGTTTAGAGGGGTCTTCATTTCATGGACTTGTTGACGCGATGACACTTATCCGAAAGTCTGGAGAATCCCGCGATCGATCCTGCGACCCCTGGTTTATAAAGGCGAGTGGCATAACCACTACATCATGGCTATAATGGTCTTGTCCAATGGACTCAAGATCGAGTCCGAAGCGGCTGTTTTTTTGTGTGTTTTTTTTCTGGATAAAAATCCTGATATTTGATATAATTTTTCTCAAAACATAGATTGTGGGCAGTCGTTATAACCGCCTCGACGAGGCGGTTCTAACGAGTACCTACAATTTATGATTCCGAGCAGATATAAGAAAAATAATGCATACCCCTGTAAATCCCAGTTTTACTATTATAAACTTTGGGTTCAAGGGGGTCAGCATTATATAGGCATATTTGCGTGATGATACATATTTTAACCACTATGTGAAAATGGACTTTTCTACCTAGTATAAGTTTGGAGTGGTCAATTTCTATTTAGCTCACCTGAGCACGAAGTGCTCATGGTGAGCTGTTGTGATCGGTCAATGTCCGTCGTCCGTCGTGCGTCGTGTGCCGTGCGGCGTCAACAATTTGCTTTAAATGCTAACTCCTCCTTAACCCTTGAGCCAATTTCAATAAAACTTCATAAGAATATTGCTGAGGTGACCCTCTACAAAAATTGCTAAAATTGTTCCGCTCAGCTGAACAAGATGGCCGCCATCTATTAAAATAGAAAAATCTTTAAACGACAACTACTCCTGTACCATAAGGCCAATTTCATTCAAACTTTATAGGAATGTTGCTTAGGTGACCCTCTACCAAAATAGCTAAAACGTTTCTGCTCAGGTGAACAAAATGGCCGCCAGACCTTAAAATAGAAAATTCTTTAAACGACAACTCCTCCTGTACCCTTTGGTCAAATTTACTCAAACTTCATAGGAATGTTGCTTAGGTGACCCTCTACTAAAATAGCTAAAACGGTATTGCTCTGATGAGCAAAAATGGCCACCATAGCTAAAAATAGAAGAACATCGTAAATTTGCTTCAAACACAAACTCCTCTCAACCCTTGGGCCAATTTGATTCAAACATCACAGGAATGTTGCCCAAATGACTCCCTTCCAAAATAGCTAAAATCGTTGTGCTCTGACAAACAAGATGGCCACCAGAGCTAAAAATAGAAAAAATCTTTAAACGACAATTCCTCCTGTACCCTTGGGCCAATTTTATTCAAACTTCATAGGAATGTTGCTTAGGTGACCATCTACCAAAATAGCTGGTGACCATCTACCAAAATAGCTGAAAAGATTCTGCTCTGATGAGCAAAATGGCCGCAATAGCTAAAAGTAGAAAAAAACATCGTAAATTTGCTTCAAACACTAACTCCTCCTTAACCCTTGGGCCAATTTGATTCAAACTTCACATGAATGTTATGTAGGTGATTCCCTAAAGAAATAGCTAAAATCATTCCGCCCTGACTAACAAGATGGCCGCCAGAGGTAAAAATAGAAAAAATCTTCAAACGACTACTCCTCCTTTATCCTTGGGCCAATTTCATTCAAACTTCATAGGAATGTTGCTTAGATGGCCCACTACCAAAATGGCTAAAACCTTTTCGCTCTGATGAGCAAAATGGCCGCCATAGCTAAAAACAGAAAAACTTTGTAAATTTATGTCAAAACGCGAACTCCTCCTCAACCCTTGGGCCAATTTGATTCAAACTTCAAGGAATGTTAGTTAGGTGACTCCCTACCAAAATAGCTAAATCGTTCAATGCGGCGAACAAGATGGCCGCCAGAGCTAAAAATAGAAAAAATCTTCAAACGACAACTCCTCCTTACCCCTTGGGTCAATATGATTCAAACTTCACAGGACTATTATGTGGTTGACTCCCTACCAAAATAACTAAAATTGTTCCGCTCTGACTAACAAGGTGGCCGCCAGAGCTAAAAATAGAAAAATTCTTCAAACGACAATTCCACCTTACCCCTTGGGCCAATTTGATTCAAACTTCACAGGACTATTATGTGGTTGACTCCCTACCAAAATAGCTAAAATTGTTCCGCTCTGACTAACAAGGTGGCCGCCAGAGCTAAAAATAGAAAAATTCTTCAAACGACAATTCCACCTTACCCCTTGGGCCAATTTGATTCAAACTTCACAGGAATATTATGTCGTTGACCCTCTACCATATTAGTTAAATGGTCTCGCTCCGATGAACAAAATGGCCACCAGAGCTAAAAATAGAACTAGAAAAAGTGTCCATAGGACACGGATGCCCCCGCCAAATGCCATTCATAAAAATATTACAAATGTACTTCAAATCAATCATAAAATATATGCATCAAGGGTAGATAATCCAAAAACCAAAAATGCAAGAGTTGTCTACTTTGTTCATGACACATCGTGTCAGTGTGATGAATGCACCTGTGAAGTTTCATGAATATATTCCATACGGTTTAGGAGTTATGGCCCGGGAGGGGATAATTAAATTTTTTTTAAGTCTGTGACCTTGACCTTGAGCTCATGGGCATGGGTGGGGGTATCGCTGAATAAAATGGACAGGTATCTAACATGATACCAAATATCAACTCAATCCATCGCACGATTTGGAAAATATCAACTCTTAAAATATGTAATTAAAAATTTCTAAGTCCGTGACCTTGACCTTGAAGCCATAGGCATGAGTGGGGGTATTACCAAATAAACATTGGGACCTGTATCTATCATCATAGCATACATAAGCCAAATTCACAATATAGTTTGGAAAATTTGAGCTCTTTAAAATCTTTCACATTAAAATTGTCTAAGTCTGTGACCTTGACCTTGAGGTCATAGGCATGGGTGGGGGTATTGCTGAATAAAACACTGTACCTATATCTATCATCATATGAAACAAAGCCATCATAAAAGTTCAGGTTCTACCAGGTACAAATACCTTAACTGGAGTCTTTAACATGGAAAATTTCTAAGTCCATGACCTTGACCTTGAGGCCATAGGCATGGGTGGGGGTACCGCTGAATAAAACTTTGGACCTATATCTATAATCATACCAAATATGAACTAATTCCATCAAATGGTTTGGAAAATATGAGTTCTAAAATGTTCAAGTCTACCTGTTACAAAAACCTTAACCTGAGTCTTTAACATCGAAAATGTCTAAGTCTGTGACCTTGACCTTGAGGTCACAGGCATGGGTGGGGGTATTGCTTAATAAAACTTTGGACCTATATCTATCATCATACCAAAGATGAACCAGTTCCATCAAATGGTTAGGAAAATATGAGTTCTAAAAGTTCAGGCTCTACCTGTTACAAAAACTTTAACCTGAGGTTACAGGATCACGTACGTACGTACGTACGTACGTACACACACGCGTACAGACGGACGTACACATGTACGCACGTACGCACGTACGGAAAACCCAAAAACTATATGCCCCCGGCATCATATGATGCGGGGGCATAAAAACATTGTAAATTTGCTTCAAACTTCACAGGAATGTTGCCCAGGTGACTGCCTACCAAAATAGTTAAAAACATTCAACTCTGATAAACAAGATGGCCACCAGGGCTAAAAATAGAAAAAAATCTTCAAACGACAACTCCTCCTGTATCCTTGGGCCAATTACATTCAAACCTCATAGGAATGTTGCTTAGATGACTCTCTACCAAAGTAGCTAAAATGGTCTCGCTCCGATGAACAATATGGCCGCCAGAGCTAAAAATACAATAACATTGTAAATTTGCTTCAAATGCGAAGTCTTCCTAAACCCTTGGGTCAATTTGATTCAAACTTCAAAGGAATGTTGCCTAGGTGACACCCTACCAAAATAGCTAAGATCGTTCCACTCTGATCAACAAGGTGGCCACCAGAGCTAAAAATTGAATGTACTAGAGACAGTGACATTCAGGTGAGCGAATCAGGGCCCTCTGGGCCCTCTTGTTATAGGTATGTTTTGTATGTTTTGTTTCTTATAAGTTTTACAAATATGTATATACTTTAAGCATAACAGTGTAGGTCAAGATCGGCGCCGCGTATTGCGTCACCGGAGGAACTGGTGACTGCAAAATAGGATGCTCGACAAATCCAGTAAAATTCCTCTATTACGACTACCTAAATCAAGACTAATTCTGCTTTTAAAATGCTTATTTAGTATGGTGCAGTTATTCTTTCTTTGTGTTTTCTGCATACAGTGTCCTTTGGTCGGAGACAACCATTGGGAATGTTCAAAAGTGGTCTTAAAGACCACTTTTGAACAGTCCCAAAGGCGGTCTTCATATAGGAATTTTTCTGTATTTTTTACATTTTTGGTTTTATGGCCCTTTCAAGATTATTTCGAGCCGATCGTTAATCAGCGAAAACCGGAGTACCCGCAGAAAAACAACCTGACCTTCCGTTGCCGAACTCGGCATCACACATGTGACCTGAGCCAGGCTCGAACTGGCAGCACTGGTGGATCGATTGTATTTGAGTGTGGATTCGGTAAATGGGACTGAATGTGGGACTTAAACCGTTATGAGGCTCCAACCACAGCGGTGAGAAAGTCGGAGCTCTAACCCACCAGGCCATTGAGACCCTAATGGCATATATGGGTTATTAAAAGCTGCAAGCACTGCATGATGCCCCGCCACTACAATTACAGCAAGCAAGGGTCATATCACAGTCAAAAGGGAATTCAAAGTAAGGATGCATTACTCTTTCCCTTAATAAAGTTGACAGGAAAACATGACCGAGATGACTGAGATGACTATTTCAATGTTCAAAGAGTCATGGCCAGAAACGAAAATAAACCAGAATTACAATTCTCATTTTCAGTTTTTGGGGGCCTATGCCTTTAAAATAAAGTCAAGTTCTTCAAAATCTAGTCACATCTTTGGTCAATTGCATTGATATATTTTACCAAGCTAGACCACATTCCATTGATGTGTTCGTGAGATTGGGTGAAGACAAGCAATCTTTTTGCCCAAAATTGACCGTTTGTAGGGGGGGGGGAGGGGGGAGGGGGGCGGGGTGTGCTTGGAAATAAGGTCAAGGTCATCAAGACTTAACTGTTTTCCCCCATCCTAGTGATGTAACCATGCGAGTTTGGTCAGAATCAATCGTTAGGTTCAGGAGATATAGTGCTTCAAACAGACTACATGATAGAAATGGTCATGTTCAATGTTCAAGGGGCAATAACTCCAAAAGTAGGAAACTCAGAGTTATGGTTTATATGTTCTGCATCTCGTCTTAGGGCGTTCCACATATCTACCAAGTTTCATGAAATTATCTCAAATGGAATCAGAGTTATGGAGCAGACACAAAACTGATAGTAACAGCTATGTTTAAATTTCAATAACTCCAGGAGTAGGAAAATCAAGAGTTATGGTTCAATGTTCTGCAAGTCGTCTCATGGTGCTCTGCAAATCTGTGAAGTTTCATAGAAATATCTCAAATGGTATCCACCTAGCTAACATTCCTGTGATGTTTGAATCGAATATTGACCCATGTATTTATGAGAAGTTCACATATAAAGCAAACCATTGACCTTTTTTTTATTTTTAGCTCTGGCAGCCAGTTTGTTTATCTGAGCGGAACCAATTAGCTATTTTGACAGATGGTTGACATAAGCAATATCCCTATGAAGTTTGAATGAAATTGGCCCAAGGGAATGAGTTGTTGACGTTTGAATAGTTTTCTATTTTTAGCTCTGGTGGCTATGTAGTTCATCAGAGCGGAAAGATTTTAGCAATTTTTGAAAGGAGCCACCTGGGCAACAATCCCGTGCAGTTTGAATGCAATTGTTCCCAAAAGTTTAAGAAAAGCTCACATTTGAATCAAATTTATGATATTTTTTTTTTTTTTTTTTTTTGTATTTTTAACTCTGGCAGCCCATTTGCTCATTGCAGTGGAACCGTTTTAGCTATTTTGGTTACCTAAGCAACATTCCTATGAAGTAGTTTTCTATTTTTAAGCTTGTTCATCAGAGCAGAATGATTTAAGCTTTTTTTTTCGTTCCTTTTATTTTATTTTATTTTTTTTTTTTTGGTAGGGAGTCACTTAGACAAGACTCCTGTAAAGTTTGAATCAAATTGGCCCAAGGGTTTAGGAGAAATTCTCCTTTGAAGCAAATACTTTCTTACATGCTTTTCAATGAAATATAGAGCTTTCTCAATGAATTAGAAAACAATATTGTCACTGTTTCAAACAATGACTGATATCAATTTTATTTTTCACTGTTTGGGACTACTTTTTTCTCCAAATAAGTCTGTGGTCAGTTTCCCGTCGTCAGATGATTGATAATTAAAGGAATGTATAGGATTTGACGCTTTGCCCGTTCACACGTCACGTGGACGTTTATGACGTCATTTTGACGCTGACGTCACGTATTTTGTTGCGCGACCTTAGATCTGTCCGCGCCTTCTTTGGGAAACTAATATCTCAATTATTTCAGTATTAAAACCATTCATAAAATGTCATCCAAGGCTATTTTTCAGGTGCAAACTTTTTAGTTTACACCCAATATTATACCCACTAAATACGTTGGAAACTACCAAATTGACGCGAAACGACCAGGAACAAAGTTAGTTTTTTCTGAGGGTGAGTGACGCGATTAGTGAAGCTAAATATTGCCGTTTTGAAGCATGTAAGAAACAGAAAACTTGATTTTTTTCCGCGAACGATCAAATTGTATTCACTCATGAACACCAAAACTGGTATTTTCGAGGTGAAAATACGGGTTTTGGTGTTCATTCGATCTTACACTGAAAAAAATCAAATATCCTCTATATGTTTTTGTTTTCCATTTTTAACTCTGGTGGCCATCTTTTGTATCACAGCCAAACGACTTTAGGTATTTTGGCAGGGAGCCACATAGGAAACATTCTTGCGAAGCTTGAATCAAATCGGCAAATGGGTTTAGGAGGAGTGGACCCAGGAGTTGGCGTTTTAAGTTTTTTTTTATATTTTTAGCTGTAACGGCCATCATCTTCATTGGAGCAAAATGATATGGGAGCAACCCAATAAAAATTCCTCTGAAGTTTGAATCAAATTGGCCGAAGGGTTTAGGAGGAGTTCGCATTTAAATCAAATTGTTGACGACGACGGACGATGGCCATTCACTTATCACAATAGCTCACCATGAGCACTTTGGGCTCAGGACAGCTAAGAAGCGAGCATTTGCAATAGTTCATCATTTAATGCACAATCTAGTTTGTATTAATGTGTGAAATATATTCTGCTCATTAATTTTCAAGAGTGCCAAGATGTCCCTGAATCGCTCACCTGATATCAAGTTGTCACACAGCCTCTGAAAGTCATGTGGGTGACAGCCATTCCATGACGCATAAGTTGCATTTTGAGATAGATAATCACCTGGGCAACATTCTTGCAAAGGTTGAATAAAACTGGCTTAGGAGTTTCTATTTTTAGCTATGTCAGCCATTCTGTTTATTAAAACAGACGCATTTAGCTATTTTGGTAGAGGATTATCTCAGTATCATTCCAATGAAGTTTGAATGAAATTGGTCCCTGGGTATAGTAAGAGTTGTCGCTTAAAGGTTTGTCTTTTTTAGATCTGGCGTCCATTTAGATCATCAGAGCAGAGCCCATTTAGCTATTCTGGTAGAGGAGAATCCAAGCAACATTCCTGCGAAATTTGATTGAAATTGACCATTTTCCTAACTAAGCTCTGTTGCCATCTTGTTAAATGCAGCAGAACCGCTTTGGCTGATTTTGGTTGTGCTGTTTGAATTAAATATTGACCCAAGTGTTTTGGAGGGGTTGGCATTTAGAGCAAACAGTTGACATTTTCTATTTTTAGCTGTGGCAGCCATTTTGGTCAGGAACCAATTAGATGTTTTGATAGCGAGTTGGAAAAGCAACATTTCTATGAAGTTTGTATGACATTTGTCCACGGGTATAGGAGAAGTTGATGTTTAAAGATTTTTCTGCTTTGAGCTCTGGTGGCCATCTTGTTTATCAGAGCGGAATGGGTTTAGCTATTTTGGTAGAGAGCAACCTAAGCAACATTCCTGTGAAGTTTGATTAAAATTGACCCACGGGTTGAGGAGGAGCTCACATCTGAAGCATATTTATGGTGTTCTATATTCAGTTCTGGCAGCCATTTTGCTCATTGGAGTGGAACGGTTTCAGCTATTGTTAAAGAGGTCATCTAAGCAATATTCCGATGAAGTTTGAATGAAACTGGCCCAAAGGTACAGGAGGAACTGTTGTTTACAGATGGGTTTTTTTCTATTTTAAAGTCTGTTGGCCATCTTTTCATCAGAGCAGATTAATTTGGCCATCTTTTCATCAGAGCAGATTAACTTTAGCTATCTTAGTAGGGAGTCACCTGGGGAAGACTCCTGTAAAGCTTGTATTAAATATACCCAAGCGTTCAGGAGAAATTCACATTTAAAGCAAATTTATCATTTTTTTAGCTCTGGCAGCCATCTTGTTCATCACAGCCAAACGATTTAAGCCATTTTGTTAGGTAGCCAAAGTATTGCTGTAAAGTTTGAATCAAATTGACTAAGAAGTGTAGGAGGGGTATGCATTCAAAAAAATGTTTTTTTTGTTGTTGTTGTTGTTTTTTCATTTTTAGCTTTGGCAGCCATTTTGAACATTTGAGCAGAACTGTTTTGAGTCATTTGGTAAAGGGTCAGCTAAGCAACATTCCTATAAATCTGAATGAAACTGGCTTCAGGAGAATTTCCTGTTTGAAACAAATTTACGACATCCTTCTATTTTTAGCTCTGGCAGTTACTTGTTCGTCAGAGCAGAATATTTTAGCTATTTAAATTGGGTCTGCCTTAAAACAGTAATGATGCGTAATGTAGCGTAATGATGCGTAATGATGCGTAATGTAGCGTAATGATGCGTAATGTAGCGTAATGTAGCGTAAAGATGAACAATTTATGCCCGAAAATGACCACCTATCCTTGTTAACGACTTGTTATTCCAAAATGTCTAAAAGAAGACGGATTGATCTGCGAAAGGAACCTTCCTTTCGCGAACGGAAGATTTTCGCTACGAAAGGAACGTTTTATTTTTTTTTTAGATAATTTGATGTCGAATGAGATACCATCCCATTTAATAAGCGACCTGTCATGTTAGCCTATAGATTATATATTATCCATAGTTTCCAGTTGGCATCGCACAAGAACGAACGTATTTGTTTTGTTCGTGATAAATGCATAAGGATTATCTCCAGTATGAATAGTTTAGTCTTCATTTTGTCTGACGTCGCTCTTGTGTCGCGTTGAGGTCTGACTAGGTCTTGTTGCTGTAACCGAAGCAGACCATTTCTTAGCCTCTCGATTCTAGCAACCATTGCCAGCCTTTTTTTTTCTTTTAAACATGGATATTTTTGCTGAATTTTTTTCATTTTTTTTTCTTTTTATATATACTTTTTTATTATTATTATTATTATTATTATCCCCTCGCAACAACGTTGCGAATGGGGATATAGCATCGGTGCCGTGCGTCCGTGTGTTAGTGTGTGTGTCTGTGTGTCTGTGTTTCTGTGTGTGTGTCTGTCCGGAACCTTGTGAGCAGGATAGAAGACACAGTATTCATCGTAGAAGCATCAAACCTTCCACAAATGTTCACCATGTACAGAGGATGAACTCTATTGAATTTCAAGGTCAGGGGTCAAAGGTCAAGGTAACAATGAACTTGACCTTGAAAACCTTGTGAGCAGGATAGAAGACACAGTATTCATCGTAGAAGCATCAAACCTTCCACAAATGTTCACATTGTACAGAGGATGAACCCTATTGAATTTCAAGGTCAGGGGTCAAAGGTCAAGGTCACAATGGACTTGACCTTGAAAACCATGTGAGCAGGATAGAAGACACAGTATTCATCGTAGAAGCATCAAACCTTCCACAAATGTTCACCATGTACAGAGGATGAACCCTATTGAATTTCAAGGTCAGGGGTCAAAGGTCAAGGTCACAATGGACTTGACCTTGAAAACCTTGTGAGCAGGATAGACGACACAGTATTCATCGTAGAAGCATCAAACCTTCCACAAATGTTCACCATGTACAGAGGATGAACCCTATTGAATTTCAAGGTCAGGGGTCAAAGGTCAAGGTCACAATGGACTTGACCTTGAAAACCTTTTGAGCAGGATAGACGACACAGTATTCATCGTAGAAGCATCAAACCTTCCACAAATGTTCACCATGTACAGAGGATGAACCCTATTGAATTTCAAGGTCAGGGGTCAAAGGTCAAGGTCACAATGGACTTGACCTTGAAATCCTTGTGAGCAGGATAGAAGACACAGTATTTATCGTAGAAGCATCAAACCTTCCACAAATGTTCACCATGTACAGAGGATGAACCCTATTGAATTTCAAGGTCAGGGGTCAAAGGTCAAGGTCACAATGGACTTGACCTTGAAAACCTTGTGAGCAGGATAGAAGACACAGTATTCTTCGTAGAAGCATCAAACCTTCCACACCTCAGTTCCTTTGACCCAATAAAACCAATTGGGTTTATAATCATGGACGGTCCAACTCGTACCGCTTAACCTGGGCAGGATTAGATCCTATAAGGGGTTAACCAGTACTCATGTGCGGTCGGATTCAGTTCTGCATTGAAGCATCTTGCCCATACTTCTTCAAGCCCCGATTAGCAGGGGCGAAGTCAAAGGTAATCTAGTATGTCTAATTTGTCTAACATATTCAGATTGGATTTTGATGTTAATGAATGGTATGCAGTTGCGAGGGGATGCTACGCTTGCGTTGCCTTGTTATTTATTTTTTTTTTTTTTTATTTTTTTTTTTTATTTATTTATTTTATTTTTTACATTTTCTTTTCTCAGGAGTTGGTTATACGCACTCTTGAAACACGTATAACCAACTTCCGATAATTTGATAATTATTTTCCAGTGCATAACATTATTTTCTCTAATGACCGACAATAGCCACTTGATGTGTCTATGTTAAAGCACAATAGTACGGGCTAGAAGCCACAGCCTGGCCACTTGAGGTGGACAGTTGTATCCTGACTTTGCTTTAATTTTACTTTACTAAAATATAAACACTTTGAATTACAATATTCGTTAGAACCGTCTCAACGAGGCGATTCTAACGAGCGCCCACGATTTAGTTTTGTGCAGTATGAATAAGAAAACTACAACGGATTTTCACCGGAGAAACAAAGCAAGAAAGAAAGAACGATTGAAAGAAAATCGGACTTCAACGTGTGAATTTTAATGACTTTATAATTCGACATGTGTCTTTAATGATAATGGTGTATGATGTCTTGTCTGCTTTAATTGATATGTCGTTAATCCATAATGGCATTCTGTTAAACAATGGATACCTGCCCGTCTCACTTCAGGTGTGAAAATCATGTTAATATAAATCAACACGAGCACCTTTAATCGCACGCCCAATTAAAGAAGGTGCGAAAGTCATTTAATGGAGAAAGAAAGAAAGAGAGAAAAAAAAAAAGAAAATTAAAATGAACTGAAAGACTTATCGTCATTTTGGAATGAATATGACATAATTTATGATTGTATTCTTTGAACAATATTGTGTGTTCTTTCCCTTACATTGCAAGTACAGATCTTGATAATAAGCCAAAACTAATATATTAATCGCTAAGTTGTTAAACCTGATAAGATGTGGGGTTTATATATGTCCTTTTCATGGTTATACTCCAATCATACGTTGTGGTACAGTTTGAGCCTCCTCGATGATACGAGTACGCATTTACAATCTATGTTTGGAATAGAAATACGATTTTTTTTCATATATTACATAGGAATGTTATCACATTGGGTTAATAAGTCCGTGTAATGAACATTCCTCTAAACCACACTTGATGCAGAGAAAAAATGGGGTTTACGGAGGTTTTCATTACTCTGGCGAACAAAATTAATGTGGACCATTCTAGCACACTGATGTGTTATGGAGTAACAACGATATATAAAAACTTCAACAACAAAAAAAAAAAACGAGGCGGTTCTAACGAGCGTACACAACTTATACCAACATAGGTTGTGGGTACTCGGTTAGAACCGTCTCAACGAGGTGATTCTAACGAGCGCCCACGATTTTGTTTTTTGCAGTATTAATAAGAAAACTTCAACGGATTTTCGCCAGAGAGAAAAGACAGGTTGTGGGTACTCGTTAGAACCGCCTCAACGAGGCGGTTCTAATGAGCCGAACAACTTATACCAATATATAGGTTGTAGGTACTAGTTAGAACCGTCTAAACGCGGCGCTTCTAAACTCTATTAGTTTATCTCCACCATGGATTGGGAAAACCTCACTGGGAGTTGGGCTATTTACTGTGGGTATCGGGATGCGGGAAAAAAACTTTATCTGTTCTGGAGTAAATATAAATTCATAAAATAGGCTACATTACGCAACATTATGCTTTTCCAGGCATCATTATGCCATTTTAGGCATCATTACGCTACATTACGCATCATTACGCCACATTACGCATCATTACGCATCATTACTGTATTTAGGTACATCGATTTAAATTGGTAGGGAGCCATCTGAGTAACACTCCTGTGAAGTTTGAATCAAATTGGCGCAAGTGTTTAAGGATGAGTTCGCATTTGTAGCAAATTTAAGTTTTTCTATTTTTAGCCATTTTGCTCATCTGAGCAGAACAATTTAGCTATTTTGGTAGAGGGTCACTTAAGTAACATTCCTATGAAGTTTGAATGAAATTGACCCAAGAGTACAGGAGGAATATCTGTTTAAAGATTGTTTTGTTTTTGGGTTTTTTTAGCTCTGGTGGACATCTTGTTCATTGGAGCTTTTTGGTAGGGAGTGACCTAGGCATTATTCCTGTGAAGTTTGAATCAAATTGACTCAAGGATTTAGGAGGAGTTTGTGTTTGAAGCAAATTTATGATGTCTTTCTATTTTCAGCTCTGGTGGCCATTTGTTCATCAGATCTAAACTGTTTTAGCAATTTTAGTAAAGAATTATCTAAGCAACGTTTCCATGAAGTTTGAATAAAATTGGCCAAAAGGTACATTGGGATTGTCATTTGAAGATTTTTTTCTATTTTAGCTCTGGGGCCATTTGTTCGTCAGAGTGGAAGGATTTTAGCTGTTTTGGTAGCGTGTCACCTAGACAAGCTTCCTGTGAAATTTGAATCAAATTGGCCTAAGGATTTAGGAGGAGTTTGCGTTTGAAACAAATTTACCATGTTTGTCTGTTTTTAGCTCTGGCAGCCATTTTGTTCATCTGAGTGGGATCGTTTTGGCTATGTTGGTAAAGGGTCATCTACATGTAAGCAACACTCCTATGAAGTTTGAATGAAATTGGCACTAGGGTACAGGAAAAGTGGTCTTTTGAAGATTTTTTTTTCTATTTCTAGCTCCGGCGGCCGTAGCAAAACGCTTTTAGCTATTTTGGTAGGAGGTCGCCTAGGCAACATTCTGTGAAGTTTGAATCAAACTGGCCTAAGTGTTTCAGGAGGAGTTCTGGTTTGAATCAAATTTACGTGTTTTTTGTTTTTTGTTGTTTTTTTATCTTACGCTGTGACGGCCATTTTGCTCATCAGAGTAGAACCATTTTAGCTAGTTTGATAGAGGGTCATTTAAGCAATATGCCTATGAAGTTCGAATGAAATTGGCCCGTGGGTCCAGGAGGAGTTGGCGTTTAAAGATTTTACTATTTTCAGCTCTGGCGGCCATCTTGTTTATCGGACAGAAACGATTTTAGCTATTTTGGTAGGGAGCCAACCAGGAAATATCTCTGTGAAGTATGAATCAAATTGGCCCAACGATTTAGGAGGAGTTTGCATTTAAATCAAATTATTGACGACGCAAATCGCACGACGCACGATGGACATTCACTGATCACAATAGCTCACCATGGGCACTTCGTGCTCAGGTCAGGTATAAATGCCAACATTTGTTGACATTTCAGAATTCATGAGAATGACAGATGACATGTTAGGTTGACATGAAAACATTGCTTCAGTTGTTTTTTATTATTATTTTATTTATTTTACGTATAAAGTAAAATTCCTATCTTAAGACCACCTTTTGGACTGTTCAAAAGTGGTCTTTAAGACCACTTTTGAACAGTCCTAAAGGTGGTCCCTGACCAGAGGACATTGTGTGCAGAAACATGAAGAAAGAAAAACTGCACCCTTCTAAATAAGCTTTCTAAAGTAGAATTAGTCTTAAATTTAGGTTGTCTTAATAGCGGAATTTCACTGTGTGTGTGTGTGACAATTCGTGGTTGTTATCCATATTTGCAGTATGTATACCACTTCTTATTAATATAGTCATTTATAAATTCGGGGAGTATTCGCCATTGCTCACCTTCTGAACAGTATTCGTAGAAAGTGAATATTTTGAACAGTCCCAAAGGTCGTCTCTGACAAGAGAACATTGTGTGCAGAAACACGAAGAAAGAAAAAAACTGCACCCTTCTAAATAAGCCTTAGGTTGTCGTAATAGCGGAATTTCACAGTATATGAGCATGACAATTCGTGGTTGTTATCCATATTTGCAGTATGTATACCACTTCTTATTAATATAGTCGTTTATAAATTCGGGGAGTATTCGCCATTGCTCTCCTTCTGAACAGTATTCGTAGAAAGTGTATCTTTTCATCATGTGATTCTCTATATCAGCATGGTATAGTCTATGCAATAATATGCTAAGCACCGATTGATCGAATCTATGACATTCATGATAGTAGTGGTCAATGACTTGGCACTGAAGATGAATAAGTGGGTAGTTATCTAGCACCATACAGCCCAGTGACAAGGCACACGAAACCCAGGGCTGCATGAAATATGCCTGCACAAATTTACTTTGATACACGGCAATAAAAGTTCCTTCAAACTCATGTCTTCTGTACAAACACGGCGGCTCATTGAGAAATTTGAATGTTGGTTCTTTTGTCCGGGCAGCGATGGACTCACCACCTTCACCTGCCAACACTCCTTGTTCTTTGATCTGGGCAAACAGCCAGTCGAGATCACTTGATTTCAACCGAACAGAAGCATCCATCCACATGGCAAAGGGATATTCATTAAGAACTAGCTGAAACAAAATAACATTAACGGCATTACGCAAACACGCCTATATAAAATACATTGTGACCTTTATCACCGAAAAAATGAAAATTTTAAGATGAAAAATTTTGATAGTTTTCTTGTTTCTGCTCAAAATATAGATTGTGGGTACTCGTTAGAACCGCCTCATCGAGGCGGTTCTAACGAGTACGCAGAATCTATATTTTAGAGCAGAAATAAGAAAATTAAGGTTTACCCCTGTGAACCCCAGTTTTACTATATAAAACTGGGGTTCAAGGGGATCAAAATTATATAGGCATGTTTTCGTGATGGGAATGAACTCCCAGCCAACACAAAACCGCGAGCCAGCTTCGGGCCGACATCGATACGACGTTACAGATATCCGCCCGACGTTGGTCTGGCACTCTTTGCCGGCTGTGACAACACGTTACATGTGTTTGTTTGAACTGATCGCGGTTAAACCTCTCCGTCAACACTTTTAGGTCATGTTGGAAACGGTGCTTAAAAATTTGTGGGACTTTTACCCGACATTGAGATGAAATGACATCTCCATCCCTGTCGCCCTATGAAACCATAGCGCTTATATGCATGGACTGTCCAGCTTGCACCACTTTGCCTGGGCAGGCTAAGACCTTCTAAGTCATGTGCGACCGTGTTTCAGCTCTACTGGGAAGCACCATGCAGCCTAATCTTTTTCTCCAAGCCCCGATGGACGGGGACCACAAGTTACATACTTCTGCCAATGGTCAATAACAAAAACACTTGTAAACGCGACATTCTATAGATAAACGTTGGAATTACAACAGTATACTTTACTTCCTTAAACTTGGTTCAAAATTATGAGTCTAGGTATACCGAAGGGATATTACAATGTGGGCAACATCATATCGACGTCGATGCAACGCCACGTTGATATGACGTTGATGAACAGTCGTGACGTTGCAAGGACGTTGAGGCAACAGTGCGAAAACATAGGTGCCGGTGAAGAGATAAAACAATGCTATTGCTTTTAACAGTAATTCTACTGTGAGTTATTTCCCTTGCATAATCATGTTTCGTTTTTTGTTTTGCATAATGATAACTCACCCGTGCGACATAGTGCAGTTTTCATATCTCCAAAATGGCTACTTTTCCGATGAA
This sequence comes from Lucinisca nassula, assembly GCA_963580285.1. Taxonomy (NCBI): domain Eukaryota; kingdom Metazoa; phylum Mollusca; class Bivalvia; order Lucinida; family Lucinidae; genus Lucinisca; species Lucinisca nassula. The sequence goes on along the minus strand of OY757015.1, from coordinate 114,450,454 downwards.
AATCTGGTATATTTTTCTTATAAATGCTCAAAACATAGGTTGTGGGTGTCTTGGAGCAGAAATAAGGAAAATAATGTATACTCCCGTAAACCCCAGTTTTCTGTATACAAAGTTGGGTTTAAGGGGGGTCTTCAGTCCACGGACTTGTCAGCGTGATGTTTTTTTGTCTTTTTGTTGTTGTTGTTGTTTGTTGTTGTTGTTTTTTTTTGTTTTTGGTCAGCTTGTAACACATTCTTGACATACATAAAGAGCAGATTCATCATGGCTAATTGAAGCTCTTTTGAGTCACTAGCGACTGTTTTCCTCATCACGTGAACAAGTCCGTGAGATGAAGACCCCCCTAAACCCCACTTTATATAAAGAAAACTGGGGTTTATGGGGGTAGACACTATTTTTCTTATGTTTGCTCCAAGACATAGGCTGTGGGTACTCGTTAGAACCGCCTCAATGAGGCTGTTCCAACAAGAACCCACAACCTATGTTTGCAGTATGAATAAGAAAAAATTGTCATTTTAGAGGTGTGAAAAATACACTGTCGCACGGGTGTGTTATCGTAATGTTAACTCCAATTATCCATTTATTAAGGATAATTTACTTTACCCAAGTGGGTTATATAATTTGTATGTCACCCCACCTCCCCATGTCATTCGAAGAATGCTTGAAAGAGCATATAGTGTTAGCACTGAACGTCACGTCCGCCCATCCACATTCGCGTCCGTGTCCAAGATGGCATTAGCAATTCGCGTTTAAGTTTTCTTAATTGTGCTACCAGGCGGGGGCATCTGTGTCCTTTAGACACATATCAAGTATCTTGAAACGGTACGCTGAGTGTGCTCATAAGTCTCGCCTCAACGAAGCGTTACAATAAGTGCACACACTTGAGGCGATCCTAATGAGTACACACAACATACATTTGTTTTGTGAAAGATCGAAAATGTCTTCCTAAATCGTCCCCATAAACCCTTTTTGTACCAGATGGAATCTTCCTCCCTATATACAGGAGGAGTCCATTTCAAAAATCAGGGATGTCAGGTTGTGTTTTCTTCAAAATTTATTTGGATAATGGCTCAACATTTTAGCAAACAGGGTAGGCCCTGATCAAACCTGTTCTGCGGCGTCTAATCTGGGCCTGCACTATTTGCCAAGGTATCCCTTAAGGGGTTTCTGCTACTGAATGGATTAAGGGGGTATGAATACCCCCCAGGGGCTCACGATAACACACCCAGGAGCTAAAATGACAGAACAAGTATTTTTCCGACGACAATTTGTGATGCTTTTCTTATTCCCACTCAAAAAATAGGTTGGGTGTACTCGTTGTAAAGAATACCCACAACTTTTGTCTTGGAGCAGAAATAATAAAGATAAAGTATTCCCCTGTAAACCCTAGTTTTCTCTTCACAAAGTGGCGTTTGTTTGTTTGTTTTGGGGTTTATCGTCCCCTTCAACACAATCTATGTCATTTTGGAGACATTGTTTACAATTTTTGGGACTTTTACCCGGCACTGAGATGAAATAACATCTCAAGCCCTGCCGCCCAACGAAACATTAAGGTTTATATGCATGACACATAAAATGATGATTATATTTATTCTCTATAAAATAGCTATATTTCTTTGTTTGAATTGAGTTTAACGTCCCCGTCAACACTATTTAGGTTTTTTGGAGGTGCTGTTTCCAGTTTTCTCGGACTTTTACCCGACATTGAGATGAAAGAAATGACATCTCAAAACCTGCCGCCCACTGATTTGCATTGGACGGTCTGCCTCACACCAATTTGCCTGGCAGGCTTAGACCTTCTAAAGCAGTTTACCAGTACGCATATACGCGGCCGGTTTCAGCTCTGCGTGGAAGCATCATTCAGTCCTATCTATTTCTCCGCGTTTACGGGGGACTTTATTTCAAGGACACGTTAACGTGATGTCGAAATACCCCTTTCTTGAGCTCATTGAGGTTTAACGTCCCTGTCAACACTGTCCGACTCACACCGCATTGCCTGGGCAGGCTTAGATCATCTAAGCGGTTTACCAATACTCGTGTGCGGGTCGGTTTCAGCACTGCGTGGAAGCATAATGCAGCCCATCAATTTCTTCAAGCCCCAATGGGCGGGGGCTAACTTGAGCCGTTGAATAAAAATCAAAAATGAGTTCCTTTAAGAGCAATGAAAACATTCATAAGAAAGGAGATGGGTCATACTACGTAGTTTCGGCTAATAAAGCCTCATCAGTGACCCTGTAATGATCCGGTAAAGAAAGCCAGAGGAAACATACTGCAATTTGAGAATTTCGATCAGACAGTCGATTCAAAGACTGATATAAATCAAAATGGGGTCCAAATAATTAAAAACTTGTCTAGAACATGAATCAAAACCAATATTTTATTTCTGATTTCTCAGAATATTCACGCTGATCTCAAAGGACCAAAAGTAAAATATAAACTGCACTATGGTTGGTGTACGGGGAGACGTTTTACGGCCGCCACACGGCACAACACCAGCTGCAGTGAAGGCAAATAAAAATCAAAAATGAGTTCCTTTAAGAGCAATGAAAACATTCATAAGAAAGGAGATGGGTCATACTACGTAGTTTCGGCTAATAAAGCCTCATCAGTGACCCTTTAATGATCCGGCAAAGAAAGCCAGAGGAAACATACTGCAATTTTGCGAATTTCGAACAGACAGTCGATTCAAAGACTGATATAAATCAAAATGGGGTCCAAATAATTAAAAACTTGTCTAGAACATGAATCAAAACCAATATTTTATTTCTGATTTCTCAGAATATTCACGCTGATCTCAAAGGACCAAAAGTAAACTATAAACTGCACTATGAATAAAAATCAAAAATGAGTTCCTTTAAGAGCAATGGAAACATTCATAAGAAAGAAGATGGGTCATACTACGTAGTTTCGGCTAATAAAGCCTCTTCAGTGACCCTGTAATGATCCGGCGACGAAAGCCAGAGGAAACATACTGCAGTTTTGCGAATTTCGAATAAGCAGTCGATTCAAAGACTGATATAAATCAAAATAGGGTCCAAATAATTAAAAACCTGTCTAGAATATGAGTCTAAACCAATAATTTATTTCTGATTTCTCAGAATATTCACGCTGATCTCAAAGGACCAAAAGTAAAATATAAACTGCAATATGGTTGATGTACGGGGAGACGTTTTACGGCCGCCACACGGCACAACACCAGCTGCAGTGAAGGCAAATAAAAATCAAAAATGAGTTCCTTTAAGAGCAATGAAAACATTCATAAGAAAGAAGATGGGTCATACTACGTAGTTTCGGCTAATAAAGCCTGACTGTATATATAAAATGAGACGGCGCATGACAAAACCTACAATAAGACCCGTGCTATGGTCGAAATTTCAGTTTAGCCTCTTCTCTCGATGCTCTATAAATACCCCAGAGGCTATAGGAGGTTCATGCGCCCAGTGAAGACTCAGATAAGACTGCGCAAATGCGCAGGCTGATCCGAGTCTTCGCTGGTCGCTCGAGCCTTCTTGTAGATTTTGTCATGCGGTGGCTCAAATCATAATTTAGATAGACATTCTTTCAAACCCTACCTGCAGACAAACTGGTTTCCATGCGTAGCCTTTTAAAACCTTCACATGAGCTGGAAGTTTCTCAAATGGGAAAGACCGAACTTCACAGCGACATATCTCCTCTAGCTGAAATGAGAGAGCACCCAGAAGTGAACATTACATGAAAGCAACATCGTGTCGACGTCAACACTACGTCCTGAAGTTACATCGACTTTGATACAATGGTGCATCAATACTTTGCACCCAAGCCCCCACCCTTGAGGAAATAGATTGGCTGCATGATGCTTCCACGCAAAGTTGAAACCGACCATCACATGAGTACTGGTAAACAGCTTAGAGGATCTATGCCTGCCCAGGCAAAGCGGTGCGAGTCGGCCCGTCCATGCTTATAAACACTATTGCTTTCATTGGGCGCCAGGGCTTGAGATGGCATTTCATCTCAATGTCGGGTAAAAGTCCCACAAAATTGGGAGCAACGTCTCCAAAATGACTTTTACAGTGTTGACGGGGACGTTAAACTTCAAATCAAATTAACAAACAAACCAAACTTTGCACCGACAATGAGGCAATGGTGTGGAAACGTCATTCGCTGAGTTGGAAGGCTCATTGAAGGGAAAAAATCATGAAATTGTTTTGGAAAATAATTCCTCTGTGCTTTTTCATGTTGTTTTTGTTTTTTGTTGTTTATTTATTTATTTATTTTGTTCTTTTTCATCAACAAGTCGGTGTGATGAACAGCCCTCTAAACCCCACTTTATATAGAGAAGACTGGGGTTTACAGGGTATACATTATTATTCATATTTCTGCTCCAAGACATACGTTGTGGGTACTCGTTAGAACCGCCTCGATAATGCGGTTCTAACGAACATCCTCAACCTATATTTGCACTAAAAAAATTCATCAAACCCCAGTTTATATAGAGAAAACTGGGGTTTAAAAGGTATACATTATTATTCGTATTTCTGCTCCAAGACATAGGTTGTGGGTACTCAACCTCAACCTATATTGCACTAAAACTAAGAAAAATATCTCTGATTTTCATCAGAAAAGAAGCCGTTTTGGAGATGTGTAAAAATGCAGTGTCGCACGGGTGTGTTATTGTAGTAATCTGTAAATACAGTATCATTCCCTATATTAAGACCACCTTTTGGACTGTTCAAAAGTGGTCTTAAAGACCACTTTTGAACAGTCCCAAAGGTGGTCCCTGACCAATGGACATTGTGTGCAGAAAAAAACGAAGACAAAGTAACTGCAACCTTCTTATTAAGCTTTTTTTAAAGCAGAAATAGTCTTAATTTTAGGTGGTCTTAATACCGGAATTGCAAATTTGATAGTACATATCAAGTCGGTCCAATGGTTCTGGATAAGAAGATTTTAAATTTTTACCATGTTTGGACATGGCGTCATGTGATCTCAACTTTTGTTATACCGCAGAGAAATTCGCAGGCTTTTGATTGGACAGCGCAAGGGCAATTATTTTCCATATACCCTGTGAGCTAAAATATGTTAACCTCTCGCGCTTGCCTTCGCTTGATTGCGATGGCAGCCATCTTGGATCTACTGCATAGTTGAGAAGAAATAGGAGGTTTTAGGAATTCCGTTTATGACGTCATTCTTGCGCATGCGCAAAGTACTGGCCGTCAATTGAAACGGCCATCGCTATTCAAATGTATTGGCGGAACTTAAAATGCTAACAATATTCAGACATTTTCAGAGAAAATATACACGTTTTCATTGAAAATGCCTCGAGAAGGAAAGAATGGTATTTTACTTTCATTACCAAAATTCATTTATCCTAAAATCCGTTTTAAATTGACGAAAATCTTTTCGTGAATGACCCATGTCAGACAGTGGCTTGAGATACCGTTATTCACAAAATAAGTTTTTACGTATTAAACTTTCGTTTTATTCGCTATCTATCTATCTATCTATCTATCTATCTATCTATCTATCTATCTATCTATCTATCTATCTATCTGTCTGTCTGTCTGTCTGTCTGTCTGTCTGTCTGTCTGTCTGTCTGTCTGTCTGTCCAACGTTCTGTCTACATGTGCAATTTAAATGTCCATACTGACAGTCGAAATAAACACACCATGTTACTATGTTATATGTTGTATGTACAGAAGAAACAAAACACAAATATAATCTTCAAGCACAACCTTGCAGGTACAAAAATTGTCCTTCCCAGCAACTGTGGGCGGATGGGCTTGTCCCAAAAAGGACAACAACACAAAGGAGATCGGCTAACGTTGTCTCGGGCCTCCAAATGGCTAGGCAGGAATACGCTTTCATCCTATGGTGCCTTCCTTCACGTAGGATGCGTTAATGATATGCAAACATGGCGACTGACCCACTTATGGTCCCGCAGAGTGCGGCATCCTACGTCGAGGAAGGCATCACTTTTTCTTAACTTAAAACGGCAAATGCATAAAAGGGGATTGACCTAATATGCACATCCTCCGCGATAGACGTCACTCATTAACAAAATAAATACGAGTTCAAGCCCGAGACGGCGTAGGCCGGCACTTCATGTTATTATGTTACATATTGTATGTATAGATAAACAAAAAAAAAAACAACGACACAAAATATAAACCACTAGCTTAATCTTGCAGGTACAAAAACTGTCCTCCCCAGCAACTGTGAGCGGGTGGGCTTGCCCTAAAACGGACAACGCCACCTTTAAGGCACAAGAAAAACAAACAAAACAGGTCCGTGGCGGGGTAAGCACATCCGCCCGCATATATACTTAAAAAATAGACCACTCAACAAGATGGGGAAACAGACCAAACAATGTAAAAATGTACATACGTTACATAAATATACAAAAATCAAATAAAAAAAATAAAAAACAAAATACCAATATCAAAATTGACCCTTTCCTGCTCTGACACGGTTCGGCATATTGACAAGCAAAAATTATAACGTCGAGTAAAAGACAAAATGGACCGACTGCAGCGGACTTACGATAGACACGGACGGACGGGGCTGGAGCCGAGCGGTGGTCTCCCCATTCACCGGCAACGTGGAATGGGGGTAGCACCGAACGGCTAAGGTGTAGTGCCAGAATGGATTAGTTCCCTGGGACCCCACCAGCTGACGACCCGCGACACGGGGAAACTGGAAACAACAACAACAAACGAAATAAACTAATGAGTGGAATTACGGAGGGGCGTTGAGTCAATGTTGGTTCGACGCCATGCCGTCGACACTTCATTGTCACATGACCGTTGGCATGCGAGAGAGAGAGAGAGAGAGAGAGAGAGAGAGAGAGAGAGAGAGAGAGAGAGAGAGAGAGAGAGAGAGAGAGAGAGAGAGAGAGAGAGAGAGAGAGAGAGAGAGAGAGAGAGAGAGAGAGGTTTGACTGACACACTGACAGAAGACAGACAGACGACACACAGACCGACTGACTGAATGACTGACTAACAGATGAACGGACCAACTGTTAGACAGACAAATAAACATACTGACAGTCGAAAAAAAAAAACAGAAAAAAAAAACAATGAGTGGACTTACAGACGGGCGTCGAGTCAACGTTGGCTCGACGTCATGCCGTCGACAACCACTCCAACTCACTTCAATGGCACGTGACCGTTGAGATGGTTTCACTAATCCCTGTATCCAAGAAGCCCATATCCCTTTTTGTACCAAATGGAATCTTCCTTCTTATTTATAGCAGGAGTCATTTACAAAATTTAGGGGTGGCAGGTTGTGTTTTCTTCAAAATTTATTTGGAAAATGGCCGAACTTTTTTGCAAACAGTGTAGGCCCTGATCAGACGCCGCGTTCTGCGATGTCTGATCTGGGCCTGCATTGTTTGTCACTTACCCCTTTTGGGGTTTCCGGTACCAAAAGGGTTAATGTAGACTAAGGACTGGGCAGGTTGATCCAATCTACAAATCTACCAGATTTTAATGTAAAATCTTGCCCTTGCGAAGGAGTGTTTAACATTCTTATGCTCTGAAAGGGTGTTTTACGTTGTTTTGAATTTAATGTTCCAATTCCACTGAGTCTTGATGGGTCCGAGCACTGGGCAAATGACATTTTATTAAGCAACGCCGTATTATCGCCAACGAAACGTTCTGACGTTTCATCGACGTTGCAATGTCAAATTCAATGCGAGAGAGAGAGAGAGAGAGAGAGAGAGAGAGAGAGAGAGACAGAGAGACAGAGAGAGAGAGAGAGAGAGAGAGAGAGAGAGAGAGAGACAGAGAGAGAGAGAGAGACAGAGAGAGAGAGAGAGAGAGAGAGAGAGAGAGAGAGAGAGAGAGAGAGAGAGAGAGAGAGAGAGAGAGAGAGAGAGAGAGAGAGAGAGATCGTATGTACAATATATCATTTTCGTAATGCAAAAATTCACATCTGGCAGCATATTGGTGTTTCTCCCATTACCTTACATTAGAATTCCCCAAAAGTTTAAGAATTCCACTGTTTTACGCTGTAATTAACACTTTATCTGTCCCACTGCCTTTGAAGCAATACGACAGATGACGGCCAAGGCTTTTCCGTTCTATTTTTAGAACCGGAAGTACGTCACGAAAAAACCTCCTATAAAAGCACCACACTACATTTCCAGCTAATTCATAAATAAATGAAATCTTTTGACTGTTTCATTTCTTCGGGTATCTATTTCACTGGTTTCTGTTTAACAACTCGCATTCTAACATGCCGCAAACTTTCTTTTTTCCACTGAGCAACGTTTTCAACAAAATGCGTGCATAATGGCGCGATTGATGACGTCACATGTTAACATGTACTTCTCACGACGTCCGTTACAAAAGAATTGTTTGGGAAACCTGAAAACGCTTTGCAGTATAACAAATTCGTTATTTTGATTCTTGATGGGGAACATGGGATCATATTCCCCGCCTGAGAGCGATATTTGCCCGAGCCTAACCCGTCAATAATCAAAATAACTTATATTATTCCCTCACTGTCCTTGTGCTGTATGTCAGAGAAAATGTATTTTCAAATGTCAATGGATCTGAACTTACATGAGCCAGGATCTATGGAAAGATTTTCCTAGAGGTTCAAGAATGATATCGACTCGGCCATGTAAAAACTAAACAGCTGTGCTCCTATCACTGTTGTGTGTGGGTGATTTTCAGACCCCACTTTTTCAGGCTGTTCTACGGACAACACAACCTGTTCTGAGCAAAATTAAGGGCAGAATCGTTATTGTCAATTCCCTATAGATGTACTTCAATGAAAGTTATAAATCGGGGTTCAGGGGACTTATAAAAATTGTGAACGCAAACCGAGCACTCCGGTTTTTAATGACAGATTCTATCTGTCATCTCTAGCTATCCTGCGTGTTGTAAAGTAGTTCCGGCTTTCTTACGACTTTCTTCCGGCTTTGACCGCCAAAGAAATATGAGTCCGCACAAAAATGTAGTCCGGTTGGGCGCAGTTATCAAAATTGTACATCCTATAATCGCAATACAAACTTTTGAAGCAGACGACTTGACGATTTTATCTTACCTTTCAGAGAATATATTCAGCACTTCATATGAATCAGCTGCATCATGCGAGACTGTATACCTAGATCAATACGGCATCTGCTTAGACGTCTGCTCAGGTTTTACACTGTTTTCTAACAGTGCTGTCAACATTTAATCCTTAAAGACCAGCCGGTCAGCTGCAGACCAGAATATTAATGGGTTTTCCGACATTCGAGGTCAAGCCTAGGTCAGTTACAACTAGGTGTATATCAGAGTTTGCGAGAAAGTCTGTCCCTTTCAACCCTGGAATATGGTACAGATACCTATGCAAACAGTGTAGGTCCTGTGATATAATTCTAGGTGCCATATTTAGCAGAATGGACGAGCCCAACTTCAGTGATGGAAGAGTACACTCCAGAAACTCAAGGCAGTGAATAAATCAAAGAACTGACAACACTCATGCCGATTGTCTCTAAATGCAGGCTGGTCATGAACGAGGATTTGGACTGATCCATTTAAACTTAACGGAAGTTAAGTAACTGATGCAAAAAAAGTAGAACAAGATCAGCACCGTGTTCTGAGGCGTTTGATCTTAGTCTACATTGTTTGCCAGATCGAACATTTTTTAAAGTGCAGATTTTACAGATAACACTTACATGTAACCAAGACTGACAAACGACCCGGCTATGTTCGGGTTGATTGTTTGGCATTCGACCCGAAGTTACAAATAAAAAAGCGATTCAGAGCTAACGTCTACGTGACTATCACTGACTTCTCAGAATAACCTTTTTTCTTGCAGAAAATAGCCGCAGTGAGATCAGGGTATTCCATAAGACTGAAGAGGGTCATCCTGGAATCATAGGGTGAGCTTGGCAAACAGTGTAGACCAAGTTCGGACGCTGCAGAACGCGCTTCTTATCAAAATATTCACAATTTGTTTGGAATTTCAGAGTTAAATTAAACAGTTTTATCTCAGCCCAGGACTTTTACCCCGACCTACATCCCACCAACACTTTCGGTGCTTTGATTTTGAAACCAAACGATTGCATGATTACAACACGCTTAGGCACCATGCCCATAAGCTAAAAAGGATAAATTAATCAACCTTGACGTATGGTTACCAGTCCGGCCACGATCCTGTGTTTTGTATTGTTTGATTTGAGGTTTAACGTCCCCGTCAACACTGTATAGGTCATTTTGGAGACGTTGCTTCCAATTTTGTGGGACTTTTACCCGACACTGAGATGAAATGACATCTCAAGCCCTGCTGCCCAATCAAAACCAATAGAGTTTATATGCATGGACGGTCCGACTCGCACCTCTTTGCCTGGGCAGGCTTAGATCCTCTAAGCAGATTACCAGAACTCGTGTGCGGGTCGGTTTCAGCTCTGCGTGGAAGCATCATGCAGCCCATCTATTTCTTTAAGCCCCGATGGGCGGGGGCCAACGATCCTGTGTACCAGCTTCACACCAGCACTGATAGAAACCACATGTTCAAGATCAAACTTTTGATGTGTGATGTAAGGTCGTGCCTAGAAAAGAAGAAATTGTATTTTGTTCTCAAAAAGCATCAAGTGAGAACGTATTGCAACATTTTTCATTAAACCCTGGACAGTTAGAGGGAGTGAGTGAGTGTTTGAGTTTTACGTACCACCAACAGCTAAGGTCATACGGAGACGATAGCACGGTTTAAAGACACATCCGAAAGTCTAGAGAAGTCTGGGATCGATCCTGCGATCCCTGGTTTAAAAGGCGAGTAGCATAACTACTACACCACGGAGGCTTCTAATGGACAGTTAGCAGCTGGTCGCAAAGCGGATGGCGTTGACTCTGATTTTGGGTGCCACATGTATGTAATCTATTTGTCTGTTGGAGCGACATCTTACTATCAACAGAAGACGCTAGTGGACGTCGGCGTAGCGGAAGACCGACGTCAGTACGTCAAGATCGATTCATCCGACAGACGCATATGCGAAGCAGATTTCCGCCGGCATCTGCTACACTGTACCTGTAGATAAACAAAGGGTTTCAACTACCGACTAATAAGCACTGGCACTGTTCGTCGCACTTATGCGATGCACTTTTGAGAGCTAGACGTCCCTGTCGTGACCAACATTAAGACGTCGACACAGTACGGAACACTTACGCTGGAGCATGAAATACGTACATGTATATTGGCGTCTAAACGACTCGCGTGATATGCGTTTCAGTGACACATCGCACTTCAGCGTGAATCACGCCGATTGTCGTTTCGGGATGTTTCGACACATAGGTGTAAGGTATGCCGAGGCGACGCGTGCGTAATAGAGCATGTCATATCGGATGTAATAATCGAAATGGTATGTCGAGCTATTGTAGCTAGCGACATTAAGAACATTCAAGATCATGACTTGGACGTTAACTGAACAGCGAGACGTTACATCAATCGAGTGCGTCGGCGTCTCATGGTTCCATTTATTTGTTTACGCTCAGAATCCGGGATATCTAATCCGGCAGGATTACGCGCGTGTTTATAGTGGTGTTCTTACTCAAAAATGTCTTCACGCCAATGGAATTCATGTACTGGACTGACCAGCCTTTCTCCTCCGATCTCTTTGTGAAAAATAGAGTATCTTTTTGGGGGAGGTATCCACAACCGACCAGACAAAAATGTTACTAATTGCCAGTAGTATTGTTAAAACTTGAATTTTAATGTTTGGTTTTGAAAACGTAAATAGTTTCTTTCCAAAATTTGAAACATCGAATGGCATTTCATGATACCAACGGTGTATAGACATCTGCAAACATATCATACAATGGAATTTGCAGAACTACTTTTCTAAATTTTAAGATTTTTTAGAAAGGTTGTCTGTAAGTTTTCACAGTGTTTTGATTTTCTCATAGAATCTGTCATTTCAGTGCCTTTGGCGCTTTGATTTTATCAGCACTGATTACCGGTATACATATATACTGAGCTGTCCATATACGGAAAATTATGATTTTCAGTGTTGTGTATGTTCATTTGAGCTATTTAATACATACATGAAACATCAAGTTAACATGTAAATATAATCTAATGTTTAGTCTGGAAAGGCTGAATAATAATATGGACAACAATTGTTTATTAAAGATATGTTTATCTGTATACCTACTGAACATAATACGTTTAAACAACGTCGCATCCACGTCGACGTCGGCTACACATTGTATGCCCGGAAGGTACCATTTGTTGCATTGCGTTTAACACTAGGGAAGGCTTGGGGAGCATTGCGACAATTTACATGTACAGTAAAATTCCGCTATTAAGACCACCTAATATAAAGACCAAAATTTGCTTTTAAAAACTACAGTCGAACTTCGATGGCTCGAACACCGATGGCTCATTTACCATGGATGTGTCGAACCCATTCTTGAGCCCCTAGCGAAATCCTCTACAGAAGAAATAGTGTGGGATGATAAAGGAGATTTTGGTCTTTTATTTTGCAAATGTATGCTGTGTGTACTCATTAGAATCGCCTCGATGAGGCGATTCTAATGAGTGCTCACAACATACATTTGTATCATAGAACACCGAAAAGATGATTAAAAGTATCACGTTATACCTCCTGACAGTAACCTCAGTGGCTCGAACTAGCCCAGTCTCGAACAGATTTTCGAGGTCCCAAAGGTGTTCGACCCATTGAAGTTCTACTGTATATGAGGTTTCAATTATTCTTTCTTTGTGTTTTCTACACCCAGTGGCTCGGCCTGTCGGAGCTTGAAGATATGAATGGGCTGCATGATGCTTCCACACAGAGCTGAATCCGACCCGCACACGAGTACTGGTAAACCACTTAGAGGATCTAAGCCTGCCCAGGTAAAGCGCTGCGAGTGTCGGACCGTCCATGCTTATAAACCCTATTGGTTTCATTGGGCGACAGGGCTTGAGATGTCATTTCATCTCAATGTCGGATAAAAGTCCACCAAAAGAGGAAGCAGCGTCTTCAAAATGGCCTTTACAGTGTAGACGGGGAAAGTTAAACCTCAAATCAAACAAACAAACAAACGCACACCCAGTGTCTCACAGTAAGAAACCACTTTTTGGACTGTTCAAAAGTGGTCTTAAAGACCACTTTTGAACAATCACAAAGGTGGTCTTAATATAGGAATTTTACTGTATATAACGGTTGACACTATCATTAATGTCAAACAGAAAGGAAACCTTTCAACATACCCAGTCACTTTCTGCTGGGCACAATACTTACCTGTTTTCTTTGATACTGGGCAATGCCGAGGTCAAAATATATCAGTTTAATTTCCGTGAACACTTTGCGGAGCCCTTTATTCACGTTCATGACGAGATTCAGCGACTCCTTGAAGTGGGAGAAATCAGCACCGGTGACAATGGCTGGTACCCTCACGTGACTTCCATTAACAATCTCATGTTTAGTACTGTACAATTTAGTCGGATCTTGGAAATCAGGAAAGAGCAGCTTCCTGTATGGAGCAATGCCGGGGAACTTATAAGACGCGATTTTGCTCAGGTCAACGGTCCTATTGGTTCCAAAGGTCTCGGTACACACTGCTGGATCTGTCAATGGAATACCTGGAAAGAAAGAAGGAAGAAATAAACTTAATATGGGCATTACGAAAACACGTCTATATAAATACATTGTAAACTTTTAACTCCGAAAAATCGAAATTTTTAGATGAATAATTGTGATATTTTTCTTATTTCTGCTCAGAATATAGATTGTGGATACTCGTTAGAACCGCCTCAACAAGGTGGTTCTAACGAATACCCACAAACTATATTTTAGAACAGAAAATTTTTAAAAAAAAAATAGGTTTACCCCTGTGAAGCCCAGTTTTACTATATAAAAGTGAGGTTCAAGGGGGTCAAAATTATATAGGCGTGTTTTCGTGATGGCAAAAGAATATCTGACAAGAGACGTAAAAATGACATGGTAAGATAATACTTCATCACGAAAACACACCTATATAATTTTGACCCCTTGAACCCCACTTATATATAGTAAAACTGGGGTTTCCGGGGGTATACCTTATTATTCTTATTTCTGCTCTAAAATATAGATTGTGGGTACTCGTTAGAACCGCCTCGATGAGGCGGTTCTAACGAGTGCCCACAATCTATATTTTGAGCAGAAATAAGAAAAATATCACAATTTTACATTTTAAATTTTCATTTTTTTTGGCGATGAAGGTGGCAATGTATTTGTATAGGCGTGTTAGCGTAATGTGACGAATGAAAACCTTCTCTCTTGCCAGATATAATCTTACAATGATTCTGTTTTACCCGTCCATCGGGGCTTGGAGAAATAGATTGGGCTACATGGTGCTTCCGCGCAGAGCTGAAACCGACCGAACTTGAGTACTGGTGAACCACTAAGCCTGCCCAAGAAAAGTGATGAGAGTAGGACCGCTCCTTAAACCCTAGCGGTTTCTCTGGGCTTGAGGTGTCATTACATCTCATTGTCGGGTGAAAGCCCCACATAATCGAGGGCAACGTTTCTAAAATGACCTAAATGGTGTTGACAGGGACGTAAACTCTCAACATAAACAAACATTCTTGCATAAATACCTATGCGCATGGTTGTTTGAAGCCATTGTCAAATGGACTGAAAGCCGTGCTCAAACAGCAAAAAACCATGTTCAAATCATGAAATTCGCGTGCTGTTTGAACATGGATTTTGAGCTTTTGATATCACAAGACGGGCCTTGCTTTTATTACGTTACGTTGAGCGACGTAACGTTATCGCCCTGAACGTAGCGTTTTAGGGTTCTATGATGACGTCAGAGGGTTACTGCATGACAACGTCATTGTAAACAACATTCTGAACTGGCCGCCATTTTGGTTTGCCTGTCGCATTTGAAGAGTTTATATGGAATTTATATGGAGTTTTTGGGCGTTTTCGTCAAAATTTGCGGTTGGATTCATAAGTTATGCAAGAACAACGATCATTCATGGTTATTTCATTGCATTAACATTTGCCGGATCCCTCGGAAGATATTTGAACATTCGGCCTAGCGGCCTCATGTTCAAACAGCTTCCTCGGGACACGGCAAATGTTAATGCATGAAAAACCATGGCTGATCCCTATAATATATCGTTTTTGTCGAGACGGGTAGTTCTAGCTATTGGGGGGTTATTCATAGTGCCAGGTAACGAGGCATCATGTATCTATAGAATAAAGTTGTGTTGTGTGTACTCATTAGAATCGCCTCATCGATGTTACTTACCACCAACAACCTAGGTCATAGTATTACGGAGACGGGACCTCGGTTTAAAGAATCATCCAAAGCCCGTTATCTAATCCAAGACCCCTGGTTTTTGAGGCGAGTAGCTTAACCACTACACCACGTAGGCTTCTAAATTATGAGTAATACAGCATACATTTTTACGATTAAATTTCTCCCTTAATTTACAAATATTCGAATAATTTAAGCAAACCATGCAGACCCCGATAAGGCGCCACGTAATGTGGCGTATTATCTTGACATTACGGTAACACACCCGTGCGACATAGTGCATTTTTAACATCCCTAAAATGGCTACTTTTCTGAGGAAAATCTGTGATATTTTTCTTATAAATGCTCAAAACATAGGTTGTCGGTGCTCGTTAGAGACCTTTGTCTTGGAGCAGAAATAAGAAAAATAATGTCTACCCCCTTAAACCCCAGTTTTCTCTATATAAAGTTGGGTGTAAGGGGGTATTCATTTCACGGACTTGTTAGCGTGATGATTTACATTTACAGGGCTTATACTGTTTTCTTGACAATAAAATTTATAAGTCTATCTATGTCTCTTACACTGCCCCTTTTTTTGGACGCAAGGCATACATGGATTACTCAGTATTATGTATATGGGCAATACAATGCGTCGCGATTACAAGTCCGCCAAAAAAGTACCCCTGTAAACACGACCTTACAAAGTGAAAAGTGGACTAGGCACTCGATCAGGCGTTTCTAACGAGCACCGGCAATCTATGTTTCAAGCAGAAATGAGATATCTATCACAAATTTTCCCAAATAACAAATGAGCTATGCCACATGTGCATCCTCATGTATTATCAATTATATGTCACAAAATGGGAGGGGCCATTCAATAAATACTGCCTCTGGACACTGTATATGTATTATCCTCTTGGGACCACCGATATTGACCAAGTCTTATCATATATTCATATCGTCCTGGTCCCACCTAAAGCGATCGCCTTGATATTTCCAGCCATTTGTCCTATGTTGACGGAAATGTATAACAAATGGAAATCTCCCAGATGACAGGAGGTGGTAACCGGCTTAACCAGAAAATCTAGTTTTGGCAATGTATGTCTCATCAGCGATTTCTGAATCAAAACCATTTAAAGCGAACTCTGCAATCTTTAAATTTGGACACGTCCGTCCTTGCATATGTAAATGGGTTAGGTGGAGGCGGGGGAGGTGCCTTCTGCGGGGGGGGGGGGGGGGGGGGGGGGGGGGGGTTTGTTTGTTTGATTTTAGGTATAACGTCCCCGTCAACACTATATAGGTCATTTTGGAGACGTTGCTTCCAATTTTCTGGGACTTTTACCCGACATGAGATGAAATGACATCTCAAGCGCTGTCGCCCAATGAAACCAACAGGGTTTATTAGCATGGACGGGCCGATTCATTTCGCTTTGCCTGGGCAGGCTTATATCCTCTTTGCGGTTTACCAGTACTTGTGTGCGGGCGGTTTCAGCTCTGTCTGGTAGCATCATGCAGCCCATTTATTTCTTCAAGCCCCGATGCGTGGGGGCCGTCTGCGGGAGTGGTTAACAACCATTACCAGAGTGGCAAACGTGAATGTGGATTCTCATGAGATGGCTCATTGGGTTTGTGTTCAAGTTTGTGTTGTTTGCATTCACTTTATTTGCATTATCTGCTGGTTCCTAGTCTGAAGGTTATCAGTGTTGGAAAAACAGGTAACCAGACCCCCCTGACCTTAAAAGGTCAGGGGGGTCTGGTTACCTGTTTTTCCAATATTGACAATGTGCAAGCTGGGAGCCAGCAAATAATGCAAATATGGTGAATATGTATCTGTACAGGTCTATAGGTTTTCAGGTTTAAGCACAAAAGAAAGTTTCAAGGGACTAAATGCACAGTCTTTATAATGCTTGTCAGAGCATTCTTAACCCTTGTCCTGCTGAATATTCATATAGGCCACACCCACTACTGATTATCAACCAATCAAATTACTTGATGTAAATTATTGCAACAAATTCACAATCTGAATGGCAAACAATGTAGATCCTGATCAGATGGCTTCATCAGAAGCCATCTGATCTGGATCTTCATTGTTTGGAGAATAAGGCATATCCGGGCTCAGCAGGACAAGGATTAACGTCACGTTCCTACACATTAGTGCAACACATACTGTCGAAACGGCCCTGGAACAATGAAAAGCTTTGGCCCCCGACAATCGGGGCTTGGAGAAAAAGATTGGGCTGCATGATGCTTCCACGCAGTGCTGGAACTAACCGCACATTGGTACTGGTAAACCGCTTAGAAGGACTAAGCCTGCCTTGAAAAGCTTGTGTGAGTCGGACCGTCCAATACATATAAGCCCTATTGGTTTCATCAGGCGGCAGGCATTGAGATGTCATTTCATCTCAATGTCGAAAAAAGTCCCACAAAACTGTAAGCACCGTCTCCAAAATGACCTAAAAAGTGTTGACGGGGACGTTAAACCTCAATCCAAAAAAACAACAACAAAGAAATAAAACCTTGAAAAGTTGTTCAGACAATCACGAAAACAGATCTATATAACCTGACCTCCGTGAACTCCACTTTTATAAAGGTATACCAAAAAGCCATTCTAGAGCTGAAGAACCATGCCTTACCACGGCTTGGCACTCAGATTTACGGGGTAGAGCTAGGACTGGTCGATCCAGTGTCAGGATAATGTGACTGGATGAGGTATCATGTAATGTGTCTGGGACATGATACTTCAGTGAGGCAGCACTATAAACGTGAGCATTGAGCTCCCTGTCGCAACCAGACACCGTCGTGATATGACTGAAAAATTGTTGAAAGCGACGTTAAACCCGAATTCACACACACATTAACAGGCAGGCATTGCCTGTTACCTAAACAGTCAGGATCTTCCATCACGAAAACACGCCTATATAATTCTGACCCCCTTGAACCCCACTTTTATATAGTAAAACTGGGGTTTCTGGGGGTATACCTTATTTTTCTTATTTCTGCTCTAAATTATAGATTGTGGGTCTCGTTAGAACCGCCTCGATGACGAGTGCACACAATCTATATTTGGAGCAGAAATAAGAAAAATATCACGATTTTTCATCATAAAATTTTCATTTTTTCGGCGATAAAGGTGGCAATGAATTTGTATAGGCGTGTTTGCGTAATGTAAGTCTACTCCCCTTACCCCACCCGCTTTAGGAACCATAAATTTACACTCACCTTTAGGTGCTGGAAGACCTGAAAAAATAGAAACAGATTTTAAGCACATACAGTTGGCAACTGACAAATTGATTGGCTCGAGGAGAGATATCCCAACTTACAGCTTAAAGATGTGGGCTTTGGGCAATGATGTTTGCCTTTTGCTGCAAAAATAATTGAGCCAGCGCATGACAAAAGCGACAAGAAGTCTTGAGCGACACATACTTCACAGTGCAAAAATGTATCTTCGGTGAAGGCTCAGATGAGCATGCGCAACCGCGTAGTCTAACCAGGCTCTTCTTGTGCGATATATGGATGACTTGACATATGAGCCCGGGCACAGCATTTCCTACCATTTACATGAGCGCCCAGCGAAGAATCATTTCAGGCTCCGCATCCATATAGTCTTACCACAGACGTCTCTTGCTGCACGAAGGAGCACTGGGCCCTCAGCTATCCTTAGAGCGCGCAACGAAGACTCTGATCAGACTGCGCGGATGCGCAGGCTGATCTGAGGCTTCGCTGGGTGCACATGTAAATTGTAGGAAATGCTGTGTGCGGGCTCATTTACTTTGATGGCTATACTGTGATTGATCGCGCAAGCGCATTGGAGTCCATTACTTTAATACATCCGTGTGGAATAGTGACTAATCCCATATCTCCAGAAAGGTTATTTTGCTGATGACAATTGATGATATTTTTCTGATTTAAACTCCACACATAGGTTGCGGGTGCTTGTTAGAACAGCCTCATTGAAGCGGTTCTAACGAGTACCCACAATCTATGTCTTGGAGCAGAAATATACAAAACTAATGTACATGTATATCCATGTAAACCTCATTTTTCTCTTTATAAAGTGGGGTTTCATTACATGGTGTCGTAAACGTGCTGGTCGCAAAACATACTTCAAGTTTTTGCTTGAAGCGGTCAGACGATAGCAATAATTCATGCTCAACTCAGTTGAGAAGCCTCCGTGGTGTAATGGTTGTGCTACTTGCCTTGTAAACCAGGGATCACAGGATCGATCCCGGGCTTCTTCAGACTTTCGGATGAGCCTGTAAACCGAGGTCCCATATGACGTTAGCTGTTGGTGAGATGTAAAACTCAAACACTCACTCACTCAACTAAGCTGAACAAGAATAAAACGCTTATATTTATTTACTTATATTAATTTATACATATTATTTTAAGTAGGTAATACACATTTAGCTGTAACACTATTCAACCATATGACCCTCTCTGTAACATATACATGTATCCTCGGCCTCAGGTTACAAAGGTGTCTGGCGATGCAGTGTAATAAAATGATTTTAGTTTATTCTCTCTGGAGGTTTAACGTCCCCGTCAACACTATTTTGGTTATTTTGGAGGCGCTGCTTCCAGTTTTGTCGGACTTTTACCCGACATTGAGATGAAATGACATCTCAAAACCTGCCGCCCACTGATATGCATTGGACGGTCTGACTCACACCACTTTGCCTGGGCAGGCTTAGTTCTTCTAAGCGGCTTACCAGTACTCATGTCTGGTCAGTTTCAGCTGTGGGTGGAAGCACCATGCAGCCAAAGCGCCGACTATGTTCGGTTTAATACAGAGGACCCGCGTTATAACGACATTCGTTATAACGGCAAAACTCGTTATAAAGACAATTTCAATGGAATTAATTCTTAGCTCAATGTTTAGCCTCGATTCCGAGCGACGTAGGCTTCCCTGGGGTTGGAAATGCCCAAATCGAATACATAGTCATGAACGATTCTTGTAATACTCCAAGAAACAAATATTATAGACATTTGTTAGAATCGCCTCATCGAGGCGATTCTAACAATTGTCTATAACATTTGTTTCTTGGAGTAATGATGTGGAAAAGATCTTTTATTACCTATCATAATCCTAACTGGGATTCTTTATAACGGCAAATTCATTATAACGCAACAATAATAGGGAACAAATACTGTCCATCACAAAAACACGACTATACAATTTTGACCCCCTTGAACCCCACTTTTATATGGTAAAACTGGGGTTTACAGGGGTAAACCTTATTTTCCTTATTTCTGCTCTAAAATATATAGATTGTGGGTCCTCATTAGAACCGCCTCGATGAGGCGGTTCTAGCGAGTACGAGTATACACGATCTGTATTTTGAGCAGAAATAAGAAAAATATCACAATTTTTCACTTAAGAAATAGATCAGCTCTAACTGTGATTTGTTGAGTAATAAATCACAGTTTGGAGGTCAGTTGTAAAGTAGACAAATCACGAGCGCGTAGCGCTCGTGATTTGTCTACTTACAAATGACCGACAAACTGTGATTTATTACTCAACAAATCACAGACTAGAGCTGATCTATTTCGATTCTAACACGCTGAAAATCGGCAATAATGTTGTTGTTTCCTTCAAAATCTCACAACTTTTCGCCATTGTTAGAAGAAATCCCGCTAAAATTAACGACTGAAACACATGCATTTACATCCTTTTCTAACGTTTTCGATGCGAGAAAATGACGTTACACCGTCGAACGTCAAGGAAATCGACTAGTGACGTCATCAATTGGCAGTTTTAATGACGTCATTTGTCACGCTCTCCCTAGCCGTGATTTGTTGTAGAATAAAACACAGTTGTTTTCCATTGCCTATATAGGCGCGCTGTGTTAGAATTTAAAATTTTCATTTTTTCGGCGGTAAAGGTTACAATGAATTTGTATAGGCGTGTTTTCGTAATGCTTTATAATGCGGGTCCTCGGAAAATTATCATTCAGTTCAGTTATCACCAAATACCCTCCTTATCACCACATTACGAAAACACGCCTATAAAAATACATTGCCACCTTTATCGCCGAAAAAATGAAAATTTTATGTTGAAAAATTGTGATATTTTTCTTATTTCTGCTCACAATATAGATTGTGGGCACTCGTTAGAACCGCCTCATCGAGGTGGTTCTAACGAGTACCCACAATCTATACTTTAGAGCAGAAATAAGAAAAATAAGGAATAACCCCGGAAACCCCAGTTTTACGATATAAAAGTGGGGTTCAAGGGGGTCAAAATTATATAGGCTTGCTTTCGTGATGAAATATCCTCCTTACATGTTACTACATGAATGTCATACAAAATCTTACCATGACCCAGAAATCCAAATAAAAATATAAGTAAGCTGGTTGCCAGGACAGTAATAAGGATTCTTCGCCTCCATTGAAAAATACATCGGAGTAGGATATTGTCGTTTCTACACGCGCACCTGAAATCAATCAAAGCACTGAGAGTACTGGTGGGTCGATTGTCTCTAAGTGTAGACTGGGAAAATGGGTCTGGACTGGAACCTAGACTGCTTCGTTTAACCCTTAAATTACTGTACTGTAAGCAAACCGTGTAGACCGTGATCAGACGCTGCGTTTTTCGGCGTCTGACTCTTAAATTCCTGTGTTGTAAGCAAACAGTGTAGACCCTGATCAGAGGCTGCGTTTTTCGGCGTCTGACCCTTAAATTCCTGTACTGTAAGCAAACTGTGTAGACCCGGATCAGACGCCGCGTTCAGCGGCGTCTGAGCTTGGTCTACACTGCTTGCCAAGCCCGACCACCAGTCTAGAATCTACAGATAACCCTATTACGCAACAAGCTGACTCACTGCGATAAAATTCTATAAACAAGTTACATGGATTTCCAATAAATCAGTGGTACATGTAGTCACCTCGATTCCAGCACTATAATAAGAGGTTTTGTGCTTATACCTTTGGGCCGGTCGACTGATATACAATCGACCCACTTTGGGTCGATTGATAGACCCACTTTGGGTCGACTGATATACAAACGACCCTAAGCTGACCATTTCCATCAATACTTCCAACCCCGTAGATCGGTACAGATACTCTGAGTGCGTCTATTAACATTGTCACGGTAGATCTAGACGAGACGGCTCACGAGTATCAGAATCATTTTTTCATATCTCCAAAACAGTTTCTTTTCTGATGATAATTTATGAAATATTTCTTATTTACACTCCAAACATAGGTTGTGGGTGCTCGTTCTGACAACTCTTGTTCTTTATTGTATTTTAGTATATTTATTTTAGTTATTTTAGATAAAGTATTTATGAAATCATTACGCAAACACGCCTTTACAAATACATTGCCACCTTTATCGCCGAAAAAATGAAAATTTTATGATGAAAAATTGTGATAATTTTCTTATTTCTGCTCAAAATATAGATTGTGGGCACTCGTTAGAACCGCCTCGATGAGGCGGTTCTAACGAGTACACACAAAATAAATCTTGGAGCAGAAATAAGAAAAAATATTGTTTAACCCTGCAAACCCCAGATTGGGCTGCATAAATTAATGTCAACGAGCGTTGTGGATTTGATTTGGGGTTTAACATCCCCGTCAACACATTTTAGGTCATTTTGGAGACGTTGATTCCAATTTTGTGGGACTTTTACCCGGCATTGAGATGAAATGACATCTCAAACCCTATCGCCCAATGAAACCAATAGGGTTTATAAGCATGGACTCGCACCGCTTTGCCTCGGCAGGCTTAGATCGTCTAAGCCGTTTACCAGTACTCATGTGCGGTTAGTTTAAGCTCTGCGTTGAAGCATCATGCAGCCATCTTTTTCTTCAAGCCCCGACGGGCGGGGGTCGCTAAGCGTTGTGGAAGAATCGTCAGTTACCATTAACGGCAGCATGGGTATTATCTGGTATTTATGCTGCAAAGAAATGTGGATAGCCTTTGCATTTTTTTCAGCAAAAATATTAGCGAATTTGTCATATCAAATGATAAAAGATTCAGGATTCGTTAACTAACGGCATCGTTAAGTTTTGAGCAACTGGTTAAAATGGCGTCAACCATATCTCTAGAAATGGCATTTTCGTTTGATTTTTTTTTTTTATTATTATTTCTAGTCCAATTATAGATTGTGGGTTCTCGCTATAACCGCCTCACTCTAACGAGAACGCACAGTGTAGGTTTTCGGGCATATATAAGGAAACAACCCCCCCCCCCCCCCCCCCACAACTGCAAACGCCGCTTTTGCGTATGATTCCACTCACTTGTTACCTGATGAGTTAAGATTAAGAACGGAAAATGATTGGGCATCATTGGGCATCACACATGAATAAGGGTAAATCGCTTAGAAGGATCAAGGCTGTCCAGGCAAAGTGGTGTGATGCATATAAGCCTTTTGGTTTCATTCGGTGGCAAGGCTTGAGATGTCATTTCATCTCAATGTCGGGTAAAAGTCCTACAAAACCGTAAGCAATGTCTCAGAAAGACTTTAAACCTCAAATCAACAAAGTTTACACATAACAACACAGGTTTTCGAATGGCATGTTCATAAGAGTCCTCGAAAAGAAGCCATAAAGTTACAGGTTAAAAGGGGCTCCGTAAAGCGATTTTGGTACTTATCGCCTATGCGAGCAGCGAAGGTTCAGGTGAGCCTGCGCATCCGCGCAGTCTCGCCAGAATCTTCGCTGCTCGCTCATACAAGCAGTGAATCAAGAGGAAACTTCAGACAGAAAGCCATATCCCTGGCCCCTCTCAATGGCTGGGCATGCGCAATTAAAATTTGTCATGACGGAATGCTCGAAGACACAAATTCGCTTGGCGGGGCTCAAATATAAACACATTATACAGTCATTGTGTAAAATAGTTCACTATAAGGTACCGCAATGATCCTTAGTATTCGGACAGATCGATCTAAGCAAACACTGCAGAACCAGATCAGACTGCTCCTAAAGGTCTGATCAAGATCTACCCTGTTTGCCATTTCGTCTGCACCTCTTGGACTCCTTCCTGGATCGTGAAACAAATGTTGAAATTTTAACAGAATTACAGCAAGTCTTCAACTGTCAAAACTTTAAGACTTTACGGTAAGATATGTTATAAACATTTTATGTCTGTATTTGTTGTGAATTGGCTTTGTCTCCGTCTTTGTGTTCAGACGAGTCAACAACACACCCGTGTGATAAAATGGTGTCCCTCATATAAATAGATTTTTATTTTATTTCTAGTCTGGATGCTCAATGGAATCAGAATCAGAATCAGAATTGTTACTGGTGACACGTCAAATGACATTCATACACCAGGACAGGGCGGTTTACATGTACTCAAAAGTTCGGCCGACGGGGCTTATGAGTTGATTCTTCAGATTACTTCCCATGCGGTTCTAAACGAGCACTGGGTATCTATAAACCAGGGCTCGCAGGATCGATGACTTTCGGATGGGTCTTTAAACCGAGGTGCCGTCTCCGTCCGTATGACCTTAGCTGTTTGTGAGACGCATTTACATGGATGTGTTATAACCACGTGCTTCAAATGAAAATTCGGCCCCCGCCCATCGGGGCTTGAAGAAATATATGAGCTGGACGGTGCTTCCACGCAGAGCTGAATCTGACCCACACACGAGTACTTGTAAATCGCTTAGAGGATCTAAGACTGTCCAGGCAAGGCGATGTGAGTGTCCATGCTTATAAATTCTATTGGTTTCATTGGGCGACAGGGCTTGAGATGTCATTTCATCTCAATGTCGGGTAAAAGTCCCACAAAATTGGAAGCAACGTCTCCAAAATGACCTTTACAGTGTTGACGGGGACGTTAAACTTCAAATCAAACAAACAAAATTCAAATGACAATTACTATGACAATAAAATTTGATTCATAAAATACAAATCATACTCACATGATCAGCGATTAATACTGCAATGGCCGCATTGTATCCATAACATATCATCTACACAGATTGCCCATGCAGCAATTGACATTTTACACCTGTGCTATTGTGTTTCCTTTCTTGTGGTCAGCCTACGAAAACACGCCTATACAATACATTGTATCTATTAATTGATTATCCTATATTACACAAGGTCAACCAATATTCAAAAATCATAAATCGTGTTTTTAATTGCGTCAATTAATAAAATTGTCATTAATCAAGTAATTTCGTATTGGCCCTGTTACAGGTCCTCGGTCAGCTGTATTGGTCCCGGCCTTCGGCCTCGTGCCAATACAGCAAACCTCGGACCTGTAACTGGGCCAATACGAAATTCCTTGATTAATAACATTATAGTAATACATTGTAATCTTAACCATTATCTATGTACTACATTGTAACCTTAACCTTTATCTTGCTGATTATTTATTTAAGGTTCGGGATCATTTATCGCTTTAAAATAGTCGGCAAACTGTTTTGATTTAATGGAATGTTTGCTATTTAAATTTGCTGTTTGTTTCAACAGACGCCAAAATGCTTTTGCATTTTCATATTTGGAAGAAATAAGTTTCTCCGTTTTCGATTTATCATATATATAACGCTTTTTTCTTATCATGTTTTTAAAATTTGATCTGGCCATTTATCATCTCTGCTTCCGGAACATTATTTTTGTCCTGTCTGTATTTATTTATTTATTTATTTTATTTTTTTTTTTTTTTTTTGTAAAACATATTTCGTAAATTCTGACAATCTTCGTCAAACCATGGTTTATCTTTATTATCAGTATATATATTGTCTGAGTTATCTGTCGGTACATTTATTTTTACTGCAAAAAGCGGGTCACAGACATTTTCCATAATTTTTAAAAAGCTGTTTATATTTCTGTCGATGTTTTCCGGTTCTCGAGCCTGAATCAAATTATCAGTTAAACCTGAAAGTTCATTTTCTACCCCATTTAAATTAAATATGTATTGTTCTTTTTTAGTATCAGCCCATGTTTAGTTCTTATGTAAATTTAGTTTAAACATATTTATTTTCAAACACATTTGAACATTCAAGCAAATAAATTAGAAGCCTCAGTGGTGTAGTGGTT
The DNA here is from genome assembly GCA_963580285.1 of Lucinisca nassula. NCBI lineage: Eukaryota > Metazoa > Mollusca > Bivalvia > Lucinida > Lucinidae > Lucinisca > Lucinisca nassula. The sequence continues at coordinate 114,424,268 of OY757015.1, read as the reverse complement.
ACGCTACTCGCCTTGTAAACCAGGGGTCGCAGGTTCGATCCCGGGCTTCTCCAGACTTTCGGAGGAGTCTTTAAACCGAGGTCCCGTCTCCGTATGACCTTAGCTGTTGGTGGGACGTAAAACTCAAACACTCACTCACTCAAGCAAATAAACAGAGTCAATACAAAATTTTAGGATCAGAACGAAAGCAGTAGCTTATTAAGTTCCTTTCCTAACATTAAATTTCATAAATGAATCAAATATTGTTGGATTTGTTATTACATAATCTATTACGCTCTTGCCCGTACTTCCCGTAAAAGTAAATTTCCCAATATTTCTATCGCCTCCTACTCTCCCGTTACAAATTCGAAGCTCATTTTGCCAACAAAAATCTAATAATTTTCTTCCGTTTAAATTTATTGTTTTATTTTCTGAGTTTCTGGGGAAAAAATCGTCTGGAATGTAATCTTCTGGCAAAACGTCGTTGCTCGAGTTATCTAATATTACGAAATCGGGCTCAATACCCACTCTGGAATTTAGGTCCCCACAAATCAGGATATTGTAACGATTTTCCGTGTCATTTGCGATTTTGACAATAAAATCTGAAATTCTACCTGGGACACTGATTTCCGCTTACGCTTCCCAACTTGACCCTGTTGGTATTATATAGCAAAGACACAGATAGAGATCATGTGCCAAATTAAGTAATGACCTATCAATTTTTAACCAGATAATATCATCACTATCCTTGAGTTCACAATGCTTTTTAAAATCATTTTTAACATATAAGACGATGCCACCCGAATCTACCCTATTTACCTGAAAATATGAAAATCCGTCGATTGCTAAATCACATAGGTCATTTGACCATATTTTCCGTAAATAATAAAATGTCATTCTTTTGAAATGATTCACTTAGTTCGTCTGAGTGAAGTTTATTTGTGTGTTTTGTCACTAATTCTTGCACATTCAACAAAGAAAAGTTCAATCATGACACACTCTCCCGTATGTCCTACAAATGTGTGTAAGATGGCTGTTCACGTGACCTAATACCTTTATCACCCACGCCAGTGTTTGCTGATGAATGACTCGTAGTAACCGTAGTAGTGGTACACGTAGTCATTCACCTTATTTGCATTATCTGCTGGTTCCTAGTCTGAAGGTCATCAGTGTTGGACAAACAGGTAGCCAGACCCCCTAACCTTGAAAGGTCAGGGGGTCTGGTTACCTGTTTTTCCAATATTGACAATGTGCAAGCTGGGAGCCAGCAAATAATGCAACTATGTAATGTACTGGACACCACAAAACGGATTTTTACCTCTGAACATGAAAAAAAATAGTGAAAATCGCAAAGTGATAATGGTTTCACCTGTCCGATTATGCATTTACACGCATTTCATACACATTTGTGCATTATTGGATTTTCGTATAAACGCTATAGTACACGCTGTAGTATTTGTTATGGAACGCCTCAACTGTCTTATGTCGAGATATGGCATCATTTTCTGTTGACATACCATAATATTCATATTCATTACATATTGTTTGTTTATTATGTTGTGTTGTTTGTTTGCCATGTTATCGTGTTAACTTGTCATTTTGTTAGTTTCTATTTAAGTAATATTCTGCCAAAAAATCGTCATGTCTGGTCAGTTTGCAATGTTGTCATGTTATTTTGCAGATTGTTATCTCAGAAAATAAGCTGTCTGGTCAATTTGCGGTGCTGTCATCCTATTTACTTCAATAACAATAGTATAATGTCAGAAAATGATTTTGTCTGGACACGTTTTAATATTCACCATATTTGCATTATTTGCTGGCTCCCAGCTTGCACATGGTCAAAATTGGAAAAACAGGTAACCAGACCCCCCCCCCTGACCTTAAAAGGTCAGGGGGGTCTGGTTACCTGTTTCTCCAACACTGATAACCTTCAACGTGAATACGCAGTTAACTCGTCATCCTGTTTGCTTCAAGTGGAGTAACAGTCTGTCAAAAAATCGTTATTTCCTACCAGTTAGTTATGCTATCTAGTTCGATCGTCATTGTGTTGGCTTCAAGTGCAGTTATATTCTGTTAGAAAATCGTTATGTCTGATCAGTTAGTTATGCTATCTAGTAAGATCGCCATTGTGTTGGCTTCAAGTGTAGTTATATTCTGTTAGAAAATCGTTATGTCTGATCAGTTAGTTATGCTATCTAGTAAGATCGTAGTTATGCTATCTAGTAAAATCGTCATTGTGTTGGCTTCAAGTGTAGTTATATTCTGTTAGAAAATCGTTATGTCTGATCAGTTAGTTATGCTATCTAGTAAGATCGTCATTGTGTAGGCTTCAAGTGCAGTTATATTCTGTTAGAAAATCGTTATGTCTGATCAGTTAGTTACACTATCTAGTAAGATCGTCATTGTGTTGGCGTCAAGTGCAGTTATATTTTGCTAGAAAATCGTTGTCTGATCCATTAGTAACGCTGTCTTGTTAACTCGTCATTATATTGGCTTCATGGCATTTTCATCCTGTAAGAAAATCCTTATATCGCCTCAGTTTGTTATATTGTCATCTTAACTCGTTAAGTTTTGTTTGAATATCGCTTCGACTGGCGAATTTGACCACCACTCTACTACCACTACTACTACTACTACTAATAACAACTACTTAAACTTCTACACCAACTACTACTACTACTACTATTACTACTACTACTACTACTATACTACTACCGTAGTACTACTTAAACCACTGCTGCTTCTACTACTACTACTACTACTACTACAACTCCTAGTACTGCTACTGCAGATGCTTTTATTACTTCTTCTGCTACTTTTTCTTCAAAAATTTATATTGAAAATACCACCACCACCACTGCTACTACTACTACTACTACTACTACTGTTGGTAATACTACTGCTGCTGCTCTTTCTGCCCCCACCCATCGGGGCTTTGAGAAACAGATTACTACTACTATTTCAACAACAACTACTACAACTACTTAAACTACTACTTCTATTACTTAAACTACTGCTACTACTGCTACTACTGCTACTTCTACTATTACTACTACTACTACTACTACTACTACTACTACTACTACTACTACTACTACTACTACCACTTCTACTACTACTACTATTACTACTACTACTACAACCGCTACTACTGATACAACAACTGCTACTGTCGCTGCTGTTGCTACTACTAATATTATTACGGCTACTGTTACTACTTATATTACTACTGCTGCTACTGCTACTACTACGACTACTACTATAACTGCTACAACTACTACTATTATTATATCTACAATCACGTGAAATGAAGACCCCCTAAACCTCACTTTATACAGAGAAAACTGGGGTTTACGGGGGTAAACATTTATTTTCTTAATTCTGCTTCAAAACATAGGTTGTGGGTAATCGTTAGAACCGCCTGACTGAGGCGGTTCTAACGAGCACCCTCAACCTGTTTTAAGGGTTTAAAGGAAAAAAATATCAAGGATTTTCATCAGAAAAGTAGCCATTTTGGAGATGTGAAAAAATGCATTATGTTTCACGGCTGTGTTATCGTAATCCGATTTTTCGGACACAGAGTAGAAGTAAAACAAAGACCAGGAATCGATACAATTAACTTACTCCACCCATCAAAGACACCAAAGGGAAAGAAACACAAACATGAAGCGACAAGACCATAATGGAAACCTAAACAAAGGAAGGCCATAAGGACAGTTACTTTCCCACAAAATGGCCAAATGGCCATCGAAAACAAAAAAACACAAGTGATACACACAGTAAGTAACAAACAACAACATAAATAAACCGCAACAGAAGAACCGCCTTGGAACGGTCAGTGGAAAGAATTTACATGGCCATAATCCTCGCCCCCCACCTCTGTCGCGGTATACACAAATTTTGTTTAGTCCGGTCCGCATGAAGGCTTCCTAACTCATCAGTGTAACATCTCCGAGAACATACAAATAAAAAAACTACAGAGATGAAACAAGGTTGAGGACTCGACAGAATCTGCAGAAGAATTTTAAACTTGTAAAAACCGATTGGATGTGTGTTTTAGTGCTAAATGTATATTTTGTATTTTGTCTGCTTGTATTGGAGATTAATGGCCCAGTCAACAATATTTAGGCCACTTTGAGCGGTTAACTTGTACAGAAACTGGCCACTTACCTTTTGAATCAGTGGAAGGGGAGAATGACCGTAGAAAAGATTCCAAGATCAATCTCCACGAAAGAGGCAGGAACCTGCGTCGTCATTATAAAATCATAAAAGCACTGTATTAAATAAAAATATAATAAAAGCAGTTACCTTCAAAAAAAGACATGTCAAATAATTTAAATTTAAATTTAAAAGAACATCAAAGAAAAGTGCGGCCCCGCCCATCGGGACTTGAAGAAATATATATGCTGCATGATGCTTCCACGCAGAGCTGAAAGCGACCCGCACACGAGTACTGGTAAACCGTTTAGAGGACCTTAGCCTGCGAATCGGCCCGCCCATGCTTATTAACCATATTGGTTTGATTTGGCGACAGGGCTTGAGATGTCATTTCATCTCAATATCGGGTAAAAGTCCCACAAAACTGGAAGCAACGTCTCCAAAATGACCTTTACAGTGTTGACGGGGACGTTAAACCTCAAATCAAACAAACAAACAAAACAAAGAAAAGGGAGAACTCTATTCACGATAAAAAGGGTGTGTGTGTGTGTGGGGGGGGGGGGGGGGGTACCACTAGTAGGAATCGAACCACAAATGGCCATCTTCTCGGATTTTAAACACTAACCACTTTAGCCATTTCAACTTGATCCAAATTTGTCTTACTTTATCGCACGGTTACTAGATTTTATCGATAATAACGGTAAAACCCTGTCATACCTATCGATTGTGGTATAGTCTTAAACGTCACTTTCAACTTATCCTCCGACAACCCTTTTATTGTACTGTTGTCGGAGGATAAGTTGACAGTGACGTCAGCGAATGTTTTTGTTATTGAGCATAGTCCACTGTTGTCGAAAGGTAAGCAAGCGTCGGTAATATTCAATATACAGTGGAACTTCGATGGCTCGAAAACCGATGGCTCGTTTACCATGGTTGTGTCGAACACGTTCCCAAGCCCCTAGGGAAATTCTCAAAATACGAAATAGGCGGGGTGATTTAGGAGATTTTCGTCTTTTATATTACAAATGTATGCTGTGTGTACTCATTAGAATCGCCTCATTGAGGCGATTCTAATGAGTATACACAGCATAGATTTCCATTATAGAATACCGAAAAAGATGTACAAAAGTATCTCGTTATGCGTCCTGACAGTAACCCTCAGTGGCTCGAACTACCCCTGTCTCGAACAGATTTGAGAGGTCCCTAGAGTGTTCGAGCCACCGAAGTTCGACTGTTATGGGATTGTGTTGTATACTTGTTAGATATTCAACATGACGCAGTGGAAAGACGGCTGACTAAGAGCCCGTCAAATATTTGTACTTTGTAGTTGTGGGTTCGAGCCTCACTATTACATTTTTCTTTTTCCTTCCTTAAATATTACATTATACTTTCATTGTTTAAAATATTACCATGCTGAGATCAGTAATTCTGTTGTATGTGCTAAGACGAAGAAACACGAAACAATGTCACGAAAATGTTGACGATCTACTATACGAACTTCTTTCGCGGATTTCATTATAATAGATTCATGCAGGGGTCGGCAACATTCTTTCGTGTAGATTGATCATAAAATCTTTTCTACGGTCAATCTCCCCCTTCTGCTTGTTCAAAAAGGGCAGTTGTCAGTTTCTGGCGAAAGAATGTGCACTGTACTGCTAAACAGCTTACGTATATGCCTGCCCAGGAAAAGTGTGGATAGGTTAACTGACCGGCTCAAAAATGACCTAAAATAGTGTTGACTAGGCCGTTACACTCCAATACAAATAAAACAAACAAAACGATTCATGCAGCTTTCCAAATAATCTAAGTTTAACATTCTCACAAAGCTATGCACGTCTGTCTCATGTCTCCATATTAATGATTTCTTAAAACTCCATCCAGGACACAGCTGAAAGCAACCGACGTAAAAAAATATTTAGGTTATTTTGGAGCCGGTCAGTTGACACATCCACACTTCCCCAACATAAGCGGATAACCTGTACAGAAACAGACAACTGGCCGTCTTGAATCAGTGAAAGTAGAAAATATTTCAAGATCAGCCTCCACGAAAGAATGTTGCCAACACAGGCACATAACGAACCAGCGTCGTCATTATAAAATCAGAAAAAAATTACATTAAAAAATATAATACAAAAACTTTGACTTAAAAAGAACACATAAAATAAAAAATTCGATTTAAAAGGACATCAAAGAAAAGACAGAACTCTATTCGCGATAAAAAAGAAAAAAAAACACTGGTAGGAATCGAACCACAAATGGTCATTTCGTATTTTAAACAACCCCAACACTAACCACATACGCCATTTCATCTTGGCTTGAAAAGAGTCTTATTTATTTTACTTTATAGGGTAGTTTTCGATTTTTATCGGTAATAACGGTAAAACCCTGTCTCACCTAATGATGGTGGTATAGTCCAAAACGTCACTTTCAACTTATCCTCTGACTACTGTATCTATTGTATGAATCCATAAGAGTAAACCATGACAGGTAGGTTTGACAGGTCGTTTCGTTATCGTTATCACACCCTTCATTGGTTGGCAAGGCAGATCGTACCGTTATAATGATCGTAACTGAAGCGTCGTTACCCTTTGGCTACAGTGGACAGTGCTTATAGTAGTCGCAGATAAGATTGACTAGGCGGAGCTATCGTTTGTACCTGCCTTAGGAATATTCCATTAACATAAAGGTAAACCAAGTCACCCGATTGTGTGAATTCAACTGTAACACAAGCCTAGCTGTGGCGTTTATGACCATTTCGTCCGCTTGTAGAAAGCGTGCCAAAGGCACTCTACCGAATCTTCTAGTGGACTCACCGAATTTGACATATATGGACAACACCTGAATAGCTCCGCCTAGTCAATCTTACCGGCGACTACTATAACAACAAAAACATTCGCTGACGTCACTTTCAACTTATCCTCCGACAACAGTACTGTGTGTGCGTGTGTGTGTGTGAATTCGGGTTTAACGTCGCTTTCAACAATTTTTCAGTCATATCACGACGGTGTTTGGTTGCGACAGGGAGCTCAATGCTCACTTTTATAGTGCTGCCTCACTGAAGTATCATGTCCCAGACACATTACATGATACCACACCCAGTCACATTATCCTGACACTGGGTCGACCAGTGCTAGCTCTACCCCGTAAATCTGAGTGCCAAGCGAGGAACAGCTAGTACCATTCTTAACGACTTTGGTATGTCGCGGCCCGGGATCGAACCCTAGACCTCCCGTTCCCCGGAGCGGACCACAACAGTACTGTAGTCCGAGGATAAGCAAAGAGGTTTATCGAACATTACGTCATATGGGCCGTCGGGGCCGATCCATCTGATACCGTAATATAAACAATGAATGTCACTTCTGAACTCATTCTTATGCACAACAATAGAACGCATTGTTTGTTTGTTTTAGTATGTAATTCATTATTTTCAAAATTAGCTTGAGTTTTCTGGGGTCATTTCATACTCTCACCGCTGTGGGTTCGAGTCTGGCTCGGGTCACATGTGAGACGCCTAGTTCTGCGACGGAAGGTCGAATGGTTTTTCTCCGGGTACTCCGCTTTTCGCCTACCTCTAATTAACGATCGTCTCGATATTAGTGAAATAATCTGGAATGGGCCGTAAAACCAAAACCAAACCAAAAAAATATATATATATATTAAATGAATAAACAAATAAAAAAAATATATAAGATAAAGATGCTACGAATTTAGGTCTACATAAATTTTCATTATTTGGGTTACTGGGCATTTATGTATCTATTTTGATCAATGGTAAGCATATGCCCTGGTATAGGAGTCTGTCACTTTCACAAGGAACAGAACATAATTGGCTGTCATTGTACATGTTTTCTCGGTTTTCTTTCCTTCCTCAAAATAATTTATCTGTTTACGACTTATAACAGACTTTTTTTATGAGAAAGCTCATTAAAAGATAAAAGATTATTTCGAACTTCTTTTTAAAACATAGATTGCGGGTACCGGAGCTGCCCGACCGGTTCAAGTTCTTTCTTTCTTTGTAATTTCATATAGCTCTTCAGTCTAAAATGCCTCAGAAAGTCTTATGTTATTTTGAAGTTTCTTTCATTTTTTTTTTCTATCACTCCCAGGCTTAAAATATATGCAAATGAATAATTGTGATATTCTCATTTTTGCTGAAAACAGAGTTTGAGCACTCGTAAGACCGCCTTATCGGGGAGATGCTAACGAGGAACAACATTCTATGTTTTAGAGAAGGAATAAGAATACTAATTCATATCCCTCAACCGGAATGAAATAATTCGGGAAGCCAACTGGCAACAGCGGTTTTATGTTAAAATTGCTATTGCCAGTTAACTGGCAATAGCGATTTTAACGAAAAACCGTTATTGCCAGTTATCTGGCAATAGCAATTTTAACTGGCAATAGCACTTTCCTTAAATTAATCAGAGACGTAGCATCCTTTATGCAGATACGCACTTGCGTATCCATTACAAAAGTAAAATTATGGACGACGAAGAAAAAGTCGAAGAAGAAGAACAATAACCAAAACTGTATGACAAAAAGAGCGCAAATTCTTTCCTATAAGAGTGGTCCCCCTTTGGTAAACGATATTAAGGAGCGGTATTATAATTTCTAGTATGTTCTTTCGTTTTTCTCCTAGTTACGCCCTGATTATTTTAAGGGCCCCGACTCAGGTGAGTGATCATAGGCCGAACTGACCTCTTGAAGTTCGATTTTTGCACAGTTTTTCCATAGTTAAACATGACTGATTACTAGAATAACCTGTTCAAATAGCTTGATCATGTCTAGAAAGCTTATAAATGAAAGTAGTTGTGATGGCTATATAGCCCCATAAAGGGGCTATATAGCTATCACAACTACTTTTATTTGTAAGCTTTCTAGACATGATTCAGCTTTTTGAACAGGTAAGGCTAGTGCACAGTCATGTTTAACTATGGAAAAGCTGTGCAAAAATCAAACTTCAAGAGGTAATTTCGGCCCATGATCACTCACCTGAGTCCAGACCCCAAATATCTATGGTTTAATGCACATACAGTTTCTGTCTAAGGGCGCATTCGTCGTCCAAATCTTACTCCTGACCGAAACCAGCAAATCATGTTGCTTCTTTACCAACCATGTGCTAGTTTAAGATTGATCTCAATCGAACTAAACGTACACAACGAACGCGCCCATAGCTAACGTTTAGTCACACCCATAACCAGACACGGTCCCCGCCCATCGGCGCTTGAAGAAATAGATGGGCTACATGATGCTTCTACGCAAAGCTGAAACCGACCGCACATTAGAACTGGTAAACCGCTTAGAGGATCTAAGCCTTTTGCTGGCAAAGTGGTGTGTATATGACCGTCCATGCTTATAAACCCTATCGGTTTAATTGGGCGACAGGGCTTGAGATGTCATTTCATCTCAATGTCGGGTAAAAGTCCCACAAAATTGGAAGCAAAGTCTCCAAAATGACCTATTTTATACCTCAAATCAAACAACAACCTACCGACATGTTAAGATAGCCTAGCAAATTGTCTATGTAGTTATTAGCACTGCATTATTTCTTGTCATTCCCAACGGGGATGACAATATGTTCGTTTTCTCTGGGCATTATCTTGACAGGTCACGTGACTAGCTGTATTAGAAACAAAAGCCACATATCAGCCATAATATGGTTTCTAGTTAATGTCAGTATGGTCCCTGATATGACTACAGTTTTGCAGCCAGTGTCGGACCCTGGATAACATCTTTTTTCTACACAACGCAGAACTGTTTAAGAGCGGTGTATCTATAATTTTCTAAGATTTTTAGTTCACCTGTCACGTAGTTAGGACACGAGCTTTGGGGGTCACTTTTTGTCCGTCGTCCGTCGTGCGTTCGACTTTCAGGGTCCTGAGCTTAAGTCAAGGTCACTGTGGCTGTTTCTAAAAAGTTTTTCACCGCTCTAGATTTAGCAATGGATTTTGATGTATCTTCACACAAATGTTACGTAATACGGTATGATAATATTCTCAAGCAAGATCAGCATACAGGGTTCTGGGCTGAAGTTCAAGGTCACTGTAGTTATTTTTAGAAAAAAAAACTTTTATGGAAAACAGTATACCATGCCACACTCCAGAGTCACTGTCATCACCACCTCTTCCAATATCGAGATTTCTTCCATCGAACATGCCTAAAATATTTTAACCCTTGTCCTGCTGAATATTCATATATGCCACACCCACTACTGATTATCAACCAATCAGATTACTTGATGCAAATTATTGCAACAAATTTACAATCTGAATGGCAAACAATGTAGATCCTGATCAGATGGCTTCGTCAGAAGCCATCTGATCTGGATCTACATTGGTTCAAAGATAAGGCATATCCGGGATTAGCAGGACAAGGGTTAAAAGCTACACCTGTATTTAAACGAAATTTAGTAATCGACATAATATGAAAAAATGTAGTTTCGTTGATGAACTTGGTCATAAACATGCTCGAGGTCTCCGTTTAATTTCGGCATAGCCAAAGGCAAATCTACAATGATACTACAGGTACAGAATTATGAGAAACACACACAGCAATGAAGTTTAATAGGATTAAGAATGCACTGTTACAACGCATAATGTAGTAATGTAGTAATTTCTTCATTTTGAAATTTTTACTACATTATGCGTTGGCATAGTCGACGCGAAATGAAATAAAATGTCGTTTTTACTTCATTATGCGTCGATACTAAGAGGTTTGAGCAAAATGAAAGAATTATTTCATTTTGCGGCGATGGGTGGCATACTTAATTTTACTTCATTATGCGTCAACAGTTTGTTTGTTTGATTTGAGGTTTAACGTTCCCGTCAAGACTATTTAGGTCATTTTGGAGACATCGCTTCAAATTTTATGGGACTTTTACCCGATATTGAGATGAAATGACATCTCAATCGCTGCCGTCCAATTAAAAGCAATAGGGTTTATATGCATGGATGGGCCGACTCGCAGCAGTTTTCCTGGACAGGCTTAGACCTTCTAAGCAGATTACGAGGACTCATGTACGGGCGGTATCAGCTCTGCGTGGAAGCATCGTGCAGCCCATCTATTTATACCCCCGGCATACGAAGTATGCAAGGGGGTATATAGTTTTTGTCCATTCTGTCTGTCTGTCTGTCTGTCTGTCTGTCTGTCTGTCTGTCTGTCTGTCTGTGTCTGTCTGTCTGTCTGTCTGTCTTTTGTTTGATTTGTTTGATTTGAGGTTTAACGTCCCCGTCAACACTATTTAGGTCATTTTGGAGACGTTGCTTCCAATTTCATGGGACTTTTACCCGACATTGAGATGCCGCCCAATCAACCTTTTTCTTTGTGATTTTGACCTTCAGTGTGCTTTTGTGGAAGGCCGTCTTTTGGACTGTTCAACTGTGGTCTTAAAGACCACTTTTGAACCGTCTCAAATGTGGTCTAAATTGTAGGAATTTAACTGTATTGCTTCCTAAGTCTTTTCGAAGACAGCTATGTTCTACCATCATTACTTCATTATGCGTCGATATGGTGCATATCAACGCGAAATGAAATAATTTTTTTACTTCATTTCGCGTCGACTATGCCAACGCATAATGTAGTAAAAAAATCAAAATGTAGTAATTACTACATTACTACATTATGCGTTGTAACAATGCACCAATGCGGCCAGTAACTTTAACATCTGTCGTTTCCATACCATGTCGCTTTGTCGTCTCGGAACAGCCTGAGTTTGTGCACTGACGGAGTTGACCAGGGGTGAGGCTGCTCATGACATGTCCTCTGTATTTCCTGCACAACAAAACCAAGTACCATCAACATATCTCATAATGACCTGGAATGATTGTGATAACAAGATTACATTGCCAGCGGACATAGCACCAAGAATGTTGTTTCTTGCTCATGTCACAACTTCTAATCCCTTGTTTACAACTGTTTCAGGTTCAAAGGGTATTGGAGTTATTGCGATCACAGGGTAATATTGTTATTTTGTTTGTTTGATTTGAGGTTTAACGTCCCCGTCAACACTGTAAAGGTCATTTTGGAGACGTTGCTTCCAATTTTGAGGGACTTTTACCCGACATTGAGATGAAATGACATCTCAAGCCCTGCCGCCCAATAAAACCAACAGGTTTATAAGCATGGACGGGCCGACTCGCTTTGCCTGGGCAGGCTTAGATTCCTAAGCGGTTCACCAGTACTCGTGTGCGGTCGGTTTCAGCTCTGCGTGGAAGCATCATGCAGCCCATCTATTTCTTCAAGCCCCGATGAGCGGGGGCCGTGGGTAATATTGTTAGGGTTGAAAACTAAAATACCAAGGCATCTAAGTTCAGCTTCTTTTTTATGTACAGCTATACTCAGTACAATCAATATTTTCCAAAGGGTATTGAAGTGATAGTGATCAGAAGGCTGTGTCTACGGTCGGGCGTACGGATGGACGAAAGGACGCCAGGCTGATAGCTATATCCATGAACCTATTCGGTTGGGGAATAAAAGGCGTAGACCGCACAAAAAAGGCGCAGTAACGCACAAAAAGCTGTAGTAACGCGAACCAAAATACGTAGCTACGCGAAAAAGGCGTAGTAACGCGAATAAAAAGGCAAAGTAACGCGAACCAAAAGGCGTAATAACTCTTACTACGCCTTTTTTTATTTACTACGCTTTCATTTATGTTACTCTTCCTATACTACCCCTTTCTTTTGCGTTACTATATCTTTTTAGTTTACCTGAGGGTATTGGAGTTATTACGGTCACAAAGTAATATTGGCGGGGTCCAGGTCGCATGACCAAGATGGGCCAATGGGGTAAAATCCCTTCAAAGCTTATACGTTACAGTGCTCATTCTTTCGCCAGAAACTGACAACTGCCCTTGTTGAATCAGCGGAAGGGAGAGAATGAACGTAAAAACAATTTCAAGATCAATCGCATGGATAGAAATCTTCTTCTCTGGAACCAGTTGGCTGATTGTAACGAAACTTGGTATGTAGCATTGGTGGCTCTGGCCATTAATAATTTGTTCAAATGATGTACCCTGGATAACCTTGACCTATATCGGGCCATGGTCAACTTTGATGTCACAGGCTTTTGTATGAAAAGAAAACAATAACAATGTATTTTTACTAAACTATTGCAGCCTGTGATCTGAATATTGGTAGATGCAGTTAGCGAAATGACTAAATGCCATAAATGAGTCATTCTATGACCTTGGCCCAAGGCCATTCAGATATGAATTGTTTTGCTCAAAAACCACTGGGCCATTTATAACTAATTTTCATACTAGCTTTTAGGAACACGAGTATAGAAATTAATTAATATTAAGTTGGTCACATGACCTGAATGGCCGCCATGCCCAACTTCAAAACACTTGTTCTCCAGAACCAATTGTTCGATTGCCTTGAAACTTAGCATCTAGCATCGGGGTCTCGGGCCCATCAGAATTTCTTTAGAAAATTTCTTCGACTTGACCTTGAACCAAATTACTTCAAGGTCAAATTTGGTTGCATATGCCTTTTATATTGGAGACAGTTGGACATTGCTTATTTTTTGGAAACTATTATTCCATGTGTACACGCAATCAGCTAAATATGTTAATGAAGCTACAAGAGTATCAAAGATAAAGATCAAGGTCAGTGACCGACCTTCGACCAAGGTCAGTCAGACATCAAAGTTAAAACTTAATATTCATTAAAAACTGTTGGGCGAATTGAAGTAAAATTTCATATGAAGCTTAACTCTTTTTGTACCAAATGGAATATTCCTCCTTATATAAAGCAGAAGTCCATTTCAAAATTTAGGGGTGTCAGATTGTGTTTTCACCAAAATTTATTTGGAAAATGACTGAACTTTTGGCAAACAATGGAGGCCCTGATCAGACGCCGCGTTCTGCGGCGTCTGATCTGGGCCTGCAGTGTTTGCCAACTACCCGTTTCGGGTTTCTGGTATTAAATGGGTTAATTGGGAAGAAAGAAATGAAACTTTGTTCAAATGGTAGAGGTCACCTGACCAAGATGGCAGTCATGACCATCTTCAAAAATCGTTTTTTCTCTGGAGCCAGTGTGTTCATTGCCTTTCAACTTCAATTCAGCCTGGGAGACTTATAATTTATTTAAATGATGGGTCTTGGTTGACCTTGACCCATCATATACCATAGTCAGAGTTTGTCACTTGTGCTTTTGCACGAAAAAAAATGTGGACATTCATAATTCTTCTTCTTCTTCCAATAAGTGAAGGGCCCTCTCTGGAGCTTCGTCACACTGTAACTATTTACAAGGTGCGTCTGGGGCGCGGCTAAAAACTGTAAAAAGCGGATAAAAACATTCGTCTGCTGACTATGGGTGACCGGCCAGCCCTCCCTTGAAGGTCTCCAAGGTTGGCGCTGTAACAATTTACTCCGGCAGCTGGTTCCAGAGACGTATCCCAGATGGAAAGAACGAGCACTGGTAAGCATCAATCCTGCAGTAGGGTACCAGGAAGCGCAGGGAGTTACCTCTTGTATTGAGAGCAGCTGGAAGGAGAAGCTGTGGGGCTTGGATGTCAATAAGACTGTGGGTAATCCTGTACATAATGACCAGTTTTGCCTGTGAATTTTTATAAACTATTATAAGGACTGGCTTATCGTAGCTGAAAAGATAATCGATTATCAGTCATGTCATTGTGATCGATAATCGATTAGTAATCAACGAAGATTTGGGTATAATTTTACCTGTCTGAGCATGTCTCTTACCATATGTTGTACTTTACCACGTGTATTTGAACAGACATACCTGAGCAAACAGTGTAGACCCAGATGAGACACCGCAGAACGCGGCAAGCCTCATGATGACGGACAGTGACCCTCAGGACAGATTTTTCCATCCACCCTCACATCAATATAGGATTCTTTTTCTTGCATACCTGCCATTTCTTGTGCTGCAGTCACTTTGGTTACCGACCTCCGCCATATTGTGATGGCAATATAAGATTCTGATAATCTGATAAACCTGTATAGAATCAAAGCTTGTTCATCTGATGGGCTGTGCTATACCCATGCTATTTGTGAAGAAGGCACACTCGTAGAGAGAATTAACAGGCCCAAGTTGAATGATGAAAGTTTGCAAATATCTGTCTTACCTGCACACTGCTGTCATTATTTATCATATATGTTACGTAGTTATCGATGACGTCATCAATTTAAATACGCAAGGGAGCTTACTCCGTCTCATTCTGACGGTCGGGTAAAAGCTAGGCATATGCCTACCCTGTATCAGTAGCCTGTTTATCTTGACATCGGGACTCCTAGTTCAGAATATTCCGAATGTCTAGCAAAGACCGAGGGGTCACCACTAATTGGTAGTTTGATCTTGATCGCGTGTGTAAGGTGCGAAACCCGGGAAGGGACATGAATTTTTTTTAATATGTTGTGCGAACAAGATATTAAGTTTTGCGAACAAGATGTTGTGCGCACAAGATATTATATTGAGCGGACAACATAATTTATCTTGTGCGGACAACATATTATATTGTGCGGACAAGATGATGTCTTGTTCGCACAACTTGATATCTTGTGCGCACAAGATAATATGCGCACAAGATAATATCTTGTCTGCACAAGATAATATGTTGTCCGAACAAGATAATATCTTGTCCACACAAGATATTATCTTGTGCGCACAACTTATAAAATAAAAAAAAATCATGTCCCTTCCCGGGTTCCGTAGTAAGGCTTCATAAACTTATTTTTTTTTTCTGTCGTTTTGCCGTCACTCGTCGCCTCATAACCATAGGCCTACAGGCTACATCTCTATTTAGGTCACTCATTTTATATGCAAATCAGGGCGTCTCATTAGGACCGATAGGCTCTGACTGCGATTAACGTATTTGCATAGCCAAAGGTATGAACAAAATAAAAATGTATCTGTCTTCTTCGCCTGATGCAATACGCATTTTTGCATTGCCTGTCCACTTCTTCCCACGGAGTTCAAGTGTTTCCAGGAAGAGTTTCACTTTTTTTTTAAGTTTATTTGTAAAATCAAGTTTCTATGTCAACCGAATTATATATCCGGTACTGGACAAGCCCACCGCTTCCGCTTCTTCATTTGCTTACTAAACTCGTCCCTAAGACTCGAAATGACAGTATTCGGGGTAAGCATGGTTCATCGAAAAAGCTCGAAATACTTGATTGCATCGTACATAAGCATTTTAACATGCTTATTTAATTTTACAAATAAAGTGCCGCTGAAGGGCGCGTTCTGAAAGAAAAAAAAAAAGAACTATTTTCCTACGCGCTTTTTTCTGGATAATCGATTTGAGAATTTACCCTTTCACCCCTGAGTTTCGCATCAGGACTCTTCCGGCTTCGATACTGGGTGTGCTTATTCTCACATCCGTTTGATATAGTGCATTTTTATACCTCCAAAAAAAGTATTTTTTTCTGATGAAAATTTGTGATATTTTTCTTATTTATACTCAGAACATAGATTTTGGGTGTTCGTTAGAACCGCCTCATTGAGGCGGTTCTAACGAGTACCCACAACCACACTGGTAAAGGCAAGCGCGCAGGATAAGGAACAAACACACCGGATAAGGAAATTTTTCCGCTCAGGATAAAAAAGAAAATGGCGGAATGGGTATCACATGTGCAGGTTTGTTGTTGTTTTAGATCTCGTGTTATGGTTACTAATCAATACGGCTGCTCACATTAGCTTCACGGAAGACACATATTATTCACAAATTTATATTCGATGGTCCGAATTCGACAGTTACATTCAGTCAAACGGAGAACTGGACACAGTGAAGCTACTCCACCGCGAAATCTCATTATTTTACATGAAACGCTCTTCTGGGAAGATGGCATGCACTGTTTTGTTGGTTGTAGACATACACATGACAACTCGGATTGTTGCAAATACGATTTAAGGAAAATTTGAAATAAGAAGGCTCACAGTGAGAAATCCTAGTTCAATTTTCAATACAACGCCCATGGGCAAGGGAATGGGTACAACGCATATGATAAGACACAACATTTTCCGGGGAAAATGGTTGTTGTATGATCGTAGCACTAGTAAATTTCCATCTCAGATTAGGTTTTCCGATATTAATAAATAATCCTACATAGTTTAAAGCACCAATTGTGACCTTTAGGAATCATCCAAAGTTTGTGTGAATTGTCTTGGCATGCGCATTGCTGTGGTTCTAGCAATATAATCATCTCCTATGGAGATAGATGGATTGGGTTCATCGCGATCATGAATTAGAGAAATGATGTATTTGTCCATGCAGTATTTCTGGTAGAAAATTGTATGCTTGTTCTTTTGGCTGAAAATAAGGTAGATAACTTCGCCAAATTCGTGAGACATACCTATTACATGGTCATTAAAGGGCCTGATATGATTTAGCTTCTTTTTGACCCTCACTCAAATCCTCTTCAGTGTGCGACGTTTCACTTGCTAACAGGCTTCGTTAATGGAAACATACACAGAAACGAGTTGTTTCGTCTCAAGTATTTTCAGAATAACTTGACGTTTGATGTGTCTGTACTGAGTTAATAAATTATGACGAAAATAGTAAGAAAAGTGTGATAAAAGTATACTCCTTCGAAAGAAAAAGACAATAGAAAGCGCCCTTAGAAACCCGGTTTCAATTGGCACATTAATATATCAGGTAGCACTGCTCATCGTTTGTACACTAAGTGAGTCGTATCTTGTTACCCCACCCACTTGCGTTATCATGGAGATATACGAAAAATGAAAAATTACAGGATCAAAATGAAACAGGTATCAAATTATTCCTTTGTTTCTAACTAAGAAAATGAGTAATAACAACATATATTTAGCTTTACTATGAACGGAGTTATGGCAATTTTATGTTAACATTTCTGACAATGACCAAAATTTTATTTATGAAAAAATAAACACAGAGGCCACCTTTCTTTTTTTTTATTTTCACCACATGTTAACAAATCAAAACTTTATCTCTATACAAAATATAAAATATGTACAGGCAAGGCTAGGCTGTTATATTTTGAAAGCCATAAAGGTGACAAATTTTGCAATTTAGGTCAAAATCAGCTGGGGGTAGGGGTAAAGTCATGGTAAAAACATACCTTATTTGTAAATGACCAAACATTTTATTGATCTGTTTTTCTTTGAAGCTGTATCTTTTCATATAACTTCCTTTGGCTATCAGTCACCATACAACATTTATGAAACAAATATTCCGGTGTGTGTGTTTGGGTGGGGGGGGTGGGGGTTGCAGATATAATTGGATATCTTAACAGGCCCTTTGTACGCAGTTCGTCGTCGGATATAAGACAAATATTGATTGTTTGATTTGAGGTTTAACGTCCCCGTCAACACTGTAAATGTCATTTTGGAGACGTTGCTTCCAATTTTACCCGACACTGAGACGAAACGACATCGCAAGCCCTGCCGCCCAATGAAACCAATAGGGTTTATAAGCATGGGCGGGTCGACTCGCATCGCTTTGCCTGGGCAGGCTTAGATCCTCCAAGCAGTTTACCAGTACTCGTGTGTGGGTCGGTTTCAGCTCTGCGTGGAAGCATCGTGCAGCCCATCTATTTCTTAAACCCCGATGCGCAAGGCAACTATTCAAATATGTGCATGTATTGGTAACTGAATGACTATGCCGGCCTCAGTAGCTCAGTCGGATTCGCGTCTGCTGGTCTGCCGGGGTCGGCAACAATCTTTCGTGGAGATTGATCATGAGACCTTTTCTACGGTCATTCTCTCCCTTCCGCTGGTTCAAGAAGGGCAGTTGTCAGTTTCTGGCGAAATAATGTACAGTGTACTAGTTAACCGCTTACGTATTAGCCGGCCCAGGAAAAGTGTGGATAGGTAAACTGACCGGTTCAAAAACGACCTAAAATAGTGTTGACAGTGCCGTTAAACTCTAAAACAAACAAACAAACAAACCAAGAGGCATTACTCAAAACAAACCCAAAAAATTTAAATGTCAATTAGAACAGGACATTATATTAGCCTTGCCAAGTTGTCCTACCCAATATTTTTACGGACCACATTCTCCTTGGCCGAACACTCCTAGGTCAAATCGTCCGTGCCAAATCGGCCATAGATTCATAGTGTACGGGTATGTGTGTGTGGGGGGGGGGGAGTACATTGCTAGAATCAGAGCAATGCACATGCCAAGACAATGCACAAAAAACTTTGAACGTTTCCTAAATATCACAATTGATGCTTTTAACTACGTAGGACTAATTATTAATATCGGAAAACCTAATCTTAGATGGACATTTCCTAGTGCTACGACCATACAACAACCATTTTCCCCGGAAAATTGTGTGTCTTATCATATGCGTTGTACCAATTCCCTTGCCCGTGGGCGTTGTATTGAAAATTGAACTAGGATTTCTCACTGTGTGCCTTCTAATTTCAAATTTTCCTTAAATCGTATTTGCAACAGTCCGATTTATCATGTGTCTGTCTACAACCAACAAAACAGTGCATGCCATCTTCCCAGAAGAGCGTTTCATGTAAAATAATGAGATTTCGCGGTGGAGTAGCTCCACTGTGTCCGGTTCTCCGTTTGACTGGATGTAACTGTCGAATTCGGACCATCGAAGATAAATTTGTGAATAATATGTGTCTTCCGTGAAGCTAATATAAGCAGCCGTATTGATTAGTAACCATAACACGAGATCTAGAACAACAACAAACCTGCACATGTGATACCCATTCCGCCATTTTCTTTTTTACCCTGAGCGGAAAAATTTCCTTATCCGGTGTGTTTGTTCCTTACCCTGCGCGGTTGCCTTTACCAGTGTGACAACCTATGTCTTTGAGCAGGAATAAAGAAAATAATGTTTACCCCCTTAAACCAGTTTTCCCTATATAAAGTGGGGTTTAGGGGGGGGGGGTCTTCATTTAACGGACTTGTTCACGTGATGACAAATGACAAGTTGACATGTACATATAGATCCTGACGAGGCTGCTCGTTACGTGCCGTCATATCTGGATCTATAACGTTAGCACCGGTCTACAGGGTTACATCACGAAAGCACACCTATATAATCTGACTCCCTTGAATAAAAATCAAAAATGAGTTCCTTTAAGAGCAATGAAAACATTCATAAGAAAGAAGATGGGTCATACTACGTAGTTTCGGCTAATAAAGCCTCATCAGTGACCCTGTAATGATCCGACAAAGAAAGCCGGAGGAAACATACTGCAATTTTGCGAATTTCGAATAGACAGTCGATACAAAGACTGATATAAATCAAAATGGGGCCTAAATAATTAAAAACCTGTCTAGAATATGAGTCTAAACCAATAATTTATTTCTGATTTCTCAGAATATTCACGCTGATCTCAAAGGACCAAAAGTAAAATATAAACTGCACTATGGTTGATGTACGGGGAGACGTTTTACGGCCGCCACACGGCACAACACCAGCTGCAGTGAAGGCAAATAAAAATCAAAAATGAGTTCCTTTAAGAGCAATGAAAACATTCATAAGAAAGAAGATGGGTCATACTACGTAGTTTCGGCTAATAAAGCCTCATCAGTGACTCTGTAATGATCCGGCAAAGATTATTTTGTTAAACTGGGGTTTACAGGGGTAATCCTTATTTTTCTTATTTCTGCTCTAACATATAGATTGTGGGTACTCGTTAGAACCGCCTCTTTATTTTTAGCAGAAACAGGAAAAATATCACAATTTTTTCATCGTAATTTTTTTGTTTTTCCTGCAGTAAAATTTACAATGTATTTGTATAGGCGTGTTTTCGTAATGAAAGGGTTAAATAGCCTTTGTACGAATTCCAGGTAATAGTTATTTATAGCCACCCTTCTCTGTGGTTGTCAAAGACCAATTACATTGAGCTAACCGACATCGAACCCGCTACAAGATAAGTGTTGTCACGTTTTTTTTTCTATAAGCTGCGAATTGTAAATCAAGTTTTGTATTTTAAGAAAACAGTGAAGACACCCCGATCAGACGCCGCATCCCGTGGCCTCTGATCAGGGTCTTCAATGTTTCCAAATGCCCCAGTAAATAAGCTTATATTGGTTGAATAAGCTTCAGGGTCCGTCTGTTTCAATGCCCAAGTAGTGGGAATACAAGTAAACATGTTCTTTTGCGCCTTTGGTAATAATAATAATAATAATAATAATAATAATCGACTTAATTTATAGAGGGAAACACATTTAGTAAACTAAATGTTGAGACGAAACCGCTAAACGCGGCGTCTGATCAGGGTCTGCACTGTTAGCTTATAATGTGAAAATTAAAGCGTTTAACGTATGACCTTTTTCCGCCGCACTTGTGTGGAGTGGAGTTTTTTATGTCTCCATGTCGGAAGGAACTTAGAAGAACTCGTCCGTTTAGAATTTGTAGTAGAGGAGAAAGCACATATTGTATTGAGCAAGTAGCACATAAGACCTCACATAATCTTGAAATTCAAAGTATCAGCATGACAAATGAGCAGAGACGTTTATCTTTCTTTTGTTGAATTTGGTATGACTCCTTTCTCGACTTTGCCATTTTTACCCTCTGAGACCTTGTCAACAAAATTCAGTAAAACTCCAGTATTACGACCACCATTGGTACTGTTCAAAAGTGGTCTTTAAGACCACTTTTGGACAGTCCCGAAGGTGGTCACTGGCCAGAGAACGTTGTGAGCAGAAAGCACAAAGAAAGAATAACTGCACCTTTCTAGTTAAACTTTTTAAGCAGAATTAGTCTTAATATCAGGTGGTCCTAATAGTAGAACTTCATTGTAGGCCTATCTGGAGAATATCTTTATCTGACACTGACACTGTTTGATATTATGCCTCAGAAATCAACTTTTCCCAGTACTTTCGATATGTTGATAGTTTCATTGTTCATGTACAGTAAAACTTCGATAGCTCGAACAACGATGGCTCGTTTACCATGGCTGAGTCGAACCCATTTTTGAGTCCCTAGGGAATTCCCCAACATTAGAAGTAGTAGATAATTAAGGACATTTTCGACTTTTACCCTGCAAATGTCTGCTGTGTGTGCTCATTAGAATCGCCTCGTCGAGGCGATTCTAATGAGTACACAAAGCATACATTTTATTATGGAACACCGAAAAGATGTCCCAAAATTAACCCCGTTATGCCTTATGGAAGTAACACTCAGTGGCTCGAACTACCCCTGTCTCGAACAGATTTTCATTGTCCTAAAGGTGTTCGAGCCATTGAAGTTCGACTGTATATTACAGTTAATTATGCAAAATGCCTCTTGCTATTGACTTTAAAGTATTTAATAACTTAAAAAGTATTGTCTTTCAAGAAAGTGTAACGCGACGACACATAAGCCGCGATTCTTGATCAGATTCTGTCTCATTGCAGCCCTGATAGCGCATTTGAGTAGGTTATTTATTTTATTTTTTTCGGGGGAGGGGGTGGGGGCTGAGGTTGACTTTATAATCGGTAGTTTGTTTGTTTGATTTGAGGTTTAACGTATTTATTTTATTTTTTCTGGGGAGGGGGTGGGGGCTGAGGTTGACTTTATAATCGGTAGTTTGTTTGTTTGATTTGAGGTTTAACGTCCCCGTCAACACTGTAAAGGTCATTTTGGAGACGTTGCTTCCAAATTTGTGGGACTTTTACCCGACATTGAGATGAAATGACATCTCAAGCCCTGTCGCCCAATGAAACCAAGCGGTAGATTATCATCGTATATCGATTAGATAGTAAGTGACTGTGTCCCGGTTGTCATTTGTTTTCCATAGACAGAGAGTGGATACAACAGAAAGAATCTTCTGGACCATCAAAACATTCTTGAACATAAAATGTTGATGATATATGCTTACGATGCTGAAGGAGTTCTTACCACACATCGAGTCCCGAATGACACAACAGTGAATAAAGAATATTACGAGTCATGTTTGAGAAAAATTCGGCGTCCTGCAATACGCCGCAAGCGCCCGGGATTATTAAGGTTGACATTCACAACGCCACGCCACACAAAGCTGCCACACTTGGGGCCCATCTGGCTATGATTTGTTTCCAAACTTGAAGGAACCACTTCGAGGAATACGCTATAACGATTTGAACGAGATACGAGTATAGGGCCGTGAACGCAGTCGTGGGAGACATAAACAAGTGTTGCCTAGCAACGGGTGCTGAGATGGGAGTCAACGATTGAAACGGCGGGAGGCTATTTTGAGGGAATGTAAACACAAAATGTACATGTAAGTATATATGGTTATATTTTAGAAATTAAGCAACTTTCACTATCAGATGACCCTGGTACAGTGTGTCAGGGAAGACTGAATATACTGTGACGCTATTTTGAAATCACATAAAATCATTTCCTTTGGAATGTGTATTAACCCATTCAGTACCGGAAACCCCAAAAGGGGTACTTGGCAAACAAAACGCGGCGTCTGATCAGGGCCTACCCTGTTTGCAAAAAGTTAAGCCATTTCCCAAATAAATTTTGAAGAAAACACAACCTGACACCCCTAAATTTTGAAATGGATTCCTGCTACAGTAGAACTTCGATGGCTCGAACACCGATGGCTCGTTTACCATGGCTGAGTCGAACCCGTTCTTGAATTCCTAGGGAATTTCTGTACGTTAGTAATAGGGGGGGGGGGGGGGGTAAACATTAGGATATTTTCGTCTTTTATCTTACAAATGTATGCTGTTTGTACTCATTAGAATCGCCTCGATGAGGCGATTCTAATGAGTACACACAGCATACATTTTTCATTATAGAACACCGAAAAAGATGTCCTTAAGTATGTCGTTTTGCCTCCTGGCATTAGCCCTCAACAGGAATACCATCTGTCATTCAAGCCAGCCTGGCTTGAAACAGTGACCCTTTCAAATCGATTTTTTTTTCATTTTTCTACATGTTTTAGACCTTTTTAGACACTTACACAAAAATAACCCCAGAGGTCGACCCGACCGCCAGATATTTCAGTTTTTTCTCCAATGGCAGGATTTTTGCCATTTCTGCAAATTTTGGCGAGGCGTTAAAATACTATCCCGACCTATCGGATCAAAATCTTCATATGC
Source organism: Lucinisca nassula (assembly GCA_963580285.1). NCBI lineage: Eukaryota > Metazoa > Mollusca > Bivalvia > Lucinida > Lucinidae > Lucinisca > Lucinisca nassula. The sequence goes on along the minus strand of OY757015.1, from coordinate 114,400,145 downwards.
TTTTAAAGCTTTTATCAGCCCCTTCTCATAGGCCAAATATGAAAACCAAACAATAAAATTTGACTGAGTTATGTGATTTTTTCATTATTAGCAGATTTAACCAGCATTTCTGGCGGTCATCTGCCGGTCGAAAAGGGTCATTCTCAATTTTTTTATCCGATTTTAAACGTCTTTGTTTAATCAATACTAATACAAACTATTCTTTCCCAAAGTTTAAAACAAAACTGTGCAGATTTCCGTGATTTATGACCAAAAAACAGACCAAAAACATGTCAAGTACAACCTACCCAGACACACCCAGGGACAGTTTGCATCAAAAAGTCAAGCATCCTTTATTTCAGTGCTATTGATGGACCTTTTTCTTTGAGATGATGCTTACAACTATGATCTGATGCGGTTTAAGTCAATTCTGCCCAGGATCAGCAGACCTGCGCGTGAAAAATGTAATGAAATACGGAAATTTTTTAGATTTTAGCCTTCATGACCGGAAGTGACGCCATTTTGTGACACTTCTAGAGCAGACAAATGCATATGTTTGGTTCTCGCTGTTAGAACAATTATGTGGGCTTGTTTAAAAACATAGTTTACCCTTCTTAGCTGGAACGGATGGTTGCTCTATATGTTTTTGCTCTTATACCCCCTAATTTTATTTGTATTTTCCCGGACAATGTTCCTAATATGGCGGCAGACGCATCAACCGGGTGACTATTTTCGGGTATTTTGTCTTTTTATGTCCCCGGTAGCGATAGCGGGGACATATTGTTTTTGCCCTGTCTGTTTGTTTGTTTGTTTGTTGGTTTGTTGGTTTGTACGTGGACAACTTTTAACGTTGGCCATAACTTTTGAACCGTTCGAGATAGAGCTTTCATATTTGGCCTGAAGGTTCCTTGTGACAAGACCTTCACATTCATGCAAAAAACTTTGACCTGTGACCTTGACCTTGACCTTTGACCTACTTAAAAGAAAAAAATAACATTGGTCATCACTTTTGAACGGTTTTAGATAGAGCCTTCATATTTTGCATGTATGTTTCTTGTGACAAGAGCTTCACATTCATACAAAAAATTTTGACCTGTGACCTTGACCTTTGACCTTCATAAAAGAAAAAGTTAACATTGGTCATACTTTATTTAACCTTTTTGACCGGAAGTGACGCCATATTGTGACTTTCCGAGAGCAGACTCGGACATATGTCACGTTTGTCAGATAGAACAATAATGTAAGCTTGCTTCAAAACACCTTTTGCAAATCTTACCAGTTACTGGCGGTTACTGTATTGATTTTTGTTTCTATACTCCCTAATTTTAAATGGAGTTTTGGACCGCTATGCATGAAATGGAAGCAGATGCGTCATTCTAGTATCTTTTTTCGGGCATTTAGTCATTTTTTCTGTTAGATATTAGCAAAACAGATATTTAGGCGAGGTTTCAATGAATTCTGCTCAGGATTAACAGGCCTACAGGGAAAATATGTTTAAAGATTTGGCGATTTTACACTTTTTGACCGGAAGTGACGCCAATTTTAGAAAGTTCAAGCGCACAGCAGAGCAAATTCTTGGTTGTTTCAGATGAAATGAAACATTGGGCTTCTTTTAAAATAATATGTAACCAATATAAGCATTTTTGACAGCTTCTATAACAGCTTGTGCTCCTACACCCACTAATTTTATATGTATTTTTGGAAAGGTATGCCAGAATAAAACCCAGCAGGCACATGACGTAATTGTGACGTCACATCAACGTCGATACAACGTCATGACGTTTATGCAACGTCAAATCAACGTCGGTGCAACGTCGTGACGTTGCACCGACGTTGATTTGACGTTGCCTTTGCGACGTGTGCCAGGTGGGAAGCAGCTGCATGAACCTGATGTCTACTTTAGGATTTTTTCTTCTATTTTTAGATAGTGCTGCACCAGTAGGATGCCAGGTTCAGGCCTGGTATACCATGTTGCACCAGTAGGATACCCGGATCAGGCCTGTGATACCATGATCCACCAGTAAGATTCACGGATAAGGCCTGGGATACCGTGCTGCAGCAGTAGGATATCATGGTCAGGCCTGGTATACAGTGCTGCACCAGTAGTATACCAGGATCAGGCATATATAGAGTGCTGCACCAGTGGGATACCAGGATCATGCCTGGGATACCATGCTGCACCATTAGGATACCAGGGTAAGGCCTGGTATACCGTTCTGCACCAATAGGATACCCCCTGGTAAGGCCTCCGGCATTGGATCCCGTCCTGTACCAGTAGGATACCAGTATCACGCTGTATACAGTGCTGCACCAGTAGGATACCAGGATACCGTGCTGCAGCAGGAGAATACCAGGGTCAGGCCTGGGATACCGTGCTGCACCAGTAGGATTCCAGGATCAGGCCTGGGATTTTGCATCAAGGTATCCCAGCCCTGGCCGTGTAATCCTACCTGCAGGATACCAGAAGCAGGACTAGGGTACCGTGCTGCAACAGTAGGATCCCAGGGTCAGGCCTGGTATACCGTGCCTCGGATACCGTACTGCACCTGTAGGATACCAGGCCAGGCCTGGATTACCATGCTGCACCTGTAGGAAACCAGGGTTAGGCGTAGGGTAAAGTGCTGCACCTGTAGGATACCAGGGTCAGGCCTGGGATCCCGTACTGCACCTGTAGGATCCCAGGCCAGGCCTGGGTTAGCATGCTGCACCTGCAGGATACCAGGGTTAGGGTACCGTGCTGCACCTGTAGGATACCAGGGTCAGGCCTGGGATAAAGTGTGGCAAAAGTTTCAAAGATAGATACGCATTTTTTTCTTGAATAAAATATAATATGTTGCCGTGATCGCTGTTTGATTTTGGCGCCTCGAAAATACGTAAAACCGGCGAATGTGACCAGGCCGGTTCGTCAGGGTCCGAGCTGCAGTCTGATATGTCTGTTAGCCAAAAAGCAAAAAAAAAGTACAGCTGACTCGTCTAAGTCTGCTCCAATTGACCAAAGTTGCACTTGTTTCTGCCTGTTTGTGTGAAGCAGTTCCGAGTGCTTGGAGTACAATGAAGACTCGAAGCGTATGTTTTGCAAAGTTTGGCAAAAATCTTTTACAAAAGAATTTATTTCTTTTTAATCCATATATGAAGTGAATGGATTTTGATATAATTTCACAGGAATGTTTCTTGGATGACCCTCTTTCAAAATTGCCTGAATCATTCCGCTCCGTTAAACAAAATGGCCTCCAGAGCTCAAAATAGAAAAACCTTTGACTGACATCTCCTCCTAAGCAAATGGCCCGATTTGAAAATAGTATCACAGGAATGTTCTTTGAGTAACCCTCTTTCAAAATTGCCTAAATCGTTCCGCTCCGTTAAACAACATGGCCACCAGAGCTAAAATTAGATAAACCTTTAAATGACATCTCCTCCTAGCCAAATGGTCCGATTTAAAAATAATGTCACATGAATGTTCCTTGAGTGACCCTCTTTCAAAATTGCCTAAATCTTTCTGCTCTGTTAAACAAAATGGCCACCAGAGCTAAAAATAGAAAAACCTTTCAATGACATCTCTTCCTAGGCAAATGGCCCGATTTGAAAAGAATTTCCAAGGAATATTCCTTGAGTGACCCTCTTTCAAAATTGCCTAAATCGTTCCGCTCCGTTTAATAAAATGGCAACCAGAGCTAAAAATAGAAGAACCTTTAAATGACATCTCCTCCTAGCCAAATGGCCCCATTTGAAAATAATATCACAGGAATGTTCCTTGAGTGACCCTCTTCCAAAATTGCCTAAATCGTTCCGCTCAATTAAACAAAATGGCCACCAGAGCTAAAAATAGAAAAACCTTTAAATGACATCTCCTCCTAGCCAAATGGCCCCATTTGAAAATAATATCACAGGAATGTTCCTTGAGTGACCCTCTTTCAAAATTGCCTAAATCGTTCTGCTCCGTTAAATAAAATGGCCGCCAGAGCTAAAAATAGAAAAACCTTTCAATGACCCAAATGTCCCAATTTGAAAATAATTTCACAGGAATGTTCCTTGAGTGACCCTCTTTCAAAATTGCCTAAATCGTTCTGCTCCGTTAAATAAAATGGCCGCCAGAGCTAAAAAATAGAAAAACCTTTAAATGACTTCTCCTACTAGGCAAATGGCCCGATTTGAAAAGAATTTCACAGGAATGTACCTTGAGTGACCCTCTTTCAGAATTGCCTAAATTGTTTGGCTCCATTAAACAAAATGGTCGCCACAGCTAAAAATAGAAAACCCTTTAAATTACATCTCCTCCTAGGCAAATAGCTCGATTTGAAAATAATTTCACAGGAATGTTCCTTGAGAGACCCTCTTTGAAAATTACCAAAATCGTTCTGCTCTGCTAAACAAGATGGTCACTACAGCTAAAAATAGAAAAACCTTCAAATGACTTCTCCTCCTTCATTTCCATAAGCTTTGAAACATCTTGGATTCAGGTGAGCGATTCAGGGCCGTCATGACCCTCTTGTCTTGCTATATCAAAGGAGTTACTCTAAAACAGAAAGAATTAAATCTTGCTCACCTTAAGCTTTCAAGTTCTTCATTCTTGCTTATAAAAGTGGCCCCTGTTTCAGAGGAAGATATTATTACCTAGATTTTCCTGTTTGTGATTAATACTAATTTCCTTTATATGTGTACAGTAGTACTCTAATTAACCCTTAACCTGCTGAATATTTATATATGCCACACCCACTAGCGATTATCAACCAATCAGATTACTTGATGCAAATTATTGCAACAAATTCACAATCTGAATGGCAAACAATGTAGAACCTGATCAGATGGCTTCATCAGAAGCCATCTGATCTGGATCTTCATTGTTTGGAAAATAAGGCATATCCGGGCTCAGCAGGACAAGAGTTAAATATACTAACAGATATAAACATAATTCTGTAGAAATCTTTTCTGACAGCCAGTGTACTAACATTTGCTCATTGATACTGTTTAGTGCTGAGGACAACGCAGATACAATAGTTCCTGAGCAAACATTGTTGATTTTAGGAATATGGAGTGATTTTTTTTTCTGAAACTGGCCATTTTCTGATGAAAATCTATGACAAGTTTTCTCATTTCTGCAACAAAACTACTGGGTAGATGGCGGGTGAATGAACTACCTCATTGAGGGTTCTATTAACATTTTTGAGCAGAAATGAGAAAAATAATACAATGTTACTATATTCCCTTGTAAACCAGCCCCGCGCCTGCCCGGGGGGTAGAAATATGGCGGCTGCCTTCGGGAGTGTGGCAGAGTGGTAAGACCCCACCGAAAACAGTCCCATTGCCGAGACCACCCGGTGCCTCGAAATAGGTGGCTGCCTTCAGCTTCTGTGGCAGTTGGGTAAAAGCCTCCAACATACAGAACAATCGTCCGTTCGACCGGTATTATTTTGTAATTCAATTTATTCAAATGCATCTTACCAAATTTTTTACAATTCACTACGCGAGATCTATCCTTTTAAACCTTTCCTATCTCATGTTACTACCACGCTGCATTTGTATGTGTATCATCATTGCTGGTGGGTCGCGCACCACAAAGAAGAAACCTCATCTGTATATGTTTGTACTGTGTATGTGTCACTTTTTCATGCTCCTTCACTCTGCACATCAATGAAAGATGCATTTTGTATACGTTATTAGATAAGTAACTTGTCATTTCATGTTACCCCAAAGTTATTTTATGTTACATCAATGTTAACAGAATTGGATACTTATCACGAAGTTCTGAAGTGTTCGTCATCATCTAACACAGCTTTATGCTTTATTAGTTTATAAAATCCTTTGTTCTCTCTGAAACTTATCACCTCAATAATTTCTTACCATAATCGTGGATCTCATATTTAGCAAAGGATCTCCTGTTTTCAGAGCCAAGCTTTTATTTAAGCAAACGTTTTCGGCCTCCCCTGTCTGTAGGGAATAAAATATACAGATCACTTTCCTTCTGTCGTGAATGGGGATGAAATTCCTTGTTGAAACAGGAGCCACTTGTTTGCCGTGAGTGGCGTCTCGTATGCTGGAAGAAGGGATCCTGATGATTGAGAAAAGCCCAGGGATCTCCAGCTTTTCAACACATCATTTTGGCCCATATTTCAGATAGAAGAGGGGTTTGGGCTAGATCCGGCCTGAATCAATCGGCTCAGTCGTGCCAAGCTCTAGAATCGCACAGCTTGTCCTTATCTTCCTTCTTTCTTTTTTACGTATCTTTATGGTACAAACCGGGTGTAATTTTGTCTTATTCCTCTATCTTTGAGTGTTATTTGATGGGCGGCGGCTGATGGATCAATCGGTGGGCTTGTACTGGGGAATTTCAGCAGAAGCTTCTGTGAGGGAGAGAATACGCGTGGGGATGGGTCCCAACTGTTCCTCATTTTTTCATTGAAATCTGGGTGCATAGTTGGGAGTCATAAAACAGAAGTGGAGCGGAAGGACTCTGGTCCTGTCATCGAGTATAATAGCAATGTAGCCTTGGCGTTGGAAATAGGAGATCCATTTCCATTAAACGTCCCCTTGTAGGGCTCCAAGGAGGTAGGGGCGCATAGCTATCGAATCATAATTTTTCACCATGGGATCCAACACTAGGAAAAGAGCATTTTTAGATTTATCAGATGACGACCCGGAACCGGCTATATTCAATTTCAAAGCAAATGAAAATTTCGCAAGATTTTTAGTGGTTTCGAGCAACGAAGAAAAGGCCGTAACTACACTTTCACCTTTTGTCATTGAAAAACAGATTGAAGCTATTATCGGAACACCAAAAAATGTTAAAAAAATTGAAAAACGGAACACTTTTGATAGAAACTAATCGGAAATCGCAAACGGAAAATCTTCTTAAAATTAATAAATTCTTCAACTTAAACGTCTCTGTCACGGAACACAAAACATTAAATTCATGCAAAGGAATAATCCGTGACAGAATGCTAAAACAGGAAACAGAAGCCAGCATTGTGGAATATTTGAAAGAACAAGGAGTTACGGCCTGTAAAAGATTCAAAATTAAAAAAGACGGAAACCTAATCGACACAAACACATTACTTCTTACATTCAACACAACAACGTTGCCGAAATCACTGAGGATCTTTTACAGAATAATACCGGTCGAAATCTACGTACCCAATCCTCTGCGATGTTTTAATTGTCAGAGGTTTGGGCACCATGAAAACGATTGCACTGTCCCTGACGGATCTGTTTGTGAGAAGTGTGGTGGTACCGATCATCACACTATCAACTGCAAGAATACTCCAAAATGCGTGAACTGCGGAAAAAATCATATCTCAAAATCCAATGTCTGTGAAGTTTGGAAAACGGAAAAAGAAATTATGAAAATCAAAGTCACTCAAAACGTCACATATTTGGAAGCCAAGAAAATTCAACAAAATAAACCAGAAACCACATTCGCCAAAGTTGTCCAATCCCTTACAACCAAACCTGAAACCAAAGAAACATCTACACACTTCAACGAAAAAGATTTTGAAATTAAACCCCATTCTAAAGTTATTACCTCTTCTGTAAAACCCAAAACCACATCGTCACAACCTACAACATCGTCACAACCTACATCGTCATAACCTTCATCTACTCATCATTCAAGATCAGAATCTAGACAAACTTCACAGACCAGTTCACAACCTAGCAAACATTCTAGCAGATCTCACTCCCGATCCACGTCAGGGACAGCGGATCAAAAAGAAAAAAACGGCAAAGAAAAACATAAAGGATCAAACCCAAACAGTAAAGGGGCGTCTGCTGATCCAGTAAAACTGGCTAATCAGTACGGCGCCCTTGAGGACATGGAGTTGGACCATGATCCCTCCACGTTCTTAAAGCCTAATAATAAAAGATAAAGGATTAAATTCCTTGTTTTAATCTTCTCTCCATTCAACCATGGATAAGAAGTCAATAATTCAATGGAATTGTCGAGGACTGAAAGCCAATTTTAACGAACTTTTAATTTTAACTACACTTTTTTCTCCTAATGTCATTTGGCCCCGCGCCTGCCCGGGGGGTAGAAATATGGCGGCTGCCTTCGGGAGTGTGGCAGAGTGGTAAGACCCCACCGAAAACAGTCCCATTGCCGAGACCACCCGGTGCCTCGAAATAGGTGGCTGCCTTCAGCTTCTGTGGCAGTTGGGTAAAAGCCTCCAACATACAGAACAATCGTCCGTTCAACCGGTATTATTTGGTAATTCAATTTATTCAAATGCATCTTACAAATTTTTTTTCTCAATTCACTACGCGAGATCTATCCTTTTAAACCTTTCCTATCTCATGTTACTACCACGCTCCATTTGTTCGTGTATCATCATTGCTGGTGGGTCGCGCACCACAAAGAAGAAACCTCATCTGTATATGTTTGTACTGTGTATGTGTCACTTTTTCATGCTCCTTCACTCTGCACATCAATGAAAGATGCATTTTAAATACGTTATTAGATAAGTAACTTGTCGTTTCATGTTACCTCAAATTTATTTCATGTTATTCCAAAGTTAGCAGAATCAGATACTTATCACTAAATTCTGAAGTGTACGTTATCATCTAACACAGTTTATTTCTTTATTAGCTTTTAAAATCCTTTGTTCTTTCAGAAACTTATCACCTCAATAATTTCTTATCATAATCGTGGATCTCATATTTAGCAAAAGATCTCCTATTTTCAGAGCCAAGCTTTTATTTAAGCAAACGTTTTCGGCCTCCCTTGTCTGTAGGGAATAAAATATACAGGTCACTTTCCTTCTGTAGTGAAGGGGGATGAAATTCCTTGTTGAAACAGGAGCCACTTGTTTGCCGTGAGTGGCGTCTCGTATGCTGGAAGAAGGGATCCTGATGATTGAGAAAAGCCCAGGGATCTCCAGCTTTTCAACACATCATTTTGGCCCATATTTCAGATAGAAGAGGGGTTTGGGCTAGATCCGGCCTGAATCAATCGGCTCAGTCGTGCCAAGCTCTAGAATCGCACAGCTTGTCCTTATCTTCCTTCTTTCTTTTTTACGTATCTTTATGGTACAAACCGGGTGTAATTTCGTCTTATTCCTCTATCTTTGAGTGTTATTTGATGGGCGGCGGCTGATGGATCAATCGGTGGGCTTGTACTGGGGAAATCCAGCAGAAACTTCTGTGAGGGAGAGAATACGGGTGGGGATGGATTCCAACTGTTCATCAATTTTTCTTTGAAATCTAAGTGCATAGTTGGAAGACATAAAACAGAAGTGGAGCGGAAGGACTCTGGTCCTGTCATCGAGTATAATAGCAATGTAGCCTTGGCGTTGGAAATAGGAGATCCATTTCCATTAAACGTCCCCTTGTAGGGCTCCAAGGAGGGTGGGGCGCATAGCTATCGAAACAAAAATTTCAACCATGGGATCCAACACTAGAAAAAGAGCTTTCTTAGACTTATCTGATGACGACCCGGAACCGACAACTTTCACTTTTAAAGCAAACGAAAATTTTGCTAGATTCTTGGTGATTACGAGCAACGAAGGAAAGGCTGTTACTTCTCTTTCACCGTTTGTCATAGAAAAACAAATTGAAGCACTTATCGGAACTCCTAAAAATGTTAAAAAACTAAAAAATGGTACCCTTTTGATCGAAACTAATAGAAAATCTCAAACAGAAAACCTCCTCAAAATCAATAAATTCTTTAACCTTAACGTCTCTGTCACGGAGCACAAAACCTTAAATTCATGTAAAGGAATAATCCGTGACAGAATGCTGAAACAAGAAACAGAAGCCAGTATTGTGGAATATTTAAAAGATCAAGGAGTAACAGCCTGTAAACGTTTCAAAATTAAAAAAGACGGCAATCTAATCGAAACAAATACACTTCTTCTGACTTTCAACACCACTTCGTTGCCGAAATCATTAAGGATATTTTACCGAATAATACCGGTTGAAATGTACGTACCAAATCCTCTGCGGTGTTTTAACTGTCAGAAGTTTGGTCACCATGAAAATGACTGTTCTGTCCCTGATGGATCGGTTTGTGAGAAATGTGGTGGAACCGATCATCACACTCAAAACTGCAAGAACCCTCCAAAGTGCGTGAACTGCGGAAAAGATCATGTATCAAAATCCAACGTCTGTGAAGTGTGGAAAACAGAAAAAGAAATTATGAAAATTAAAGTCACACAAAACGTAACATATTTGGAAGCCAAGAAAATTCAGCAAAACAAACCAGAAACCACATTCGCCAAAGTTGTTCAATCACTTACCAGCAAACCTGAAACCAAAGAAACATCGACACAATTCAACGAAAAAGATTTTGAAATAAAACCACATTCTAAAGTCATTACTTCTACTTTTAAACCCAAAACTACATCGTCGCAACCTACTTCTACACATCAATCAAGATCGGAAATAAAACCTTCAACTTCACAGACCAGTTCACAAGCACATACCAAAAATTCAAGCAGATCTCACTCCCGATCCAAATCAGGGACAGCAGATCAAAAAGAAAAAAACGGCAAAGAAAAACATAAAGGATCAAACCCAAATAGTAAAGGGGCGTCGGCTGATCCAATCAAATTGGCAAATCAGTACGGCACCCTTGAGGACATGGAATTGGAGGTGGACTCCTCCATGTTGTCTCAAAGTAATAGAAAATATAAGGATTAAATTCCTTATTTTAATCTTCTCTCCATTTAATCATGGATAAGAAATCAATACTACAATGGAATTGTCGAGGACTGAAAGCCAATTTTAACGAACTTTTAATTTTATCTACACTTTTTTCTCCTAATGTCATTTGTCTCCAAGAAACTTTTTTGAAAACTACAGATAATATTAATTTCAAAGGTTACAGTATGTACAATCATATCACAACGGATAATCAGAAGGCATCAGGAGGTACATCAATCCTGGTAAAATCTGACGTTCCTCATAGGAAAATAGATGTAAACACTAATTTACAAGCTGTTGCTGTAAACGTCACTGTATCCAAATCTATAACGATTTGTTCTGTCTACCTTCCACCACACTATAATTTTTCTAAACAAGAATTAGAAAATTTAACAAATCAATTACCTAGTCCTTATATATTATTAGGAGATTTTAATAGTCACAGCAAATTATGGGGTTGCTCGGATACAAATGACAAAGGAGAAATCATAGAAAATTTTATTGCTGAAAATGATTTATGTTTATTTAACGATAAACAACCAACATATCTTCATTCTCCCACAAGAAATTATTTTGCTTTAGATATTTCAATTTGCTCTCCAAATATTTATCTAGATTTTGATTGGTCTGTTGTGGACGATCTCCATGGGAGCGATCATTTTCCGATAGTAATTGAAGAAATTGCATCGACCCATGAGGATCGTCACCCCAGATGGAATTTGAGTAAAGCAAATTGGGAAAATTTTAATCAATTATGTAATGAAAAACTCGACCCTGAACTTTTTAAAACTGTAAATGATATACAAGATTTTACTGATGAATTGATTGATATTGCTGAAAAATGTATTCCTAAATCCTCGACTTTTTCAAAAAGAAACAAACCTTGGTTTAATGACGAAGTTAAAACTTCAATCAATAAAAGAAAATCTGCATTACGAAAATTCAATAAACAACCAACAAAAGAAAATCTTATCCATGCCAAACACATGCGAGCTAAAGCTCGCAAAACAATAAAATCGGCCAAAAAAGCATCTTGGCAGCAATACGTCTCCAAACTGAATACCAGAACACCAACTAAGAAAATATGGGACATGATTCGAAAAATTAGTGGCAAAAACAAATCAAATAAACGTGTCCATATCAAATCGAACGGAAATATATGTTCAACGGCTAAAGACATTTCCAATGCCTTGGGGGAAAATTTTCAGAAAAACTCCTCTAGCTCGAATTATTCAGAAAATTTCCAAAATATTAAGCAAGAACAAGAGAAAAAGAATTTAAATTTTTCCTCATTAAATCATGAAACATATAATTTACCTTTCACTACTAAAGAATTATTAGATGCTCTCAATAAATCTCATGATACTGCTGTTGGTCCTGACGACATACACTTTCAAATTTTAAAACATTTACCCAACAAGGCATTGGAAACTTTATTAAATATTCTGAATGATATTTGGATCACTGGAAAATTCCCTGAAAACTGGAGAAAAGCTACCATTATTCCTATTCCGAAACCTAATAAAGATCATACTGAAGCCACTAATTACAGACCTATTGCTTTGACAAGTTGCTTATGTAAAACAATGGAGAGAATGATTAATGATAGGCTGGTTTGGTTTTAAGAATCAAACCAGCTTATCACTAAATTTCAAGCTGGTTTTAGAAAAAACAGCTCTACTAATGATCATTTGATTCGCTTAGAATCATTTATACGTGATGCCTTTATCAAAAAAGAACATGTCGTAGCTGTATTCTTTGACCTAGAAAAGGCCTATGATACGACTTGGAAATATGGCATCATGAAAGATTTACACAACTTGGGCCTTAAAGGCCGATTGCCACTTTTTGTTCAAAATTTCTTGTCCGATCGAACATTTAATGTTCGCATAGGAAAAACATTATCGGACACATTTGATCAAGAACAAGGTGTACCACAAGGTAGTATTTTATCACCAACCTTGTTCAGCATAAAAATTAATAATATAGTTAAATGTGTAAAAGACCCAGATTGTTCGCTTTTTGTTGACGATTTTGGAATTTTTTAACGTTCCAAAAATATGGAAACCATTGAATTTAAACTCCAAAGGTGTTTAAATAATATAGAAACTTGGGCAACAGAAAATGGTTTTAAATTTTCTAAAACAAAAACTCAGTGTGTTCATTTCTGCCAAATTCGAAAGTTGCATTTAGATCCAGTTTTAACAATATACGGCAGTCCAATTCCAGTCGTCACTGAGGCGAAGTTTTTGGGTCTTTTATTTGATAGCAAATTGTCTTTTATTCCTCATATCAAAGCTTTGAAAGCTAAATGTTTAAAAGCTCTTGATATTCTTAAAGTCCTGTCCAGTTCCAACTGGGGAGGAGATCGCACTGTTCTTTTAAATCTTTATAGATCTTTAATTCGTTCCAAATTGGACTATGGCTCCATAGTCTATGGATCGGCTAGGAAATCTTATTTAAAATCTTTGGATACTATACATCATCAAGGTTTACGTTTAGCATTGGGTGCCTTTCGTACTTCACCCGTGGAAAGTCTTTATGCTGAATCAAATGAACCATCGCTTTATATTAGAAGAGAGAAATTGTCTCTTCAATATATTACTAAATTAGCCGCAAATCCACGCAATTCAGCATATGAATGTGTTTTTAACCCTAACTATGAAAGATTTTATAATATCAAACCATCTGCTATTAAACCTCTTGGCTTAAGAATCAGACCTTTAATCAAAGAGGCCAATATTAATGTCCAAAATGTTCAATCGTTCTCATTACCATCAAAAGAACCATGGACATTAAATCATCCAAAGATAATTTTAGATTTGCACAAAAATAAGAAATCGGAAGTCGATTCACATATTTTTAAAAACGAATTTTTAGAAATCAAATCCAATTTTAAACATCACATTTCCATTTACACTGACGGTTCGAAGCAAGATGAGAAAGTTGCTTGTTCTGTCATTAGTCCGAATTTCACTGATAGCATTAGATTACCCGATAATAGTTCTATTTTTACCGCTGAAGCGAAAGCAATCGATATTGCCCTCTATTATATTCGAGACCAATACGAAAAACATTTTATCATTTATTCAGATTCCCTTTCTGTATTGAAAGCTCTCAAAGATCAACAGCATAGAAACCCCCTGATTCAACAAATTTTACGAAAATATCACTTCCTTTCCACCTCGAAGGAGATCATTTTTTGCTGGCTTCCCAGTCACGTTAATATCCGTGGGAATGAGTTAGCCGACTTAGAAGCTAAATCTGCCTTATCGTTAAATATAACAAATTTAAAAATCCCTTTTTCAGATTTTAAATCCAACATAAATAAGTATATAAAGAATAAATGTCAAACTATTTGGGAAAACGAAAATAACAATAAATTGAATAAAATACAACCTTACTTTAATACCAAATGCTCTTTTACGAATTACAGTAGAAAAGATCAGACAAAGATCACTAGATGCCGTATTGGACATACAAGGCTGACTCATTCCTACATTTTAAAAAACGAACAAGCACCTTTCTGTATATCTTGTAACGAACCGTACACAGTGAAACACTTTCTCATTTCATGTGTAGAATTTCATCATATACGAACAAAATATTTTAATGTTTCAACGATGAAAGAACTTTTTAACGACATACAATCTTACCAAATAATCTATTTTCTTAAAGAAACCGGACTTTTTAATAAACTGTAATTATTAAGATTTTAATTTTTAACCTTACTGTATTTTATGCATAATATATAATTTTCGAGACGCTATATGCCCTGTTAGGGTTGAGCGTCTTTAAATAAATCATCCATCCATCCATCCTAATGTCATTTGTCTCCAAGAAACTTTTTTGAAAACTACAGATAATATTAATTTCAAAGGTTACAGTATGTACAATCATATCACAACGGATAATCAGAAGGCATCAGGAGGTACATCAATCCTGGTAAAATCTGACGTTCCTCATAGGAAAATAGATGTAAACACTAATTTACAAGCTGTTGCTGTAAACGTCACTTTATCCAAATCCATAACGATTTGTTCTGTCTACCTTCCACCACATTATAATTTTTCTAAACAAGAATTAGAAAATTTAACAAATCAATTACCTAGTCCTTATATATTATTAGGAGATTTTAAGTCACAGCAAATTATGGGGTTGTTCGGATACAAATGACAAAGGAGAAATCATAGAAAATTTTATTGCTGAAAATGATTTATGTTTATTTAACGATAAACAACCAACATATCTTCATTCTCCCACAAGAAATTATTTTGCTTTTGATCTTTCAATTTCCTCTCCAAATATTTATCTAGATTTTGATTGGTCTGTTGTGGACGATCTCCATGGGAGCGATCATTTTCCGATAGTAATTGAAGAAATAGCATCGACCCATGAGGATCGTCACCCCAGATGGAATTTGAGTAAAGCAAATTGGGAAAATTTTAATCAATTATGTAATGAAAAACTCGACCCTGAACTTTTTAAAACTGCAAATGATATACAAGATTTTACTGATGAATTGATTGATATTGCTGAAAAATGTATTCCTAAATCCTCGACTTTTTCAAAAAGAAACAAACCTTGGTTTAATGACGAAGTTAAAACTTCAATCAATAAAAGAAAATCTGCATTACGAAAATTCAATAAACAACCAACAAAAGAAAATCTTATCCATGCCAAACACATGCGAGCTAAAGCTCGCAAAACAATAAAATCGGCCAAAAAAGCATCTTGGCAGCAATACGTCTCCAAACTGAATACCAGAACACCAACTAAGAAAATATGGGACATGATTAGAAAAATTAGTGGCAAAAACAAATCAAATAAACATGTCCATATCAAATCGAACGGAAATATATGTTCAACGGCTAAAGACATTTCCAATGCCTTGGGGGAAAATTTTCAGAAAAACTCCTCTAGCTTAAATTATTCAAAAAATTTCCAAAATATTAAACAAGAACAAGAGAAAAAGAATTTAAATTTTTCATCATTAATCACGAAAAATATAATTTACCTTTCACTACTAAAGAATTATTAGATGCTCTCCATAAATCTCATGATACTGCTGTTGGTCCTGATGACATACACTATCAAATTTTAAAACATTTACCCAACAAGGCATTGGAAACATTATTAAACATTTTGAATGATATTTGGATCACTGGAAAGTTTCCCGAAAACTGGAGAAAAGCTACCATTATTCCTATTCCGAAACCTAATAAAGATCATACTGAAGCCACTAATTACAGACCTATTGCTTTGACAAGTTGCTTATGTAAAACAATGGAGAGAATGATTAATGATAGGCTGGTTTGGTTCTTAGAATCAAACCAGCTTATCACTAAATTTCAAGCTGGTTTTAGAAAAAACAGCTCTACTAACGATCATTTGATTCGCTTAGAATCATTTATACGTGATGCCTTTATTAAAAAAGAACATGTCGTAGCTGTATTCTTTGACCTAGAAAAGGCCTACGATACCACTTGGAAGTATGGCATCATGAAAGATTTACACACATTGGGCCTTAAAGGCCGATTACCACTTTTTGTTCAAAATTTCTTATCCGATCGAACATTTAATGTTCGCATAGGTAATACATTATCGGACACATTTGATCAAGAACAAGGTGTACCACAAGGTAGTATTTTATCACCAACCTTGTTCAGCATAAAAATTAATAATATAGTTAAATGTGTAAAAGACCCAGATTGTTCGCTTTTTGTTGACGATTTTGGAATCTTTTATCGATCCAAAAATATGGAAACCATTGAATTTAAACTGCAAAGGTGTTTAAATAATATAGAAACTTGAGCAACAGAAAATGGTTTTAAATTTTCTAAAACAAAAACTCAGTGTGTTCATTTCTGCCAAATACGAAAGTTACATTTAGATCCTGTACTGACTATATACGGTAGTCCAATTCCAGTCGTCACTGAGGCGAAGTTTTTGGGTCTTTTATTCGATAACAAATTGTCTTTTATTCCTCATATCAAAGCTTTGAAAGCTAAATGTTTAAAAGCTCTTGATATTTTAAAAGTCCTGTCCAGTTCCGACTGGGGAGGAGATCGCACTGTTCTTTTAAATCTGTATAGATCGTTAATTCGTTCCAAATTGGACTATGGTTCCATAGTCTATGGTTCTGCTAGGAAATCTTATTTAAAATCTTTGGATACTATACATCATCAAGGTTTACGTTTAGCACTAGGCGCCTTTCGCACTTCACCCCTTGATAGTCTCTATGCTGAATCTAATGAACCATCACTTTATATTAGAAGAGAGAAATTGTCTCTTCAATATGCTACTAAATTAGCTGCAAATCCACGCAATTCAGCATATGAATGTGTTTTTAACCCTAAGTATGAACGATTTTATAACAACAAACCATCGGCGATTAAACCTCTTGGCCTAAGAATTCAATCATTACTCGAAGAGGCAAATATTAATATTAAAAATATTCAATCTTTTTCATTATCATCCAAAGAGCCATGGACGTTAAACCCTCCAAAGATTATTTTAACCTTACATAAAAATAAGAAATCCGAAGTGGAATCGCATATTTTTAAGAACGAATTTTTAGAAATCAAGTCCAATTTTAAACATCATATATCCATTTACACTGACGGTTCGAAACAAGATGAGAAAGTTGCTTGTTCTGTCATTAGTCCGAATTTCACCGACAGCATTAGATTACCCGATAATAGCTCTATATTTACCGCTGAAGCGAAAGCAATTGATATTGCACTCTATCACATTCGAGATCAATCTGAAAGACATTTTATCATTTATTCCGATTCTCTTTCTGTATTAAAAGCTCTCAAAGACCAACAGCACAGAAATCCCTTGATCCAACAAATTCTTAGAAAATATCACTATCTTTCCGTCTCGAAGGAGATCATATTCTGCTGGCTTCCGAGTCACGTGAATATCCGCGGAAATGAGCTAGCTGATTTGGAAGCCAAATCAGCATTATCGTTAACAGTTACAAATTTAAAAATCCCTTACTCTGATTTAAAATCGAACATTAACAAATATATAAAAAATAAATGTCAATCAATTTGGGAAAAAGAAACTAATAATAAATTAAACCAAATACAACCGAATTTTCATACCAAATGCACTTTTTCGAATTATAATAGGAAAGATCAGACTAAAATCACAAGATGCCGTATTGGACACACACGACTCACTCATTCCTACATTTTAAAAAACGAACAAGCACCTTTCTGTATATCTTGTAACGAACCGTTCACAGTTAAACACTTTCTCATCTCATGTATTGAATTTGACCATATACGTTCTAAATATTTTAACATTACTACGATGAAAGATCTTTTTAATAATGTTCCTTTTTATCAATTAATCAATTTTCTTAAAGAAATCGGTCTTTTTAACAAACTGTAGTTATTAAAATTTTAATTGTTTAATCTTGTAAAATTTTATATATAATATATAACTGTTTTAGACGCTATATGCCCTGTTAGGGTTGAGCGTCTTAAAATAAAACATCCATCCATCCATCCCTTGTAAACCAATTTTTCCTATATAATGTGGGATTTTCAGAGTTGTTAGCATGTACTTCATAGACTTTGTAATGGGATGATGTTACAGTGTTCATGGTAATATCAGTATGGGTCCCATAACGCAAAAAGGGGTCTTTGAACGTGTCCACCCAGGCAGTCTTCATTGTGTGTTATATATGCATGGCTATGGGCCCAAAGCTTCTTTATGCAGTGGGGAAGGTTGTACTGACTAAGCTTTCACACATGCTCCAGGAACATTTTTGCTTGTTGCAACCTATATAAAAGTCATAGCCTCAGATACGAGGGAGTATCCTCTTATTATTTTTTCTTATTTCTGCATGAAAACATATGTTGTGGGTACTCATTAATGAGTACCCACAACATGTGTTTTCATGCAGAAATAATGAGTACTCACAACATGTGTTTTCATGCAGAAATAAGAAAATATCACTACTTTTCAGATGAAAAATGCAGAAATAAGAAAAAAATATCAATTCTTCTGACATGCTTCTAATGAGTACCCACATCATGAATGATCATGGCTTGGAACAGGTTGTTGACTTCCCTACTTGAGATAGAAATACTTTGGATTTGATTCTTACAACTTTGCGAGGACAGTTTGGGGATATTCATTCCCCGGACAAACTAAGTGATCATGATATTGTCTCTGGATTTTTGAAAATCTTCATACCACCTATAAAGAAACCTTGTAGAAAGGTGTACTTGTATCAAAAGGGTGACTATGAAACTATGAGGAAGGATGCCCTCAAATTCGCAAGTGAGAAATACTTTAATGGTCATTCAGACGCTTGGTCTATCCAGGAGAACTTTGATTTGATAAAGTCCTTCATTCAAGCTTCGTCCGAAAATCATATCCCTTCCAAAACTAGCAGGTCTGTATCTTCAATTCCTTGGATCACACCAGAAATAAGAAGAAAAATTCAGAGGAGAAATAAGATTCATGCTAAGGCAAAAAAGTTGGGAAGTGGTAAACTCAGTGCAAAATTTGAAAACTTGAGACGAGAAATTAAAAATGACATCAAAAATCAGCATGATCAGTATGTAAATAACTTGGTAGGTGATGTAAAGGCAAATCCCAGAGACTTCTACAGATATATCAATAGCCAGAAGAAAGATAGGCAAGGTATCCCTCCCCTTAATAAAAGAGGAGGGAACGGGGTCGCTGAATCGGACTCTGAAAAGGCAGAAGAATTGGTTGGTCAATTCAATGATGCATTTAATAAAACTGAGTTCAACGAGGTTCCATTGACTGGAAGATCGGCCCCTTTCATGGAAAATAGTGTTGTATCCTCGGCGGGAGTTATCAAGTTACTCAAAAGCTTGAACCCTTCTAAAGCTTTAGGACCTAATGAGCTTCATCCTAGAGTCCTGAAGGAACTAGCAAACGAGTTAGGTCCAGTTTTTACTCATCTTTTCCAACAATCTCTCGATACGGGTGAAATTCCCAAAGAATGGCTCCTAGCGAACATCTGTCCACTTTTCAAAAAAGGGGACAGTGCTCTTGCTCGTAATTATCGTCCGGTGTCACTGACATGTGTTCTATGTAAATTGCTTGAACACATAGTTTGCTCAAACATCATGGCCCACTTGGATGAACATAAACTTTTGTCAGACAGACAACATGCATTTAGGAAAAAGCATAGTTGCGAAACTCTGTTGAGCACGGTTATTGATGATTTGGCAAAAATCCTGGACAAAGGGTGGCAGGTGGACACATTTATTCTGGACTTCGAGAAGGCTTTTGACACCCCTCATCATGAACTACTTAAATCCAAATTATTTGGGTATGGAATTGGAGGGAAGACTCTTAAATGGATAGATTCCTTCCTTTGCTACAGAAAACAGCGTGTTGTTGTTAATGGTGAATCTTCAGTATGGGCGCCAGTTTTGTCTGGAGTCCCACAAGGGACTGTTCTTGGTCCTCTATTGTTCTCCATGTACATCAATGATATTTCAACTGACATTGACTGAGAAATAAGACTTTTCGCAGATGACTGTGTTTGTTACCGGGAAATTAGAGATACAGATGACTCACTGAAACTTCACGCTGACATAGAAAGATTAGGCTGTTGGGCCCGAAAATGGGGCATGAGATTTCAGCCGGTTAAATGCAATAATATGAAAAAAATAGGTGTTACCTATAAACGAGCATAGCAAACTACACAAGGAAGCTGATGGATATCTAAACCAAAATGACTGTATATTATTGATATGCAAAAGTTGGCAACCTCAAGTCAACTGCCGAATACTTAGTTCTGACTGGAAAATTATTTGCACATTGCCTTGTCTTTTACAAGTGATGCAACTTAAAGTAGTACGTGTCTAAAAACCAAATGTTTTATCTTGAGTGCCAATAGCGCCATTGGACTAGCAAAGTTGCTCAGAGTGCATCACTGGGTCTGTTCGCTTACCACGGGAACCACTGGCTGCAAACGGTATTTACCATTTGCAGCATACTTTGGAGACGCTTTAGAGCGTGGGCAAAAAGAACCGCACGGGAAATTTTCGTCGAGATGGAGGGCATGAAATATTTAACAGCTGAAGTCAATGCGATAACAACTGTTTTCCCATGACCATAACTAACAATTATTTTTTCCATGACCGAGGAGACACTGAAATATATTTCAGACAGTGAGTTGACATATAGTTCTTTTTCCCCCTTGTTGGTTTCTTGTCCGCTTGCACTACTTGACTAAAATGTGCTGCAATGTTTTGGAATCCAGCTGTAACTTTCTATGTCTACAACTACCAGTATCTGGAGTATACTTGAACAGTAGCTATTTACAAGTGTGAAGTCCTGTACATCTAAAACTGTTTAAAAAAACTCGCCTAAGCTCCAGATCACTAACCTTTAAACTCTGATGGAAACTATTGAGCCATGTCAGGTATACAAGATGACCAAGCTGTATCGCTCACCTGAGCTAACAGATTCAAAGTTTAAGGAAGTGCCAACCTTTACTGAAGGCTTTATGGGAGGACATGGTGATGACAGGGTAAGCATTTTCTGAAAATCAAGTAGAATTTAACTCTATGATAAACAGGCTGACCTCACCGGTTTTCAAACTCATTCAAGCTTTTATTCCTGACTTGCTAAGAAGATCCGATCTAAACTGAAGTGGCTATGATGATGACAAGTTCAAAAACAAGAGTTTTCAAACTCCTCCAAGCTTTCGGCCTGACTTCCTTGTTTGTAAGTTTCATGAAGATCCGTTCAAAACTAAAGGGGCAGCAGTGATAACAATGTCGAAAATAGGCATTTTCAGCAATCAAAGGCACGTCACTCTATGATAAATGTGCCGACTTGGCCGGTATTCGAACTCACCTGAGGTTTTATTCCCAGCCACCTTACATGTAAGTTTCAGAAAGATCCAATCAGACTTGGCCAGTATTCAAACTCATCCAAGATTTTATTCCCAGCCACCTCACGTATAAGTTTCAGAAAGATCCGATCAAAACTGAAGGGGCTACGGTGATGACAAGGTCAAAATTTGGCATTTTTAGCAATCAAAGGGATGTTACTCTAAAATAAATGAGCCGACTTGGCCAGTTTTCGAACTCATCCGAGGTTTCATCCCCAGCCACCTTACATATAAGTTTCAGAAAGATCCGATCAAAACTGAAGGGGCTATGGTGATGACAAGGTCAAAAATCGGCATTTTCAGCAATCAAAGGGTCGTAAATCAATGATAAATGGGCCAACTTGGCCGGTATTCAAACTCATCCTAGGTTTTATCTCCATTCACCTTACATATAGGTTTCAGAAAGATTCGATCAAAACTGAAGGGGCTACGGTGATGACAAGGTAAAAAATTGACATTTTCAGCCATCAAAGGGACATAACTATATAGTTAATGGGGCAACTTGGCCGGTTTTCGAACGCATCCAAGGTTTTATCCCCAGCCACCTTACATATAAGTTTCAGAAAGATCCGATCAAAACTGAAGGGGCTACAGTGTTGACAAGGTCAAAAATCCACATTTTCAGCATTCAAAGGGACCTAACTCTATGATAAATAGGCCGCCTTTGCCAGTATGCGAACTCATCCGAGGCTTTATCCCCAGCCACCTTGCATATAAGTTTCAGAAAGATCCGATCAAAACTCAAAGGGCTACGGTGATGACAAGATCAAAAATCGGCATTTTCAGCAATCAAAGGGACGTTACTCTGTGATAAATGGACCAACTTGGCTGGTTTTCGAAATCATTCGAGATTTTATCTCCAGCCACTTTACATATAAGTTTCAGAAAGATTCGATCAAAACTAAAAGGGCTACAATGATGACAAGGTCAAAAATCAGCATTTTCAGCAATCAAAGGGACGTTTCTGTACGATAAAAGGGCCGACTTGGTCGGTTTTCGAACTCATCCGAGATTTTATCCACAGCCACCTTACATATAAGTTTCAGAAAGATCCGATCAAAACTGAAGGGGCTACGGTGATGACAAGGTCAAAAATCGGCATTTTCAGCAATCAAAGGGACGTAACTCTATGATAAACCAGCGGACTAGGCCGGTTTTCGAACTCATCCGAGGTTTTATCCCCAGCCACATAACATATAAGTTTCAGAAAGATCCGATCAAAACTGAAGGGGCTACGGTGATGACAAGGTCGAAAATGGGCATTTTCAGCAATCAAAGGGTCGTAACTCTAAGATAAATGGGCCGACTTGGCCGGTTTTCGAACTCATCCGAGTTTTTATCCCCAGTCACCTTACATATATATATATATTAAGTTTCAGAAAGATCCGATCAAAACTGAAGGCGCTACGGTGATGACAAGCATTTTCCCATAGTAAGTCTATGGGACCTTGTGGTTGCCATAGGAACCAAAGTTTTAGAGCGATTTCAAAAAAAAGTTTATGTCATCAATGCCCCACCAGAGGCATACTACTGGTGAGAAATGATTGAGATCAGCCTGCAGGATACAGAGATATAGCTGTTCAAAAGTGTGGACGGACGACGGACGGACGGACGACGGAGGACCCACTATACTATAAGCTCCCCTGGAGCCTTCGGCCCAGGTGAGCTAAAAAACAAACAACAAAAAAACACGGGACCAGTGGTTCTGGGCCGCTCACCTGCGTGCTGAGAGCTTATGGAGCCATTTTATTTCTGAGAAGATTTTAAAGGTTGTTTTTTTTACCATGGCAGACTCTTGGACATTTGACCTGATAATGGGCCTATTGGTTCCAGAGAAGATTTCTAAAGGGTCTTTACCTTATACGCCTGTGGACACAAACTGTTCAAGTTCGTATGAAGTACCTCCCAATGAATCTCTTTGCATCAAGTATGTTTGATAAAGATTTCTAAAATTAGATCAAGCAATTGATTGTTCTCATTTTGGCAAACACTTTCTGGTTGACATTTGCGATGTATTTTGATTGGACAGTGTAGGAGTCAGCAAAGACATGTGCATATGTACACCACCTTGTGTTTTGAACTTATTTCTGTCCGGCAGTTGACTGGCAGGATGTTGGGATATATTGAATGATGTTCAAGTCAAGATGAAATGAAGCCCATCGAAGTTTGAATGGATCTGTGTTCACAGGTATATGGGCACGGTGGCCATATTGTTCATGCGACCAAACTCATATTAAACAAGAGGCCCATGGGCCACTATGCTCACCAGAGCTCAGGGGGCACTGCCGACTGGCAGCAAAGTATTTTAATTAACCATGGAAGCCCTGCTACAGATAAAATTTGGACCCGATCAGCCTAGTGGCTTCAGAGGTCTGATGTCGCTTGAATGTATTGTTGAAGGACAACAGATGACAACTGACAATTTCCCATCTGTGGCAACCAATAGGCCTAAAAGAACATTATTAAAGGAACATTTCTATGTAAGTTTGACAAAATATTTTGAAAGGCATAAATGTCATTTTTCAATTTTCCCCATTATAAGTCAATGGAAACTCTTAACTTGCCATAGCAAACAAACCAAAGAGCCAAATTTCATAACCCGGAGCTCAGATGGGCACTGCCCAATGGCAGACATGTATTTTACCATGGTATGATTTTAATATACCAATTATAAAGTCTCCCAAACAAACCCCATTCCCAAATGAGCACTCATGTGGACTGTATCTGAAATATTAGGTGTTTTATATAGTAGAGAGGGTGGGGAATGAACCAATGGAGCCCTCGTTGGTGTCACTAAATGTGTCTTATGAAACGGAACAGAGACATATATGGTTTAGCGGTGGGATATGTATGGCTCCTGAGATGTAAGGCCTTTTAAGCAAAAGAGGGATTTGGGCATGGTGGATTCCAGAAAAGCCCAAGATTGTTGCAACCTAATGCTGAACAGTTTCTGAGATATGAGACCCTTTTATGAAGTAGATGGGAAAGAAATGGCCCCTGCAGACCCCACAAGATTGGGTGACTGAATGTGGCTAATAACAATGAACAAGAATATATGTGAATATGTGGTGGGGATTTGAACAGTTTCTGAGATATATGGCCTATTATGAAGTGAGATCTTATCATAAGGAACAAGAATATATATGGTTAAGGGGTGGGGATCTGACCGGTTTCTGAGATATATGGCTTTTAATGAAGTAAAGGGGTGGGGCATGGCCCGTGGCACCACAGGCGGGTGTGGGGAACCCTATGTTGGTGTCACTGAATGTGTCTAATCACAAGGAAAAAGAATATATATGGTTTAGGGGTGGAGATCTGAATGGTTTCTGAGATAAATGGCGTTTTATAAAGTGGAGGGGGTGGGGCATGTCCCCGGCACATCTTGGGGGACCCCCAGGTTGGTGTCACTTAATGCTTTTTATCATAAGGAACAAGAATATATATGGTTTAGGGGTGGGGATTTGTAAGGTTTTTGAATATTTGGCCTTTTATGAAGTTTGTTTGTTTGTTTGATTTGAGGTTAAACATTGCCGTCAACACTGTAAAGGTCATTTCGGAGACGCTGC
Source organism: Lucinisca nassula (assembly GCA_963580285.1). NCBI lineage: Eukaryota > Metazoa > Mollusca > Bivalvia > Lucinida > Lucinidae > Lucinisca > Lucinisca nassula. The sequence goes on along the minus strand of OY757015.1, from coordinate 114,375,068 downwards.
TTCCAATTTTGTGGGACTTTTACCCGACATTGAGATGAAATGACATCTCAAGCCCTGCCGCCCAATGAAACCAATAGGATTTTATTAGCATGGACGGTCCACCTCACACTGCGGTTCCTGGACAGGCTTAGATCCTCTAAGCGGTTTACCAGTACTAGTGTGCGGGCCGGATTCAGCTCTGTGTGGAAGCATCATGCAGCCCATATATTTCTTCAAGCCCCTATGGGCCGGGTCCAACCTTTTACGAAGTGGAGGGGGTTGGGCATGTCTCCGGCACATCCCAGGTGTCCCCCAGGTTGGTGTCACTGAATGCAACTTATCATAAGGAACAAAAATATATTTCGTTTAGGGGTTGGGATCTGTTAGGTTTCTGGAATATTGGGCCTGTTGTGAAATGGAGGGGTTGGGTATGGCCCAGGCACATCCCAGGGCACCCCCAGGTTGGTGTCACTGAGTGCATCTTATCATAAGAGACAAGAATATATACAGTTTACGGGTGGGGATCCGGATGGTTTCTGAGATAAATGGCATTTTATGAAGTGGAGGAGGTGGGGATAGGTTTCTGGAATATTGGGCCTGTTGTGAAATGGAGGGGTTGGGTATGGCCCAGGCACATCCCAGGGCACCCCCAGGTTGGTGTCACTTATTGCACCTTATCATAAGGAACAAGAATATATACGGTTTAGGGGTGGGTATCTGTAAGGTTTCTGAGATATTAGGCATTTTATGAAGTACTGGGGGCGGGGCATGGCCCCGGCACAACCTACTGGACCCCCACGTTGACACAAAAGCAAATGGCTGAGAGAAGTTCACTAAAGAACCATTTCTATGAAAGTTTTGTCAAAATATCTGCAAAGGCTTTGTAGTTAGGCGACGGCTACTGACAACCGGTTGTCAGCAGCCGGTGAAGCTACAGACAACCGGTTGTCACCAGCCTGTGAGGCTGCTGACAACTGGTTGTCTGTAGCCTCACAGGCTGCTGACAACCAGCTATATAAGACCTGAAATTAATAGGTTTTTTTCTTTTGTTCTTAACTGATATATTTTGAATGACTTTATCTTTCCTATAAACCTTTATTGGGGTGTTTCTTGGCATATTTATGGGTCAGTTTTGCTATATATTGTAGGTTGCACTGATGTTCTTTGAATAAATACAAATCTGCAGCAGTATCTGCTGGTATGTGATCATAATTAAAACACAGTATATATGTGGATAAAAAAGAAGTCCAGAAATTATCATTAGATATGGTGAGGTCTGGGTGGGAGGGGTAATTCTATACATGCCAAGACCTGGAAGAACTAACTTGGGATTTATGATCTTTTAATAATAATCGATTGACTTTTAAAAGGTTAAGTCATATAATTGCTAAGCTGTAGAAAAATATTGAGAAGATATTAGGATTCTTTGCATGGTGCCAAATTATGCTAAAATATATCACTTTATTTGCATTTTTTGAACTTTACTAAATATTTGCACTTCCCATCGTTGCAAAAACCCACATTTCTCTATCAAGAACAGAATTGTACAAAGTACCTCTTTGACTGACGAATTTGTCAATGATTGGAGACTGTAAAATAATGGAAGATTTCTGTAAAAGCTCTGTGATAATTATAAGACTACCGGGTATGAGATATGTGCCCTTGAATGCAGAAAATGCTATAAAGTCACAAGTTTTTATCCATTTCCTCGTCAAAACAGTAAATATTCAATGTATCATGCATATGGAATAGCTTGCCAATGAATCAATAATATTTTTTCTGGTTTTGGTTTTACAGCCTTTTCAACATTATTTCACTTATTTCAAGCTGAATGTTAATCAGGTGGACGAAAACTGGCATATCTGGAGAAAAACCAGCTGACCTTCCGTTGCAGAACTTGGCGTCTCATATATGGGCCAAACAAGGTGCAAACCACAGGTGAGAGACCTAATGATTGAGAGTTGGCGCCCTTACCCGTTAGGGCACGGAGGCTCAATGATAGAGCTATATCCCCAACAAAGGGTAGAGGGTCATTGTTTCTGGTGTTTATGTTGTATAAGAGTTGAAAAGAAATACATGTACAACATATGGAAAACCTTAATGAATGAGTCCATGGCATTATGTCCCCCAGTAAAGGGAAGGGGAGGGGGATGTTTTTGTTGTGTTTTTGTTGGCTTTGGGTGATTGATGCAGTGTATCTCTAGAACCAATTTAATAGATTCTTATCACACTTGCATACAGTATGTGCATTATAAGACCAGGCAAAACAGTAACTAAAGTCTTTTGACCTTGACTTTATTTTCAAAGTCACCGGCTGCCAAAAACTGTCATTTTTTTAATAGAAATACTTTGCCTCCAGAATGAATGTACAGTTTATGGTCATACTTGTTACAATCTGTCACTGCAATGTACCTAAGACTTGAATAGATTGTGCTGACCTTGAGCTACCGCTAGTTTTCAAGGTCACACCATTACATAGACTCCAATATTGCACAGTATGCTCTAGTGGGTCTTCTGAACCAAATAATGAACTCCAGTCTCCCAAACAAACCACCACTGCTTAAATGAACACCAATGTGGACTCCATTTTCCATGAAGGGGCACCCCCAGTCAACACCATGGATAAATGCATTTTATCATAAGAAACAATAATATAGATGGTTTAAGACTGGGAATCTGACCAGTTTCAAAGCCTTATTTGAACTGAAGAGGGCAGAACATACCCCTAGGTGACCCGTGGTTGTTGTCACCAAATGTGCCTAATTATAATGAGCAACAAAATGGATGGTTTAGGCGTGGTAATCTAAGTGGTTTCTGCGATATTCAGCCTTATATGAACTGGAGGGGATAGGGCATAACCTGGTGCATCTTAAAATTATCATTAGGAACAATATACATGTGTATGTTTCAGGGGTGGAGATTTGAACAGTTTCCGAGCTATTAACCTTATTTAAACTGGATGGGGTGGGGCATAGCATCTAGGTACCCGGTCAGTGCAAGTAAATGAGGCGTCATAAGGAGAAATAATAGTAACAATTTAGGCATAAGAATCTGAATATTTTCCAAACGTTTTCCAAGATATTAAGCTTTATGTGAACTGGAGGAATGAGGCATGCTCCAAGGGGATTCCTTTGTCAGCACAACTGGATGCATCTTATCAAAAGGAACAACAATATACAATGTTTATTGTTTAGCAGTCTGGATCTGAACAGTTTCCAAGATATTCAGTCAATAGTGAACTGGAGGGGGTTAAGGGGTGGGGATCTGAATGGTTTCTGAGAAGGCATATCCCCGGGGGAGGGGTGTGTGTGTGTGTGTGGTGGTGGTGGTGGGGGGGGGGGTCCCGAGGTTGCTAAATTAGTGATTTTGTCAAATTGGTCAAATATTTGACTCAGTCCATTAATCAATTAATCAGTATATATATTGCAGATGATATAATGAAACAGTCTTAAGTCAAAATTCAGAACCATTTTTCACTCAGAGATAAACAATCCACCACTGGCCACCAACTGCAGTGCTTTCATTTGTTAGATATTTTTTCGAGCCTCAAACTATGAAACAAACTGATAGCTACGCATACTGGTAGTCTGATTGACTGTTGTTTGTTTGAGGTTTAATGTCCCCATCAACACTTATTAGGTCATTTTGGAGACGTTGCTTCAAATTTTGTGTGACTTTTACCCGACACTGTAATGAAATGACATCACAAGCCCTGCCGCCCAATAAAACCAAAAGGCTTATAAGCATTGGACGGTCTGTCTTACATCACTTTGCCTCGGCAGGCTTAGTCCTTCTAAGTGGTTTACCAGTATTCCTGTGTGGCCAGTTTCAGCTCTGCGTGGAAGCACCATGCAGTCCAGTCTATTTCTTCAAGCCCCGATGGGCTGATTGACTGTTGGTTTTTATGGTTACTGGCAAATACATGTACATTTCCATCCAAAACCTTATTCAACACTAGTGGCCATTCAGAAATAACTGCCAAACAGTTGCAAATTGAAAACATGTCCTTCAGAAAATCAAGTTTTTATCCACATCTTCTGATTTGAATCTGTTCTTCAGGCTGCAAGTATCAGCCCCAATTTGTGAAAGGATAGCAAATATAACTTAAAAATTCTATTTTCACATCATGTAAAATAAATCCTATTTATTAAACAGGTTTTATATCAGCTGGTTGTCAGCAGCCTCAAAGGCTGGTGACAACCGGTTGTCAGTAGCCTCACAGGCGGATGACAACCGGTTGTCAGCAGCCAGTTCCTTGTAGTTAATGCCATTTTTCAATTTTCCCCATTATAAGTCTATGGAAAATCTAAGTTGCCATAGCAATCCAACTAAAGAGCCGAATTTCATAAAAAACACAAAATCTGTAAAGGCAAATATGGTGAATGTTTTCATAAACTCTCAGCCTCATAGAGCATACGGTTTCTGAGGAGATGATTTTTTAATTATTATTTTTTTTTTTTTTTTCTTTTTTTTTTCATTTTGGTTTCCATGGCAACCAATACAAATGAGCAGTAGGCCTAAAAGCATATGGCAGATAGTAGATTGTATTTTTTCAGTCAAAGCAATCAGAAATGGAGCAATTTCTGACTGAACCATTCACCAGCTATGTCGAAAAAATGTCCCAAGACGGTACCTTTGCGGACCATGTTTGCATACAATCCCTTGCAAACATGCTACAAGTGAAGCTACACATCACTCATGCTGAGGAGCCCGATCTTCTGATAGCACCTTCTGAGCCTGGTCATTATGGTCTTCTTCGCCTGGGATGCCTACCTGACCTTCACCACTATGTTAGCCTAGCTCAACGGAATGTTAGCGCTAAATAGAGGAGTTAATAGAAACTAGTATTTCTACACTAGCCGGAACCCCCAGGTTGCATGATGCTTGCAGAGCCTGGTTAAATGGTTAATATGGTAGTGCATCAGTCAAACCACTCACCTTACTTTGTGTTACTAATGCCAGCTAGCACTAAGCAGAGGGTGATTAATAACCAAAGGGTGCATATATAAGCAAGCAGGGCTATAAAAGACAGAGTTTGTAAACAGTGTGTGTTACTAAAGCAAGCAATGCAAAATAAGTAGTGTTAAAGCATTTATATGCTAAAGGCTACATGCATGCAGGAACAATCTATATCAGTTGCTTTTACAGCTTATTATTCAACATTTCAGCTATAAGTAGGAGGACTTTGTAGCTGTACGACTTTCCAGCAAGACCAGGTCAACAGTCCACAAGATGTTCATAGCAAAGGTATGGTGAAATATTTTACCAGTATTAATAGAATATAAAAAAAAAATGCATTCTAAAATACCTTTCAATTAAAAACGTATTTCCCTTACTACTATATTTTCACTTTCACACATCAGCTTCAATTATATGATCAAATTATAGTCTATACCAGCCTACTTGTTGATGCATTTTAATAAGACACTATTTCTTTATCGAACTCTATTGATACTTTTCATTGTATAGGTGTTGAAGTTTGACAGTGAGGTCACACTACGGTTTATGAAAGAAGTTTCACCCACTGTCTATACCATGCCAAGCCAAAATGATGTCTCCACCAACCCACATTCCGATATGATACAGAGGCTTTCACCGACGAGTCTACTCCCTGTGGGAGGAATCTAGCTCAAAGTTATACCTCGTGAGATTCAACATTAAGAAATAATCGGTAGAAAAATGAAGAGTACTGAGACAGATATTCCAAAAGGATTGATTTAACAAAACTTGCTTGAAGGTGTCAGTATCAAGATTTATTGATGTGTAACAAAATGTATATATATATTATATTGGTCTTTGCTTCATATAACCCTATATGGGTCACTGATTAAAAATTCTTGATAATGAGGCCTTCAAAAGAGCAATTATGATTAGTTAAGAGGCCTTCAAAAGAGCAATTATGATTAGTTAAGTCAAATGAATTCAGTGTACCGGTACTCTTCAGAGACTATGTTAATCATATTTTAAAACATTAAGATCAGGAGATCAAATGAAACCAGTATTTAAGCTAAATTTGTCACAAGTGTAACATTAAAGTGACTTTCAGTTTTTACACTCCAGATTTGTATTAATATTTTGAACTCAAAATGAACTATTTTAAATGATAAGACAACAGATTTACATTGACACAATAATGTATTTCAACACTGATAGAATGAAATCTGAAAACAATCTAGTCTATGTTGGATTATACTGTTTTATTATATTTGTTTCTTGTTCCAAAGTTACTTTAAAGTGGAAGAATTAATTTTACTATCCAGTCTAGTCATCTTATTTGCCAAAATATACATGAGTGCCATACTGTTTTGTCCAGGAAATTGAGCTTGAGACTTTAAAAGTTTGAAACTAACATTGTCACAAGTGTAACGCTTTAAGTTACTTTCGAATTAAGCCTCATGAATGTAGCTAAAGCTTTGATCTTAAAACAAATTGCTTATAAAATGAAGGTATAACGGATAAATGATGGTAAAACGAAATATTTCAATAGTTTCAAAATGATATATCTGAAAAAAATACAATACGCAGAGGACAACAATTTTATAGTATTGTTTGTTTACAAGTTCTGTTTACAAGTTCTGTTAAAAGTTCATTAAATACTTGTTCATATGTTCTCTAGTCTTTGTTCAATCCAAAAATTATTATGTATGTCACAGCTTTTTTCCTCAGATTAAAATTGTAGCCATTTAACTTCAATGATGATATGTGTCACAAGTGTAACATTTTGTACCTGTTAAATGTAGCCTGCAGATTGTACCCAAGACTTTAGGTTTCAAATAAACTGTATCAAAATTGTCATAGCATAGATAAATATTGGTAAGATAATATACATGTACTCAAACACTTTTTATGTGAAATACTGGAAAAAAAATATTTCTTCTGTACATAGGGATAGTCTGTTCTATAATTTTTTATTCAAAAGTACTTTTTAAGTTGGAGACTTACTTTCTGAAACATATCTTTGTTTCCTTTCATTACCAAAATATGTAAAATGTAACACTTATTTGATCAGAAATGAAAACTTTAGGCATTATGTATACAGCAGTGCTGAAACTGTCACAAGTGTAACATTTTTATAGAAAATATACATGTTTTTGAAAGCCACCTAAAATCATAAATATTTATCACAATCAAATGAAATTTTACATTTGTTTTTGAAATGCCTCTAATATTGCTAAGAATAAGATTTTTCTTAAATATCTTGCCTACTTTTCTTGTGAAAAAAACTTTATTAGGTGTGTTTTGAAAAAATATGGGTCTAATATTGCAAAAAATCCCTAAAAAAATATTCAAATGGAACTAAGTGAGAAAAAATTGGCCAGAATGGTGGATACGTGTACCCACTAAAAGTTACAGAAGAAAACAAGAGTTGTCAGAAGACAACATAGCTTGCCTTTGGGGGCCTAAGATGGATGAGGGCAAGTTATCAAAAAAAAAAATTCTGTAAAACAGCCCAATAGACTGCAGCAAATGAAAGAGAACCAAAATGTACCCCTAATCATCCTGTTTTCAAGCCTTCCACTGCAAAAAAAATGAAAAAGAAATCTATGTTTGATAAAAAAAATTCTATAAACTACCGAGTAATAACAAGGCATCACAGACGATACAAATTCCCTGGAGCAAGACAAAATAAAAAAAGCCTAGCCTAGCAGTTGTGTAAAATTACATTATATCCATCAATAAATGTAGGTACTTAAGAGTGATGACAAAGTTTTTCGAAAAATAGCCACAGTGACCTTGACTTTGAGCCCCAGACCCTGAAAGTCTTCATACCCAACTGCAACATTTGTATGAAGTTATCTTAAAATCCATCAATAAATCTGGACACTAGAGCAATGATCAAGTTTTTCTAAAAAATAGCCACAGTGACCTTGACCTTCAGCCCCTGACCCAGAAAGTCAAAGTCACTCAAGATATCATCATACCAAACATTTGTGTCAATGTATTTTAAAATCCATCAATAAATGAAGGCGCAAGAGCGATGACAATATTTTTCTAAAAATAGCCGCAGTGACCTTGACCTTCAGCCCCAGACCCTGAAAGTCGAACTCGCTCAAGATATCATTATTGCCAACATTTTTGTGAAGTTATATTAAAATCCATCCATAAATGTAGGCACTAGAGCAATCATAAAGTTTTTTCTAAAAATAGCCACAGTGACCTTGACCTTCAGCCCCGAAACCTGAAAGTCGAACTTGCTAGATATCTCATCATACCCAACATTTGCGTGAAGTGATATTAAAATCCATCAATAAATTAAGGTCCAAGAACGATGACAATGTTTTTTCTAAAAATAGAAACAGTGACCTTGACCCCATGACCCTGAAAGTAGTGACCTTGACGGAAGCCCCAGACCCTGAAAGTCAAAGTCACTCGAGATATCATTATACCCAACATTTTGGTGAAGTTATATTAAAATCCATCAATAAATGAAGGCGCTAGAGCGATGACCATGTTTTTCTAAAAAAAATAGCCACAGTGACCTTGACCTTGAGCCCCAGACCCTGCTATGTTTTTAAAAAGAAAAAAAAAGAAAAAAGAAAAGAAAAAAGAAAAAAAAAATGTTCCTCCACCGGGATTTGAACTCACGCAGCTTGCAGGTAAACTTTAACACAGAGAAGTAAGGGAGGTAATACAGAGGAAAATATTAACTTCTCAAAAAGTCAAATTTAAGCCAAAAAAACCTGTAAAATGAAGTACACTGATAATGTTAAATATTGTTTTTTAGCAATTATTAATTATATATTCAAAATAAAGTTGTAAAACATCACATATAAGAGCTTGCAGGTAAACTTTAACCAAATGCGGACGCTGACGCTGACGCCGGACGCCCGGGGGGTATGGCAATAGCTCCCCTTTACTTTCGTAAGGCGAGCTAAAAATGACATTTTCTTTCAAATCTTGGTGAAGTATCACGTCTTATGTTTACTGAGGAATTGCAAAAATGTAATGAAAAATGGTGAAAATAATAATTAAAAAAACAAACAAAAAAACTCATGGGTTTTGTCCTTTAAACACTATAAAATTTTTAAAATTTGATGTTCACTGGTCTATAAAATGATAAAACCATCATGATTAATCTGGTTTGAAATTTGACCCCCATTGTCACACTTTTGCTGCATTTTTTTTAAGTTGCCCATAACTATAAGGCACTTTACCGCTGCCTATGATCTCCTTTTACGCAAAAGATCTCCAGACAGGAGATTTGCCTTATATGTGAAGGATTCCACACTAAGGGGTAAAAAAATGGGACAAAGCACCTCCAAATTAAAAATAAGTTTTTAGTGGAAAAATATACCATACCTTGTTGATTAATGTTCATATTTTGCAGCAATGTCATTAAAAAGATAACTGAAGATGAAGTTTTATGTAAATTTGGAGGAAAAGACATTGCATACAAAAGTAACAGGCGTGACATGTCAAACAAAATAAGACTGATTGGAAGATTATTTCTGTAAGATTCACCATGAAACTGCTTCAGAACCTTGATCTAGGTTATTTTTTCACATAAATGGTAAATATAAGGTGTGACCATGCATTTACCTTCAAGAACGGTACGTTGACATCCAAAATATTGGAAGCATCAATTTTTATGTTTCAAAGTTGTTAATGGTAAGTACTTAAAATGAAAATACAAACTGTTTGAAAACAAACTAATTTAATTAGTTTCCATGGATGTAAAATCAACTCTAATATTTGAAAAAAACATTTTTTTTCATATAAAACAATAACAAAAATAACAGTCGTGACCTTTGACATTGTAACACGTGTGATGAAACAGGCATGACTTTTGACCTGCAAATATTATCTGAATTTGGTTCCTGGTTTTCTTTTTGTTAAAACTGATCATTGCCCACTGAATGTCTCCTGTGGAATCTGTACCCACTAAACTGTCTATTTACCTTCAAATATGCATGTCAATACAAATCTGTATGTTTTAATTTGTACACTACCGGCTTGTATTTTAACTTGTTCACCGCTTGCTAGTAAATTAAAGCTTGTAGCATTTTTTTAACATGTAGTAGTTACTTGTGTAATGTGTAGCCAAGTTCACTGTCTGTCTTTGTTCTGTAGTTTAGGGAATAACTGTCTTCAAATTTGTCATTTGGGGAGGTAGGCTACATCAGCTATGTCAAATGTCTCAACCGTTGCTGGTCCACATGGTAAATTTGAAAAAAATTGGTAGTGTATAATCGCCTTTGGAATTCCAACTTCGCCTTGCTGGTAGTGCCTCCTATCTCTCAAAATAAATGACAGCGTCTTTAGAATAGTCCCAGGCATTTCAGAAAACTCCTGTGATCTAATAACGCTCATTACATTTGATAACTATCGTGATTTTACCAATTTTCGTTGACGGAAATACAAACCTCCTGTTCAGGTCCTCCATTTTAGATGCGCGCCTCAAAACTGATGATGTAGACAACAACCAGTAGCGGACTGGTCATAAAAATGACAAAAACTTGGTAAAAAGCTATGAAACGTTGGAATCAGGGCATCAAGTTACGGGCGTGACTATTTGACGGAATCGTTGTTCGCATTTTTTTTTTTGGCCATCGTTTCCCAAACGGCACGCTTTAAAGACCTTTCCCGATATACATTTTTTAGAAAATAGAGTATTTAAGTTTATGTGCATAGCATTTTATAAAAAATTCCTCAATATATACAGTATAGGTACTCAGAGGAACGAGCATACTTTTTGACGGAAAAAATCACGAATGTTACTTTGTTTTAAAAATTATTTTTTATTGGATAGAAATGCACAAAAAAGGCTTTTAATGCATATAGATTCTCATTCGATCTTATTTTTACAACATGGAATCAAACAAGAAAAATTAAGATGCTCTAAGACAAAATCAGGATCAATTGTATTTGCCTGGTAAAAAATGTCCCACTTTTTTGTCAAAAAATTAACCGTTTTTTAACATGTTTATTCCTATTAAATTAAAAGATTTGGATCAAATTTCACAATTTTGTCTCTGTTATCTCTACATTATCTAACAAAACAACCACCAAAAGGTCAGGACTTTGAACTTCTATTTAACACATTAAAAAATGCTTTTTTCAGATGACTATCAATTACACCCCTTAGTGTGGAATCCTTCATGTACAAATGTAAGTCTTTATAATGCACTAGTCTAGTCATTTGTAACCACCCCACCACCACCTACTGGGATAGGTGGGGGAAAGCGGGGCTCATGTGCGGGATAGTTACCCCCCATGTTCCCCTGCAGTGCCGGGTTAGTGAGGGGGTTTTGATAATATGCAAATATACCCCCAGTGGAATGAACTACATGTATTGTGACCTTCTACAGGTCCCCACACCCACTGTGTAGGGCTGTTAAAAGTGAAAAGTTATTGTTTTCCCGCTATCCCTGTAGGTGGGATGGGGGCAGTGGTTACAAATGACTGTTGCATAAAACCAAAGGGCCTCAGGGCGAGGACAATTTGGGCCTCAGGGCGAGGACAATTTTAGCCTCAAGGCTATAACTTGAACAATCTTGGTAGAGGTTCTCTAGATGAAGCTTTATACCAAATATCAAATACCTGGGCCTTGTGGTTTCAGAGAAGATTTTTAATTTAAATATTTTTCCCTATATAACCCAATGATAAACCAAAGGGCCCCAGGGTGGGGGCATTTTTGGCCCTAGGGCAATCATTAACAATCTTGATAGAGATCCACTAGATGAAGCTTCACAGCAAATATGAAAGACCTGCACCTAGCGGTTTCAGAGACAAAGATTTTCCGTATATAAGCCTATGTAAAACCAAAGGCTCCCGGGGCGGGGGCATTTTTGGTCCCAGGGCTATAATTTGAACAATCTTGGTAGAGGTTCACTAGATGAAGCTTCATACCAAATATCGAAGACCTGGGTTTAAGTTTTAAGTTTTCAGTAAAAAAAATATATATATTTAGCTCTTATGGCTGGAACCATTTGAACAACTTTGCGACCGGACTACCTAAGAATTATTCCTGTGAGGTTCGGTCAAAATCTGATCAGTGGTTTAGAAGATGTCGTTTGAAGCAAAAGTTTACGCATGGACGACGGACAAAAAGTGATCCCAAAAGCTCACCTTGTCACCGTTGGTGGTAGTTGCTGCAAATTCCTGGTGTTCACTCCACATATTGAGGATACATGTTTGGAAAAGCACATCACTTGCCAGAGTACATATCAAAGCAAAACATTATCATTGCAGCTGCACCACAAAAAACTGTCTGGGGTTTATCGACTAGAAAAATCAAATTTGTTTGCATTTGCTGAAGTCCTCAGTTCCATTTATAAAGGATAACTAGACCCCCCCCATCCCCCCACCCCAACATCCATCTGAAACCGACAGCACAGGAGTACTTGTAAACAGCTTAGAGGGTTCAATAAGTCGGCTCAGGCAAAGTGGTGCTAGTCAGACCATCCATGCATATAAACCCTATTAGTTTAATTGGGCAGCAGGGTTTGAGGTGTCATCTCATCTCAATGTCGGGTAAAATTCCCACCAAAACTGGAAGCAACGTCTCCAAAATGACCTTAATAGTATTTGCAAGGATGTTTAACCTTAAATCAAACAAACAAAGGATAACTAGATGGTCTGTGCAGACAGCGATAAGAAAATTTATGTATACCCCTGTAAACCCCAGTTTTACTAAGGCTGACACCAATAATCGATTAATCGATCAATAGATCCCCCTAAACTGATTATCATATTTAGTAGTAAACGATTCTTCGATAAGTATAATTTACAACCCAATTTATATCTAAAATGGCTGATAAGTGGCAAACAGTGCAGACCTTGAAGAGACAATGCATTCTGGGTCTACACTGTTTGATCAGGCCTGTCTGTCCTAATTCACGCGGTAATGTATAACACATGATAAGAAAGATCTTATGGCAATAGGTAAAAATATGACCAAATCTCTAGTATGTTCAGTGATTACTAATTGATTATCGATCACAATGATAGCACTGATGATCATTTGATTGCTATGAAAGCTCACTGGATGTTATCATGCGTGTACAGAATTATATAGACATGTTTTCATGATGTTCGTTGATCACAATACTCATATAGGCTGTTATGATAGAATGAGAATTTTATAACCAACAAGAGCCGTCACTATAAGTGAGCAATGCCCCCTTGGGAGCCAATTTGAGGGGAAAACAAGGGACATAACTCCAAAATGCTTGATCCGTGCAGAATGAATTTTCTGTTAGGTACATCTACATATCATTGCAAATGCATATGCAACAATTTAACAAAATTGACGAAGAAATGTGGAAGTAGTTTGCGACACAAGGTTAAATAATGCGTTTTTCAGAAAATAAAGGGCCGTAACTCCTTAGCTGACAATAGAATCGACGTGAAAATTGTGTTAGGTACCCCTTTACCTCACAAGGAATACATGTGCAATGTTTCAGCTCAATCGGTGAAGGAATGTGGAAGTTGTTCGCATCACAAGGTTTTCGAACGCATTTTTTCAGAAAATCAAGGGCCATAACTTCCTTGCATGTGAAAGGATCAACTTGAAAATTGCGTTAGGCACCACTTCACTTCACAAGTAAGTATGTGCAAAGTTTCGGCTAAATCGGTGAAGAAATGTGGAGGTAGTTTGTGTCACAATATTTTTAGTGCATTTTTTAGAAAATCAAGGGCCATAACTCATAAACGCTTCATCCGAGCAGAATGAATTTTGTGTTAGGGACATCTATATATCATTGCAAATGCATATGCAAAAATCTAACAAAATAGTCAAATGTGGAAGTAGTTTGAACCACAAGGCTTAAGAACGCGGTTTTCAGAAAATTAAGGGCCTTTACTCCTCCGAAGATGATAGGATCAACGTGAAAATTGTGTTAACCCTTTCCCACTCAGATACGTATTTTTACGTGTCTGCACCCCCTCCCCCATTTTAAGCCCCAGAAGCACCTAAAATCTGCATTTCTACCCTTGGATAGTTATGTTTGCTTTAGGATTTGTCGGGCAAAAAAGTGACCTGTTTTTTCGCGCGCCTCCCCACTAAAAATATTCTAGGGGGGATTGAAGGGGGGCAACTCACATCCCGAAAAATTTTGGGTGTATGGCCCAACCGGCCGCTAAAATTTATATCCGAGGGGGTCTGGGGTCAAAAATGCCTGAAAATTAATGCTGATAAAACATGCTGCAAACAGTGAAAATGGCCAGTGCCAAACACCTTAATTGTTGCCTTGAGAGCTGTGTGAAGATTAAAATGTGGTAAAAAATTCATGTGAAAACACACTTTTTGCCAATTTTTAGATGCCCCCTCTTTACCATGACAACAATGATCAAGTCATGAAAACTTGCATTTGAAAGGCTACTGCCCAATGAACATTGACAACCAGTTTGGTGTAAAACAGACCATCCATTATGAAACAATGGCTAGTTGAAGTTGCTGTCAGGGGCAACACTGTGAAAATCCGCGAAATTAACAAAATCCCTGAGTGGTAAAGGGTTAAGCATCCCTTTACCTCACAAGGAATGCATGTGCAAAGTTTCAGCTCAAGCGGTGAAGAAATGTGGAAGTAGTTTGCGTCTCAAGGTTTTCAAACGCGTTTTTTAGAAAATCAAGGGCCGTAACTCTGTCACAGATGATAGGATCAACGTGAAAATTGTGTTAGGCACCCCTTCACCTCACAAGGAAAGCATGTGCAAAGTTTCAACTGAATCAGTGAAGAAATGTTGAAGTAGTTTGCATCACAAGGTTAGACTTTCGGATGAGTCTTTCAACCGAGGTCCCGTCTCCGTATGACCTTAGCTGTTGGTGGGACGTAAAATTAAAACTCACTCACTCACTGCATCACAAGGTTAATAGCACATTTTAAGAAAATAAACGGCCGTAACTCCTTCGCAGGTGATAGGATAGTAAATGCAGTGATAGGCAGTTAATTACTCAGGCTTTCTTCTTTGAGAACTTTATCTTTAATATGTACATGTTCATGTAGTAGTGGCGATGACTGTATGGCACACTGTGATACTTAAAAAATGTACATGTTGTAAGAGCACTGGCTTCAAATTTTATAAATATAAATAAATGAAATAATGTGTGTGTGTGTGTGTGGGGGGGGGGGGGGGGGAAGGGGGGGGGGGGGGAATCACAAACTCCTATCTCATGATAGTGTTTTCAATCAGTTCTACATAGTTGTATATATCATATGAGTAACAAACACACTGACTTCGCTTCAGGTGTGTGTGTGTCGCTTTCAACAATTTTTCAGTCATATCACGATGGTGCTTGGTTGCGACAGGGAGCACAATGCTCACTTTTATAGGCATCATCCACATTGCTGCAAATCTGGAGTGTATGTAATGAACAGCTGCAGATGCCGCATAACTAGAGTGATATACAATCCCCAGGGTATCCTGTCAGGTTCTGGTGGCATTCTGGGGTTGGGTCAGTTCTATTAGAATCAGAATTGTTACTGGTGACATGTCAAATGATACGATTCATTAAGCAGGATATGTTGACAACCACAAGTATTGTTGAAAGAAAGTTTTAATCTGCATAACAGAGGTGGTGCTGTTAGCATACTATGCACTGCTACCCAATCCCACATTGGATAACTCGGAGCTTGTCGTATGGTAATTTTAGCAACAGTGCATTTGCCCAACAAACCATAACTTGTATAGTCCCCAACAGTCCTTGAACCAAAATGTTAATATTTGGTAAATGTATAGCGAAAGAGCAAAAAAGTTTTGTTTCTTTGATTTGAGGTTCTAAATCCCCTTCAACACTGAATACATGTAGGTCATTTTGGATTTTGTGGGACTTTTACCCGACATTGAGATGATTAACGACAGCTCCTCTCGCCCAATCAGCCAATGAAACCAACAGAGTTTCAATGCAAAGTTGTACCCCTGTGAAAAAAGTTCAAGAACTTGAGGTTTGTTCTTGAACTCTTCAAGAACTTCGATCAAGAACTGTTCTTGAACTTATTGAACGTAGTTCCTTGATCTTTTCCAATTCTTGAACTATTGTTCTTGAAGAGATTTACTTCTAGAACCTAGGTTCTTGAACTTGCATTTTAAATTGTGAAAAAAGTTAAAGAACTTGAAATTTGTTATTGAACACTGTAAGAAATTCAAGAACTGTTCTTGAACTTTTTGAACAAAGTCTATGGATCTTTTTTGGTTCTTGAACTATTGTTCTTGAAGAGATGAAGTTCTAGAACCAGGGTTCTTGAACTTGCATTCTAGATACTTAAGTACGAAACTTCTATTGTTTAGCTTTACATAACATTTTAATTACTAAACTTTAGTTGTTTAGCTTTACATAAACTGTCCAATCAAAAGCCATGTTATATATAGTACATTCAGACATCAGAAAGAGTGGGAAAATAGAGATAAATCAGGATTTTTTATGCATTTTAATGTCTTGAAATAAACTGCATGATGAGATACACTGCACCTTACAAGACATATTTGTTATCTACCACTAAATACACTGAAGCATGCTAAAGTCCGAAAACACGGACTATTTATTGTGTAATGGAATGTGTCAGGATTTAGAGGTAAAATCATCAATTTTTCTTGTAAATTACATGTACTATGCATTATTTTGGAAAACCCAACTGACCTGTAAGTTTTTAATAATGTTCATTTGTTTGCTGATAATTATTTTCTAGGTTAAACTTTATTATGATTTTCTGTTATTTCACAGCTAAAATGGAAATAATTGTTAAATGCATGCACATACAAGAAACAATTCCTTCTGGCTGCTCAGGGAACAGGTAGAGATTATGTTACAGATATGTAGTATAGGAGATTGCCAGGGGTCAGTGTGTCAATTAAACATGTGCACTGTGAGCATTGGGACATATTCAGGAAATGGTTCAAGATTTTTTATATGGTTCAAGAACTGTTCTAGAACAAGTTCTTGAACTGTCCATGGCCTCTAAATGGCTGGTTCTAGAACTCCCTTAGTTCATGAACCAGTCCGAAATATTTTTCTTTAAAAGTTTCATTAATTAAAGTTCTCGAACTGTAAAGAACTAGTTCAAGAACTTGGGAGTTCTAGAACTGGTTCAAGAAGTTCTTGAACAGTTCTTGATTTGTTCTTGATAATTTCACAGGGGCTGCACATGCATTATCTGGAACAAATTCTAGTATTTGTTCTAGAACAAATTCTAGAATTTGTCTAGAACTTTGTTCTAGAACGGCCATTTAATGTTCAAGAACAATTCTAGAACTAGTTCAAGAATTGTTCCAGAATCATTTCTTGAATTCCTCGCAGGGGAAAGTACACTGCAGATTCATGTCATTATACCTGTGAGAACACGGGGACAAATGATTTTACATCTGTTGGAACTCCAAGGAAACATTGGGATACCCCTTGATTGGTATGTACATTATACAGCTGCAATTGTAATTTTAACTATTACCTGCACAACCCTGCTGTCTAGTTGTTTAGGCTGGTTGCGTTTCCAAGCAAGACCCGTGCAATATCCAACTTAAAGCCATTGCAACAGCACAAGGTACACACTGTGTGTCCCCTGAGTGCATCTTATTTAACATACGCGGAATTCAATCTTATACCTTATAATGCTGAGGAATTGTGTGATTACCCTTCTTCCACAAGTTTGGTGCGTATCCACGCCGGTAGACACAAATGTTTATCTTTTTCATCATAGCCCCATCAACGCGAGGTTGTGCGGGTTAAAAAAATAAAGGAAGGTGTACTCCATGATCTTGGGTGTTCATTTAACCCTTTCTCACTCAGATATGTGTTTTTACGTGTCTGCATCCCCCCCCCACCCCATTTTAAGCCCCAGAAGCACCTAAAGTCTGCATTTCTACCCCTGGATAGTTAAGTTTTGCTTTAGGATTTGTGGGGCAAAAAAGTGACCTGTTTTTTCGCGCGCCTCCCAACTAAAAATATTCTTGGGGGGATTGAAGGGGGGCTAGGCCCCCTCACATCTCGAAAATGTTTTGGGTGTATGGCCCAACAGGCCGCTAAAATTTATATCTGAGGGTATCTGGGGTCAAAAATGCCTGAAAATTGATGCTGATAAAACATGCTGCAAACAGTGAAAATGGACAGTGCCAAACACCTTAACTGTGTCCTTGACAGCTGTGTGAAGATGAAAATGTGGTCAAAAATTCATGTGAAAACACACTTTTTTCCAACTTTGAGATGCCCCCTCTTTACCATGACAACAATGATCGAGTCATGAAAGGTTGCATTTGAAATGCCAATGCCCAATGAAAATTCATACTGAGTTTTGGTGTTAAACAAACCATCCATTATGAAACAATGGCCAGTTGAAGTTGCTGTAAGGTGCAGCTCTGTGAAAATCAGCGAAATTCACTAAATCCCTGAGTGGTAAAGGGTTAATGAAGAAAATCCCAACGGACCAAAATAATGTTTTTTCATCATTTTATTGCAAGAAACAATATTTCAGCTATAATTAATGCATTTTAGACTAAAATTCAGTATGTTCCCAGATTTCAATTAACCCTTTCCCACTCAGATACGTGATTTTACGTGTCTGCACCCACCCCCCTCCCCATTTTAAGCCCCAGTAGCACCTAAAATCTGCATTTCTACCCCTGGATAGTTATGTTTTGCTTTAGGATTTGTGGGGCAAAAAAGTGACCTGTTTATTCGCACGCCTCCCCACTAATTTATACTCTTGGGGGGATTGATGGTTGAAGGGGGGCTAAGCCCCCTCACATCCCGAAAATGTTTTGGGTGTATGGCCCAACCGGCCGCTAAAATTTATATCTGAGGGTATCTGGGGTCAAAAATGCCTGAAAATTGATGCTGATAAAACATGCTGCAAACAGTGAAAATGGCCATTGCCAAACACCTTAACTGTTGCCTTGACAGCTGTGTGAAAATTAAAATGTGGTCAAAAATTCATGTGTAAACACACTTTTTGCCAACTTTGAGATGCCCCCTCTTTACCATGACAACAATGATCGAGTCATGAAAGGTTGCATTTGGAACGCCAATGCCCAATGAACATTCATACTGAGTTTGGTGTAAAACAAACCATCCATTATGAAACAATGGCTAGTTGAAGTTGCTGTCAGGTGCAACCCTGTGAAAATCAGCGAAATTCACTAAATCCCTGAGTGGTAAAGGGTTAAGCGGCTGTCTAGTTGTTTAGGCTGGTCGCGTTTCCAAGCAAGACCCGTGCTATATCCAACTGTAAGCCATTGCAACAGCACAAGGTACACACTGTGTGTCCCCTGAGTGCATCTCATTTAACATACGCGGAATTCAATCTTATACCTTATAATGCTGAGGAATTGTGTGATTACCCTTCTTCCACAAGTTTGGTGCGTATCCACGTCGGTAGTCACAAATGTTTATCTTTTTCATCATCGCCCCATCAACGCGAAGTTGTGCAGGTTAAAAAAATAACGGAAGGTGTACTCCATGATCTGCGGTGTTCATTTAAGAATATTTACATTTCCAGTGTAAAGTCTAATGTAGGCCTATAGAAAAACAATTGCGTTCATACTTCCATGAACACATCGAATCACATGATTTTTAGTGACGTCATTTTAAACCATTGTTCTCTACAGGCGTTGATGACGTCAACGCTGCTCCGCTCTTTGTAGAAAAACAGTGTGTAAATGTTTTTTAGCTTTAAACGTTTGCCCTACAAGCATTTTTTCGCTCAGTGATGAGGGGAAAATAATTAATGGAAATATAAAAAAAAAGCTTTATTTTTCTGCTTTTCATGAAAGTATGAACAACAGTGGGTCGCTAGCAAAGTTTACATGAACCCCTTTGGGGTTCATTTACGTTGCAGGACCCACTGCGTTCATACTTCCATGAACTGCAGAAAAATAAATTGCATTTCTTAATTTAACCCCCCCCCCCACCCCCCCCCCCCCCCCCCAACACAGAGTTGCATGCAATGGTTAAAAAAATTGCAGCAGTTGTATTGCATTTAGGTCATTTTTAGCCAGTCAGTGCTTTCATTCTTTCTTCCAATACGTCTTAACCCCTCCGAGAGGGACATAAGAGGGGTTCTGGCAAACCAAGTGTTGAAGGGTGTAGGAGTTGATGAAATGGGGTTATAAGTACAGTGTGCAAAGAGAAGGTTAGTATATTTAAAAGCTTAAAACAGAAATTGGTTTTTTAACCCATATTGTATCGGAAACCCCAAAACGGGTAGTTGCCAAACAATATTATACAGCCTGCAGGGATACAGACTAACAGGCGCCCAGTCGCCCAAGACGCCTAAGTTTTGGCCTTGGCACCTAAGTTTTGAATAAAAATGCCTATTAACTTACTGTAAAATTTGGATTTAAGGCAATCTGGGCGCCTAAAGCAAAATGCTTTGTCTGTATCCCTGAGCCTGTCAGATGCCGCAGAACACAGCATTCTTTTTGCTGTATGATGCTTCCACGCAGAGCTGAAACCGACCCGAACACAAGTACTGGTAAACCGCATAGAGGATCTAAGCCTGCCCAGGCAAAGTGGTGATGAGAGTCCATGCTTATAAACTCTATTGGTTTCATTGGGCTGCAGATATCATAACCATCTCAATGGCGGGTAAAAGTCCCACAAAATTGGAAGCAATGTCTCCAAAATGACCTTTACAGTGTTGATAGGGACTTTAAACCTCAAATCAAACAAACAAAAAAACTCGTCAGGGCCTACATTGTTTGCAAACCATTCAGGCAGTTCCAAATAGATTTTTAAGAAAACACCTGATACCCCTAAACTTTGAAATAGACTCGTGCTATATATAAGGAGGAAGATTCCATTCGGTACAAAATGTGTTGGCACTTGGCGGTTAAACTCCATTGCAAACAAAAGGGGCTTGAAGAAATATATGGGCTGCATGATGCTTCCACGCAGAGCTGAATCCGGCCCACACACTGGTACTGGTTAACCCCTTAGAGGATCTTGGTAGGTTGATTTGAGGTTTAACATCCCTGTCAACACTGTAAAGGTCATTTTGGAGACGTTACTTCCAATTTTGTGTGACTTTTACCCAACATTGAGATGAAATGACATCTCAAGCCCTGTCGCCCAATGAAACATGGACAGTCCGCCTCGCACCGCGGTTCCTGGACAGGCTTAGATCCTTTAAGCGGTAATCATGTAATTATGGTAGGGTTCTTTAACCTGCACAGGGGATGGTTCTCCCTGCACAGGGGGCCTCCAGTTAACGTCCCGATCCGAAGGACGGTGCACTTCATGACATTCATCCCTGCAAATGATGCCAATGGAGCGTGTTCGGACACCGAAATTTTATCGCCGCTGCCGGGGATCGAACCCGGGACCTCTAGCATCAGAGGCAAGTGCACTAACCACTGAGCTATCACGCTCCGTAATATATAGAAAAAATCATACACCGGAGCCTGAAAATCACCTATACGTGTAGATTGCCCGATTTAATCATCAGATTCATTGTTTTTCGAGTGCTTCCAGTACATAACGACAGAAATAAATATGGCGGCGTAGAGAATTCCCAAGGTCATGACTCGATCTCGTGACGTCACTTTAATTTATTCATAAATAATAACAACAAAAATAAATACAAAATGTACAAATTTATGCCAACACATAAATAAGAAAAATATATTAATTGACTGATATGCCAATGTTGATTTTTTTAGCTATTACAACAAACCGAATCACCAATCAGCCTTGCGACACACTATCCATCCGGTGACGGATACGGGTTACATAAGCGTTTTGAGGCTCTGGTTCCCGACTTCATACACGGTTTGAATGGAATACATGGAAACCTGAAAACCGGTTTAAGCCAGTTCCTGGGCGCAAGCAAACTTTCTTGCATAGATTGTGTCTTGTGATGATACGCGTTACCTAGATACGAGCTCGCTCGACGCCCGCCTTCGGCGGACGTCGACGGCTGCCTTCGGCAGCCGCCGCTATGCTCGTTATTATGCAGATAACAAGGAAGAGATCTAATAAAGTTGAGGCTTCTTACACTTTAGAGGGAATGGTCGTCGAAAATGTGAATTCCATTAAATACCTTGGTGTGACAATCACTCACGATTTGAGATGGAATACACACATTAGCAATATGTGTACAAAGGCGAATAGGACTCTTGGATTCCTGAGGCGAAATCTTCATCAGTGTCACCAGGATGTGAAAGAGACAGCATACAGGGGACTTGTTCGCCCAATCTTGGAATATGGTGGTTGCATCTGGGACCCAAGCGGAGTGGTCCTAAATGAAGAAATTGAAAAGGTTCAGAATAGAGCTGCTAGATTTGTAACTGGAAATTACTGCTTTGAAACTGGGAGCATGACTGGAATTCTAGGAAAATTAAGATGGGAGTCTCTCAAGAAAAGGAGAAGAGACAGTAGACTCATACTCTTATACAAAGGTCTAAATGGTGCTGCCAGCTTTCCAACAGATGACATTGTTCCCCCGGCTAGGCACTATAGAAAGCACCATTCAATGACGTTTCAGACCCTTACTGCAAGAACGGATATTTATAAAGAATCGTTCTTCCCCCGAACCATTAGAGATTGGAATGCCCTTCCGGATTCTATTATTTCGACGGCGGAAGGTGCGGAGGATTGTGTAGCTAAGTTTACATCTTTGGTTAGAGCTAGGGACTAACTTCCCATATCACAGGTCCTGGTGTATGAATGTCGTTTGGCGTGTCACCAGTAACAATTCTGAATTCTGAACATGTGTTTGAATATAGAAATAAGAAAAATATCAGTATTTTTCAGATGAAAAAATGCAGAAACAAGAAAAATATCAATTCTGGATGAAAACATATGTTGCAGGTACTCATTAAAAGCGCGTAACTGAGGCATGCAGAAATATGAAAAATATCAGTACTTTCTGGATGAAAATATGGCCTTATCGTAACAATGTAAAAGTATGAGCCTGCACACACAAAAGGAACAACTTGGCATGTGTGTTAAATGAGCCAGCTAATCATCATGTCAACAAGTCCATGTAATGAATACCCCTCTAAAACCCACTTTATATTCATAAAAATGGGGTTTACAGGTGTATATATTATTTTCCTTCTCTCTGCTCCAAGACATAGGTTGTGGGTACTCGCTTGAACTGCCTCAACCTATGTTTGGAGTATAACCTATGTTTGGAGTATAAATAAGAAAAATGTCACAAATTTTCATCAGAAAATTACCATTTTAGAGAAGTGAAAGCATGCACTATGTCACACTCACACGGGTATGTTATCATAATGCGAGATAAGGGTGATTATCGTATTGTTGACCAGACAAGGTTTAGCCGAGCCTGCGTCTTCATCTTATGGCTTCTTACATGAAGCTTCCTCAAGGTCTGCACTGTGTGCCTGTGAGTAGCAAAGGTTCTGGTGAAACTGGACATAGGTGCTGGCCACCCCCACCCACCATAGATGGGCTGCATGATGCTTCCACGCAGAGCTGAATCCGACCCGCACACGAGTACTGGTAAACCAATAAAGCCTGTCTCACACAGAACACGGTTGGACACACGGTTCTAATACGGTATACTCGGTTATATACGGGTTGACTGGTACGAGTATTGAGCTCCAACCGTGCCTGGGGATGAGTTGGTACGATTTAGACTCGAATGTAGCACGAATATGTACGAACAAAGCGCGGATATACTCGGTCAAGCAAGGTTTGTCACGGTTGGAACACGATTAGCAAAACGATTTTCATACGATTGTTGTACGGTTCCAAATACGGTATAGTACGGTCTGTTACGGCCTAGTACGATTAAACACGACTTTTACTCGATTAATTGGGCATTTACAGGGTTTACATACGGTCCCACCAGCTTTTGTTCGAGTTATGCTCAAATTATCACACATTCGTGTATGTTTTGATAAAAATTGACTCATTTTGATGGCTTGGCTTCATAATGTTTCGAAATTTCAACAGAGAAGTTATTAAAATTGCAGATGACAGAATAAGGGAATTAGAAATCATGAAAAGACTGATAGACATTGAGATTATTTTGGCCAGAAGGCGTGAGGGGAGACAAGAACAAGCCAACAGAAGGAGTCCTCCAGCTCATCAGGGTCGACAGGGTCAACAGGTTGAAGTGGTCGGAGGGCCTTGGTGGCCCTTTTTGTATTCTCGCTGGTAGAATCTTCCATGGGGATTCTTTTGGGGACCTTCTTCTTCTTTGGAGGCATTATGTAGCAAGCACCCTGTTGTTCAAATCATTGTTAGCTTAACGAGCTCGTTAGTGGCCAAATTGTTAACTGTTCTAGCAAGAACAATATCAAAAATTGTGGTATTTTTGCTGAAAAAATATGAGCAGCTTTTGCGAATGCAAAAGCTGCTCACATATTTTCAGCAAAAAAATATTAGCATATTTGTCATAATAAGTGATCAAAATTTTAACGATACGTTAACTAACGACGTCTTTAGTTTTGAACAACTGGCCCCAGGTTGCCAAGAGGATGAGCCTTTGTTCTGCTGAATAAATTAATGTTGCCACACCCATTTCTAACTATCAGCCAATCAAATTACTTGATAGCCACATTGATTTCTGAACCAATCAAATTACTTGATAACTGCAAACTGAATGACAACAGTGTAGATCTTGACCAGAGTATTGATCAGAGTCAAGGTAGGTGGAAACATCTGGAACGGTTTTCTGAAAGTTTAACAAATGAGGCCACATTTGTGATAACCTTTTAGCACCCCCACCCCTTCACCTAAACACCAAGCCCAGTTGGTGCAATATAACTCAGTGATTGGTACCAGCACACTTGTTTCTGAAGCTAGAGGTTCAGGGTTTGATCCCTGGCAGGGGTGGGGGGGGCAGAAATTTTCGGTGTCCGAACATGCCCCAATGGCTTAATTTGCAGGGAAGACTGACACAAAATGTGCCACCCTTTGGATTGGTAATATTTAATGGAGGCTTCTTGTACCATTTACATGAGTCTGGTTTTCATCCTGCAAATCTGGAGTGTGTGTAGTAATGTTCATACAGACTTTCTGTAGTGTACCTTTAGTGTTGTGGATTTACGTTCTCATCAATTCTATTTAGGTCATTTTGGTGATTGTCTTTGGATTTGGTGGGAATTTTACCCAACAGTAAGATGAAACGACTTCTCAAGCCTAATACCCAAAACACCTTGATATGGTTTAAGGAGTGGTCCAATTCGCACAATTCTTCCTGGGCAGGTTTAGACCTTCTAAGGGGTTTACCAGTCCTCAAGTTTGGTGGGTTTCATCTCTGCTCAGAGGCACCATGCAGCCCAATTTATTTCTCCAAGCCCAATGGACGGGGACACTTACACCTGCGGGTAAGGGTCAAATAGTAATAGATTGCTGTAGATGTAGAAAGGAATGAAAAGTGTTCTTCTCTAAAAGGAAAGGAATTGCTCCTCAGGAGATTAGACCCCTGTTGATAAGAACGACAACACATAAAATGCCAATCACAGCAATTGCTGTCTGCTTTGTCGTCTACTTGTTACTTTAAAACTCATTTTTGCAAACAGTGTGGATCCAGATCAGACTGATCAGGGTTCACACTGTTTGCCTGTATGCAAAAAAAAAAAAGAAAAATTGAAAAGTTTGCAGATGACATAAGCAGACACCATTTTGAGATGTAGATTTTCTTGATGTTTTAAGGGTTAACAAGCATTATTTCTATATTTCTATGGAAAGTGTATCAGCTCCCATTTAGTGGTTACCTTTTGACCTAGCAACCAGGATCCATTAGGATAACACATTTGAGTCAGAATCAGAATCAGAATTGTGACTGGTGACACGTCAAATGACATTCATACACCAGGACCTGTGATATGGGAAGTTAGTCCCTAGCTCTAACCAAAGATGTAAACTTTGCTACACAATCCTCAGCACCTTCAGCCATCGAAATAATAGAATCGGGAAGGGCATTCCAATCTCTAATGGTTCGGGGGAAGAACGATTCTTTATAAATATCCGTTCTTGCAGTTAGGGTCTGAAACGTCATTGAATGGTGCTTTCTACAGTGTCTAGCCGGGGGAACAAGGTCATCTGTTGGAATGCTGGCAGCACCCTTTAGACCTTTGTATAAGAGTATGAGCCTACTGTCTCTTCTGCTTTTCTTGAGAGACTCCCATCTTAATTTTCCTAGAATTCCAGTCATGCTCCCAGTTTCAAAGCAGTAATTTCCAGTTACAAATCTAGCAGCTCTATTCTGAACTTTTTCAGTTCCTTCATTAATGCCCATTCCGCTTGGGTCCCAGATGCAACTACCATATTCCAAGATTGGACAAGGAAGTGACACGGTGCATTCGAATTTGAGACCATACAGTAGAATTCATGCATTAAGACCAGCTTTGGTACTGTCCAAATGTGGTCTTAAAGAGCACTTTTGAACAGTCTCAAAGGTTTTCTCCCACTACAGGACACTCTGTGTAGAAAATGAACAGAAAGAATAACTATAAACCATCAAACATCACGTGAACAAGTCCGTGAAACGAAGACCCCCCTATACCCCACTTTATACAGAGAAAACAGGGGTTTACGGGGGTATACATCATTTTTCTTATTTTTGCTGCGAGACATGGGTTGTGGGTGCTCGTTAGAACCGCCTCAATGAGGCGGTTCTAACGAGCACCCACGGCCTATGTTTGCGGTATTTATTAGAAAAATATCACGGATTTTCATCAGAAAAATGGCCATTTTGGAGATATGAAAAAATGCACTATGTCGCACGGGTGTGTTATCGTAATGATAGGTCTTTAAAAGCATAATTAATATGAATTGTCAGTGGTCTTTATAGCCGTATTTGACATTTTTCTTATTTTTGCTGCATACATTGATAGTGGGTGCTCATTAGAACCCCATCATTGAGGCAGTTCTAAAAAGTACCCACAATCATCCTTGGGAGCAGAAATAAAGAAAACAGTTTATACCCTTGCAGGGTCCCAGGTGGGATTTCAAGGTTTAACCCATTGTATGCTGGGGGACTCTTCCATCGCTTTATGTTGGACAAGTCCATTTGTCATAAAAGGGATGTCAGGCCTTTTTTTTGTTTTTATTCTATTTCTGATGGAAAATTCTGTTAGCAAATAGTGCAGGCCCTGATCAGATGCCACATGCCTGCACGGTTTGCCAAGGTACCTATTTAGGGATTTCCTGCATGCAATGGGTTAATGTTTAACAGACTTGTACACTTGATGAGATGGACCAGATTCTACTTGGGGGCCAGTTGTTCAAAACTATCAATGTCATTAGTTAACATATTGTTAAAATTTTGACCATTTAAAAAAAAGGCAAATATGCTATTAGTTTTGCTATTAAATTGGAGCAGTGCAAAAAGCTGCTCTCACCTACCAGTAGAAATAGCACTAGAAATTGTACTAACAGGCTCGCAGTTTAGCTAACAATGCTTTGAACAACTGGGCCCTGGACGGCAACTGGATTGCCCCCGCCCATCGTTGCTTGAAGAAATATATGGGCTGCATGATGCCCATAATGACTATTAAGACGTAGAGCTGAATCCAGCAGCACACGAGTACTTGTAAACCGATTAGAGGATCTAAGCCTGCCCAGGCAAAGCGGTGTGAGTCGGACCGTCCATGCTTATAAACCCTATTGGTTTCATTGGACGACAGGGCTTGAGATGTCATTTCATCTTAATGTCGGGTAAAAGTCCCACAAAATTGGAAACAACGTCTCCAAAATGACCTATATAGTGTTGACTGGGACGTTAAACATCAAATCAAATAAAACAAAACTGCAACTGGAGTTTCATTAAAGGGGTCAGCTAGCTGGCTGCCGCACCCCCACTCCCTGAGTAGCTCAGCTGGATGCACGTCTGGTGATCAGGAGACTTTGGGTTCGATACCTATTGGGTTAGCAACATTTTGTCATGGAGACTGACCATAAAAAATCTTTTCAACCTTCTGCAGATTCAAGAAAGGCAGCTGTCAGAGGTAAAAGAATGTGCAATGTATTTGGTTGACCGCTTATGTATATGACTGTACAGGAAAAGTGTGGTTAGATAAACTGACTGTTTGTTTGTTTGTTTGTTTGATTTGAGGTTTAACGTCCCGTCAACACTGTAAAGGTCACTTCCAATTTTGTGGGACTTTTACCCGACATTGAGATGAAATGACATCTCAAGCCCTGTAGTAGTATTAGCATTACTTTAGCGTCACGAACTGCGCATGCGCAGCATTTGTATAACTTCCGGTGAAGCCCTTTCGCCCAATGAAACCAATAGGGTTTATTAGCATGGACGGTCCGCCTCGCACCGCGGTTCCTGGACAGGCTTAGATCCTCTAAGCGGTTTACCAGTACTAACTAGTGTGCGGGCCGGATTCAGCTCTGCGTGGAAGCATCATGCAGCCCATATATTTCTTCAAGCCCCTATGGGCGGGGGCTTAGATAAACTGACTGGCTTCGACATGACTTGAATATTGTCAACTAGGCCATTTAACTTAAAACGACTAAACGTCATCACATAATGTCACTTTTCATTGGCTGATGTTTGGTTTTATGCAACTGACAGCACTTAACCCTTAACCCTTCTCTTGCTGAATATTCATTTAAGCCACACCCATTTCTGCCTATCAACCAATCAAATTACTTGATGTAATTTATTGCTACAAATTCATAAACTGAATGTCAAACAGTGTAGATCCTGATCAGATGGCTTCTGCAGAAGCCATCTGATCTGGATATACACTGTTTCCAAAGATAGGGGTTGTCGTGAACAGCAAGAGAAGGGTTAAGTCCCAGAGAAAAACTACATCTGACAATGTTGTCTGTTTATGTCATCTGCTGATTTTGTTTTTGCAAACTTTTTAAAACTATTTTTGCATACAGGCAAACAGTGTGGGCCCAGAGATCTGATCTGGGTCCACACTGTTTGCAAAAAATATATACTACTAAAGTAACCGGCACATGGCAAAGCAGACGACAATTGTTGTGATTGACATTTTATGGGTTAATGCTTTAACTCTTTTTGTACCGAATGGAATCTTCCTTTTTATATAAACTAGGAGTCAGTTTCAAAATTTAAGGGTGTCAGCTTGCGTTTTCTTCAAAATCTTCTTCGAAATTAGCTGAACGTTTTGCAAACAGTGTAGACCCTGATCAGACGCCGCGTTCTGTGACGTCTGATCTGGGCCTGCACTGTTTGCCAACTACCCGTTTTGGGGCTTCTGGTACAAAATAGGTTAAGTAAACATTTTTAAACTTAAAAAATGAATAACTGTATTTGAGATAACTCCATTGAATCATTAACTGTCCATTACTCATTTTCAAAGGTAACTCATGAGTTTGATAGGTGCTTTATAGCTCTGTTGAGGCATTGTTATAAAACGTAATTTGTAACCACCGATTTTCCGCCAGAATACAGCTATCCCCTAAGTATATGCCCTATAGCAAGAGCAATGGAATTTGAAGGGATTCACTATTACAAACCACATTTTGCATATGCAGTTGAGACGCCACATACAGCGGTATCTCATCAGGGACAACACTATTTGCCATTCCCCCAGCTTTTTTTCAGATACAACATTCGGGAGTAAACTGTAGTTGTTTATATATTTAAATAAGTACTGATAAGGCTGGCACAATTAATCGGATAATCGATTAATCGATCGATGAATTCCACGAAAATGATTATCATTAGGTAGGAATCGATTATCTGATAACTATTATTTACAGTCGAACTTCAATGGCTCGAACTTATTTGGGACCATGAAAATCTGTTCGAGACAGGGGTAGTTCTAGCCACTGAGGGTTATTGCCATGAGGCATAACGAGATACTTTTGGACATCTAATGAAAATGCATGTAGTGTGTACTCATTAGAATCGCCTCAATGAGGCGATTCTAATGAGCACACACAGCATACATTTGCAAGATAAAGGACGTAAATATCCTAAATTATCTTCCACTATTTCTTATGTAGAGGAATTTCCTAGGGACTCATAAACGGGTTCGACTCAGCCATGGTAAACGAGCCATCGGTGTTCAAGCCATCGAAGTGCTACTGTATAACCGAATCATGTGTCTAAAATACTTGGATGAGTGGCAAACAGTGCAGACTCTGATGAGATGCCGCATTCTGCAGCATCTCGTCAGGATCTACACTGTTTGCTCCGGTCTGTCTGTCCTTATACATACGATAATGTATAACATGGTACGAGGGATGTTCGAAAATAATTGGTATTGTCCTCTAGCTCGATATCCACGTGGGGCACAATCAAACCAATACATACTTGTATAGGGCTATTCAATATCTACACAATGGTGTATAAATGCACATGTTGACTAAGTGTAAGACATAAAATTTGCCATTTGAATACATGCAGTCATTGACCACTGCAGTAAAAATGGTTGGTAGAAGCGTCGACTAAAAAGATGAAATACGGGCTTACATCTAAGCTTGCTCAAAACTTGGTTGTTCTTTGAAGAAGCTGATGACTGAAATTGCTGCTTTTCGACCTTCTTGTGTGTCTTATGACACAGTTCGGCGGTTGAAAAAGAAATTTGAGTCTGGTGTTGGGTCCATCAAAATGCACCGAAATCAGGCAGGCCAAAATCTGCATCTCGTAAAGAAATCGTTTCCAAAATAAAGGAAATCATTGAAGGAGATGCCAGATTTACAGTTCGTGATATTGCACGAAAGGTAGGCATATCACTATTAACGGTTTACCTTATTTTGAAGAAGCATTTGAAAGTCAGAAAGATCTCTGCTAGATGGGTGCCACCTCTGTTGACTGACGAGCAAAAGAGGCAACGGCAACCGCTCATACCTCCACAATAGCTACGGCGTTTTTGAAGCAAGAAAAAGTAACGTATTCCCCAGATCTTGCCCATGTGATTTCTTTTTTTTTTCCGAAATTGAGATCATTCCTTGCTGGGCGGAAATACCAGTCCCGACAGGCACTTGGATCTGCCATTCATTAGTACCTTATTACTGTGCCCAAATCAGCGTACCGTGACGCATTCAAGAGGTGGATACATCGGCTGAAACTTTGCATTTCTAGCCGTGCATTCCACGGGGAGTACTTTTGGGCTAACTTGAAAGAAGTCCCCAGATAGATGTAAACAATTCTTTTCGAACATCCCTCGTAAGTCAGTCAGAAAGATAAAATTATGATCAAATCTCCCGTGATTTATACTAATCGATTATCGACCACAATGACAGGACTGATAATCCATTATTATTTCAGCTATGATCAGCCAGCCCTAAGTACATGTACTGAGAGGTGAGGTGTCCAAAGGGCATTTTTTTGTCAACATCAGGTAGAACAGTTACCACAAAACCAACAAAAAACGTAAATCGTGATATGTTCGACAAAATAAAGGAAACATTGTACTCACACTTCTACCGTCAAAAAAAAACAAAACAAACTCAGTCGCGTCACATTGTACCGCGGTAACCGGTGTGGTTACGATGTCTCAATACTTTAGGTTAATGCAATTTGACTCTTTCATTGGTTTGGGGTCCAGGTTTGAGGGTAACTGTTCAGTATGGCAAAACGTGTTATACTATCACCAAGTACATACTTATACTACAGTATTTCGTCCCTATAACACACAGTGGACTTATTTTTTATACGCCCTTTTGAAAAAAGGTCATTATGTTATGCCGCCCTGTATCCATCTGACCATATGTAAAGCGGGGTCGTATTTGGCCCCAGGGCTAGAATTTGAACACTCTTGGTGAAAGTCCACTTGACAAAATTGTACCATTTAAAAAGGCCTCAGCCTTCTGTTTTTTTATGCCCCCGGAATCAAAGATTCGGGGGCATATAGTTTTTGGTCTGTCTTTCTGTCCTACTGTTTGTCTGTTAGTCTGTTTGCCTGTCTGCAAAACTTTAACATTGGGCATAACTTTTGAAAGGTAACTGATAGGGCTTTCATATTTCACATGTGCATTCCTTGTCACAAGACCTTTCGAAAGGTACCATACATTTTGACCTTGGCATTGACATTTGACCTACTTTAGACCTCGATTAAAAAATTTTAATATTGGCCATAACATTTGATTGGTTAGTGATAGGACTTTCATGTTTCACATGTCTATTCCATGTAACAAGACCTTTCCAGTGATACCATAATTCTTGACCTCGTGACCTTGACATTGACATTTGACCTACTTCTTTTTTAAAAACTTTAACATTCGAAAAAAATATAACATTGGGCATAACTTTTGAATGGTAACTGATATGGCTTTTATATTTTACACGTGTATTCCTTGTCACAAGACCTTTCCAGTGGTACCATAATTTTTGACCTCGTGACCTTGACATTTCACCTACTTTTTAAAAATATTGCCCATAACTTTGGGTTGTTAAGTGATATGGTTTTGATATTTCACTTGTGCATTCCTTGTCACCAGACCTTTCTAGTGGTACAAGTATTTTTGAACTCGTGACCTTGACCTTGACATTCGTCCTACTTTTTAAAAACTTTAACATCGGCCTTAACTTTCGATTGGTAAGTAATAGGGCTTTCATATTTCACACGTGCATTCTTTTTCACAAGACCTTTCCAGTGTTAACATAATTTTGACCTCGTGACCTTGACCTTGACTTTTGACCTACATTAAAAAACTTTAACATTGGCCATAACTTTCGATTGGTAAATGATAGGGCTTTAATATTTCACATGTGCAGTCTATGTCACAAGACGTCTCCAAAGATCGCATAAGGCGGCGTCTATACACTGATTGCTACCGGCCGCGATAGCTCAGTTGGTAGAGTGTCCGCTCCGGGGAATGGGAGGTCTCGGGTTCGATCCCGGCCGCGACATACCAAAGCCGTTAAAAATGGTACTAGCTGCTCCTCGCTTGGCACTCAGATTTACGGGGTAGAACTAGGAGTGGTCGATCCAGTGTCAGGATAATGTGACTGGGTGTGGTATCATGTAATGTGTCTGGGACATGATACTTCAGTGAGACAGCACTATAAACGTGAGCATTGAGCTCCCTGTCGCAACCAGACACCGTCGTGATATGACTGTAAAATTGTTGAAAGCGACGTTAAACCCGAATTCACACACACACACACACACACACACACACACACACACACACACACACACACACACACACACACACACACACACGCATAAACTGATTGCTAAAAGTACTGGAAGGGTTACGTCTCAGTTCTGCTTCCCCAGACTACACTCAGAGACAATCGACTAATCTGTACTTCAAAATATGGAAATAGCAGAATTTGATATTTTTAAATACGCGCCGCCGGGGTACGACTAAAGCCAATAAACAACAAGTGGAAGCGTTGATAACCCTGATGCGCGCAGTCTGATCCATTCCGAAACCGTCTATTCAAATATATTGAAAAATTTAACACACACACACACACACACACACACAAATAGCTAGACAAAAATTTAGATAAATAAAATCTGATATTTTTATATTTCCGCACAAAACATAAATTGCGGGTACTCGTTAGAACCGCCTAAGAGACGGTTCTAACGAGTACCCACAGTTTATCTAAGTTTGAGCAGAAATAAAGAAACAAAATGTAAACCTCTGTAAACCCCAGTTTTACTTTATAAAAACTGGTTTAAGGGAGTCAAAATTATATAGGTGAGAATTTTCATTTGTATGAGCCCCAGAAAGGATATGCGAAGACCGTGGGTGAATTTTGGGGACTTTTGTAGTAAAACTTGTATACCGTATCATTACGAAAACACGCATATACAAATACATTGTAAACTTTACTGCCGAAAAACGAAAATTTTATGATGAAAAATTGGGATAATTTTCTTATTTTTTGCTCAAAATATAGATCATTGGTACTCGTGAGAACCGCCTCATCGAGGCGGTTCTAACGAGTACCCACAATCTATATTTTAAAACAGAAATAAGAAAAATAAGGTTACACCTGTAAACCTCAGTTTTTTTAATAAGGTTACACCTGTAAACCTCAGTTTTACTATATGAAAGTGGGGTTCAAGGGGGTCAAAATTATATAGGCATGTTTTCGTGATGTTACGCTATTGAAGGATTTTTTTTTTCATTGTGGCTGATTCTGATTATTTTTTATTTATTTATTTAGTTTTCAGTAAACATGGTAAATTAGAGACTCACTTACTAAATGTAGCTTAATTTGCATATGTTTCAGACATGTAATTGCCGTTTTAACTATACTGGTTCGACATCGTCATAGATAACCACCATTTTTCTCTACTATGAATACAAGATTATTTTCATAATTATAGAATTGGTGTGTCTGAATTTCGTCATTAGCCCTTTTAGTACCAAATGGAATCTTCCTCCTTGTATATAGCGGGAGTCCATTTCAAAATTTAGGGGTGTCATGTTGTGTTTTGATCAAAATTTGTATGAAAAATGACTGAACTTTTAGCAAATAGTGGAGGCCCTGATCAGACGCCGCGTACTGATCTGGACTGGCTCTTTTTGCCAGGGTACCCGTTTTGGGGTTTCTGGTCCTAAATGGGTTAGTGCTTAATTATCTTTAAATCTTCGTCGTCGGCATCATCATCATGATCTCAACGAAGAAGAAGAAGAAGTCTGATCCCTACTGACAAACGGAAAGAAGACCATATACAGTAAAATTCCTATATTAAGACCACCTTTGGGACTGTTCAAAAGTGGTCTTAAAGACCACTTTTGCACAGTTCTTGCACAATATCAAAGGTGGTCTCTGACCAGAGGACACTGTATGCGGGAAACACTAAGAAAGAATAACTGAAACCTTCCAAATAAGCTTTTTATAGTCTCAATTTTTGGTGGTCTTAATAGCGGAATTTACTGTATTTACAACCAGACAGAGCTGTGAATAATCATCACGGAAACAGGCCTATATAATTATGACCCCCTTAAACTACACTTTCAAATGGCTAATCTTGGTTTCATGGGGTATACATTATTTTTATCCCCAAAAAGCGTTCAGGGATATTGTGAACGCCTCCGTCCGTCTGTCCGTCCGTCCGTCAGGCTATCTCCTCCTTAACCACTGGTCGGAATGTAACCAAATTTGGTACACAGCTTCCTTACACGATGAGGGCGTGCAACGTCACATTTATTTTTGGCCCCGCCCCCAGAGGCCTTGGGGAGGGGTCAAAAGGTCAAATATCGATTAAATTCAACTTCAAAGTCAATTTTATAGATTTTGAAACCAAACTTTGCATAAACAATGATAAATGATATGTGTAACACATATTGAACGGGATTTTGGCTGCGACCCCTGGGTCATGCCCAAGGGGTCGGACTGGGGGGGGGGGGGGGTCAGGGGGTCAAAATTCAAATTTTACCGAATACAGTC
This sequence comes from Lucinisca nassula, assembly GCA_963580285.1. Lineage (NCBI taxonomy): Eukaryota > Metazoa > Mollusca > Bivalvia > Lucinida > Lucinidae > Lucinisca > Lucinisca nassula. The sequence continues at coordinate 114,339,888 of OY757015.1, read as the reverse complement.
ATATGGAATATCAAATTGAAGGGGGTGATTAGTAGAATACAATACAAGTAAAAATTTGATCCGGGGGTCAGATTAGGGCCCTGGGGGAGGGGTCAAAGGGTCAAAATTTAAGTTTTTTGGAACATAGTCATGTGGCATATCAAATTGAAGGGCCTGATTAGTAGAATATAATACAGGTAATATTTTGACCATGGGGTCAAATTAGGGCCCACGGTGAGGGGTTTTCGGTACTTGGCCCCTCTGTAGAAAGCATGGGGATTTGCGATGGCGCGCCATCGACAGTATTCTAGTTCTTATTTCTGCTTGAAGACATAGCTTGTGGGCGAGTACCGCCTCGATGGTTCTAACGAGTACTCACAATCTGTGCTTTGAGAGAAAAGTATGAAAATGTCACACATTATCTTGGGAAGTTTTCACATTCGACACAGTCTCGGATATCTGAATTTGGACACGTGCATTCTTTCAGCAAATGAGCAGCATGGCAACAATGTTGATCTCATCAGGAATTACACTATCTCTACGAGCGGGACAGAATGCTGAAATCTTATTTTTATTTATTTATTTTGAAGATTCGCACCGATCGTTAATCAGAGGTTGGTGAAAACCTGAGTACCCGAAAAAATACACACCTGGCCTTTCGTTGCAGAACTTCGCGTTCCACAAGTGACCCGAGCGAGGCTTGAACCTACTGTTGTGAAAGACCTAATGATTGAGAGAACCGTTCTTCCCCACTATGCCAATAACATCCATTATACCGAGCAGACTATCGAAACTTCAAACTTCGAAATGCTCAATTGTCAAAGTGATAGGAAATCCAAATTACGGAGTGCGTAGTCGAATTACGGAGTGCGGGAGCAGCCCATGAGTGGCCTAGATGCGAGCCACCACCGCACATTCCCTCAGCTGTAACATTCCATCGGAACAAAACATCTAAAAATACGGCTTTCATGTACAATACATCCACCGTCCCTGTCCTGTATAAGCCCATCATGTACATATCGTTATTTCTTGCACACCAGACAAGGAAATCCGTGATTTTACCCTGGGATAGAAATTTATGTTCTGACCCTGGTGTTCCGACCCAGGCAACTAACATGAACGCGCTTAAATTCTATTCAACTGCCGGAACTACTTCCGCACTACTTTTATTTTGTAAACAATATACATGTGCGAGCTGTCAAAACTAACCGGAGGTGTGGTGCAAGAAAAAGAATCCAGTATGGGGTTCTGTTGTAGATGGGCGTTTCCAACCCTCGGGATGACCGTGCTGAGCGGAACCTCGGCGTAGCCTGGGTTCCGCTCAGCACGGTCATCCCTCGGGTTGGAAACGCTCATCTACAACAGAACCCCATATCAGATTCTTATATTCTATGTCGCTGCTGGATCGCACATGCCCGACAACAACCGCAATGCTAAACTCAGCTTGCCTTCGCAATTTCATTCCTTTAACCCATAGAATGCCAATCACGACAATTGTCGCCTGCTTTGCCGTCTGCCGGTTACCTTATTTTTTTTTTTTTTTTTTTTTTTTTTGCAAACAGTGTGGGCCCAGAGCAGTCTGATTTGGGCCCACTCTGTTTGCCTGCATGCAAAAATATTTTTTAAAAAGTTTAAAAAAAAAAAAAAAAATCGTTAGACGACATAAGCAGACGACATTTTCAGTTGTAGTTTTTCTCGGCGTCTTAAGGGTTAAGAGTCGCAGTCGACTGTATGCCATTGGAAATACCCGCTTTATCTATGATTTGGCAAAGTCATACTTTTTTACCTTTGACCT